>CM053580.1:551138388-551225853 GCA_028627135.1 Pseudochirops cupreus
CCCCCCAATCCACTCTCTACCCTGTCCCTGTCTCTCTACAGGAGTGTGCACTTTCATCAACCCTACCCCCCACTCTGCCCTCCCCTCCATCATCCCACCTCTCATCCCCATTCCCCCTACTCTTCCGAGTGGCAAGATACCCAGTTTAGAGTTTATGTCATTCCTTCCCTAAGCCAAGTTCAGTGAGAGTAAGGTTGACTCTTTCCCTTTTGCCTTCCTGTTCTCCCCCTCTATTGTAACAATTATCCTTTCCCTCTTGCATGAGATGCTCAACCTCATTCTGTCTCTCCCTGTCTCCTCTCAATCTAATTCTTTCTTACCTCAGGATTTCACCTTTTAGAATATTGTCCCTTCCTATTCAATTGATCTTATGCCCTCTATGTGTTTGGGTATTTTTTAACTGTGAGCTGAGTGCCTTATCCACCTAATCAATCAACAATGTGCTAGTACTGTGCTAAGTACTGGGAATTTTAAAAAAGTGAAAATCGTGAAGCTTACATTCTAATGTCATAGGGGAAAATGTGCATAAAGAGGCATATGCAAGACATACATAGAGAATAGATACAAAACAACCTTAATCTAATATAAATTTCTTTGGGGTTACATTTAACTATTCACCTCTCACATCCAGTTACCACTTCCTGTTGACTGTAACATGAGGCAGCTAGCTGATGGAGGAAATGTAGTGCCAGGTCTGCATTCAGGAAGACCTGAGTTCAAATCTAGCCTCAAACCCTTCCTGGCTGTGTGATCCTGGGCAAGTCATGTCATCTCTTTCAGCCTCAGTTTCCTCAACTATAAAATGGCGATAACAGCACCGATCTGTCAGGCTTGTTGCAAGTATACACTGAGATAATAACTGAAAAGCACTTTGCACATAGTACGGCCTACATTACTGTCAGTTATTATTATTATCCCTTTCCCTCTGCTCACACTCCCACCACCCTAGCAAGTGCTTCATCGCCTTCTACTGAAGTACTGCAACAGCCTCCTAATTGGCCTCCTTGCCTCTAATCTCCTCCCATACAGTCCATCCTCACATAATTATCAGCTTCATATTCCTAAAGCACAGGACACTGACCCAGAGAAGTGATTTGCCCAAGGTTATATAGCTAGTAACTGCGTGACTTGAACCCAGGTCTGCCTAGCTCTGAATCTGGCTCTTTTTTTTTTTTTTTGCTTTTTTTTGGAGGGGGGAAGATGAGGCAATTGGGGTTAAGTGACTTGCCCAATGTCACACGGCTAATAAATGTTAAGTGTCTGAGGCCAGATTTGAACTCAGGTCCTCCTGACTCCAGGCCTGGTGCTCTATGCACTTCACCACCTAGCCACCCCTGAATCTAGCTCTTTATCCACTATATCATATTGTTTCAGAATCAACAGGGAATCTAGCTCTTTATCCACTATATCATATTGTTTCAGAATCAACAGAGAGCCACTGAAACTCCCCAAGCTAGAGAAGTGTAAGTGTCTCCCTATTGTTTCTGGAGTAAAATGCTAACTTTTCTGTTTGGCTTTTAAAGCCCTCTCCAATATGGATCTAGACTCTCCCTTCAAATTTAACACTTTACCCTCCGGCTATACTGGCCTAGTTGATGCTACCCACGAATGAAATTCTGTCTCCACTTTCCACATCTCTCATACCTGGCAGGTTCTGCCTTGTCTTTTCTGCACCTTGGCACCCCCATCTTCCTTCAGTGCTTGGCTCAAGCACCATCAACTCCAGGAGAATTTTCCTGCTTCTTCCAATTGTTAATGCTGCCCATTATTACTTTGTATACATTTTGTATTTCCTTATCTACCACCACTCCCACCCCCACCAGCAGACTGTAAGATGCTTAAAGGCAGACACTGAACTGTTCCTACACTGTACTTACTTAGTAGGTACTCACTAAATACTTGGTAGAATTGAATTTCTGATTCCCTTCTTTCCCTGTCTCTTAGCTACCCTTCACAACACTTTTGGAATAATCTTCCTTCCACATAGATCTGCTCATGTCACTTGACTCAACGATTTTCAGTCACTCCTTATAGGGTACCAAGTAAAGTTCAAACTACTTTGCTTAACAAGAAAGCTCTTCTCCAATCTTGGGTCATTATGCCTTTCCAAATTTATCTCATTTACTCCCTTCCAGACAAACCGTACTATTCAAAATCAAGAATCTTGAAGCTGGCAGGGACCTCAGAACAAATCCAGTTCAGCTCATACTTTAGCAGGATTCCCCTCTATAACATCCCCCAAGTTCAAAAAGCCACTTTTCATTAAGGAAGAGAAAAAAACCTGGAAATGATAAGCTACTAAGCTTGACTTCAATTCTTGGGGAAATTCTAAAATGCAACAACAGTGAAGAGATGGTTGGGAACCATCCAGAAAAGAAAGCGGTGATTAAAAAGAGCCAGTTCGGTTTCATCAAGAACAGATCATGCCAGACTAACTTTATTTTCTTTTCTGAAAGGGTTATTAATAGCTTAAATTGTAGATATAGTTTACTTGGATCTTAACAAAGTATCTGATAAAGTATCTTATTCTACTCTTGTGGAAAACATGGGAAGACATGGACTAGACTATAAGACAGTTTGTTGTTGATCAGTCACATCTGACTCTTCATGACCCCATTTGAGGTTTTCTTGGCAAAGATACTGGAGTGGTTTGCCATTTCCTTCTCCAGATCATTTTATAAATGAGGAAACTGAGGCAACCAGGATGAAGTAACCTATCCAGGGTCACACAGAATGTGTGCGGCCACATTTGAACTCAGGAAGATGACTTTTCCTAACTCTAGGACCAGCATTCTATCCACTGTGCCATCTAGCTGCCCTACAACAGAGTTAGATTTAAAACTAGTTGAAAGACCAGACTCAAAGAGTAGTCATTAGGGGTTCAATGTCAATAAACAGAAGGTCTCCATCGAAGTGGCCTGAGTGGCCCAAGGACCTTTGTTCCACCCTTGGCTATTTACCATTTTTAACCAAATACCTGGACAAAGGAATGGATAGCATGTTCATCAAGTTTGTAGGTGACACAGAACTGAGAACTAGATAAGAATAGTTAACATACTACATGACAAGGTTAGGATCCAAAAAGACCTTGACATTCAAGAACCTTGAGCTAAGCCCGATAAGATGAAATTCAATCTGGACAAATATAAAGTCTGAGACAGATCAAGAAAAAATTCATCTTCCCAAGCACAGGATGAGGGAGTCATGGTTCAATGGAAATTTGAGAGAGAAAAAATCTGGATGCTTTTAGTTAAAAGTCAGCAGTGGGATGTGGCCATCAAAGAAAACTAATGCCATTCTGGGAAGATGTTAAGAGAGTTAAAAGAGATAAGGTGAGAGATAGTGAGGAGCAGTGGACAGAACCTTAGTTTTGGAACTGTGAAGAGCTGGATTCCAGTTCAGCCTTTAACACATGCAGGCTAAATGACCCTGGGCAAATCACTTAATCTGTCCATGCAAGGCCACTCTCTGTGATTACAGGTCAAAGAGAAGTTGCTGACCAGCACTGATAGCAGCCCTTCTTGGGGGTTTCCTACACCTAAGAAATCACAGATCTAGTACAATGCCTTTCCCAGCTTTTCCAAAATAAAGAGGTGATAAGTACCACTGTCTCCTAGTGAAGTCTTTAGAGTGAACTTAGGGCACCAATCCTACCTCAGACACTTACTATGGCCCTGGGCAAGTCACTTGACCTCCCTAAGTCTCAGTTTCCCCATCTGTAAAAAGAGGGTCATAACAGCACCTGCATCCCAGGATTGTCATGAGGATTAAATGAGACAATATTTGTACAGCACTCGGTACATATTACGCGCTTAATAGATGCTTGCTCCCTTCTTTGCAGGATAAAACGAGACATTTGTAACATACTTTGCAAAACGTTAACGCACTGTATAAATACATCATCATTTTATGAGTCAGATCTCATTTGGAGTCGTCCGTCCAGTTCTAGGCACAATAGGTTAAGATCACGAAGTGACAATAGGGGGTGACCCCGAGGCGAATGTTCCTGAGTTCTTGTCACTTGGGGGCGTTAGGCGGGAGAAGAGAAAGCTGGGGAGAGTAGGGTAGACTGGGGAGAGGAAGATAGCTGCTGGGTTCAAGTGTCTGAAGCGCTGTCACGTGGGAGGCCGCAGAGGCAGAATAAGGAGCTTCGGAAGGATTCAGAAGAGGCATCTTTAGGCTCCACCACAGGTAACGCTGCCCAACCAAGAGATGGAGAGGGGGCAATCAGGGAATGCGGGGAAAGGGGACCGGGGGGGAGGGGGTAGTGTCAACAGGGGACTCAGCCTCTAGATTCCATCCCAAAAGGCCCCTCCCTGCCCCGAGAAGCAGTGTCCCACACGCCCCTAGCCCCCAGCACTGACCCGAAAAACCTCCAGCTTCACCCCCATCCTGTTGGATACGACGGCTGCTTCCGCCAGTCTCTGAAGCCACATCCGCCCAAAGCTAGACTCCGCAACAAGACGTACGTTCATTGGCTAGGGGTCGAGCATGGACGTTGGAACCTATTGGCCGGAGTGGCTCAAAGCGGAAGCGAGCCGTGGAGAAGGTGTCCCGCCTCTTCCCCCAGGCCTGAACAGGCGGAAGTTGTTCTGAGGCGGGCACGGAAGTGGGCTGCATCCAGCCAATAAGGAAAGGCGCCAGGACGGATGAAGGCGGGATCACGGTGTAAGGGCTGGTGAGTGCAGCTGGGGAAGACGCGGGGATGCCCGAGATCGGGGACGCAGCCCCAGCCGAGGCAAAGCTGAAGGCTCGGCCCGAGAGGCCCGACCTCTTCTTTGTGAGTATCAGCGGGAGGAGCGCACAGACGCGGTGGGCTTCACGGGGCGGCGGTCGGACTCCGAAACCTGGGATGGGAGAGACGCCAGCTCGACGGAGGCAAGGAGTGCGCAGGCGCGATTCTGGGAGCTTGGAGATTGCGCAGGCGCAGGAAAGAGCCTCCGCTAACCTGGGAGTGGGTGAAGTTAGAGGCTGCGCTCCCTGGGTTCACCCTGGATGCTCTCCTTCTGTTATTCGTGAAAGACAAAGTCGGGGGGCAGAGGGACTGGTTCAGACTCAGGATGAGCCCTAGTGAGCCATTGCAGGTTCTTGATTAAAGAATCAGGACCTCAAAGAGCTCCCCATCCCCTGGATACTCTTATTTTTTACGCAGATGCTGAAATTTGCTCAGAAATCTTCCGTCCATGGCCTCCCCAGTAAGGCTCAGACTCCTTTTCTTGGCCTTCCAGCCTTCCAAACGTATCATTCCCCTCTTGAAACATGGGGCTGCCAGGCTGGACCACGGTCTGTGCCTTCCTGTGCCTTGTGCTCTCCGTGACGCTCTGTGTCCCCTCCTTCCCCTGTTGAATTTCTGGCTTCCATTTAAAGCCGGGCGCATCCGCCCTCTCCTCCGGGGAGCTTCCCTGGATCTATGCTCCCGGAGCCAATGACCCCTTTCAAACTTCACATCGCCTTGTATCCCCTCTGCTGCACTTACTCAGCAGTATTCGCTATTGTAGTTTTCTGGGTTGTTGCCTTTCTCTTAAATTGTAAGCTACACAAGGGCTGGGGCAAAGTCAAACTGTGTGAAAAACTCGTAAAGGAAGAGTCAGGTTTTTCCCCCTGCTTGGACCCAGGAGGTAGAATGAAGAGCAGTGGATGGAAATTTAAAAGAAGTGGATCCAAGTTTGGTGGCAGAAAAACCATCTAAAAAACCCTAACATTTGATGTTAGAGTTAGAGCTATCCCAGGAGCTTCTAAGTTCCACATCTTTGGAAATCTTCAAGCTAAGGTAGCATGATCAGTTTTGGGGATAGTGCTCTGAGGGTAGAGTCAGGAAGGCCAGAATTCAAATCCAGCCTCACACACTTCCTGGTTGTGTGACTCTGGGCAAGTCACTTAAACTATTTGCCTCCATTTACACATCTGTAAAATGGGGATGATAATAATACCTACTTCTCAACCATTGTAAGGCTCAAAAGAGATAATAAGTAAAGTGTCTGGCACAGTGCCTGATGCATAGTGTGTGCTTTATAAATGTTACCTGTTTTCAAAAGTATGTGGCCTAGATGCCTTTTGAGGTCCCTCCAGGTCTAAGATTACTTTAACTTTGTATCAGAGCCCCACAGAGTCCTTTCCTCTAGTAGGTATTTAATAACTGTGGGGTGAATTGAATTGAATCTGAGCTGTCTCTGGGAGGCAAGCCCTTGGCAGTCCAGCAGAATGGTGGGAGGTAGAAAGATGGGAGCCAGGGAGAAGGCTGTTGCTAAGATGAGTGAAGATGAAGAGAAAAGAGAATATTGAGAGTATTTCTAAGGGACACTGAGCAAGATGCAGAGACTAAGTAATATGCAGAAATGAGGTATTGCAGGATTTAGAATTGGACGATTTCTTTATCAGACGACAGACCATAGAGCCAGGCATCTGTCTAGTCAAAAACATAAACTGTCTCAGACTTGGAAGGGACTTCACTGGCTTTCTAATCCAACCTGTACTTGAAGAAGAATTCCTTCTCAATAAAGCTTAATAGGTGGTCACCTAGCCATTGCATGAAAGCTTCAAATAAGGGGGAACCCACTAATTCCAAGGGTAGCTTACTGTGCCATCCAACCTAAATTTGCCACTTTTGCCAGTGACCTCCAAGCTAGGTACTTGCTCAAAGAGGAAACAGGAATTTAGCCAGTAAACCAGTCAGGTACTTGGAGTGGAGCTTGAAACAGGAAGACACACGTCTGATCCTGAGGCCCAGAAACATAAAGTGTTTGCCTGGAGTCACGTAAGGAGTGTAAAAGGTGGGATTTTACCCTGAGTCTCCTGACTCTTTCCACTGTGGAACAGCTGTCTCAGTGAGAGGGAAGCCAGCCTTCTGGGGGTGGTGGAGATGTGGGGGTTTCAGAGTGATGGGATTGGGAAGGAGGAGGCCTGCCATGGTTGAGATACTCTGGCCCCTTGTCTCCTTAGGAAGAGGAGGATTTGCAGTATGAGGAGGAAATCCTTCGCAACCCTTTCTCCGTCAAGTGTTGGTTTCGGTACATCGAGTTCAAGCAGAGCGCGTCGCAGGCTGTGCTCAATTTGTTGTATGAGCGAGCCCTCAAGGAGCTGCCTGGGAGGTGAGGGGCCCTCCCACTTTCCAGCTTCCCCTCCCTCTCCTTCTCCCATGGGGCACCTCAGTACGGAAAAGGAGAGCTTGGGCAGAGAAAAGGGAAAGGCTGTAACAGTGTTCATAGGCATGCTTCCCCTCATGTCACCCAGTTACAAGCTATGGTACCACTACCTGAAAGCCCGCCGGGCCCAAGTGAAGCGTCGCTGCGTGACTGACCCTGCCTATGAGGATGTCAACAACTGCCATGAGCGGGCCTTGGTCTTCATGCACAAGGTAAGCACTTGGTAAGCAGGGCCCCAGGGGCAGGAGGAAGCTGAGGCGTCCAGGGCTGGGGAGGTGGGAGCACAAGGGGACCTCTGCCTTCTCCCTGCTCCAGATGCCACGTCTGTGGTTGGATTACTGCCAGTTCTTGATGGAGCAGGGCCGCATTACTCGGACCCGGCGCACCTTTGACCGTGCCCTGCGGGCTCTGCCCATCACTCAGCACTCTCGCATCTGGCCCCTCTATCTTCGCTTCGTACGTTCCCACCCTCTGCCTGAGACCGCAGTGCGTGTGTACCGCCGCTTCCTCAAGGTGAGCCTTGCAGGGGGATCCAGGGGCGTGGGCAACAGATATATGCCCCCGACTCTCAAAACCAAGCTCCATAGGATGAAATGGGCACTGGAGAGGGAAAGGGGAAGGGCATCTTGAGGCTGGGAGTGGGAGAGCACTGACCACTTTCTTTGTTGGGGGTTCCCCAGCTGAGCCCTGAGAGTGCAGAGGAGTACATTGAGTACCTGCGCTCCATCGATCGGCTGGACGAGGCTGCTCAGCGCCTGGCAACCGTGGTCAATGATGAAAGATTTGTCTCCAAGGAAGGAAAGTCCAACTACCAGGTCAGGCTCCGGCCCTCCCTGGGCCCCCAGCCCCCTTCAGAGATCCCAGGAGGCCCTGACAACCCAAACCTCACCCTCCCCACACATTTGCTTACACAGCCACATAGTCACACATAATCGTGGGATTGCTAAAATCCAGAGCTGGTCATCTGGTTCAACCCCTCACTTTGCAGATGGGGAAACTGAGGCCCAGAGGAGAGAAGAGGCTGTCTGCAATCACCTAGGTAATAAGTAGCAGAGTCAGGCTTCGAATCCAGGAGCTCCTGTGATTCCTGATCTGGTGACTTTTTCAGTATGCTGTACTGCCTTCTTGGTTCTACACAGTCACATACACTGACATCACCTCACAGTCACAGATACACGGACCCCTCCCAAATTCTAGGAAAGGGTCAAGAAAGCTGCAGGAACCATGGAGCTGAGCCCCCCCCCCTTTTTTCTCCAGCTGTGGCATGAACTGTGTGACCTGATCTCCCAAAATCCTGACAAAGTGCAATCCTTAAATGTGGGCGCCATCATCCGAGGGGGCCTCACCCGCTTCACTGACCAGCTGGGCAAGCTCTGGTGCTCACTGGCCGACTACTACATCCGAAGTGGACATTTCGAGAAGGTACCGGGGCTGGGCCTGGACCAGGATTCCTAAGGGGACGTACACATGCCTCCTAGACGAGGAGCCCGTGGGCTCTGCCAGAAGCATCTTCCTGTCCATGTCACTTCTACTCAGGAGCCTTTGGTAATAATGGGAGCTACCATTAGTTAAGTACCTACTGTGTGTCAGGCCCTGCACTAAGCACTGAATATCATCTCATTGATCCCCACATCAGCCCTGGCAGTAGGTGCTATCATTGTCCCCATACAGACAAGGAGATTCAGGCAAATGGGTTAAATGACTCGCCCAGGGTTACTCAACTAGGAATATCTGAGGCTGGCTGTGAGCTCGGGTCTTCCTGACTTCCAGGCCCAGTGTTCTGTGCTCCATAGCGCCCCCTAGCACCCGGGGCTACCTGTTGTCTCCAAAATAAACTGAGCTCTAGCTTGGTATTTAAAGCCTTCAGTCTGCGCCAGACCTACCTTTCCAGGCTGTTTCACTCCCCATCCTTCTTTTGTTTAGCCAGACTAGCCACCGTGCTGTTGCCCACCCTTGACGTCCCATTTTTCACATCACCCAGAGCTCTCTGTGCCCCCTGCCTGGGTGCCCCCCTTCCTGGCTTCTTCATCTCAGGAAGGCTCATGGACCACCTTTCAGGGGAAGGCCTTCATGGCCCCATTGGCTGGTATTCTCTCCCTCCTACACCTCCAGTGGTCACGTAGGCCCTTGTCTGCTTCTATGCCGTATCTCGCTCCTCCAGTAAAACGCTAGCTCTTGGAGGGTTTTCACTTTGCCTTTAAGTCTTTTGTGCCTGGTACACAGTAGGCATTTAATAAATGCTGATTAGACTGAATAGTATATTGAAAATTAATTTTTCTAGTTATAGAACATTTATTTAACTTTCAGATTTTCTGTAGTACTCCCTTCACAAAAGCCCTGGGAGGTTTATAGGGCAAATACCATTCCTATCGTACAGGTGTGGAAGCTGCCTTCGTCAGGGTCCCAGAACGTGTCAGTGTTAGAACCAGGGAGGGGCCAGGTGTGGAGGCTGTGCCCCTGACAGCTCTCTGCGTCGCAGGCCCGAGATGTGTACGAGGAGGCGATCCAGACGGTGATGACCGTGCGAGACTTCACACAGGTCTTCGACAGCTATGCCCAGTTTGAGGAGAGCATGATTGCAGCCAAGATGGAGACAACTTCAGAGCTAGGGCGGGAGGAAGAAGGTGAGGGTGTGGGGGATGGGGATAGAGCCAGAGGGGCTGAGCTGTGCAGTCTGTGGGATGAGAGGCGGGGTGGGGGGGGGTGAACCTTGGGCAGACCAGGCCATGCAGTTTTGGGGGGGGCACCTTGGAGAGATCAGGCCATGCAGTATTGGGGGGGCACCTTAGAGGGGCCAGGCCAGACAGTCTGGGGTGGTGAAGGGAGCACCTTGGCGGGGACCGGGCCATGCAGTTTTGGGGAGAAGTACCTCAGAGAGGTCAGGCCATGCAGTATTGGGGGGACACCTCAGAGGGGCCAGGCTTTGCTTTCTGGCGGGTGTGGGGACAACCTCAGAAGGGCTTTTCATTTTCCCACCAGTCCATAATTATTGCTCCTTCTGTCTCAGATGACGTGGACCTGGAGCTACGTTTGGCACGCTTTGAGCAGCTCATCAGCCGCCGGCCCCTCCTCCTCAATAGCGTTCTGCTACGCCAGAACCCCCATCATGTGCATGAGTGGCACAAGCGAGTGGCCCTGCATCAGGGCCGGCCCAGAGAGGTGTGAGGCAAAGCCTGCTTGCCCACCCCACCCTGCAAGCCTTCCCAGCCTGGAGCCTCTCTGTTTCCTCTCCCTCTGCCTGCCCCCCCCCACACACACACCCCTATCCCCAAAGTGTCCTTCCAGAAGACCTGGAGCCTCTCCCCTTCCTCCCCTGCCAGTCCCTTGCCAGCACCCCCCAGGCCTTTCATTCCATATAAGCCTTCCTCTCCAGGCATGTAGCCAAGGCCTCCCTTCTGCCTCTTCCAGGTCATCAACACATACACAGAGGCTGTGCAGACCGTGGATCCCTTCAAGGCCACAGGCAAACCCCACACACTGTGGGTTGCCTTTGCCAAGTTCTATGAGGACAATGGGCAGCTGGATGATGTGAGCTGTGGGAGCAGGAGGGGGAGGGCTGGGGAGGCCGTGGCGGGAGACCTGGGTCCAGTCTGAAGCCTCTGGGTGACTCTTCTTGCCTGCGTAGGCCCGCACCATCCTGGAGAAGGCAACCAAAGTGAACTTCAAACAGGTGGAGGACTTGGCCAGCGTGTGGTGTGAGTACGGCGAGATGGAGCTGAGACATGACAACTACGACCAGGCCCTGCGGCTGCTGCGGGTGTGTGGGCACCTATGTGAAGGCCTTCATGCTGTGGGGGCAGCCAGAGCGGTGCCGGGGGCTGATGGTGACACTATGTGTCCTCTTGTGCCCTGTAGAAGGCAACTGCTCTGCCTGCCCGCCGGGCTGAGTACTTTGATGGGTCTGAGCCTGTGCAGAATCGGGTCTACAAGTCCTTGAAGGTGTGGTCTATGCTGGCTGACCTTGAGGAAAGTCTGGGCACCTTCCAGGTGAGTACTCCCTTGCCCCCGGCCTTCTCCCCAGCGAGGCCTCAGGGAGCCTCAGAAAACCCCCTGACACAGGCTGTGAATTCACTGCATCTCTCTTCAGCAAACAGAAATGGCCTCCCTTCCCTCCCTCACCCTGTGAGTCTCCTTCCCCCAGGCCTGGTTCCCAAATCTTCACTGAGCCCCAGTCTGTAGCAACTTTTAGACATCACACTGCACCTCATTTATACCCTTTGGGTGCACTGGTACCCCAAAAGGCAAAACTAGGAGCAGTGAGTAAAGCTCAAAGCTGCAGGTTTGGGGTCCAGGTAAGAACAGCAGTGATTCCCCTTCTGCGGTGGAACCTGGAGGAGCACATCAGGATGGGAGGGTCATGGAATTGGAGACCTTGGAGTAAACGCTTCCAGCTCCAGCCTTTGGGAAGCTATGGAACATTCTGTGTTCTGGTCGTCTTTGTTAGCCTTAGCCCTCTGCACCTTGCACAGGAGTGTCACCCATGGGCTCTTAATGGCCATTGGCTCGTTGATCAAGCACCTACTTTGTGCTGGTCCGCCGGGAGGTGAGATCAGCCCCAGCCAGCCCCTGCCTGTAGGGAGATGAGGCATGCAGAGGGCGCTGTGCCCCCGAATAGGAGGGGCAGAGGACGGGTCCAGACAGCGGGTTGGGGCTGAGTCAGGAGAGATGGTGCCGCCCATCCTCTGTGCCCCAGTAAGCCTTAACCACGATCACGGCCCATCCCTGTCTGCAGTCCACCAAGGCCGTGTACGAGCGAATCCTGGACCTGCGCATCGCCACGCCCCAGATCGTCATCAATTATGCCATGTTCCTGGAGGAGCACAGCTACTTTGAGGAGAGCTTCAAGGTGGGTCTGGGCCCCTCGAAACATTTCATGGGGTGGTGGTTGGATAGCTGCCATCTCTAGACCAGTTTGCAAAGGGCTTCTCTCGTAGGAAAGAGGCTGGGGCAGGTGGGATGGGTGGGGGGAGGAACCTCTTGGTCATGCCGTTTCAGAAGCAACATGTTCAGTGCCTGTGATGGACCCGGCACAGCTCTGGGCTCCGGAGACACCTGGTGAAGGAGGAGGAGGGAGGAATTGGGGATGTGTCACCAGCCTGGAGACACCCTCAGGGGATGCGATAGCGATCTGCATGTGAGGGCTATCATGTGAAAAACAGATTAGATGTGTTCTCTTTGGTCCCAGAGGCAGAATGAGGAGCAGTTGGGGGAAGAACAGAGAGACATATTTAGGCCTGACAGAAAGACAAGTTCCTTAGCCATTAGAGCTGTGCAAACCAGCTTCTTTGGAGGGCTTCCTCTCTGGTGGTCTTCCTCCCCGGAGGTCTTCCAGGTGTCCTTTAATCAACTATGTCAGAAGGGTCATCCTTGTCCAGGTATGGGTTCAACTGTGTGGACTCCAAGATTTCTGAGATTGCATGAGAGAGAGGATTATGGTTCCCATTTTTACAGATGAGAAAGCTGAGGCATGGTGAGCACAGAATTTGGTGTCACAAGAACCCGGGTTTGAATGCAGGCCCTCAGCTAACCCTGGGGGCTTTGGTGACCCAGGGCAAGCTTCTCCTCCCTGAGCCTCTTTCTTCAGTGGCTGGCCGGGTGGGGCACAGGACACTCCGTCCACTGGCTTCCGTCCCATGTGTGCCAGCATGTTCTGGGGCAAGCTCCATGTCTCCCCTTCCCTGCTAGGCCTACGAGCGGGGCATCTCACTGTTTAAGTGGCCCAATGTATCAGACATCTGGAGCACATACCTGACCAAGTTTATTGCCCGTTATGGAGGTCGCAAGCTGGAGCGGGCCCGGGACCTGTTTGAGCAGGCGCTGGATGGCTGCCCCCCAAAATATGCCAAAAGTGAGAGAGGTCTTCAGGACTGGGGGAAGGGCTTCATGTGAGGGGAATCTGGGACAGAGATGGGGGTGGTGTAGGTTTGTGGGAAGAGGGGGATTCCAGGTGGGGGCGGCATAAGTGTTTTCTGAGCAGCTTTGGGCCCTGATGGTCTCATCCCCCAACCCTAGCACTCTACCTGTTGTATGCCCGGCTGGAGGAAGAGTGGGGGCTGGCCCGCCACGCCATGGCCGTGTACGAGCGTGCCACCCGTGCCGTGGAGCCCTCCCAGCAGCATGAAATGTTCAATATCTACATCAAACGTGCTGCCGAGATCTACGGTGTCACCCACACCCGCAGTATATACCAGAAAGCCATCGAGGTACCATGTTGGGCAGGGAGATAGGGAGGGCACTGACCTAGGAGAGAGCGAAGTCGGGAAGCAGGGGAGCCACAGAAAGAAAACCTAGGCCACACCTCATCCACTTTTCTTGGTGTCCTTCCTTGGGGCCTCTCCATCAGGTCCCCTCTATCCCCTGTCTGCTAGCTCACTTTCCCCATCTACAGAATGAGAGAATTGCACTTCATCATCTCTAAAGTTCCATCCAGGTCCAAATCCTAGGATTCTGTGATGCTGCTTTTCCCTGGGCTCGCCCTGTAGACTGATCAGTCCTGCCAACAGGCACAGCTCATGCCTAGTCTTCTGAGCCCACCCCAGCCCAGTGGCCAAACATTGACCTGCTTCCTATTGATCAGGCCTCACCCAGTCTAGTCATCGGTTCTAGGGGATGTGCAGACCTCCAAGAGGTAGAAATGGAATGAAGTTGTGAAAAGCAGTAGAACCCAGGCTGGTCAGTGGAATGCTAAGTAGGCCTTGTCCAGTCTGCACTCAGGCCAACACCCATTTGGGAGTTGGGCTCAGACTGTACTAGGCATCCTGTACACACCTCTTTCTGTGTGCCATTTGGGGAGGAGGTCAAAGGCCTGGGGGACTCATTGTGGGAGGCTATGAGAGTGACCGAGGGAGGCAGTGCTCAGTGTGATCTGCCTTGTAAGGAGCTTTGGGACACAGGGTCAGGCTAGAGCAAGTATCTCGGTAGTTCTTCAGACGCCGCTCTTCTGGTTTTCAGGTGCTGTCGGATGAGCACGCGCGAGAAATGTGTCTTCGTTTTGCTGATATGGAGTGTAAACTGGGGGAGATTGACCGGGCCCGGGCCATCTATAGCTTCTGCTCCCAGATCTGCGATCCTCGGGTATGAGCCCAAGGCTCAGCTGAGGATGGGGACAGGACAAGCATCCTGGGGTGTAAAGAGATCTCCCTAACCATCTCCCCTTTGCTAACCCCCAGACGACAGGAACATTCTGGCAGACATGGAAGGACTTTGAGATCCGCCATGGGAATGAAGACACCATCCGTGAGATGCTTCGAATCCGGCGAAGCGTCCAGGCCACATACAACACACAAGTTAACTTCATGGCCTCCCAGATGCTGAAGGTGTACAGCAACGCCACAGGCACCGGTGAGTCCAGCCTGCAGATTCCCTGGCTGCTGCTCCCCATCAGGGTCCGCGCTGGTCCCCTTCGCAGGGCCTGACTCGCTTCTCTTGCCTTGGCCCTAGTGTCTGACCTCGCCCCTGGACAGAGCGGGATGGATGACATGAAGCTGTTGGAGCATCGGGCGGAGCAGCTGGCAGCAGAGGCAGAGCGGGACCAGCCCTCCCGCTCACAGGGCAAGATCCTCTTTGTCAGGTGGGTACCAGGGCACCTCGAGTCTGGGAGGCCAGGCTGGGTCTGGTCAGGGCAGCCTTTATGGCCCTCAGGAATGTCAGCCTTAGGGTGGGGCCAGGAGCTGAAAGCCAGCTTCCCATTTCCCCAGGAGTGACGCCTCCCGCACTGAGCTGGCTGAACTGGCCCAGCAGGCCAACCCTGAGGAGATTGAGATAGGGGAGGAGGAGGAAGAAGAGGAGGAGCTGCAGCCCAATGGTGAGTGGCGGAGGGGAGGGGGCTGCCCAGCACACGGAGCCCTGTCCCTGGAAATGATCGAGGCTCACCTTCTCCCCTTCCTTCCCCAGAGGTGCCACTGGAGCAGCAGAGCGTGCCATCCACCGTCTTCGGGAGCCTGAAAGAAGACTGATCCTAATCACCCACAATAAATTCTTTATGTTTGTACTTCTGGCAGCTGCCCTGTTATATGCAAACATGTGGGAACACACCTAGTTCTTGCTTTCTGGGGAGGGGTCCTCGTGACACAGCCACCTACCTAACCTAACTGGGGCATGCTGGGAGTTAACCAACCATGTGGCAGTGCCTGCTGGCCCAAGGCCCAGGCCCACCTCTTCCCAACTGGGATTGGCCTACGTAGCAGAACAGTGGCCAAAGTACACGGCCCAACCCCCCACCTTGTAGAGCCGGTTCTTGGCCCTGAGCCCTGGGGAGCAGGAAGCAGACCAGCCCCCCTTTCCTCCCCTCCCACTCCCCCTGGGCCAGTGCCTGAGCACAATATGTACTTGAGCCCTCTGTAGGGTAAACCCACACTATCTGCCCCACAAAAAAATGGGGCCTCCTTTGGAGGCTAGGACAGGAGCTTCACCTGCCCATAACCACCCCCTTCAGCTGCCCCAGGGGTCAGCCCAAGCTGATTCCGCTCCAAGCCGGGTTTCATTTTCTGGTCTGGCCTATTGTAATGATCTCAACTGTCCTCCAGAACTGTTCCTTTTCAGTCCTTCCTGCGCAATAAGCACCCGTAGTTCTGGTCATCTGTCCTAGGTTTTCCATGGCCTGCAAGATCAGGTTCTAACCCAGGCTGGCATTCAGAGCCCCTTGGACTATATCCTACATCCAGTCACTTTCTGTCTTCATTCCTCATGATAGTTTGTTCCCTCCTTGGCTCAAGATATTTCCCTACTCTGTAGCAAGCTCCTCCAGAGATCGCCAAACCCTTCTTAGAGGCCCTCACTCTATCAATGGGAAATTGCCGTCCTAATGTGCAAATACTCAGCTAGAGGGAAGAGGGGTGGGCAGGAAGTGTCCCAGCTCAGACCAACGTAAGGATAGAGATACAGCCAGCTCATTAGCTGACAGGACCTAAAAATAACTTAACAGGCTACAACAGATTGGATCTAATTAGGTAAAAATCAAGTAAGTTCTCTGGATTCAAAAAATCAATGGCAAAAATAGGACAGGGGAGGCATGGCTTGATGAGAGTTGGTGTGAAGATCTGGGAGCTTTAGAGCACTGTAAGGTCAGTATGAGTTGGGACTCGGGACAAAAAGTCAGTGGAGAGGCTATGTTAAAAGAGAGGATGGTGTCCAGAACTAGTAAGATGGCTGGACCACAGCCCTCAGGAACACAGCTGTACCATGTTTCCAGATGGACACTGACAGAAGGAAGATTCAGAGGTAAATGGGGGCCAGGGCATGAGACCATAACATGAGGAACTAGGGACCTTTGACCTGGAGAAACTGGCTCAGGAGGGAGCCCCTGTAGGGATTGGAAGGGCTGTCACTTCCAGAGACTTGCTTTGATCAGAAGGAAGGGCTGGGAGGAACAAGGAGAGGAAATTCTGGTTCAATGTAAGGAAAGATTTAGGAATAAGCTGCCATTCCCGGTAACTGGAGGGTCTTAGTGTGGAGGCTACAGGAATTCCTGTTTAGGGTATGATCTGGATGCTCTCAAGCCTGCCCTGCCTCCCTGCCTCAGCTTCCAACCACCCCTTCCTAGAGGAGGAAGGGGGTCAAGAACATCTCTTTAAATTATTTTATTCAATGTGGGGAGGACAAACACGGGCAGGAGGTTGTTGAGCTGAGCCCTGAGTCCCTGAAGCTCCCAGCTTCCCCCTCCCCACAGCAGGACACGACACAAAGATGAAGTAACTCCCTCCAAAGTCTTCCAGAGAAAAGGACCTGGAGGCCTGGGGAGTAAGGCAACCAACCCCCAACACCCCCTTCAAAAAGAAGCCAAATGCAGGTCCAGTCCCCTTTGGAATCCAACCTGGCTCAGGCCAGAATTTATAAACTGGCTTTCCAAAGGCTTGGAGATTGGGAGCCCCCCAACATTGGGGACTAAAATCTGTCCAGGCAAGAGGTGGCTGGGGTGGGTGGGCTGGGGGAGTAGGGAACAGAGACACTGCCTCCAAGAGGCTCTGGGATAGAAGAAACATGCATTTGGGGAGAGGACTGAGAAGAGGGCCAGAGTGAGAACTGAGACCCCCTTCCTGCCCTTGGTCTCCTAACCAGGGAGGGGAGAAAAGCCCAGGTTGGGATAGGGTGGTAAAAAGCACCCCCTGTCACCCCAGCAGAGGGCCTCCACCATCCCTCTAGAGAGCCGCCTTTGGGGAAAGAAGCCCCCCAGCCGGCTCTGGGGCAGAGTCCAGGCCTTAGAGTGCTAGGCAGGAAATGTCTGGGCTATTTAGGGGTGCTGGGCTTCTTTGGGGTACTGGGCTTCTTGGTCTGCCAGAAATGGCCCTGGATGGTGATGGCATCCACACTCATGGACATGGTCTTGGCGGGAATCTGTGTGAAGCGTTTCCGGTCTGAGTTGTACTTGTAGATCCCCTCGACCATGGACTTGGTGATGGTTCGGGGGCCGTAGCCAGCTAAGCGGGACATCTCTTCCGTCTCCCCAGAGAATGTGTACAGTGCCCGAAACTGGCAGCTTGAGTCCCGGAAGAGGATCAGGAAGTGGTTGGCTTTGCTCTTCTCAATTTCCTGGGATCAGGATAAATTGTTAGGACAAGGCTGATGGTGGGGGTTGGGGAGAGGGGGACAGGAGGAATCAAGGATACTGGAACTTGATAAACAAGAGAATTGGAATCTTGGGATGAAGAATGGATTGAGGGAGAAGAGGGGAGGTGGGTTTCGAGCAGACTGGATGGAAATTTCTATAGGGATGCCACGGGCCCAGCCCTGCCCTCACCTCCAGGATGCGGTTCTTGTGAGATTCATTGACCTTGCCAGCAAGGCAACAGTGGGCCAATGCATTGTGGATGATGTACTTGTTGGACTTGGCACTGGGCTCCTTGTACAGCTTGGGGCCTGGGGCATGAAGGGGAGAAGGAAGTAATAATCAGAAAAAGAGTATGAGCAACTCATTCTCACCATTGCAAAATGCCAGCAAAACAGTCCTGTAAGTAGTTTAACTACCTGACGGTAACTTTAGCCTTATTCTACATGAGTAAATTGAGGTCAGAAAAGTGTCTGAATCTGGGGTTCCAGTGACTGTTCCCACTAACGCCCTGTGCTGGATATAGAGACAGAGGTCCCTAACCTACCCTTGTGAGCCCCCCACCCTTGCCAACATCCTGTCTCCATTCATTTTTCCAACTAGTGCCCAGTCAAGGCCTTACCTGTGTATTCTGGGACAGAAGCCGGTGATGAGGCAGTACTCCCATTTTCCCAGTCCCGATCTCGGTTACCCAACAGGCGACTGGGGGACATCAGGCCTGATGGAGAAGGAGCCCTGAAGAGAAAGGGATGCCACTTCAGTGGGGAAGGAAGTCTTCCAGATGCCTCTTACTCCAGGGAAGCCTGGCACATGGTCCCTTCTCTAGTCTCCCTGATTCACAGAATCCCACTTGATGGATAAGCCCTATTGAATTCTCATTCATTCATTCATTCATTCAGCCCCTGCTCAAAGACCTCTTGTAATGGAAGTCCTTTGAAATAGTTGGGAAATTCTTACTTATATTAAGCCTAAATTTGTGGCTTGGCAACTTCCACCCTTTGCTTGTAGTTCTACCTTTTGATGTCCCTACAACTACTTAAGGACCCATAATCCTTTCCCCACTAAATTTCCTTTTCTCTAGATTAAACACCCCTACCTTCTTCCAATGATCCTTGAAAGGGACAGTTGTCAATTCAACCAAACAGATATTTGTTAATTGTGTACTTTGTGCCAGACAATAGAGATGCCAAGAGTATATGCACATCTCCCCACTTCTTGTATGCCCTCCAAGTTGACATCAACACATTAATCACTACCCTTTGCACCTGGAAATTTAACAGTTGTGAAGAGTGCTAACTATACTATTATCCTGCCCATTGTTTACAATTTATCCTCAAGAATGGCATCAAATATTTTGCCGAAATCCAAGTAGAATATAGCGATCACATTTTCCTGATCTATCAGTCTGGTCAAAGAAAATGGAGGATGGGGGAGGGGGGTCATCTAGCATGTCTTCTTCTTGATGAGCCCATGTTGATTTCTAGTGATCACTGCTTCTGTTTCTAAACGTTCACAAACCATCCCTTTAATAACTCATTCTAGAATTCTGCAAGTTTGCCCCAATTGTAATGGTACACAGGTGGTACAAAACCCCAGAGTGAGTTTAGCTTGCCCAAGGTTGGACCCTTTTGTCTATTAGGATGGTATCCTTGAGGAGGGAGACCACCTGCCCGCTGAGATACACAGTCACATTTGAAACATATACACTGACAACCAGACACACTGACACAGACTCAGATTGGGTAGCTCTGGGTGGGAAGGGGTCGGGGAAGACTTTAAACTTACCTGGATGTGGGCCTTTTTACACCAAGGTTGTTGGAAGAATCATTGGCCACACTGGAAAGGGACAGGGTTGACTGGGAGTAAACTTTGCTAAGTCGGGACCCTGGTAGGGAAAAACAGGAAATGTGATCATCAGTCTCATTTTCTTCCCTTGGCAACACCCACCACCATCACCGGCTCCTCCGTGCTCCCCCTTACCCAAGAGACCTCGGGGACTGCGGCCTAGAGCCGAGTCATCACAGCATCCAGATCGAGGTCGAGGGGGCCGACGGGCACCCCCTCTTCCAGGCCCGCCCCCTGCCCCTCGAGGTCGTAGTACTTTGTCCAGGTCGTCCATCAACTTCAGCTGTGCCCGCCTCTCATATTCTTGTCTTGTAAAGTCCCCTCTCCTGGCTGGGCCCTCCTCTTCTAGGCTGACCCCAGCCCCAACTCGGGCCCTCTCCTCCTGAGCCAAGCTGAGGGAAAACACAGAGGTCCAGAGCAGGAAATGAGAGTGAGCATAAAGAACGGACCAGTGTATATGTCAGACTAAATGATTCTAATTTGGGAAGGGTGACCCAGGAGATCTATGCCATCTATGTCCCCTCTGAGGAGCAGTGGGTCGAAAATTAGGCAGGGTTGTGGGCAAAGCACCCCTAAGCCCACCAGACCACAGAGAGGCTTCCTGATTGGCTAAAAAGGAGCTATGGATGTGTGCAATGGACCAATGAGTTTGATCCAGTACGCCCCAAGAAAGCCAGTCCCCATTAAAGGACCATAAGATTAAAGCCAAGAGGAATCTTAGAGCACAGTCACACAGCAGGAAAGGACCTCAGGGCCCATTTATCCAACATAAAATAACAACTAATAGTAAAAGCTAGCATTCATATATATTTACTCTGTGCCAAGTACTTTAAAAATATCTCATTGGATCCTCATAACCACCCTGGGAAGTAGATGCTATTATCACCCCCATTTTAGGGGGAGGAAACTGAGGCAAACAAAGGTCAAGTGGCTTGTCCAGGGTCACTCAGCCATCAGCTATCCAAGATCAGTTTTGAACTCAGCTCTTCCTGACTCTGGGACCAGCACTGAGCCACTTGGCTGTCCCCACAAACAAGGATACCTGTACAATATATCCTAAACGCATTCATCCTGACTCTGCTTGGAGACTCATAGCAAGCAAGAAGAATCCAGTCACTTTTAAATAGCACCACTTGTTAGGAGGTTTTTCCTATACCCTAGTTTAATTCAGCCATAAGAGGAAACCAAGTCTCAGAATAGTTACGTGATTCACCCAAGGTCCCACAGACAATTAAGTGTCAGAGCCATGATTTGAATCCAGGTCCTGAGACTCCAAATCTAGGGCTCTAACACCTCACTGAGAGGTGAGGGTTTCCAGTTGGGGTCCCTGCCCCCAGGGGAGCCAGATGATTCAGGTATGGGAGAATTAGAATTATGAGAAGCCGAGGTAGGTATCAGAATATGGCTACACAGAATAGCTTAGAAAGTTTAGAATCACCTCCCCTGAGACTGGGCAGATTTCTTTAGTGTGTACATCTAGCTCCTTCTCCTGGGTAAGTTATTTCTGAAACTGTACAGGGAATTTTTTTTTCTTTTAAATCCTAGAAAATGGACTTATGGAATTCAGAGGATAGCAAGACAGATTCTAGAAATAAGCAACAGGAGAAGGAAAAGGGCCAAAAAGCAGAGAAGGGATGGGAGGGACTGGTGACAGCAGACTTCTGAGCCCAAGGACCCAGTCAAGTTCAGAGAGGAGCCAGGAGGCAAAATGAGTCCACAAGTGGGAGCTCAGGAATCAGAGAAATGAGAACAGGGGAACAAGCTCCAGGGCCAGTGGCAAAATCTGGAAGCTGACTAGGTTCCCTGCAGCCCCACCCCCAGGGCAGGCTCCTTTCCAGAGCAGGGTGAGGAGAAGGGCGAGTGACCCTGGTCAAAGCTCACCGGGCGGCCTCCTCCTTCTTCTGCTCCTTCTCCACCTCGAGCCACTGTTTCCGTCTCCGTGCCTCATCTGCCCGCCGCTGCTGCCGCTCTAGCAGGCTAGCCCGCTTCTGCGCCATCTCATCCTCTGGCTTCTCCTCATCCTGTAGAAAACATCCATCGTCTTCCCAACTGCTCTTACCCTGGTCCAGGCACCATCCCCTGAGCTCCCCTCCATCTCACCTTATAGAAGAAACCCAGGCCTGTCCGCAGCTCTCCATTCACAGCTTCCTCCAGAGAGTCTTCCCCTCCAGGAGGGCTCCCATCGCCATCACTGTCCAGGCTCCCCAGCGGGATCTCAATGAGCCCTGGCCGGCCAGATGGAGTGGTGGCCCCTCCTTGGGGCTCAGAAGGTACCTCTCCTGGCTTGGGTCCAGGCTCAGGCTCTGGTTTTGAAGGGCCAGAGCCAGAGTCACGCTGATCCTCATCAAAGAGGATAGATGAACGGGTTTGAACAGGCACCTGAGATGGTGAAAACTTGCGCAGGTGAGGAAGAGTGTCTACATCATGCGGTGGAGTCAGTACCCGAGTCAGGGGCGTCAGCCGGAGCTCTGCAGGCCGGGCATGTTTGGGGCTCCGGGGAGCTGGGGTCGAAGCAGGGACAGAGGCTCGGCGTGGGGGTGGCTGGGGTGATCGAGGGGGTGGGGCACGGCGAGCAGGGGCCGGGGACGGGGCCCGAGGCCCGGCAGGACCAGGAATGATCCAGGCAGCGGCAGGTGGGCCAGGCCCAGGGTGCTCAGGCTCCCGCAGGAGCCGCTGCTGCTGGTCCGTGAGCCGCTGCATGTCCCGCTGCAAAGAGCTCAGGGCCGCACTCAGTTTACTGACCGCCCGGTTATAGTCCCCCAGGCCCTCCTCTGAAAGTCGGCCAGAGCCCACCTCCGGGGAAAAGGTCACCATCTTGGGCCTTTCAGAAGGCTCTCCACGGCCCTCACCAGCTGGCCTCTCATCAGGCACTGAGCCTGGGGCACCGTCAGCCGCTTGTACACCAGAGCCATTGTCCCCATCGATACCGTCCCCATCACTCTCAGTGCCAGCCTCTCGCCTCTGCACCTGCAGGAAGGCGCTCTTGCCCAGCCGCTGCCGGTGCTTAGCAAAGATAGCCTCGATGCGCCGTTTCTGAGCCTCGATAGCTCGGCGTTTTTCCTCTAGCCTCGCCCCCAGCTCACTCATCTCTGAGCTCAGGGCTTCTGGAGGGGCCTCAGGAGGGCCCCCTGCCCCAGCCTCCTCTCCAACCCGACCTTCTGGCTTCACCAGCTGCTTCTTCCTTTCTGCAAAGCTTGTCATGCGCACTTCAGACTGGGTCGGTGTGGCTGGGGGCCCCTCAGGTGGGACTGGTTTAGAGGCCTCTCCAGGTGGGTAGGGTGAAGCCAAGAGTGGTTTTGAGGTTTTGGGGGTCCCCTCTGGATGGGGGTAGTAAGCAGGAGGTTTTAAGGTCTCAGATGGGTAGGATGAAGACAGCGTAGGTTTTGAGGGTCCCTCGGGAGAATGGAGATAGAAACCACCATCAGCAGCGCCATCCGGGAGCAGGCGGGGCTCAGCACTGTGGATAATCTGTAAGGCTTCTTCTATGGTGGGGAGGTCCCCAGGCTCTGGGGCTAGCTCTGGGGGAGGCTGCGATGCTGAAACCCTTGGGGGACCAAGGCTATCAGAACTGGCAGAACGTAACAGTACTGGGTCACCCATGACCACATCCACGTCGCTGTCCAGGCCAAAGGGAGTGCTGAAAGATACAGCCTGGGACAGGGGGCGGCTGTGGGGAAAGGGGGGGGCCAGACAGGGGCTAAGACTCTACCCTTGAACCCCTGGCCCACTCCATGATTACCCAGTCACTCCCTCTCCAATGTCTGGCTCTGGCCCTTGGCCAGGGCACTTCCCCCAATCCTGCTCTTGGAGGCTCTCAAGACTCAGCAACAGACTTGAGGCCTACAACTATCCTTTGAGTGCTGGAGCCAGAGCTACCAGATAAAGCTACTAGGGCAACAGAAACTCACCAAGAGATGGGCATTAAACACTACTGGACCCTCAAGAAAGTCATCACAGCTAGGAATCCCAAAAACATGGGACAGAAGGAGGCCTTGCCTCAACCAATGGACTTCCCAAAGGGCCCATTATTCATGAAGACCAAGTGGCTATCATCACAGTCTGGCCAGTGTACAGACCAATGGGAAAGTAGTCACTACTGAGGGACCACTACTGAGGGAGGCTGGGGCCCACTGACCACCAATAGATAGAGAAGGAAAATCGGGGCCCCACAGAGAAAAGGACCAGGAGGCTAAAGAACTGGGCACCTGACCTCTGTTCCTCCACACCCTCTCCCCTCTGGCCCTAAGCTGCCACTCGACTCCACCCCCACCCCCAGCCCCAGGCCTCCTGGCTCTGACTCTCACCTGAGCTGCCGGTTCCATGTCTTCCCGAAAGCCTCTATGTGAGTCATGGAGGGTGATGACTGCAATGAACCTGTGGAGAGTCAGAGGTCAGCTCCAGCTGCTTCGTCAGGCCTGAAGGACAATGTGGGAGGGGCAGGGGAACAGAAGGCAAGTGGGCCCTCTCCTCTCACCCCACCCCCCAGCTCCTTCTCACCTGATGAGCTACGGAGGGGGGACTGTGGCCCCCCTGGAGACAGAAGTGGGTGCCGGAAATTGAAAACGGGGGAGCTGTAGGTGGGAAGGAAACTCAATCAACCCATGCACTGCATCCCTGCCCCCACCACCCCCCAAAACCCAGAGCAGCAGGCCCCAGGGGCTCTGTCCCAAGCCTCCAAGGGGAATCCAGTGGCTGAGGGGACGGGGAACGGAACAGAGGGAAGAGATGGGTGGACCTGAGGAGCCCCAGGGGATCTGGTGTGGGGAGGAGGCCATACCTGGCTCCATTGCCACTTGGTGGGGTGGAGGCTTCACTGACCCCAGGAGAGGAACCTGAGGCAGAGATGAAGGGAATATGAGGCCACAGCCCAGACAGGATGACCAGCCCAAGCCCTGGCCCAGCTCTGCAAAGCACTCCCACACACTTCACTCTCCTTCCCTGGCCTCCCCTAACACCACCACCAACAGCTAGCATTTAGGTAGTACTTAGGTCTGCGAAGTGCTTCATTTTATCCTCCCAACAACCCTGAAAAGTAGTTTCTGTTATTATTCCCATTTTTACACATGGGGAAACTGAGGCAAAGAGATTCAGTAACTTGCCCAGGGGTCACAGAGCTAGGAGTTATCTGGGACAGGATTCGAACTTGGATCTTCCCAACTCCAGGTCCAATGATGTAGCCACTGGACCACCCCGCTACATCCCAATAGCTCTTGAGGCCCTCTCCCACCTCCCCACTCTGCTTCCCAGCCTTACCTCGCCCATCCGGCAGCTCCTTGGGCCTCACAAAGTCTGGCTTCAACACTTCAAAGCAAAAAAACAGCTCAGCCAGCAGCACAGCCACGTTAGTCTGGGGACCGAGAGAAACCAAAGTTGAGAATTGGAAGGGGCAACAAAAATGCCCTCCACAACAAGCCCCACAAGTGGCCAATGAGCCTTGACTTGAGAAGCTCCCGTGATAGGGAGCTCACTACCTCCCGAGGCAACCCATTCCTCCACATAAGGATGGCTCTCGTTCTTACAAAAGTTTTCCTTTGGAGTCTCAATGAACCCCTCTACAGTTTCCTCCCTTTTCTCCCAGTTCTGCCTTCAGGGGCCAGGCGGAACAAAGCTCTCATGTCTGTCCTCCAGCCATCTAGTCTCTAGGTGAATAGTTCCATCAAACTCCTATGACATGACCTCCAGGCCCTTTCTCTGGATGTTCTTGGGGGATAGGCAGAGAGAGACAGGCTGAGAGGGGGAGGGGTCAGGATGCTGCTGGTGCTGTCCCTCTGTGGATCCCCTGGGGCCCCAGGAGTCCTTATCCCTCTTCCCCCGGCCCCAGCTTAGCCTTCAGGGCTCTGGTGGGGTCCTGAACACCAGGGTCACCTTGAGGAGGGGGGGCACATAGAGCAAGTCCTCCAGAGCCAAGGGGCAACCCCCCGGCAAGCGGGCAGCACAGAAGTCCTGGACCAGCTGCAGGTTGTACAGACTGTCTGCCACAGACATGGTGTCCTTCAGGCATACATCTGCAGAGAGATAGGAGGAACACCTGATTGTCAGGATACCTGGGGCATGGGGCCCAGAGGGAGAGTTTGCCTTCTGTCCCCCGCCCCCAGCTCTGACAAAGGGCCTTCTATTCAGCTGCTTTCTGTTCATTCTTTCTTTCTGTCCCTCTCTGTTGATATAGATGTGTATGCATGTACATTCGCACACAGTCTCCCCACTAGAATGTAAGCTCCCTGAGGCCAGGGCCTACTCATTTTTCTCCTTTGTCTCCTGCACTCTGCCTGGCACAACAAAGGTGCTTGTTTTGCTCCATTGCTTCAGTCATGTCTGACTTTTTTAATTATTATTTTAAATTTATTTTAGTTTACAACATTCAGTTCCAGAAGCATTTTTTTTTGGAGGGCAGGGTAATTGGGGTTAAGTGACTTGCCAAAGGTCACACAGCTAGTAAGTGTGTCAAATGTCTGAGGCCGTATTTGAACTCAGGTCCTCCTGACTCCAGGGCTGGTGCTCTATTCACTGAGCCACCTAGCCGCACCACTTTGGGGCTTTCTTGGCAGACATACTGGAGTGGCTTGCCATTTCCTTCTTTCTCCAGCTCATTTTACAGATAAGGAAACTGAGGCAAACAGGGTGAAGTGACTTGCCCAGGGTCACACAGCTAGGAAGTGTCTGAGGCCAGATTTGAACTCATGAAGATGAGTCTTGCTGATTCCAGGGCCAACAGTCTATCCACCGCACCACCTAGCTGCCCCAAGCAGGCATATAATAAATCCTTGCTGACTGCATGGATTCTGAGGTTAGCCAGGCTCTGGAGAGTCCTGAGTAGACCCCCACCCAGCCCTGAGTCCAAGGCATGGACCCCGTACACTTACCCTCGAGCCTCAGCAGCTGGGGGCAGTAGCAATGGATGATAGCAGCAAGGGCGGCTCCGCTGGCCAGGTCCTGGAGACCCGACACTACAGGGAAACAGGGGGCCCTGCGGGCCACGGCCCGGTCCTTTCGGTACCGGATCTGTGGGGCAGAAGGAAGATGTCAGAGGTCAGTGGTCACAGATGGGCCAGAGTCGGAGAGCATGCAGCCGGTGCAGGGAGGCCAGGTGCGTGAGTCCTTGAGGCTATGGGGAAGAGGGAGCGACATGCAGCAGAAAGGGGGACTGAGGGGCCCCGCGAGCGAGGAGGAGCAGCGAGCACAGAGCAGGAGGGGCCCTCAAGCTCTGGACAGCTGGTGGGAACCGGCCCAGCCTGGCCTGGTGGGGACAACAGCAGTGACAGGGAGAGCAAAAAGCAGGAAGGACAGAGGTCGGAGATACGTTACCACAGGGGGTTTGCTCCCTGACTCCTTCAAACAGAAGGCAACGGCGTGCTGAGGGGGCGGAGAGGAGGGGGCGTCAGCGCGGGGGCCGCGGCGGGATACAGGCTCCAGGCCAGGGGGAAGGGGGGCCCTGACCTCATCCTGTCTGCTGAGGGCTCTCCCATCCCCAAACCAGCCCCACACCCTGGGACATTCTTAAGGGCTCATTAGCAGATCACCATGGCCATTCCTAGGAAGGGAGCCCCATTCCTTAATCTGCCTTAATCTGGGGTTTCCAGCCTCTCCTCCTCTTCTCTGGGGTTCCCTCAGCCCCCAGCTCAGATCTTAAAGACAAGTAAGAGGCTTGTCCTCTGGTCAGCCCTGAGCCATTTGCAAGGTCTTGGTCTCAGTGAGACCTGTTGACCCCCCCAGCTCTGGCACCTTGGGGTGGAGACAGAGGGAGCCCAGGAGAAGCAGGCAGGGCAGCGAGAGCATGCAGCAGGACGCCTCCCCCAGGGGGCCCTCAGGGCTGCGGAGGCCAGTGTGAACAGAGGATCCGAGACACCCTGACTTCTTTCTTGGGGGATGAGTTTCCAGTTCTCCCTATCCTGCCCCCTCCCCAGAGGATGCACCCCGTCCCCCTTCCCCAGGGCCGCAGATCCTCTGCTCACAGGTCAGGGTGCGGGGACAGAATGGAGCTGGGGGCCAGGCGCACCCACTTACGGGAACGAGCTTCCAGTACCAGCGGGTGGGACACTGAGGTGCAGAGAGGGGCAGAGAGGAGGAGGATGCGGCAGTGCAGGGGCAGAGACAGAGAGATACAGAGAAAGTCACACCCCAGCCCTGCCTTGCCGCAGCCCTAGCCCCAAAGAGGAGGCAGAGGGGCAGCCTGGCCCCAGGACGTCGGGGTCCAGGTTCCCCAGGCCCCACCCACCCACACCCACTCCACCTGCCAGGCCTCACCGAAGGTTGGGCAGCACTGTCTGCTGGGGGCACAGGGGTTCTCTGAGCTGCTTCCCGTTCTGTCATCTCCTGTAGTCGCCTCATGGTCTGGGAGGGGCAAGAAAGGGCAGTGAGAGCCTAGCTAGGCCTTGGAGAAAGCCTGGACCTTGGTCCTGGGAGATCAATGAGGGACTCTCGGACCTCAGTTCTGGCTGGGGTCACCCCTACAGGCTCCCCAAATCATTCCAGAAATCCCCCTGCCCCCATTCCCACAGGCTCCTCTGCCTACCGAGTCCACCCAGAGAAGGAGCTTGTGTTCCCAGCTGCCTGGGGCTGCAGGGACAGGAAGGGACGCAGTCCACTCCATGGCGAAGGCTGTCATGAGGGCATCTATCACAGCCAAGTGGGCACCCTGCAGAAAAACGAGAGCAAGGGGGTGTCAGGAAGACACAGCCGCTGCCCCCTCCCAGCAGCTCACAGGAGATGGCAGGGGATGAATTGAATGACAAGGGGAAGCATTCAAGGCCTCACCATCAGGATGGGCTGGTGCCGCAGGTCAGCCTCCCGCACAGGCCGGTCAGGCAGTGTCGGGGTCAGACCCCGTCGGGCCAACACAGTTAAGAGGGCAGCAGGGCCAGGTGGGGTCTCGAGCTGGGGCAGCGCAAGCCGCCAAGCCCGGCAGTACAGCTCGGCCGAGAGAAGCAGCCGCGTCACCGGGGGCTTCACATGCTCCTGGGCATACTGGTCTGTGTAGAAAGGCTCCCACAGCTCTGGAGGTACATGTTCTGCAGGAAGAGACAGAATCTGTGATCGTGGCCTTGACCCAGAACCTCCTCCCTGTCCCAAGCACAAGGGGCTCTTCAGAGGCCTGCCGAGCTGCATGGTCAATCTTGGAGGACTTCCTGAAGGAGGAATCCGGAGATGAAAATTCCCAAGGAGAGGGCTGGAGGGATGAGGGCCGCAGGCTGAGCTGAGGTGTGGTAGGAGAAGACAAGGCAGGGACAAAGACAGGTTTCCCTAGCCTTTGAGATCTCACTCCTTTGGTATCTGGGCCAAACCCAAGCCAGGGCACTGAAGCTGCTCTAAGCAGGAAAGGGGAAATAGGTTGTGGACCTGCACTGAGCCCCAGAAGGAGCCAGGAAGAACCAAAGGTAGAGGGTTTGCTAAAGAGGCTGTTGCAATAATTAATAACCCTGGCAGAGGTGGATGAGGTCCTGTTGTAAGAACCAAACGAGATCCTGGCCCCCTACTGCTCCTTCCACAGTGTCAAAGTCTGGATTTGAACCCAGGTCTTACCCATTGGGAGGGGTAGGCATTTAATGGTTTTCTGCCTCAGTTTCCCCATGTGTTAAATTGATAATAACACCTACCTCCCAGGGTTGTTGTGAGGACCAAATGTACACATATACATGCCTACTGTTGTCACTACTAATATTATTATTATCATTCCTGGCCAAAGATAAAACCCACTCTTCAAAGCTTTATTTATGTAGCCTGGAATCATCTTACCCTTCCAGGCTTAGCTGCTTCATTTATTCTTGCAGCCTGTCACTGTGGAAAGGAATCCCAGCTTCAACATTCACTCATTCATACAATATCAAGAGTGAGTGGGGAGAGGGCCGGAATTGGAATCGGGCAGAGGTGGTTTCAGATCCAGACTCTGACACTTACTAGCTGTGTGAACCGGGGTTCAGTTTCCTCTTCTGTAAAAACAGGGGTGGAAATAACTTTCCTCATAAAGTTAGGCTGCGTGAACTGAAGCATGACCCCTTGCCTTCACTTCACCACTGCCTCCCTCAGTTTCCCCATCTGTGACATGAGGGAAATACTACTTCAGCCTCAAAAGGCACTTGTGAAAGAAATGCTTTGGAAAGTCCTGAAAATGTGTGAATTCATTATTTATACAACAAATACTGACTATATGTGTACAGGGCAGATCACTCAGAGTGGAGGGAGACACAGAGTTCAGATAAGAAACATCTCCAGCCCTCGTGTAGCTCCAAGGACTGCAGTGGGGAGAGATTTGAGGCAGGGAGACCCCCAAGCAGGCATGAGATGCTGGGGGCCTGCACCAGACTGGTGGCAGGGTCAGAGGAGCAAGGTCACAGAGGTCAAAGGGACCACAATTTGGCAAGAGACTGGACGTGGGGAGTTGGACAGAGCATGGAGCTGAGGATGGTGACCGAGAAGATGGCGGCTGCCTTGGACAGTAATGGGGGATAGGGGGCTGGGCAAGGTTTGGGGAGACGATACCATTAACTCACGTTCAGTTTTGAACATGTTGAACTGAAGACATCTAACAAAGACCCAGTTCAAGCACATCACCCCCATACTCGATAAACTCCAGTGGCCCCCAAAATGACCTCCATGATCCAATATAAAACCTCTGATTGGCTACTAAAGCCCTTAAAAACCTACCCAGCTCCTACCTTTCCAGCCTCATACCACATGCATCCTCCCCCACCCCTGCCACGTCCTCTTTGATCAGTGAGTCTGACTTCCTTGTTCCACCTCTTACAAGATGTTCCAGCTCCTAGATCTGGGCATTTCTCTGGCTGTCCCCCATGCTTTGGATCTGCTCCCTCCTCGTCCCCACCTCCAGCTTCCCTGGCTTCCTTCAAAGTCCTACCTTGGGCACGAAGCCTTTCCCAACCACACCCCCTTAAGCCTAGCACCTCCCCTCTGAGAGTACTGCCAATTGGTCCTGTGGGCACACAGTTGTTTGCAGATTGTCACCTCCCCCATCAGACTGTGAGCACCCCAAGGACAGGGACTGTCTTCTGCACAGAGTAGGTGCTTAATAAATGCCTGCTGACTTGACTTACTCTAAACTCCAGATAACCGGGACTGGATGGCCCCTTTCGCTGAATATACTCCAGCGCCTTCCTCCTTAATACTGGCTAACATGAACGATCATACACTAAGGTCCACAAAGCACTTTTCATATGTTATCTCACTTGAGATAACCTGGGAGGTAGGTACCATTATCATCCCCACTTTACAGATGAAGAAACTGAGGCCAATCAAGGTTAAATGGCTTGTCTAGGGTCACACAGCTAGTACGTATCTGAGGTATGATTTGAATTCAGGTCTTCCTGGCTCTGGGTCCAACCCTGTATTGACCTTAACGCTTCTAAATCTTTGTTCACCCTGTCTCCCTTGTCAAGGTTACCCTGCCCTGCTCATCTCCACCTACTGAAATCCCACTGGTCCTTCAAGGCCCAGCTCAGATACTGCCTCTTTCATGCAGCTGTCCCAAGTTCTTCCCAAGTCAGGAGGCCTCCCTCCTCTGACCCCAACTGAATTCAACAAGTATTTATTGTCTACTATGGCAGATCAAATAAAAAAATATGCCCTGCCGACAAGGAACTTATGTCCTGCCAAAGGGGGGTAAACACACCCACAGACACGTCTGCTTTCTTGATGTCTAAAGTTGAACTTATTCTCTTTCTCCCTAAGCCCTCCCCCCATCCAGGGTGCCCCCATCTTCCCAGACTCCTAGGCTCCTAACCAAGGCATCATCCATGACTCCCTACTCTGCCTCCCCCTCTATGGCCAATTTATTGATTTCACCATCATAGCATCTCCTCTGATGCTCTCACCACCCTGGCACTGGCCCTGATCACCTCCAGCCTGGACTACAGCTGCTTGGTCTCCCTACCTCAAGCCTCTCTCCACTCTAGTCCCTCCTCCACCAGACTGTCAAATTGGTCTCTCTAGAGTAGTGGTTCTCAACCTTCCTAATGCCCCGACCCTTTAATACTCGTATGTGGGCATATCTGCATGTAGGCGGACCTGCCTGGAGACGGATAGAGGAGCAGTGTCTCGGTTCCTAAGATCATCAGAAATATGTGTTTTCCAATGGTCTTAGGCGACCCCTGTGACCACTGTGAAAGGGTCGTTTGACCCCCAAAGGGGTCATGACCCACAGGTTGAGAACCGCTGCTCTAAAGTACAAACTGATCGAATCACACCAACCCACCCAATAAGTATGTCCAGTGGCTCCCCATTATCTCTGGGATCAAATGTAAAACCCTCTGACATTTAACAGCCTTCACCAACTGGGCCCTTACTAACTTTCCAACCTTCTTACATTTTACTCCCCTCCACAGACCCTCAGATCTAGCAACCTTGACCCCTGACCATTCTTCATGAGCAATACCCCCATATTCCAACTCTGTTCCTTTTCACTGACAATCCCTCTTGTCTGGAGTACTCTCCTCCTCATCTGTGACACTCAGCCTCCCCAGCTTCTGTTAAAACAGATAAAATCCTACCTTTTGCAAGATGCCTTTCCTAGTCCCATTCCCCTGACCCCCCAGTGCCTGCCCCTCTATGACACTTTCAATCTATTCTGTAGATATCCTGCATGTACACAGTTATGTACAAGTTGTCTCCCCCATTAGACTGTGAGCTCCTTGAGGGAAGGCACTGTTTTCCCTTTCTTTGTATCTCGAGAACTTAGTATAGCACAGTGCCTAACACACAGTAATCACTTTTAAGATGCTTGACTTGAATTAGACATTTGCACGTGTCTCTTAACCCCCATAATGATGGCTAGCTTTTATATAGCACTTTAAGGTTTGCAAGATGCTTTACAAATACTATCTCACTTGCGCCTCAACAACAACCCTGAGAGGCAGGTGTTATTATCATCCTGACTTTGCAGATGAGGAAGGTGAGACGCAGGTTCACACAGTTACTAAGTGTCTGAGGCTGGATTTAAACTCTGCCAGAGCAGGAATTGACTTTTACTAGCACATCTGGCTGTCAACTGGACACATAGTAGGTGCTTAAAAAGCATTTGTTGATGGAACTGAATTTAGCATTTTCATGTACACTAAAGTGCTATCCAAATTCAATTCAAACTTTTTAAAAGAACCTACTCTGCACCAGGCTCAGTGCCTGGTGCTAGAGATGCAGAAGGACTGTGCTGTGGCCCCAGGCCTCAAGGAGTCTACATTCTACTCAGGACAAGAAAGGAGAAGAGTGCCCTGGAAACAACACTGGATCTTACACATCATGGTCTGACCCTGTCTCTCCCACCAGCCTCTCTGAGTCCCAGTCTCCTCTCATATAAAACAGGGGAAGAAAATGCCTGTTGTTTCTGCCTTCCAATCTTGTTTTGTGGTACAAATGTGAACGTGTGCAAAGGGTTTTGAAAACCTCCAAGGTATACCTGTTAGGATAAGGGTATGGCAGCTAGTGGCAAAGTGTACCAAGCTTGGAGTCAGGAAAATTCATCTGCTTGAGTTCAGATCCAGCCTCAGACACTTAGCAGCTGAGTAACCCTGGGCAAGTCACTTCATCCTGTTTGCCTCAGTTTCCTCATCTGTCAAATGAGCTGGAAAAGGAAATCCAGTATCTTTGCCAAGAAAACCCCAAATGGCACCACAAAAAGTCTGACACAACTGAATTGACTGAACAACAGTTACAAAGCAGGGAGATTCAGAGAGTGTGCTCTAGGAAAATTAGAGAAGAAAGAGAACCCCTTGAGCTGGGCTGGGGTAGAAGTTTGAGGAAGGGGTGACACCTAGGCTAGGTTTTGTAGGATTTCCAGAGGCAGAGATAAAGATGGAGCGTATTCCAGGCATACAGAAAGAAAAAAGAAAGGAAGATGAGATTGAGGAACTGCTAGTAGCCATCCAATTTGGCAAAGACCCAGAAAACATGTAGGGGTATAGTAGGAAATGTAACAAGAAAGGTCAACTGAAGTCAGATTGTGGAGAACCTTGAATGCCAGGCAAGTGAACTCGTGTTTTATTCTGAAGGCAATAGGGAGTCTCTGAGGACTTGGGAGCAGAGGAATGACATGATAAGCTTTGTACTTATAGGAAAATTACTTTGCCAGTTGTGGGGAGCAGGGATCAAAGAAGGGAGAGACTAGAAGCAGAAAAACCAAGCAGGCTTTGACAATATCTCCCCTTGCCATTATTAACAGCAAGGGGACCCACCCATGAGCCATGCTTTGGTAACTAACTGACTGGAAGTACAGGGTAAAGAGAAAAGTCAAAAATAATCCTAAGGTTTGGAATATGGGTGAATGGGTAAATGTCGTTGCCACCACCAAAAACAGTGAAATCAAGATGATATAGCCCACTTTGGGGCATGAGGGGATCTCTCAGCAATCTCTTGGACAACCAAGCAGAAATGGCCTTGAAGCAACTGGAGGTTAGGGTTGGGATTTTAGAAGAGGGGGGACAATTGAAGGTGGAGATCTGGGGGTCACTTGCAGAGAAGTGGTCAATGAAGCTAAGGTCCAGCACAGCTAGATGGGTGATACTGGTATGTCTGGAGGAGAGGTGAGAGGAAAGAGAAGCCTCTGGGAATTAACTCCTCCGATCTTCACAACAATTCTGTAAGCTAAGGACCGGAGGTATAATTACCCCCCCTTTTACAGATGAGGAAACCAAAGTTCGGGAAAGCTGAGTGACTTGCCCATGGTCACATAGTGTAAAACCTATGTTTCTCCCAGTTCAGCAGCCCCCAGGGCTCAGCCAGCATGGACTCTGTCTCTGTTTCCAAGGATCAGCAGAACCCAGGTTTCCTTGCCTGCCTGTCTCTGGCCCCTGCCCACACAGTCTGTCCAGATAGTGCAAACTTACAAATCCCAAACGCATTCATTATATGCTTTCTTTCATTTGATCCTGACTCCCACCTCACTGTAGCTACTCCACAACCAAGGAGTTTCCCCTGAGTTCTGTGTTTCAGAACTCCCACAGAACCATAGACTATCAGAGAGGGAAGAGCCCCCAGAGGTCCTAGAAACTAAAACCCTCATTTTCACAAATAGAGAGACTGAGGTACAGAGAGGGTCAGGGACCAGCCCAAGGTCACACAGCAAAATAGTGACAGAGGCTAGACTAGACCCTAGGTCCTCTGACTCTCATTTCAGGACTATTTTCCATTCCACTTTGGCTGTCTCCGCAGTTTAGGAGCTCTCCTCACTCCATTGAGCAGAACGGACCTAGCTAGAGGTCAGATAACCAGGAAAGAGCCTAACCTAGGAGTCCCGATTCTGGGGTCCCTGAAAGGTGCTTCCTCTTCCTTTGAGAAGAGCCTGGGCAAGCAAGGGGCAAAGGGATTTATGGGTAAACAGAAGGTGTGGAGGGAGAAAGACCAGAGAGGACACAAGGGCTGGGATTCCATCCCATCCATACCGGCTGTGTCTGTCCCTCTCCTAAACACCCACAGAACAGGTTGGTCTGGGCTGGGGCAGCTCCTTGAGGGGGAATATCCCTTGGCTTTGATGGGAAGGATGATGCCTGCTCTGATCACGGGCTCTCTCTCATCCGTGGAGCTCTTAAAGGCCTAGCTTTAATTAACCCCGGTCACCTCCCCTCCCAGGCAGCCAAGAGGAGGTGAGGATATAGGGCTCCCAGCTCCACCCTCGGAGGGGAGGGTATTCCCAGGGGCAGCTGAGGCTGGGGAGGAGTTAAGGCTTCAGCTAAGGAAAGCAGGCCTGCCTTCTGAGAGGCTGGGGGCAGTTGGGTGAATGAGTAAGGGTCTGGGTCCCATGTGGGTCGGCATGTTGACATGGAAGGCTAGGCCCTTGGCTAGTTAAGAAAGCCCACAGGGTACCAAGTCCAGTCCTTGCTAGGCCACCTGGTTGGGGACATTCCCATACTAGGGGCCAGTGAGCCCCTCATCACATTTTAAATAAAAGGGGAACAAGACAGAACAGACCAGGGGAGGCAATAAGCAGAATCTTGGTCTCACTCTCCCAAGGCTAGGGCCTGGGTAGGACGGCTTAGGGAAGGGTGGGGTTGGGTTGGGTGGTGTGGGAATGGGTGCTCAGACACCTAGATGCTTAGTAGAGTGGCCGGGATTCTAAGACACCTGGGTCCTGGGGAAGGAGGCAGGGGCTCGAACACCTGAATCCTGGGAGAGTGGACGGCCGGTTCCTTCCACCCCAACCCCTCCCTGGCCCTAGCTCTAGCCGCAGGCGGGGGAGGCAAAGTCCAAGCAGATAGAGAGGGAGCAGGGGGAGGGGACGCGGCCGGGGACAGGGAAGGGAGAGGAGGAGGACGAAGAGGCGGAGAAGGAGGCCCCGAGCCCCCGGGAACCCAGGAGTCCCCTGCCCCTCCCCCCGAGCAGAGGCGGCGGCCAGAGCGCACAAAGCGGGCGGCGGCGGCGGCCAGGAGCCGGCGGCGGCCCCGCATCCCCTTCCCCAGGCCGGCCATTGTTCCCCTGGGGCCCCGGCGTTCCCCCGCGGGGTCCCGAGCCCGAGCCCCGCCCCCCGCACCTGCCGCGCCCCGGCCCCGGCGGCCCGCGCTACCTGCGCCCCCGAAGGCGGCCCGCAGCACCCAGGCCAGGCTGGCGGCCGTCTTGGCCCGCGGGAAGTCGTACTGATCCAGGGGCTTGATCTCGGGCACCAGGAAGGTTTTCCGCAGCGGCCCGGGGCCGGCGGGCGCCGCCTCCACCATGACGGCGCCGGGGATGCGCTGTCGGGTTTGGCCCGGCCCCGCCGGACCGGCCTCGGCTCCCCTCGGCTGGGCTAGCTCCGGGCCGAGCCGCCGCTGCCACCGTTGCCGCCGCCGCCGCAGCTGCCGGGCTCCGGGCTCCAGGTGCAGCAGCGTCCCCCCCACAACCCTCCCCCTCTCCGCCCCGCCGCGGCCGCTACCGCCCCGCCCCGGGGGCCGGGCCTCAGGTACGCCCCGCCCCCCGCCGCGCCCTCCCCGGGACCCAGGCGGCCGAGCCCCCTCTTCCCAGATCCTGAAGAGACCTGGGCTACCCGGATATAGGTGCCGAGCTCGGGGACCGACGCGGGGCGCAGGGGTTCCCCGGGCTACTACAGGGGGTGTCTGATGTGGGGGCGTGTCTAAGAGGGGAATCCTCTAGGTCTCCGCTCGTCTTGGAGTGCCGTGGAGCGGTGGCGGGGAGAGGGGGTGTGTGGATGAGGGGTGGTTCTTTCTGGTTCCCGGACACCCCCGGGAGGCACCGCCTTCCTGCCCTCACCCCCACCCCCACCCCCGCCCCCCGGCGGTTAAGCCTCAGACAGACTGACAGACAGGCCTCCATTGTGCAGCTCCTGGGCGCACCTGAACTCCGCACACAAAGAAGGCCTGTCTGTCCGCTGGGTCTGCGCCCGGCTGCCTGTTCGTGGGTGGGTGCACGGCAGGCAGGCAGGTGGGGATGGAAATTGGGGTGTGTTGGGGCTTGCGTTGTTCCCGAGTGTGGATGTGTCTGTGCGGGGAGGCGGGTGTGGACACAGATGAGACCCGGGCGTGGGTTTGTATGTGTGCACATGAGAAGGGTGTATGCCTGGCTCAGAATGAGTTTGGGAGAGATACGTGTGTGCATGGAAGGGGTGTGTCTATGTGGAGGGGAGGGGACCTGTGTTGTATCTCTGTGCTTGGGGGATGTGTTTGTGTGTAGATGGGATGTGTGATCCAAGGAGGTCTGGGATAAAAGTCTGGGGGCCTGGCTTCTAGTCTGGATCTGATTCTAACTTGCTCAGTGACCTTGAACAAATCCATTCCCCCTGCCCCTGTGGAAGATTTTTCATCTGTATTTCTTGGTCCCTGGTCATTTTGACCCTTTCCAGGGTTCTGATTCTGTGTGTCAGGCAAATCCATGTTAAAGTAGACTGTGGGGAGTTATATCAAGTTAAGACTGCCAGGCTTCTACTTGTCTGTGTATATACTGGAGCTAGGAGGTTGGCATGTAGCTGCCAAGAGTCACACCTATGTACTCATTTTTCACGTGAGGACCAACAATGATTCCCATGACCTTTGCAGCAACAAAGGAAAAACTGGTGCCTAGGCACCAGTGCATGTATGAACATAGCATCTCATAAAAGCACAAATCTGTATATCCACATGTGTGTGACATGTGCAAATATTTTCATGGACACATAGATTCAGATGATCTGGACTCAGGTGTAGGGGCTGCCTAGACAGCTACTGGATTCAGTCCCTTAATGACTTGGGAGAATTCAGTCTGGCTGGGAGCCCAGTGGAGACAGCTCCAGGGGAGAAGTGGAAAAGCCTGTCTTAAGGAAGGGCTTCTGGAATTGGGGAGTCCTGGGACCCTGCTCCCAGCCCCAGGTGACTCTGCTGAAAACGACCCAAGAGTCGTGGGCCCAGGACCTACAAATGGTGCTGTTTCTTAAGGAATTCTTCCCTAGAGGAAGTCTGTTATGGTGGATAAAGTGGTGGAGTCCAGAAGACTCCAGTTCAAATCCTTAGAGGCAGTGCAGTGACCTATGGGGTCTCAACCCACAGTTTAAGAAGCGATGAAGGGGTCAAAAGTGGGAAAAGTTCAAGAAGCCCTGATTATATGGATAATGCGGGACTTTCAGTCCAGAAAGCCTGGGTTCACATTTCAGTTCACTTGTTCACTTTGTGACTGTAGACAAGTCATTTAATCTGTCTCAGTTCCTGATCTACAAAATGAAGAGGTTGGAACAGATGACTTCTAGGGTCTCTTCTATGATTGTGACCAAGAGGAAATCTAGATGGCATCTTCTCCCTTAGATGAGTCCTGCCTCTTGGTCCCCCAGCCTCCTCTTGTGGGCTCTCTTCCTATTTGATGCTGCTATCTAGTAGCTGGATCTTGTGGACAAAGCTGGGGGGACAGGATCGAGGGCAGCCAGAGAGCTGTATTTTTATGTGAAAGAGAAAATTACCTAAGTGTTCACCCCCCACCCTAGAACTTCTTCCTTCCCAGGACCCAAGCACTCAGCCCTCCAACCCCCACACTAACCTGACTGGTACACCCAGCCCAGAGCTAGCTGCATGCAGGGCAGCTGGGTGCCTCCTGCTGGGGTTCCACCCATGATGCCCAGTTAATTGAAGCCCCAACCCTCCCCTGGGGGCTTGTTCCCTGGGACAGGGCAGGCCCCACAGGCCTGGGCAGCTCCCCTAGACAGCCCGGCTCCCCCAGCTCCTCTGGGCTGTGGGGAGGGGGGCCCAGGTATCTAAGCCCTAATTGACCTCCTTGTAGATCTTGCTTTTCTCCCTCAGGACCCAGGCCCCCAAATCTTCATTCTTCCTGAACTTATCTCCCTCACCAGAATACCTGCGGCCCCTTCCTGTACATCATTTTCCCCTAAATAAGACCCAGGTGCATGGCACCTTAGAGCCTGGAGTTGACAATGGAGAATTTCCAGGTCTAATTAAATGGGCGTTGGTTAACCCCCAGTCATTAAAGACTGAGACCCAGCTACCAGCAACTCAGAGAGCCCCTGGGGTCTCAGGAGAGCAGAAATATTAGAATCCCTTTAGAATCATGGGGAGCAGTGGAAAGATCATTGGAGTTAGAGGCAAAGATCTGAGTTTGATTCTATTTCTGCCACTAACTACCCACCATAATTATGGGCTTTGAGCCTCAGTTTTTTTTATCTGCGAAATGGGGACAACAAACATTTCCACTGCCTACCCAGAGGAACGCTGTCAGGATCAAATGAAGTAATGTCTGTGAAAATGCTTTGTAATAATAAATTGTTATAGAAATTCTTAACAATACAGACTCCCAGACAACGAAGGAAGGGTGAATTTGGAGTTCAGTGCACTGACTTTTCTCCTTCAACACCATTTAGAAGGGAGAGCTTAAGAGAAAGGCCTCTATCTCCCACCAGCACCATTCACAAGGATTTTAAAGGAGGGGTCTCTACCTTCACCCCCATACTCCATTTCCCAAGGGGATTTGGAGGGGAGAGCCTTCATTTCCCCCTCCCAACATCATTCCCAAGGGGGATTTGGAGGGGGCCCTCCACCCTCCTCCAAAGCCATTCCCACCATTTTGGACCATAGCCCAGTTAAGCGGATTAGTTTGTCCTCAGGATTCCAGTCTGGCCTTAGAAATTTCTGCTCCGATCCATGCTCCCAGAATTCCCCTGGCCCCTAATAGGTTCTGTCCTTCCCACTTAAGGCTATAGCTTTGCCTGATCCATCTAAAAAAGACTCCCTTACAAACATGGACCAGGCAGGGGAGCCCAATGGCCTAGGAGACGGGAGGAGGACTGGCTGGCAGGCTGCTCAGCAAGCCTTTTACTCAATTAATAAACTCCATCAGGTATTCTCACAATTCTCCAACCTTCTTTTCTTAATTCTCCAACCCACCTTCTTTGCCCCAACAGGAAACTGAACTGCCTACATTACAAAGGTCTCTTTCATCTCTCCCAAGTTCCCTTTCCCACACATGGAAGTCTTCCTGTGTTTTCACCATTCCTTTCTCCTTCCTTCTTGTCCCTAAGGAAGAGGTATCCATCTCTTCTTATGGCCAGGACTAATTCCCCCCTACCACCTGTGCCTGTGATCCCAACTACTCCAGCATTCTCAGGGACCTTTCTCTCCAGCATCTTTAGTCTCTCCCTCCCCTCTGGCTCCTCCTCAGTCTACCAACATACCCAGTCTCCCTTAGACAAAAAATACCAAACCTTCCCTTGATCCTGCTACATTTCAGCTGAATTAGCCTATGTGGGCTTATTTTGTGTGCTATTGGATGCCTTTGTGATTCCCCCCTTCCTCCCCATTACCAAGTATATACTCATGTGTTTACATGAAAAATGTAATCTCTTTGAGGGCAGGGACCATTTTCTGAGTCTTTGTTATTTAATGCCTGCCAAATTGGCTCGAATTTCAAAATTGCTGGAAAGTCTGTGCTTCTGAAACTCTCAGAAATCTGAGTTCTGTTCCCTCCAAATTTTCAAAATCCAAATCTTTTCTGTCTTCATCTTCCTCCCTCCCACAATTTTTTGAGACACCACACCGTCCTGGTTCTCCTTTCTTCACTCACATGCGGAAATCCCCCAGTGGTTACTGCTCTGGTCCTAGAATCATACCTCCTGAAGGTGGGACTGTAATAGCTATATAGGTCAGCTTTTCATTTAATTCAGGAATCCTCTCCACCATATCCAGCCTCTGTTTGAACAGCTGCAGGAAAATGGGAGCTTATTACCTATCAGGATATCCTAGCCCTAGTTCATTGTTACATAGCTGTTTTAAAGTTTTTTATTTTGATGTCTGCCTCATACAGAATTCATGTCTATTGGCCTGATGCTAGTCTGTGCACCCATATAGCAAATCTGAGACTTCTGAATATCAGAAGCTATTGATCACACTTTGCCCCTATGTCCACACCACCCTGAAGCTTTTCTTGCCCCACCCACATTTCTGAGTGGTCCTCACTTCCTTCTTCTGATCCCTCTCCAATTTGTCACATCCTTCCTAAAATGCAGCGGCAAAAACTAGACAGAATACTCCTTCTGTGGTCTGTCCTATAATCACATAGAAAACTAAAGCTTCTTCTGTTCTGGATTCAGCAACCTAAATTGAATTTGGCTTTTCTGGATGTCATTTCATCAGTTCATACTGTGCTTGCAGTCCACTGAAAGCCCCATGTCCTTTTGACATGAACTGTTTTCTCTCTCTCTGTCTCCTTTCCCCCCTCCCAACTTGTGTTATTTTATCCTGTTATAGTCTCATCATTCCAGCCTGTCAATAATGATAACAGCCTACAGTATGTAAAGCCTTTTAAGGTCCACAAAGGGCTCTCTTGATGAATCTGTGATCTCATCAGTGTGGGTATTCTCTCACTTGATGCAGATTGAAATCCATCTATGCCTCTAATCTTATGGGAATCTTCTGCATGTCCTCTCATAAGTCTGTCAGAGGGCATCTGCCAAAATGCAAGGGGTCTTCCTTAAATTCTCCTGACACCTCAAAAGTACCAATGTAGCATGGAGGCTATCAGCTACCTCTCAGTCTTGTAATGCCTCTTTGAAAGATGAGAGACATTTTGTTTTGTTTTGTTTCTTCTTTCTCATGGTTCCCCCATTGGTTCTAATTCTTCTTTACAACATGCCTAATGAGAAAATATGTTTAATATGAATGTATATGTGGAACCTATATCAGATTGCACACCGTCTTGGGCAGGGGGAGAAAATTTAGAACTCAAAATCTTATGGAAGTGAATGTTGAAAATTAAAAATAATTTTTTAAAAAAAGGATGAGAGACTGAAGTTTGGAGGTGTTAAGATATCTCTGGATCCTGAATTGGATGTCTAAAATAATAGCAGTCCCTCCTAGCTTTGCATCATCTGAAAATCTGTAGACATCCTGGACAGAGCCCTGGATTCAGAATCACAATCCATGAATCTAATTCCTTGTTTTGTCCTTTACTATGGCAGACTATGTGACCCTGGACAAGTCACAACTTTTTTAGACTTCAGGTACTCATCCATAAAGTGAAATGAAGGAACTGGATGAGGTGGTCTCTAAGGTTCCTTCCAGTTCAAAATCTATGATCATGTGATGGGAAGAACATTAAGAGCCATCTACGCCTTTGAACAAGCCAACTACCAGCCTTTCTCCACCCTCTTACTTGTCTTTCTAATCTCTAAACCTGGATCCTGGATCCACAGGGCGCCTCAGACAGTTACAGTGCTTAAAGTGGGGAGAAACTCATAGCACATGAGAGCGGTGTTTAAGGATATTCAAATTTTGTTCATTTCTATTTGCTTAGTGTCCAGATGACCTTATAAGGCACAGATAAATCTCCCTTTTGGATACAGGATTGTAGGCCAGGAACGGCCGGTGCAGGTACCTCTTTCTTCTGTCTGGCTACTTTTCCCTATTTCACTGCTTCAGAAACTGGCTTGGAGGGAACATCCATGGAGAGAGCATACTACATGCTTTGACAGTTGCTAAAGGGAGAGCTTGTCCTGTCCAGGGAAAGAACCAAATCCTGAGCACTGAATTACCAGGGAAGCTACTTCATAGGCAGTTCACCAAACTGTCCTTGGCATACCCATAATGGAAAGACTGTTGGATTTTAAGTCAGAGCACCTGGGTTTGAATCTCGTCTCTGCCAAATACTTTTTATATGACCCTGAGCAAGATAGTTAAGCTCTCAGAGCCTCAGTTTCCTCACCTGTAAAGTGAAAGGGGTGGATTCAAGACCCATAGTTTAAGAAGCACTAAGAGGGTTTTGAGTAGAAAAAAATTAAGAAGCCCCAGATTAGATGACCTCCAACCTTTAAATCTGTGATCCAATATTGAACAAGAAAGGGCCACAGGGAAACAGACCTGTAATACACCATCAGAGACTCCCTTCTATAAGGGTTAAGCTAATTCATTAATCAATACTCTTCAGGACCAGTTCAACCAATTGATACTCTCACTAATTGTGCACATCCAACCTAAATATTTTCTATTTACCCACAAGGATACTATGAAACAGCGAAATGCCTTGTGAAAATCTAGATACATTATGTCTACTTCATCCTCCAGCTCTACCAACCTAGTACCTCTCAAATAAGGAAAGTTGTATGACATGGTCTGAATGTATCCATGCTGGCTCCTAGTGATCACTGCTTGCCTTCCCACCTGTCCTGTGGCAAGGTCTACAATTTACAGAACCCATCTTCTTTCCTCCTCCTGGAGTCCCAGATACGAAATGGAGGCCCATCTCTAATCTTCTGGTGGTCGTCCCATCCACAATTCCAGTTTCACTGCCAATAGCTCAGCCATCACATCTGCAGATTTGGGGATTTTAAAGCAGCTAAGTGTTCATTTACAATCATCTCCCTTATCTTGGACTTCAATTCCTTGCAACTGTGTTTGTCTTACCCTTCCCAGTCTGAGATAAACTTCCTGGATAGAAAAGATAGAAGGAAAATAGAATCCTTAGCTTCCTCCAACCAAGTCTTCTCAGCTTCTAATCCTTAGTGCTCTGTTCCTATCTAAACTATCCTGTTTACTCATCTGTTTACATGTTGTAAAACCTCAGGAGAACATAGGCTCCTTGAAGGCAGGAATTGTCTTTCATTGTTTTTGTATCACAGCATCAGATTCAGAGCTGGAGGGGGCTTTAGAGACTGTCTGGCCAACCTCTTCATTTTACAATTGAATAAGGCACAGAAGTGACTTGCCCAGAATCACATGGATAACAATGCACATAAATGCTTGTGGCATAAGGAATTAGGAAGAGAAGACCTAGTTTAAACCTTTCCTTAGACATTTACCAGCTATGTGACCCTTGACAAGTCACTTCACACCTGTTCAGCAGACATTCCCTAGGGCTCATTTGAGGCAGTTGGTGGCACAATGGATAGAGCACCAGGCTTGGAATCAGAAAAGTCCCGAGTTCAAAGTTGATCTCAGAAACTAATTAGCTGTGTCACCCTGGGCAAGTCACTTAAATATTTGCCTCAGGTTCCTCAGCTGCAAAATGGCACTAACTAAATAGCACCTAACTCCCAGGAGTATTGTGAGGATTAAATGAGAGAGCTATAAGCATTTAGCACAGTGACTAGCTTATTTCCTTCCTCCCATCTACTGAGCTATACATGCTGGAGGAGGTTCCCCATACTAAAGAAATCACAGCTTCCCTCCTAGTCCTTCCGCTGGATTGAGCTGAATGCTTGGTTGGCTGTCCTCTCTCACTTGTTAACATTACCCCATCCATGCCAAGAAGCGGTCTTTATTTCCTTGCTCCCACCACAATAATGGTGTGCTCGGCAATAAGCCTCCACTCTTCCTTCGAATTTAGCCTTCAGGAAGGTATTTGCACAAAACTGTTCCATGCTTGGGTATTCCACCATTACCTGTGCTCGCTTCTGTCCCCTATACGTACTTGGTTAAAGCTAGCGAGCACTCCCTGAACAGCCCCACTGGTGTTTTTAGATCATTCTCTTCTTCTTCATAGAACTGTTGACACATTCTTGGAGAACATCCCATCCCTCCTCTTCTGTGTATACTCCAAAAGTGACATCACCTGTTTTCTTGAACCTCACCTGCATTCTCTCCACTGCCTTTCTCCTGGCGGGTTTGTAGATTTCCACACGGGTATCAGTTCTGAATTACGGCGCTACTCTAGGGTACCCTCGATTAGATGTTTCTTTTGAATAAGGAATACCCTTCCACTGTGCTCCGGACTCCCGAGTCCATCCCACCCAACTTGGTGATGCTGACAACACCCGATTGATGGCCTTGTGTTAAAACCTTTGTTCCATTAAGGTGCTTTCTCCAGGGCCTGGACAAGGAGTGGGAATGCTGACTCCTGGAGGCTGTGGCCATGCACCACAAGCTTTAGTAGGTCCTACCAGGGTAAAAATGCTTTAAGTCTTAGCTATTCTCAGCAAGACAACGATCCAAGAGAATTCTGAAGGATCTATGATGACAAATGCTATCCACCTCCACAGAAAGAACTGATAGAGTCTGAATGGAGAGCCAAGCAAACAATTAACTTTATTTGTTTTTTCTGGGTCTGGGTTCTTTTGCAATGTGGCTAATATGGAAATGTTTTCCATGACTGCAAATGTATAAAATACACACACGCAGATATACATATGTACTATATAGATTATATATACATATTTAAATATCGATATATCTATAGTTTTCTATCTATATTTCTATCTGATAGATAATGGCCTCTTTTGACCATGGCAACCCATGAAATGGTTTTCCAAAGTGTGGTGGATTGTGAGGGGTTGGTGACAGTGTAGCATGTTCATACAGATTAAATCATCATCTTTTGATATTTGGAAACTTCATAACTGGGGTGCTTAGGGTGGAGACATCTGAGGCCTTGTTCTAAACTCTCTTGAGTTATTTCCTCATGAGGCACCGTTTCCCCCTCTAATTTTCTTCCTGTGCCCTATCTGGTGTCCTTCATAGGAATCAAGTTTGCACTTTTACCTGAATATTGACAAGTCTCCGGCCAAAAACATTCTTGGTCAAGAAGAGCCCATCATTCTGGTACCCTAAGCCATAGTCCAGAAAAACTAATCTCATTTGCCACCATACATATACATGCATACACACATATACATATATATTCATTTTATATATATGTATACACACATATTATTTGCCACCATATATAGATATGAAGATATTTGATAGAGATAGAGATAGACAGATAGATAGACACACAGATAGATAGATAGATAGAAGATAGATATCTTCAACTCTTCAATTCTTATGTCTTTCTTTTCCTTCCAAAGTCCCAACCTTCACCAGGTAGAAAAGAAATTCTATAAGTGTTCCTTCAAATGCTTCGATTTCTTGCCTGGGACTTGAAAGTCCCTAAAGATACACTCAGAGAAAGACTCAAGAGTCCTCTGGAGGAGAGGACCTGGTGGGGATCTAGTGTGGAGGAGACTTAGGGGAGGGGCCTGTTGAAGGGCCATCATGTGAAAGGCAGATAAGAGTAGCTCTAGGGGGCACAAGTAGGGCACCAGATAGAAGGCATCTGGGGGAAGGGAAAGCTCCCTAAGATTACCTTAAGAGGTAGCAGGCTGCTCCTCAGAGGTCTTCAAAGTATGATGACCATTTGTGGGGAGGCTGTAAAAAGAATTCTTGTCCAGGGATGGTTTGGTCTCTGTGGTCCCTTCCTGCTCTGATCTACTGTGATTCTGAATAGAAACTCTGACCAGGGGGCTGGGAACTGGGGCCTCTGGGCTTCGAGGGGCAAGGGCTGGCGAGCTAGGGAGGGAGGATACCTCCTCCTAGGTCCTAGCAGGTGCAATCAGGGCCTAGGAGACCAGCCAGTTAAACCCTGGGGAGCTGCTAGACTGCCCTACATTCCCTCCAACCTTGGTTTTCCTGTGGCCTCTACCTGGCTCCCCTTTCTTCAATTGTCTCTCCACTCTTTCCTCATTCTCACAATTCCTAAGCATTTTTCCTGGGTGCTGCCCTCAGGCATCTTTATTTCTCTCCTCACACTTTCTCCCATGGTGATTTCATCCACTCCCATGGCTTCAATTATCACTTCTACCCAGATGCCAGCCAAATCTGTACCACCAGCCCTGCCTCTCTCTGAGCTCTATTCTGCCAACAGACACTGGATATCCCCAGTACCACAAACTCAACAGGTTCAAAACCAAATTTATCTTCCCTGATAAACATGCTATCTTCCCTCCTTTTTGTCCATTGCACATCCTCTTAGCTACACAGGCCTGAAACTTCAGGGTTTGACCCCTCCCCTCTCACCTCCCACAGCCAAGCATTTGCCAAGTCCCACTGATTCTATCTCGGCAGTATCTTCTTTTCCATCCTTCCCCTCCATTCCCACGGCCCCCACCCTAATTCAGGCCTTCTTTACCTCTCCCCTGGACTATTACAATAGACTCTTACCTGGTCTCACTGACTCCAGTCTGTCCCTGCTCAGACCCATCCTTCACACTGATGCCAGAGTAATCTTCCTAATAATGCACAGGCCTAATCATGTCCCACTTATAATAACAGTAAGAACTCACATTTCTATGGCGCTTTGTGTCTCACAAAGGGCTTTCCCCACAGTGCTGGGAGGCTGATGATGAATCACCTTCTCCCCTCATTTTACAGGTGGGGACACAGAGGCACAAAGAGCTCAAGTGACCTACCCAGGATCACACACTCACAGCCAGGTGGCTGGCTTTGTTTTTGTTTTTCCCAGCTTCTTCCAATAGCACACAGCCTCCTGAACAAGACTGTCATTTGGAAGCACTGCAGACGACCCGTGCATTTTTCAAACAGACCTGGTGCGTGAGTATGGCGAGCAAGGAACTCCTCCTACCCATGTGGAATAGTCAAGCATTTACTAAACACCTACTGTGAGCCAGGTACAGGGCTAAGTAGGAGAGATCCACAGACAAAGACCAGCCAAGGAAGATCGATCTGAACATCAGCACCTTGTCCACAACCTAAGACAACAGTCTTGGCTGCCTGGGGCTCTGTGGAGAGCAGAGCCCTCAGGGTCAGAAGCCTGACTGGCCGGCTCGCCAGCCACTGGGCCAAACTGCCTCTCGTCCTATGTGCAGAGTCCCCATCATTCTGACTTTTTTAAGGCATGGGAACGGTCTTATTGACTGCTTGACTCTCCTAGTCTCTGTCTCACTCAGGGGAATGAGGGAGATAGTGATCAGACAGGAGAGGAATGTGGGCAGAAAGCCCCTGAGGCAGCAGCTTGGTCAGGAGGCTTCCTTACTGGCTGTACTCTGATTGCTGCAGACCAGCTGGCTGAATCCCCAGTCTGGGGATGGCAACCATCATTCTCTGGAGAAGCTAGAGAACTCAGGCTTAGAAAGAACCACAGGCTATGCTAGGCTTGGGGAACTTGAGCTAGATACAACAGATAGGAAAGTTTCGGCACCACCCAAGCTGGAACTAGGTCATTTTCCATTATGTACATTCCTAATCACCTTATCCCAGTGTAATATATCTGAATTTGTATATTCTCTAATTTCCCTTGTAAACAAATCTTAAAAAAAACAACCCTGTCCTCATGGTGTGCAGTGGGTAGAGACAGGGGTAGGTAATAAGAGGAAAGGAGTGGAAGCTAGACCAGGGTGCCCTGTTCCAGGGGCAGCAGCAGAGGAAAGGGCAAGGTTACCCAGAGAAGGGGTAGAGATCTCTGAGCCCAAGGAACCGAGCCCGCTTGGGACCAGGAAGGTTAGGAGAGATGCTCCTGGCTTTGAGTAGAAAGTTCAGTGACAAGTGAATATTTCTGAAGTAATGAAAAGAGAAATCCCTGCAGTCAGATGAAGAGGTCCTCTGGTTAAGTTCTGGGAAAGAACTAGAATCTCTAGGACAGAGGTGGGGAACCTGTGGCCACATATGGCCCTCTAGGTCCTCAGGTGCAGCCTTTGGATTAAGGCCGAGTTTTACAGAACAAATCCTTTTATTAAGAGGATCTGTTCTGTGAAGTTTGGGTTCAAAGGGCCGCACTTGAGGACCTAGGGGGCCACATGTGGCCTCAAAGCTGCAGGTTCCCCACCCCTGCCCTAAGAGGTTGATGTGGTTCAGTGAGGCCCATGGCCCAGGGCTGGGCTCTGCTCAAGAACAGAACTTTTTCTCCGAATACACCCCCAACTCCTGCTCCTGGATCAGCCACCTTCCCATTCTCAGCTCACCTGCTTTCACTCCATGAAGCCCCACAGCCCCGATCCCTGGACACCTCCTCACTCCTTCCCAAACAAGCCTGGCACATCCTCACCCCTGTGTTTTCTGTCATACCACTGCCCAGTGCCTCTGCCTGCCAAAGATTTCAAGCCTCTCAAGGTGCTCCTCAAACCCCATTCCTGACCCCTGGGCCTGCAGGGCTTCTTCCCAAGGGAAGGACTCACTGAAGCACTCCCTGCCTGTCACCCTCTCACTAACGCATACTTCAGAACCTGTATATACATATTGTCTACTTACCCTCACAAGTAAACCCCAGAGAGTACTCTTATGGTCTGGGTAAGAAAGGAAAGAGGGACCCTTAGCAGGCCTGGCTGGGCTGGGCTCTGCAGGTTTTCTTCCCTGGGTATGTTCTGTCTCCACAGCCCACCTGGCAAGCTCCTGGGGACAGGCCCATGACTCTCCAAACTGGACACAGTTTGGCTCAATGGTGGAAAAGCATGGCCCCCTTGTGGCCACTCAGGCAAATGACTGCCCAATGGCTGCCTGAAAGGGGCTTTAGGGACTCCACAGTCCTTGGGTCCAGGAGGCAGCAAGCAGGCATAAAGGAAGCTATGAGCATTTATTTGGGGTGCGGGGGAAGGATAGGGGTCAATTCAGTGCAGGCTCCCCCACCCCCGGGCAGCTCAGTCCAGTGCCAGGTCCAGTGCAGGTGCTGAGGTGTGGGTGGGGAGGGCTGGTGCTTGGGGGCCCTTCCCCACCCTGGGCCATACCCTTCCCTCAGCTGGGGTCCGATTGGTCCTGGAGTCATTCCCAAAATAGGAGGATGGACCTCCCCCAGAGAGGGCTCAGGCCTCCACAGTAGAACCAGGAGGGTCCTGGGGGCGGCCCCTCCGATGCCTCAGACTCTTCTCCTCATCCTGTAATAGCAACAGCCTTATGTGGGTCCTGGCCATGGCCAGCCCATAACAGAGGCTGGGACAGGGCAGAGGGGAGGCAGTTGGGGGATGCTTGGGGGAAAGAGGCTCAGAAGTTCAAACAGAGCTGGGAGAGCTCAAAGGGAAACTTAGGATGGAGGCACTGGCTATTTCTACTCACAGTCTCAAAGGTGCTGCTGGGGGTCCCCCCTCCAGGGGAGCCCCCTTCATCTCGGGCTCCATCGGGACCACCATCCTCTTCATACTCTGTCAGACAATCTGATTCCTCTCCTAGGATTTAGGGGGAGAGAGTCACAGGCTGACTGGACCTCCTCTGGCTATTCCCCCAACCTTGCCCCTGGCCCGCAGCCCCTCCCTCCCCAACCCCCCACCCAGGGTCCCAGGGTCTTAGCTTCCCCCTCCCTCACCATCAGCATAGCTGTCAGACACATAGCTTTTGGTCGGCTCGATCCGGGACACAATCTCTGCTAAGTCAGTAAAGCCTGCACTGGGACAGGTCAGCACCTGAGGAATCACCATGGAGTCAGTGTGTAAGTGGGGGTGGGGGATGAGTGTGTGGGGGTACAGGGTGGGAAGAGTCCACCATTGGGGGATCAGTGACTCACATCAGTGGTGCGCCGACTCTCATTAAGGTCAGCAGAACGCCTATCCCTCAACATCTTCTCAATGATGTCTCCACGGCTCCAGCCCCCAAACACCACCTTCCCATGCTGATAACCCACATCCTGCAAGGCCAAGAGAAGGCTGGGGCAGGGGTTCAACCTGAGATCTTCCCCCCCTGAACGAACCTCCAGCCTTGACCCATTTCTGCCCACTGCCCCCATCCCCACTCTCACCCTGCCCCCTCATACTCACATAGATCTGGTCAAACTTGCCAAAGTCCATGGTTTTGAAGCAGTCTATGGGTGGGCGAAGATACTCACAGTAGGAACTTGATTTCACTATCTCTAGCTGCCTCACACAAGACACATATGCCAGGCGGGACTGGATCTCCGCCATGTCTGGCACCTATAAAGGAATAGCATCTCACTCAGCCCAGCCCAGATCCTCTGCCCCCAGGCTCTGAGTTGGCAGGCCTCACTCACCTTGACCTTCTCAGCCCAGGGGTTGAGACGCTTCCAGAGGAGCCACCAACCCGAAAGACTGTCCCCGTAGTTGCTCAGGTCAGTTTCATCCTGACTGCCTACATCAATGGCTATCACTGTCTTCGCCCCCATGTTCCGGGCAATATCAGCTATAGGGCAGAGATGCAGGGATGAGGGAGGTCAAAGGGGCTGATACAGGTCTACGTGTGGGCTTCGGTGTGTGAACACTCAGAGCTTCCTTTTGGGGGCCGAGAGAAAAAGAAGTGTGCTCAGGAAATGGGGTCCCTCTTCCAGACTGCTTCTGAACCCTAGCCCAGGCCCACTGTTTCCAGGAGGAGCTGCCCAAGTTTGGGGCCACAAGACAGGTAGGGAAGGAGCCCCTTCCCTCCCACCCTGCCCCAACGGGCTAAGAGGGGGGAGAGAGGCCAAGATGATAAGGAAATAGGGAGGAAGAGGCACAGGAGGCAGCCTGCTGCCACACCATTCAGTTTTCCAGAATGCTTTTCTTCCTTTGCCTTCTGTGTGTGCCTGTGCGATGTACATGGAGCCACAGGTGACCTGCATGAACCCTACATGCCCAGGTTCCCAGGATTTGCTTGAGGGAGAGCAGGGGAGGATGCCAGGGAAAGAGACCTGTGCAGTAACTAGAGACCTCACACCCAGATGCCCAGGAGGGGAGAAGAAGGTTCCTATGCCTGGTCCAGGATTGCTGGAGCTGCAAGACTGAAGCCAGTGGACAACTGTCTGAATCCTGTCTGTGTCTGCAGGCTCTCAGTTCCCGTGGGCCTCTCCTGCACACTTCTGTGGCCAGAGCCGTGCAAGCCCATGCTTGGCTATGCCTGCATGCAATGCCCCACGCCCACCCCCGGCCCAGCCACTTGCCTGGCAGGTTGTTGATGTAGCCGCCGTCCATGAGCAGGTGGCCATCCTTCGGGTCACAGAGTGGGGGCAGGTAGCCCGAGAGCGTCATGCTCGCCCGGACATACCGCCACAGAGACCCTGCCCAGGGAGGGGGGACACCACGTCAGGCCCCCCACCCAAGGGCCCCCCCTCACCTGAGGGGGGGCCAAGAGCAGCGCCCCCCGGTGCTGACCTGGGACATTGTTAACATAGCACCCATCCACCAGGTGGTGCCCATCCGAGGGGTCACACAGGGGGGGCAGGTATGGGCTGTAGGAAGAGCTGGCCCGGACATACCGCCACACGCTGCCTGCGGGGGGACAGAGTGGGAGGGGAGTGTGAGAGGACAGGGGAACAGGGGCAAGGGGATGGGGAAGTGACAGAGTGGGACAGGGTGTGAGGGAGAAAGGGAGACCAGGAAAGGGATGGAGATGAACAGGTAAGGAAGGCACTGGACCTAGCCTCATGCTGCCTTCAGAGAAGGGACAAACCACAAGAGACAGAAAGGCACAGGCTGCAGGAAGCATGGGGCCAGATGTAACCACACACTCCTTTCAAGGGGACAGAGAAAGACTGGAGCATGGAGGGGAGCAGTGATGAGGGGCCAGGGGAATAAGTGGGCAGGAGGCAGGCAGGGGGTGCTATCAGGTAAATGGAAAAGATGAGGGGAAGAAGGGACCAGGCACCTGAGTGGAGAGAGGATAAGAACAAAGAGGCGAGAGGAGTGCCACACTGGGGGGAAGGGGAGAGTGAGAGAGGAGGAAGAGGTAGCAAGGCAAAGTTTCAACCTGGGAAAGTGAGGACCTTTGGTGGGGCCCCCACATCTGCTCCCAGCTCAGGGCCTGGGAGTCCAAACTGTCCAGAGGGTCCCTGGTGGGTTAGCAGGTTAGAGGTTAGAGGTCACTGGGGCTGGGGAGCCCTGACCAGCACCCCAAGGCAGACAGGCAGCTCAGCTGTTAACAATGTCCCACATGGCTCAGCCCCGGCTTCCATTTCACCCAGGCCCCCAGAAACCATTGCCCTTTAAAGCTGAAAATCACCAACACTCACCCCAGCCCCCTCCCTGAAAATCTACTCCAAAGAGAAGTATGTGTAAGAGCCCTCAAGCGACCCAAATGAAGGGAAACTTGCACAGGGACAGTGCCAAGATTACCATCAAAGGGTTAGTAAGTGAGTTATGTTCTAGTGTTCCGTCTGAGCAGGATCGGGTCCCAACACCCACCCCAATTCCCCCTCCTTGGCAGTCAAGGTCCCCTGAAGGGGAGTGACGGCGTGGGCCCTAGAAGAAAGGATCTGGAGGAGCCTACCATCCTTGTGCACACGCATGGCTGAGGCGGTGATATCTGTGGTCACATTGAAGTAAGGCAGCCACAGATCCTGGCGGGAAGAGAGATAGTGATTAGTGGACAAAGATAGGGGCAGAAGCACACAGGGATGGTGATATGAGGACAGTGACCAGGGAAGGCTGAAGGGAATATTGCTAAAGCCTCACTATTACATCTAAGGATTTCAAGAAGCCTTGCAATAGCTAACTATAGCACATTAAGGCTACATCTGAGGTTCATAACAATTGTATCTGTAGAAGGCACCTCTTCCTCCCCCACCCTGTGCCCCCAGGAATAAAACTCAAGTGGATAAAGTCCCTGGCTTACATGTCAGGAAGTACATTTTACTCTCAGATAAACACACAAAGAATGAAGGTCTTTATATGCTTTTTGTCTCCCCCCCACTAGAAAATAAGCTCCCTGTGGATAGGGATTGGTTTGTTTTTTGTACTTGTATCTCTAGAGCTCCACATAGCAGGTGCTTAATAAATACTTGTAAACTGATGAATGGAGGGATGGATAGATAGATGGACGGATGGATGGACGGACGGATGGATGGATGGATGGACAGACAGAAGGATGGATGGAAGGAAGGATGGACAGATGGACGGACAGAGGGATGGATGGATGAACAGAGAGAGGGATGAATGGATGGATGGATGGACAGAAGGATGGATGGATGGATGGAAGGATGGATGGATGAATGGACAGAGGGAAGAATGGATGGATGGACGGACAGAAGGATGGATGGATGGATGGATGAACATGGAGAAAATGTCAGTCTCCCTGGAGTCCTTAACCTCTTTGGTCATCAGTTTGGGGAAGCCTGAGGACCTCTTCTGAGAACCATGTTTTCAAATGTATAAAATAAAACACACAGGATGACAAAAGAAACCAATTATGTTAAAGTACAGTTATCAAAATATTTTTTAAAACATGTTCACTGACTCCAGTTTAAGAACCCCTGGTCTTGGAGTAGCTAGGTGGCTCAGTGAAGAGAGCACTGGCCCTGGAGTCAAGAGGACCCAAGTTCAAATCTGGCCCCAGGCACTTAACACTTACTAGCTGTGTGACCTTGGGCAAGTCACTTAACCCCAATTCCCCCCTCCAAAAAAAGACACACACACACACACAAAAAAGAACTCCTGGTCTAAAACTAATGCATTGTTGATGGATCTGTGAACTGATCTAACCATCCTGGAGACCAATCTGGAACTATGACCAAACTGTACATGCCGTCTGACCTGGCAGTATCACTCCTAGGTCTGGATTCCAAAGAGATCAAAGAAAAGGGAAAAGGACCCACATGCACAAAAACACTTATAGAAGCTCTTTTTGTGGTGGCAAAGAATTGGAAATTGAAGGGATGCTCATTAGTTGGGGAATGGCTGAACAGGTTGTGGCACATGATTGTGATGGCACACTATTATGCTGTAAGAAACGACGAGTAGGAGAGCTTCAGAAAAACCTGGAAGACTTATATGAACTGAAGCAGAACGAAGTGAGCAAGGAGAACACTGTATACAGTAACAGCAATAATGTAACAACGATCAACTGTGAAAGACTTTTATATTCTGGTCAAGGCAACGATCCAGGACAATTCCAAAGGACGCAAGATGAAAAAAATGTTATCCGACTTCAGAGAGAGAACTGATGAACTCTAAGTATAGAGTGAAGCATACTTTTTTTTACTTTTTCTATTGTGTGTGTGTGTTTTCTTTTGTAAGACGGATAATATGGAAATGTTTTGCATGACTTCACATGTATAATCAATATATTGTTTGCCTCCTCAATGGGGAAGGGAGGGGCAGGAGAAAGGGAAAGAATTTAGAACTCAAAATTTTTAAAAATGAATGATAAAAAATTTTTTTCATGTAGTTGGGAAATATTTAATGAAATTAAAATACATAAGAAAAAAAAAGAACCACCCCTGGTCTCAGCTGAATGGGCATGACGGGGGGAAGGACTGTCACCTCTGAAGCTTGAGAGCTGTCAGACAGGGAGTAGGCAATGTGTAAGAGATTCAACAGCCTCAAGACAAGGAATAGAGATACTAAAAAGGAACTTGGGGAAGGAGAGGAGAAAGGGGAGGTGGGGGAGTCCTCCAATTTCAGAACAGAAGGGATGCCTCTTCTCCTCTGGATAGGAGTAAGCACTGGTGGGGATGTTCAAGGGGAAACCATAGGAGAAAAGGCTAACATGGCAGCTGGGCCACAGGAACTGGCTTGGTCTGACAGGTAGGACAGTTATGTGGTATTTATGGGGGAAAAACCAAGTGAAAGCGCCCACCATGAGCAAAATGACAGTGTTGAGTGAGAACGTAAAGATGAGGATGCTGGAAAATAGAGTGGAGAAAATAGGCCAAGAATCAGATGATATGCCAAAGAAGGGGTAGGAGCAGCAATGTCCAAGTTAACACAAGAGGGTTTGAAGTCAGAGGACTAATCTTTGGAGCCCAGTGAGAAAACATCTTCCATGCTCATGAAGGCTCACGTCCTCACTGCTCTCCAGGTAACCCAGCTTCATCTGGAGGGGATGTTCTGCTCCTCTGGGAATCAGGTGGGAGGCTCAAAAAATATGTAGTAACCACAGGCTAATCATGGTATAACCTTACTCCTATGCTCAAAGCCCCAGGGCACAAAGTTAGGGCAAGGCTAATACATCCCCATAAGAAGCTAATGGCTGCAATCCACAGGGGCAGAGGAGCAGTGGTCCCACAAAAGTCAGACCAGAGAGAATGAGGGCAGAAGAAGGCAAGGAGAATGGGAGCCAAGCCAGTTCCTGGGGGTGGAACAGCCTGCAGAGGAAAAAACTCCTCCTGTAAGGTGAAAACTGCTCCAGTCTCAATTACCTGGAGCTCTGTACCTGGCTCACCGTGCTCAGACCCCCTGGCTCCTTTGGGGCCAGCCCTACTGGGGCCAGAAAATCAGTAGAGGCCATTTGCCAAATCCTCTTTCCCAGACATGGAAATGGAAAAACAGGGAGTGCACCCCCCTGCAAGGCCCTTGTGGCAGTGGTAAAATGAGATGGGTGAACAGGCTGGTCCCTTGACAAACTACAAAACCAAATGCCTGAGGGTTTGACAAAAGGAAGGAGGCGAGGGAGAGAGCAGGACAAAGATGTCAGAGCATGGTAGGGCAGAGAGAATAGAAGATGTCTGAGGACCAGGATAAGGAGAATGTGTGAGGTGGAGGGGATCCTGTAAGGAGAAGGGCGGCACCTCAATCTGTCTGTCCTGGAAAACGCGGTGGATACTTCGGTTGAAGGCAGAGCCTGAGAACATGGAGGTAACAGGGTACGTGAGGTCCAGCACCGGCTCAAACACTGATGTCATGCTCTGTGGGAGACATGGAGAGAAGGCCAGGGAGCTTGATGCCAGGTGCTGGGGAGCATTGGAGTTGCTAAGATTCACAGGGGAACGTCAAGGGGCTTACAGGGGGATACCAAGGGGGTCTAAGAGGTTCACAGGGAGCCACTGAGGTTTATGGGGGGGAAACCAAGGAACCTGAGGCACTCATCAGGGGTTATCACAGGAACCCACAGGGTTCACAGGGGGCCACTGAGGTTTATAATGGGCACGAGGGGTTCAAAGAGAAATCTCAGGGTACAGTCGGGGAGGGGTTGGGGGGAAGGTCCTGGGAATACCTTGGCCCATTCACGAGCACGCTGCTTAGTACGACTTGCACTGCGTTCTTCTGCATAAAGGGCCCCAATGAAGGAGCCAATGGATGTGCCACCCACCATGTCCACAGGCACACCAGCCTCCTCCAGAGCCTTCAGCACTCCAATATGGGAACAGCCCCTGGGGGCCAAGAATCAATGATCAGCCCCCAGTCAAAAGTTGGCCTTTCTCTAGCCCCTACCCCTGCCACTGCCTATGTTTAGAGCCATCATTCACCTGGCCCCACCTCCTCCCAGGACGAGGGCAATGGTGTTGCCTGTTAGCACCCGTGCCAAGCGGGAGAAGTCACTGTGACGGTCAGCACGGCGAGAGAAGACCTTCTCGTAGAGCTCTCTCTGGGGAGGCAAGATGAGAATGTGCACTTGGCAAAGGTGGTGGGGGTCAGTGCCATGATCTTCCATTCTCTCTGCTTTCCCTGCCTTCCCCAAGTCCCTCCCTCCTTTGCTCCCAGTCCCAGTGGTACCAGTTTGGCAGGGCTGCGACGGGAAAAAAGCCGGCGTGGGCAGCGCAGGTGCAAGTGGCCTGAGCACCAGCTGCGCATGTTGAGCCACTCAACTGTGCGGGTGGGACCTGGACCCTCCTCCCGGTGCAGCAGGACAAGCTGCTTGAGGGCCCGCACGGCCGTGCTCTCCAGCCTCTGCTCCAGCTGTGCAGGAAGCAGACCAGGTCAGAACCAGGCCAGGAGGCCAACAGTCTGGGACAAGAGGGGCTGAAGGTCAGGGGTCAGGACCTGGCCAAGTGTGGGTTCCTGGTCCCCCAGGCCCACGATGAGGATGCAGTCAGCCTGGCGCAGGCAGCGCACGGTCCAGGGGGTGAGGGAGCCATCTGTTTGGTAGAGCACAATGCGGTGTGTGTCTTCTTGCTGGGCCAGCCAACCAGACAACCGGAACTCCTGGATGCTGCAAGAGGTTTGAAGGAATGAGCACCAGTGCCAGCAAAGGACTCCAGCCCCTAATCTCTCCTGGCTCCCTATCTCTTCCAAGCCTCTCACCTATCCAGGGCTGAAGCCCCAAGCCGTGCCCGGATGATGTCACTGTTGAGGAGCAGAGTAGGGCCTGGAGGAAACAAGGGAGGGTATCTTAGGGGGCATCCTCTGTAACTCTCCCCGCCCTGCCCTGCTCCATTCCATGGGTTGACAGGCTCAGAGACTCCTCCCCAGTGCTGACCAAGGCACTCCTCTTCCACACTGACCAATGGCTCTCAGAGCATGTTGCAACTCCAGGGTGAAGGCTACCATGGGCACCTCTGCACAGACAGGTAGGACGGCCACTGTGGCTAGGTTACTGGCTGGGTTGGTAAGTTCTGAAGGAGGTGGCACACCAAGTCCTGAACCTAGGGAGAGACCAGGATACACCCTGACCCACCCTGCCCCTCTTGCATCTAATCCCTTCAACCCTCTGCCTGTCCCCAAAGCACCCCAACCCTACAACCCTCTGCTAGTCCCTGGTGTCCTCCCTCTCTTCCAACCCTCTGCCCCATCCCCAGAGCGCCCCCAACCCTACAACCCTCTGCTAGTCTCTGGTGTCCTTCCCCCTTCCAACCCTCTGCCCCATCCCCAGAGCGTCCCCAACCCTACAACCCTCTGCTAGTCTCTGGTGTCCTTCCCCTCTTCCAACCCTCTGCCCTATCCCCACAGCGTCCCCAACCCTATGACCCTCTGCTAGTCCCTGGTGTCCTCCCCCTCTTCCAACCCTCTGCCCCATCCCCAGAGCGCCCCCAACCCTACAACCCTCTGCTAGTCTCTGGTGTCTTTCCCCTCTTCCAACCCTCTGCCCTATCTCCAGAGCACCCCCAACCCTACAACCCTCTGCTAGTTCCTGGTGTCCTCCCCCTCTTCCAACCCTCTGCCCCATCCCCACAGTGCCCCCAACCCTACAAGCCTCTGCTAGTCTCTGGTGTCCTTCCCCCTTCCAACCCTCTGCCCTATCCCCAGAGCGTCCCCAACCCTATGACCCTCTGCTTGTCCCTGGTATCCTCCCCCTCTTCCAACCCTCTGCCCTGTCCCCAGAGCACCCCCAACCCTATGATCCTCTGCTAGTCCCTGGTGTCCTCCCCATCTTCCAATCCTCTGTCTCCCTCCAGTCTCTGCCCTGTGTCTAGACTCCTCCCCAACCCTCCAGACTCTCCCCAACCCCTAAGAGGTGGTGTGAATACAAAGGGGAAGCAAATAAGGCAGCTTCTTGGTGTCCAAGAAAAAAAAGGGGCTAAAATAGGAAGACAATCAGCACCCCAAAGTCTGCTAGTGACCCAAGGCAGAAGGCTTGGCTCATCACAGTAAAGTCCCACACCACTATGCTAGCTGGTTGTCGGCATTAAGGGGACCAAGTGGGACTGAAGATAGGAGGCACGTGCAAAAGCCCAACCTGTTCCACACTGGCTGGGTCTCAGGCTCTTAAAGGCTGGACAGGTGCCTCCATGATCCCAGCAGTGAGGCTGAAAGCACCTCGAAAGCCAGAGAGAAAATCAAACAACAACTAAATTCAAGATGAAAGCACCGAGCCAAGGTAAGCAGGAAGAAAGGACAGAGGACAAGGGGCTCTAGATGGAAATCTGGAACCAGCAGCAGAGCAGGCTGTGTAGATGGGTGAGAGAAGGGGGTCCCCTATTTCTATTGCCAGAGTCTGAAAGACCATAAAAAGGACAATAGTGGGGGGCCAAGGCAGCCCCAGAGAGGGCCAGGAAGAGGCCCCAAGGAAGATCAGAAACTAAGTGCTAGCAGGATCTTGGCAGCCATCTGCTACAAACCCCTCGTTTCACAGACAAAGAAATAGGCCCAGAGAAGGTGTTTTGCCCAAGATCACACAGCTAATAAAGTGATAGAGCTGAGACTAGACCCCATGTCCTCAAACTCGAGTCTTTTCTCCAACATTTCATGTGTCTAGGGATGGAACCCATGCTCTGGACCCTTGCTCATCCTACTGCCTGGAACAAAGACAAACTGCTAAAGCAGTCCTGAGAGATGTCTGGCCCAAATCCTTAAAAATGCCCACACCACCCAGGCTGAGGGGAATGACCAGGGAGAAATGAGGATGCAGGGGCCAGGGGCCTGGAGAGTCCTGAAGAGGACTGGCAAGAGCTGCAGTAGCCTCCACTCCCAGGCCCAGTCAAGACAAGAACTCAGAAACTAGCAGCATCGTGAGGGAGCCAAGTCTGGATAAAGGCAGAGAAAGCAGACAGTCAGGGAGCCCAGGGACTGCTAGAGAGACTAGGGAAGAGTGATCACCCTTCCTTTCTTTCCCTTCTCTGGGCTTGTGTTTTCTCATCTGTAAAATGAGGAGGCTGGACCAGGTCATCACTAAAGATCCTCTGGTCCACTCACTACCCTCTTCATGACAAGGGTTTTCCAGCACAGCAGAAAGGAAACATGGGCATTCACTAGCAGAAGTTGCTAGAACACATGATCAGAAAGACTATGAAATTCATGTTCACGGGAACCTGAGGCTCCCCCAAAACAGGAAATCAAGACGATGGCTTGGGGCAGCCCTGGATGAGCGTTAGAGCTAACAAAGCCAAGCCCCATGAGAAGTAGCTTTGTTAGGAGGGTAAGGCAGCAATGCTGCTGCCTCCTTCACTGCTAAGCCGTTCGATCAAAGCTCATGCAAAGTCCTGGGAAGGCCCATCCAGAGCTAACTGAAAGGCAATGTGGTGTAATGCTAGACTTGGAGTCAGCAAGACCCGGGTTGAAATCCTGGCTGAGACCAACAGTGTGAAAGAGACACTCATCGGCAAAATGAGCATCTTCACCATAACAAGAAAGATCAATTGAAATGATTCATATAGCAGTTTTAAGGTTTACATGGTGCTTCCCATCCAAATCGGTTAAGTAAGTGATGAAACAGGAAAGTTACAATCACGCTGACTTGGGCTAGAAGCTGCCCTTGAATAATCCACATGGTTCTACTGGAACCACATTATCAGGAAAGACCAAGAGTAAAGAAGGAATCTTTCTGGGTCGGTTTTAGTCCCTTGTAAAATGGAAATGAGAATAAATTAAGAACCTACCATGCTAGAAGGGCTTCAACTATGGTCCTGGCAATAGACAGTATCTACTCTCTGAAAGCCAAGCTATGGTCAAAGTATGGAAATGCTCAGCACCAGGGAGCTGTCCACCAGACAATGAATTCTTTGGCCCAGGCAACCCAAGAAAACAGAGAAAACCACAAAATGGTCCTCAGGTCTGGGCTGCCCCCATCAACTCTACAGTGATGGTAAGAGAGGGGCAGAAAGTGTATAGAACCAGTTTTTAGGCTGTCAGTCAGAATTAACTTAATTGTTCATTCACCAAACATAAGATGTTTGCCCAGTGAGTCAACATGCTACTGGAGGAACTGAATGGTGTCAATATTGACTTTAGGGCATAAACCAAAACCAGAATATAGGCAGAAAGTGCAGTTTAATGCAAGAAGGGTTCATGAGTTTTCTTAAGAAAGAGGAATAAAGGAACTGGGTGGGGGGGGGAGGATGTGCCACAGACCCAAAAAGGAACAGGAAGGAAATCTCACTGAAGGGGCCATGGTGTGATACCACTCTGCAGTGCTTGGGATGAGCAAAAGCCAAAAAGTCCACCATGAACACAAGAGCAGCCTGCACAAGGAGGGCAGCTCCCTCTGCCTTAAGGAAGTCCTCCTAAACTGATGAAACATACCTCTGTCCTTGGGAGTGTGGGAGGGGGATGGAGGTAACCATGGGTGTGGAATTTGCTGTCAGATGTGGTTGTTTGGTCAGCAAGCATTGCTTAACTGTTTTTCTTTGCTATGAGGGAGGGTTCAGTGGGGAAGAGAGAACACATAAGAAAATTATTGTAATGTAAAAAAAAGTCCCCAATGTCATCCATTTTTTTTCAACAAGGGTGGGGAGAGTCCTCCAAATTAAATTAACAAGAAATCACCTCTAGAGCCAGAAGAGACCTCATTGCCATCTGCTCCCTCAGTTTTCAGATGAGGCTCAGTGACACATAGTAAAAACAAGTAACTTCAGTGCAAAAATGGGCGCAGTGAATGACAGTGAAAGAAACATTGAAAAAAGTAATCATCCAGCTTCTGAATAAAGCCCTCCAAAGAGAAAAGCCCGCCACCTCCAGAGAGAACCCATTCAACTGTCTTGCAGCTCTAGAAAGCTGGCAAGTTTTTCCTGACATCAAGCCCAAATCTGGCTCTCTGCAACTCTGTTGCTCCTGGTTCTGCAGGATGGGGCCAAACAGAATCAGTCTCGTCCTTCTTGCATATGGCTGCCCTTCAAATGCCTGCATACAACTGTCATGTCCCTCCACTGTCACCTTTTTTCTCCCAAGATTTTTCTATTGTTTCAATACATTCTGCAAACCCCCAGCAAATTCACAAGTGGATCAGTCACCAAACTGGTTAAGTAAAATCTAAGATCTTGACCAACTGCAACTGCAACCTCACACTTTTGTAGCTTTTCATTTATTAAAAAGATGGCGAGAGCTTCTAGTGCCAATGTTGTTCGATGCTTTTGACCTGAGTCTTGTCACCATTTAAAGCTGTCTTCAATTACTTGTATGAACTGGTGCAGAGTGAAGTGAGAAGAACCAGGAGATGTGAAGTAACAACCATAGCATAAAGACAAAAAAACAACTTTGAGAGACTTGAGAACTCTGATCAACGCAATGACCAACCATGTCTCCAGAGAATGGATGATGAAACATGTTACCTCTGCCTCCTGACAGAGGGGGGGATGGACTCAAGGTGAAGAATGAGACATTTCCAAGGCCATCCTCCACAAAGCTGACAAATGGATCTTCCTAAAGTCTGACCATGTCACACTCCTACTCAATAAACTCCACCGGTTCCCTATCACCTCCAAGATCAAATATAAACTCCTCTGTTTGGCATCTCAAGCCCTTCATAACCTGGTCTCTTTCTACTTTTTCAGTCCTCTTATACCTTCCTCCCACTCATTCCCCTTCCCTCCCCCCCCCACCCTGCACATACTCAGTGATACAGTGACGCGGCTCTCCTGAATGGGTCCTTGAACAAGACTCTCCGTTTCCCAACTCTGAACATTTTCACCAGCCGTCTCCTAAGTCTGAAACTCTCTCCCTCCTCACTAGTGTCTCCTGGCTTCCCTGGCTCCCATCAATTAAAATCTCACCTTCTACAGGAAGCCTTTCCTAATCCCTCTAATCCTTATGCCATCCCTCCAGCGATCACGTCCAATTTATCCTGCATAGATTTTGTTTGTACGTGGCTCTCTGCATGCTGTCTCCCCCACTAGATTGTGAGCTCCTTTAGAGGAGGGATGGTCTTTTGCCTTTCTTTGTATCCCCAGAGCTTAGCCCAGTGTCTGGCACAGTAGGTGCTTAATAAATATTCACTGACTGACTGCTGAGTGTCTGCCTCAGTAGGTCATTGTGGGGAATCCAGTGACGCAGGTAGAACATTGTGTCTATAGTTCACATGCCGATGATGACAAATAACTCTACTTCCATGGATCACCAGCCCAGTGTTCTCCGCCATGTTTCTCCTCTTGGTGTCCTCCTGGATGTCATTACCTATGTTATATTCCTGCTATTCAATGCTACTGCCTTCCCTCTTGCTTCCTCCTCATCTCCACTCACTAAAACGCTATCCCTCATTCAGCGACTTTATCAAAAGCTCTCTCCTCACCAAAGTCTTCTTTCATCACCTTAGCCTCTCTTCAAAACTCCTTCTACTCCTTTTCAAAAAAATCATGCAGCATTGACCACATTCTGCCAAGAAGTTCAATCACTTGTGCACATCTTAAGTCTTTGACTTAATTATTAGCCCTTTGAAGGAAGGGCCGTTTTTTGTCTTCTTCCTTCATAACTCTTACCACGTGGCCCTGTACATTGTTGGTGCAAAGCAAAGTGGTGAAGTAATGAGTGGCTTATGTCTATTTTAACCTAATTTTAAATGTATTTCAGGAGATGCCATACAGCTAGGAACATGATTCAGGGAGTTCCAGTTCTCCCATGTAGATGAAGGGAAGAGAACAAAGAGACATTCCCTAAGAGGTAAGTGATTAAAGGAATGGTCAAAAAGTCCTTCAGGAAAAAAAACACATATTATTAACTACCATTGAAAGATTGCTCCATATCACTAATAATAAACTACCCAGAAACAAGACCTCAGATGACCCGCTTAGATGTGCTCCCATATTTCTCCACAGGCTGTTATGCCACTCAGGACTGGGAATGAATGGTTGTGTCTGATTGCAAATAGAGAGTCAGAGTTTCAGGCTGTGCTTACAGGAGGTGGGCCAGGCTTCTAAAGTCCCTACAGGATAGTCTGGGAGACTGAGGGAAGACAAAGTAGGGCTCCAGAGTGGGAAGGGATAAGGGAGTGACACCATTCCAAAGGGGCAAATCCCAAAGATCAGTGAGACGGAACCTTAAGAGACTACCTAGGCTGGGATCTTCATTTTATAAAGGGGGAAATTGGGTCCCAGAGAGGAGAAGGGCCTTACTCAAAATTACACACATAGTTAGGGGCAGGAAAAAGCAGAACACGCAGGAGCAGTCATAGGCTTTCTCGGAGGTCCTGGTCCCACTAGAGGCTTACACACACATCAATATTTGGCCTCACCCTTAAAGAGTTCTAAGATCCAAGATCTAGAGCTAGAAGGGACCTCACAGGCGACTAAGTTCAACTCCTCCTGCCCCCAATCTTGGAGAAGAAGCAGCCGAGGCTGACCCAGACAGTATCAGAAAACTCAGATTTTGACCTAGATCCTCTGGCTCTAACACCAGTGCTCCCCCCTGTCCCATGTTGCCTTCACTGACCTTCTCAAAACAACAAGGATGACAGAGCCAGTTTCTGAGTGCCTGCAGCTGTTTGGCCAGCTCAGATCCAGGGGATGAGGAAGCCCTATCCAGAGCATCCTGACATCCTGCAGACATTCCTGCAAAGCCTAGCCCTGCTCATGCCCAGGCAGGGTCCAAGGAAAGGACTGACAAGCCTGAGAAGAAAAGAAGCTGGCAAGGGTCGTGGGTGTGAGCTGGCTACCACGGCCAGCTCAGATTTCAGGAAGGGGAGAAGCAGGGGAGGAGAGGGGAAGACACTATGTCACAGGACCGGAGGGCCTCTAGTACAGTCCCCTGCATTCTACAGAGTCCCAATTAATCCCAATACTATACTGTTGTCTGGATCACACAACAAGGAAGGCTCTGAAGCAATACTCAGAATCAGATTTTCCTGAATCTAGGGCTCTACCCACTAGACAACCTGACTGTTCAGGACATTCTGCCCAAATTCTCAGCCAAATAGGGAAGCTGTTTAAAAATACAGAAGGATATGCACCAAATGGTATAGCATCTAAATTTCTGAAAAAGTTAAATGAGTCACAGGAGGAAATAGACAATAAAACTATACTAGTGGAGGAACTCAACTTTCCCTCTCAGAACTAGATAAATTTAACTCAAAAAATAAACAAGAAAGAAGTTAAAGAGGTGAATAAAAGTTTGAAAAAGTCTGAGATGATAGATCTTTTGAGAAAACTCAATGGGAAAAGAAAGGAATATATATTTCTCAACAGGATATGGCACCTAAACAAAAACTGACCATGTATTAGGCCATTAAAAACCTCACAACCAAATGCAGAAAAGCAGAAATATTAAACACATCCTTTTCAGAGCATAATGCAATAAAAGTTATATTCAATAATGGGCAATGGAAAGATAGATTAAAAATTAATTGGAAACTAAATAATCTAATCCTAAAAAAAAAAAATGGGTGAAATAACAAATCACAGAAACAACTGATAATTTCATTAAAGAAAATGATAACAATGAGACAACATGACAAAATTTGTGGGATGCAGCCAGAGCAGTACTTAGAGAAAAATTTGTATCTATAACTGCCTACATCAATTAAATAGAAAAAGAGCAAATCAATTAACTGGGTGTACCACTAAAAGAACTAGAAAAGGAACAAATTAAAAATCCCCAATTAAACACCAAATTGGAAATCCTGAAAATCAGAGGAGAGATTAATAAAATTCAAAGTAAGAAAACCATTGAACTAATAAATAAAACTAGAAGCTGGTTTTATGAAAAAAAAACACAATAAATTAGATACATCATTGGTTAATTTGATTTAAAAAAGGAAAGAAGAAAACCAAATTACTAGTACCAAAAATGGAAGAGTTGAAATCACCACCAATGAAGAAGAAATTAAGACAACTAATAGGAGTTATTCTGTCCAATTATATGCCAACAAATTTGACAATCTAAATGAAATGGATGAGTATCTACAAAAATATAAATTACCCAGACTGACTGAAGAAGTAGAATACTTAAATAAACCAACAATTTTAAAAAAGAAATTGAACAAGTCATCAATGAACTTCTAAAGAAAAAGTCTCCAAGGCCAGATGGATTCACAAGTGAACTCTACCAAACATTTAAAGAACAATTAATCCCAATACTATATAAATTATTTGGAAAAACAGGTAAAGAAGGACTCCTACCAAATTCCTTTCACAACACAAATAATGTGCTGATGCCTAAACCAGGAAAAGTTAAAAGAGAGAAAGAAAATTATAAACCAATTTCCCTAATGAATATCGATGCAAAAATTTGAAATAAAATACTAGCAAGGAGATCACAGCAATAAATCATAAAGATAAATCACTATGACCAGTTGGAATTTATACCAGGAATGCAGGGCTGGTTCAATGTCAGGAAAACTATCAGCACAATTGGCCATATCAATAACAAAACCAAAAGAAATTGCATGATTATCTTAAAGTTGCAGAAAAAGCCTTTGACAAAATACAACACCCACACCTCATAAAAACACTAGAGTGTATAGAAATAAATGGAGCTTACCTTAAAACGATAAGCAATATTTATCTAAAACCATCAGCAAACATTATCTGTAATGGGGATAAGCTAGAAGCCTTCCCATTACAATCATAAATGAAGCAAGATTGCCCATTATCACCTCTATTATTCAATACTGTATTAGAAATGTTAGATATAGTAATAAGAGAAGAAAAAGAAATTGAAGGAATTAGAATAAGCAATGAGCAAAACAAAACTATCACTCTTTGAAGATGATATGAGGTTATACTTAGAGAATCCTCAAGAATCCACTAAAAAACTAGTTGAAATAATTAACAAGTACAGCATAATTACAAGATACAAAATAAACCCACACAAATCATTGGTATTTCTATATATTACCAAAAGTTCAGCAGCAAGAGATGGAGAAATTTCATTTAAAATAACTGTAGATAATATAAAATATTTGGGAGTCTATCTGCCAAAACAAACCCAGGAACTATGTGAACATAATTACAAAACATTTTTCACACAAATAAAGTCAGATCTAAACAACTGAAAAAATATTAATTGCTCATGGGTAGGCCAAGCCTATACAACAAACATGACAATTCTACCTAAATTATTCTATTACATGAATTCAGTGCCATACCAATCAAACTACCAAAAAATTATACAGCTAGAGAAAATAATGAAATTCATTTGGAAGAACAAAAAAAGTGAAGGCTATCAAGGCATTTAATGAAAAGAAATGTGAAGGAAGGGGGTCTAGCTATATAAGATCTAAAATTGTATTATAAAGCAATAATTATCAAAACAATCTGGTACTGGTTAAGAAACAGAATGGTATAGAAGTAAAGTAGAGAAGGCAAGAAGAATAGGAAACAAGAGATATGCACAAAGATCAGAAACAGAATATGTTTGGGAAAGTATGTGTCTTTATCTGTATGAATATATCTATAGCTATAGAGAAACATACCTAAACTTTATTGTAGCCTTCTGGGGGATTGGGGGTAGGGAAAAAAAAACAAAGTAAAAAAGTGCTAAGCAGAGAACAAAAGAAAACTCACAAAGAAACGAAGAAAAGATGGACAATTCTCAACACAACATGTATTACATATCATACAGATTTTCTTGAAATGAAGAAATCAAAACTATCTATAGAAAGATGAAAAAATGCTCTGAAGCACTACAGATCAGAGAAATGCAAATTAAAACAACTCTGAGGTACTATCTCACACCTGTCAGATAAGCTAATATGACGAAAAAGCAAAATGTTAGGTGTTGGAGGGAATGTGGGAAAACTGGGACACTAATGCACTGCTGGTGGAGCTGTGAACTGATCCAACCATTCTTAAAACAAATTGGAACTATGCCCAAAGAGCTATAAAACTATGCATGCCCTTTGATACAGTAATATCATTGCTAGGCTTATATCCCAAAGAGATCAAAGAAAAGGGGAAAGGACCTTCATGTACAAAAATGTTTACAGTAGCTCTTTTTGTTGTGGCTCAGAACTAGAAATTGAAGGGATGTTCAACAATTAGGGAATGGCTAAAGAAGCCATAGTATATGATTGTGATGGAATATTATTGTGCTGTAAGAAATGACAAGCACAATGATTTCAGAAAAACCTGGAAAGACTTACATGAATTGATGCAAAGTGAAGTGAGCAGAACCAGGAGAATGTAATACCCAGTAACAGCAATATTGTACAATGAAGAACTGTGAATGACTTAACCATTCTCTGCAAAACGATGATCCAAGACAATCCCAAAGGACTAACGATGAAGCATATTATCCACCTCCAGAGTAAGAATTGATATTGTCTGAAAACAGACTGAAGCATGCTATTTTTCACTTTCTTTTCTTCCTTCTTTCTTTCATTTTTAAAAAATCTGAGTCTTCTTATACAAAATTACTAATATGGAAATGTTTTACCTGATTGCACATGTATAACCTATATCTGACTGCTTACCATCTCAGGGAGGGGAAAGGGGAGGGAAGAAAGAAGGAATATTTTGGAACTCAAAACTTTAAAAACAAATGTTAAAAAAATTATTTTAACACACCATTATGGAAAAAATGAAATATATTTAATTTCTTAAAATACACATAAGTAACCACCCTTGTTGGGGAAGATATGTGCCTTCTTCACAGACCTGAGCCTGGGCTTTCCTGGGAGACTCTATTACTTGTTGTTCAGTTGTTTCAATTCTGTCTGACTCTCTATGACTCCATTTGGAGTTTTCTTGGCAAAGACACTGGTGAAGTTTGTCATTTCCATCTCCAGCTCATTTTGCAGATGAGGGAACTGAGGCCAACAGTTAAGTGATTTGCCCAGGGTCACACAGCTAGTAAGTGTCTGAGGCCAGACTTGAACTCATGACCATGAGTCTTCCTAACTCCCAGCTGAGTGCTCTATCTACTGCACCACCCAGCTGTCCATCTCTATCACTTCCTTCCTAATAATTGGAGCTGTTGAACACTTTCAAAGGCTGCCTTGGGCAGCAGGAGTTTCCCCCTCAGTGGAAGTCTTCAAGACGAGGTGAGATGACCATTTTTAGCCAGTGTTGTAGCAGATGTCTGTGGTTAGGGATGGGCTAGACTGGATGGCATCCAAGATTCTGCAATTCTGTGATTTTTAGGTCTCTGAACCCCTAAAAGGCTATTGAGAGCACATGGGGAGATCCTCAATCTCCCTGGAAGACCAGGGGCAAAAGGAAACATAGAAGAGAAGAGAGTCCCCTCAGCGAGGAAAGCTGGGGGACACAGAAGAGTGGCAGGACAGGCAGACATGACCACTAAGATGGGAAAGAGAATGCTGGGGCCATGCTCCTTGACAATTTAAAAGGTATCAGAGTGGTCTTTGGGAATGAATTTTTTGTCACTGTAACTCTTCTTTTTTGTCTGGTCCCTCCTGCCCCTATCCCATCCCAAACAACTACAACCAGTGGCTGCTTCAGGGAAGGAACAAAGAGAATAGGAGGGAGCAAGGAGACAACACCTCCACAGCAACGGGCAGCAGCAGAGCCAAGGGAGCGAACAAGCCAGGCCTGAAACCAAGAGACGCAAGAAAAGAGGGCCCAGGGCCCATGACTACAAGAAAGGAGGGGCTGTCTGACTCAGGACTGGAGGGAGAAACAGCAGGAAAGAGGCTTCTGTGTGTTCTGGGATGCACAGAAGCTGAACCTCATACCATAGCCCAATCCCACTCTTCCATACCCAGCCCGCCCCAGGGCAACCTGGCTTCACCCCTTACCTGGGAAAGGTCCCTGCAGCTGTTGTAGATTCCCAAGGATCTTCTGACTCAGCAAGTGGATCAGCCGGGTCACAACCTGTGAGCATTGCAAACCAGAAGTCACGTCAGGCAAAAGAATCCCCAAGCCCACATCGCTCCAACCATGAGCATCTCACTAGAAGATGGAGGCTACCTATGAACATCCTAGAGCCCAGATTACCTGAGAAGTACCTGGAAGTCCAATTCTCAACCCCAAAGGTCCCATCCTTCACCCTGAGGGATCCCTGAAATCCCCAGTCCCCACCCTAGGGTCCCTCCCTAGAGCCCCCATACCTGGGGGTACCTCCTCTTAATGTGGCTCAGGGTCCCCTCAGGCAACTTGGCAAGCTCTGTGTCCCGTACCGCATGCACTGTGGTGGCCCGGGGCTGCCGGGTCAATGCCTCCACCTAAGTCCAACCACGACAGGTGAGTAAGCAGCTGGCTCCTGTGCTCAGTGGCCATAAAACTGGAGGGTATATGGGCAGATTACTACAGGCAGGGCCCAAACATTGACAAGGGGGTTAGGGCACTGGAAAAGGAAAGCTAAGCTGGGAAGTTACAGCTGGAGAAAGCTTAGGGACAGGATGGGGATTCAGGATGGGAAAAAGGGGACAAATCCAGATCCAGGATAGGTAGCGCTGGGTCCCAGACAGGCAACTCACCACCCCGATAAGATCCCCACGGCCATATTCTCCGACCAACTCCTTCTTGCCACTGCCCCTCTGGATGACAGAGCGCAGGCGCCCATTGAGTACAATGTAGGTACAGTCTGAACGGTCACCCTGTCTAGAGGATAGGGACACAGGGGATGGGGAAGATTAGAAAGTGGCTGCTTCTCCCAGAGAACTTCAATGACATAACCAGGGTGGGGCTGGGAGAACACAGGCCCCAAGGACTCATGAAATGGGAGGGGGAGACGGACACTCAAAGAACCATCAATCACAGGGAACTTTGGGAAAAGTCAGGCTAATAGCTTGAAACTAGAAACTGTAAAATCCAAGTTGAATGATTCCAGGGTTTGGGACCTCTAATTAGAGGGAATGTGGATGGGGAAATGAGTCACAGGGCAGGAGGAAATCTAGGTTTAAGGTCCAGAGTTTAGGTCCCATTACCTATACAGGGCGCGTCCAGCCTCCACAGATGTCCAGTCAATTGCAAAGTCCATCTGGCGTACAAATGGTGACATGCGGGCAGCCACAGTGTGGGCAGCACTCAGGACCACACTTGGCTGCTCCCGCATGATCCTGGGATGGGAAGAGGAAAACAGAGCAGCATGGAGACCTTGCTGGTCCCTCCTCACCTCTCCCTGAGGACTCCCCCAGCCCTACTTGGCCAGCCTGGGTGTCCATACGCACTCATAGAAGCCCGACTTGGAAATACGCAGGAAAGTGCAGTCCCGCTGTGCCCGCAGGGTGAAGATGAGCGGCTCCCCTGTCAGCACGGCCAGCTGACCCACCAGCTCTCCAGGCTGGGCTACAAACAGACACACGTCCTCTGCCTTGTCAATCATGCGCTGGTACACATGCAAACAGCCCCAGAGCACAAAGTGCAGGCTCACATCCTAGGGGTAGAGGCAGAAGGGAGGGGGAAAAGGAATGCAAGGTTGGAAAGATGCCTCCCTTTGGGGGTGAGGGGAGCAGCTTCAACAGGACTCTGAAAGGCCCCCAGGGCTAAAATGGCCACTGACCTAAACACTTGGGAATGGGGGTGCAGCTGCATGGCCATGACCACAGAGAAGGGAGAAGCAATTGGCTATGGATCTGAAGTCAGGGGGCCCAGGCTCAAATACCAGTTCTACTAGAACGAATGTCTTCACCTCTCTGGGCCTGAGTCTCCTCATTTGTTAGACTAGATGATATCTTAGGTTCCTTCCAATTCTAAAACTTTGCTCTTAAGACCTTGTCATGTCCATCGATCTCCCTCAAAACAAAACATCAGCTGGAAGGAAATGATGGGAATGAGGAAGATAGCAGGTCTAGGATGGAAAGAAAGGTCCATCTTTTTGGAGTGAGGACAAGACCAGGTGAAAAGCTGGAGGTAAACCAGATCTCCTGGTGAGAGACAAGATGGCGGTCCTCTTGGTGGGACCACTTGAATCTGGGTCTAGATCACCTTCCTGCTGCCAGAGCAAGAAGTGAGAAGGAAGAAGGGAATTAGTCCTAGGAACCAGAAAATGAGCAAGAATAAATTTTTTTAAAAGAACCAGGACACAGAAAGGAACTATGTTTACACCAGAAAGAAAACCAGAAAACATTATAGAGTAAGTTTTGCTGAGGTTAGGAATAATAATAATATAAAATAATAATAACTAGCACTTACCTTTACAAAAATACTTTACATATATAACTTCATCCAACCTCAAAACAACATTGTAAAGTAGGTATTATGATGTTCCTTTTAAAGATGAGAAAACTGAGGCTGAGGGCTGATGACTTGCCCAGGGTCACACAACTAGTTAATTGTCTGAGGCAGAATTCCAATGTAGATTTTCCTGACTCTGAGGCCAGTATTTTATCCCCTATGACAGCCAGCTACTGGAGGAAGTACAATGAGAGGTGATGGACGGTGTCCTTTAAAGTCAGTGAAAGCAGCCTGAAACCAATGGGGCTGGAGGACATTAGTGTTCCTCAAGGGGGACAGTGTATGAAGCTAAAGGACCTGGGTTCAAATCCTAATTAGACTACTTGCTGCCCAGGTGACTTCTCCAGGCCTCAGTTTCAACACCTATAAAATGAAGGGGATGAACCAGAGAACCTTTCAAGTATCTCTCTAATCTTAGATCGAATGATCCTAAGGTGACGACAGATGCTCGTCAATGCCAACAGGGCTGAGCACGGTGGGCAGCCAGGGGCTTCTCACTAAGGGTCAGAGGTAGGGATCAACAGGAGCTGACCAAGACCAGGGCTAGAGCCAAGAAGGGAGGACTAGAGGCTAAAGGGAGGTCAGGATGGGGCCTGAGTGACCAGAGACCAGGGTCCAAGGGCACTAACAGGGAAAGTCAAATTCCATGCTTGGCCACTTGATGACCTCTCCTCTGCTGGCTATGCCTGTCCCCATGGCTTACGCTGAGAGCCACTGAAGCCCCAAAAAGACTGCCTGGGAGGTCTTCAGCACCATGGAAGGGACAGTGGACTTCTACCAATTCTTCCTAGTAGGAGAGAATGAGCAGATGCCCACCTGCCTGAACACTGAGAGGGCCAGCCAAGAAGACCGCCGGGACCCAAGGCAGTTCATTCCACTGCAGGACCGTTCTAACTGTTGGGAAACTGATTCTCATGTGAAAGGCTGAGTGATGTAATGGAAAGAATTCAAGACACTGAGTCAGGAAAAGACCCAGGTTCGAATCTCACCTCTGACACTAGCAGTGTGACACGGGCAACTCAATTACCTCTTCTAAACCAATTTCTTCATCTACAAAACAGGCATAATACTATTTGTGGTACTTACCTCACTGAGCTGTGAGGAATAAATAAGATAACCTACACAGAGATCTGCAAATCTCAAAGCACTATTAAAAAAATCACAGGGCAGGCTAGGTGGGACAATGAATACAGCACTGGCCCTGGAGTCAGGAGGACCTGAGTTCAAATCCGGCGTCAAACACATAACACTTACTAGCCATGTGACCTTGGGCAAGTCACTTAACTCCAAGTGCACTTCCTCCCCCTCCAAAAAAAGCAAAAAAAAAATCTCAGCTATATATTTTTTTAATTTAGCAGATACATGCTTTCCCATAACTTCTACCCCTTGGTCCTGAGTGATACAAATTTAATTCTTCTCCTACATGGAAATTCGTTAGATTTGAGAAGACAGCTCTATAATCTTCAAATCCAACAGTCTTCTCATCCCTAGGCCAAGGCTTTGAACCTCCTCCCACATCCTCACTGCCCAGCTTGTCAACACCTTTCGTAAAATGTAGTTCTCAGGATATAATTCCATGCTCCAACTAGGATCTGAGCAAGGCAAGGCTTGATGAGACTATCCCCACCCTTGCTTTAGACCCCAGACTCTTACATAAGTGCAGCCTAAAATCACATTGGCTTCTTAGCTACCATATAAGTGGTGACTGATGACCCACTAAAAGTCTTAGGTCAAAAACAAAACAAAATAAAAGTCCTGGGTATTTTTCACATGAATGGACTAAGTCTCTCTTATCCTATATTTAGACAACCAATTAGGCAAAACTGGCCTTTTTCAACCAAACAGAAAGACTGACTTTATATTAATCCCTATTCAAAAGGAGAAGGAGATGGCAGAGAGGGAGATGGACAGTGTCATGGAGGCAGCAGACATGAGTGTGCACAGACTCTGAGAAATAGTGAAGGACAGAAAAGCCTGGCATGCTATCATCCACGGGGTCACAGTCAGACAAGACTGAACAACAAATTCAATTTTACTGATTAGAGTCCTGTTTGAAATTTGGTCTATCATTTCAGCTGTCAAGCTCTCAGTCCTGTCTTCTAATAAGATAATAAGCTACATTTACATAGAACTTTCAAGGTTTCAAAGCATTTTATATGCCCTTTATCTCATAAAGCTCAAAACAACCTATGATAGGAGAATTCTAGGTAACATTGTCCTCAGTCTACAGACAAAGAGGTTGAGGAGAAGGCTGTGATTTTCCCAGGGTCACAGAGAGAAAGTGTCAGAAGCAGGATCTGAACTCAGGTCTTCCTGCCACCAAGGTTGGCATTTCATTCACTATACCAGGGGTGGGGAATCTGCAGCCTCAAGGCCCCAAGTGGCCTTCTAGGTGCCTGGGTGTGGCCTTGGGTGGGGACAGTTTTACATGACAAATCCTTATATTAAGGAAATTTCTTCCGTAAAGTTTGGATTCAGTCAAAGGGCTGCACTTGAGGACTTAATGGGCCATAAGTGACCTTGAAGCAGCAAGTTCCCCACCTTTGTACTATACCTATATCCCTGCTACCTTTCAATCTGCCACAAATTTGTAGCTAAGCCTTTATCTGAGTCACCAATAAAAATGTTCCAAGAGACAGGCCTGTGGCCACCACTAGGGACTTCCCTCCAGACTGGCACTGATCTTTAATTAACATTCTTCTGGTCCAGTAATTCAACAACCTTTGAATGTTCTCCCTAAACATAGCTACCCATTTAGTGCACAAGCCTATCATGGGAAACAAAACTTCCTGCTGCAACACAAATACGTGAATGATGCCAACAATCCCCTGCTCTACTAGTTTAGTAACCCTGCCCAAAAAGGAAAATGAGGTTAGTGTGGCATAACCTGCTCTAGATGAACTCATGGTGACTCTCAGAAATCATTATCTCCCTTTCTAAGTGATCACAACCCACCAGTTTAATTACCCATCTTAGAATTATTCCTGGAGATCAAAGCTCACTGACCAGCAGTTTCTGAAACTCACCCTTTTCCCTCCAGAACATGCCTAACAGGAGGAATTGCCCAAGACATCTTATCCTGATAAAATGAATCCACATCCACTTGGCTAAAGCCACAACCACTCTGCAATCACCATCTACAAAACAGACTTTCAGTCATGCAGAGACCAAGACAGCAGAAAGATTTAAGTACAGCCCAACCATGGCACATTCTCACCCTCTACTGCCCCGACAGGAGACAGTGAGATGGAGGCTAGAACAGCAAAAGTTTCTCTTGCCTTGGTGATCTTACCCAACCCCAGAGCTCAGCCTGAGAAAAGTTACAGAAGAACAGCAATTTCACAGACGGAATAGAGAACTTCGTGAACTGGGAAATTCCCTGTCTTTGACATCTGGAATCCCTCTCATAGTTCAGGTTCAAAGAGGCAGGGAAAGACAAGACAGAAAGAGACATAGAGAGAGGAGGAGAGAGACAGAGACAGAGAGAGGAGAGAGAGAGAGAGAAAGAGAGACATACACACACACACACACACACACACACACACACACACACACAGAGTCCTTTCAGGTCAAACATTGGCATCAGCAACACATCACTGAGATGGACCTGGCAAAACCGCTTGGAGTAATTGTGTACTCTTTGGCCTAGCAGTACCACTACCAGTTTAGACTCCAAAGAAATAAAAGAAACAGGAAGAAGATCATACATGCCAAGATATTTATAGCAGATCTTTTTTTTCAATGGCAAAGAAGCTGAGATTGTGCCCATCAATTAGGAAATGGCTGAACAGATTATGGTACAGGAATATAAGAGAACACTTTCATGCTACAAGAAACGATGAAGTGGATGGTTTCATAGAGACCTAGGAAGACCTGGACAAACTGATGAAGAATGAGAGGAGCAGAACCAGGAGAACAATTTTTATAGTAACACACAGTGAAGCCAAACAATTCTGAAAGTCTTAAGAACTCTGATCGATGCACTGACCAATTGTGTTTCCAGAGGACTCACAATGAAATATATTACTCACCCCGACAGAGGAGATGGAATCAAGGTGTTGAACAAGACATACATTTTTGGACACAACCAATGTGGAATTTGTGCTTACTGGTAACAAGGGTTTTGTTCTTTCTTTTTTCTTTTTTTGCTTTTTTTCTTTTTTTTGCTTTTTGGAGGGGGGAAGGTAGGGGCAATTGGGGTTAAGTGACTTGCCCAAGGCCACACAACTAGTTTTTTTTGTGTTAAGTGTCTGAGGCCAGATTTGAACTCAGGTCCTCCTGACTCCAGGGTTGGTGCTTTATTCACTGCACCACTTAGCCACCCCTGTTCTTTCTTTTTTCAATGGGGAGGGAAAGAAAGTGGATTTTTCTTGCCCACAAAAAATGACCGCTGGGGCAGTGGTCCGAGAGCAGGCTCATGAGATTCTTGTCTGCCTGGTGAGATTTGCACTTCTTCCTGCTTCTACTCCCAAGGACTGACATGTGGGCATAAAGCTGGTGCTTCCAAAACTCAGTAATATCTTGGGCTTAAGTCTCCCCTTAACCATATTTTTCTGTGCTTTCTAGTCAGACGATCACTTTCCTTAATAGGAAAGATTGAAGTAAAACAGCTTTAATAAAGGTCCTACTCATTCTGCATTCATTACGTCATACCAGCCAGCCTCAGCAAAAAGCTTCTCTTCCTTATGATTTCCTGCCCTTGAAGCATCTAAACAAGCCCTCCATTTAATGAAAGCTTGAGTTCCTTCAGCCTAATGCTCTCTGTCTGTCTGTCTCTCTCTCTCTTTTTGCCTCTCTGCACCTGAACTGTGAGAGGGATTCCAGATGCTGAAGACAGGGAATTTCTCAGTTCATGAAGTGCTCTCTGAACATTCCATCTGTGAAATTGCTGTTCTTCTGTAATGTTTCTCAGGCTGAGCTCTGGGGTTGGGTAAGATCACCAAGGCTACAGAAGCTTCTACTGTCCTAGGTTCTGCCTCACTGTCTCCTGTCGGAGCAGTAGTGGGTGAGAACATGCCCCAGTTGGGCTGTACTTAAATCTTTCTGCTGTCTTGGTATCTGCATGGCCCTTCAAGATCTATTTGGCCTTGGTTATATACCCTTATTTGCTTCATTTTAAAATCAACCTCAGCAGAGAGCTCTTGGAAAAAACACACTGCTCCCCTGAGACATTCATCTCTCCCATCTTTCTCAGCAGGAAAATTCATGACAAGGTCATCAGAACTTCCTTCTTGAGAGTCTCCTATCCCTTGAGGGTAGACTTTGCTTTTAGCACTTCAGACCATGGGATGAGATCTATTTTTATTCTGCCTTTCTAAAATCTATTTGTCTAGATTTCAAGGGACATGTGAGACTATGTCCTGCGCCCCCCAATCTAATATGAACTCTACAATGGTGGGGTCTCTGTTGCCTAAGTTCCTGTCACTTCCCCGACCCTCCCCACTGTGTCAAGATGAAATTGAGGACAATACCTCCCATCACTGCTTCCTCTGAATGCATCAGCAAGACAATTTGAGAATCGATTAGCAGCTTTGCCTTCAGGAGAAAGGGACTGTTCGTGTGTCCATATAGTCAATACTCCCTGACATTCACTCTTCTCTGTCACTGCTGCATTGGTTTTGTGGCCTGTACTGAGATCCTCATGCCAAGTGCATCAAGACCTAGAAACACTGCATCTTCCCCGGGAGGTCTATTATCACTCAGAAGAAGGAGTTCAGCCTAAGTCTCCTCACAAGAAAACACAGGTGGACAAAGAGAGAAAGTCCACTGTTGAGAATGTGAGTACACAGTGAATGGACAGCCCACAGAGCAGGCCCAACGGTGGCTATATCTCGAACAGCCATGGAACTGGGCCCAGAAGAGAACTGGAGGGAAATTGTTTAGTGTTTTAAAAGGCTTCAAGCTTTTCTCTGAAATAAAGCCCCATTTTTTAACATCAGCATTCTTCTTCCAACGATGTTTGACAGCTGAGTCATGGAATGAATACCAATGACAAAAGAATGAAAGTCGTGGGTCACCCAGAGGACAAAGAGAACAGAGGGGCCTGCTGAGCACACACAGGGTGCGGAACATTACCAAAGAAGCACGTAAGAGGAGAGATGCAAAGGATGGTAGGAGGAAGACTGGCTGAGGAGGGGGGCTGGTCACAGCTTAAGCGATGGGTCGTTCTGCAACCCTTTGCGTCCCTGGGATTCGTGGAAAATCAAGAGATCTAGATCAGGCATCTAAACCTGGAGTCTGGGAACCTGAGCTTTTTAAATATTCTGACAACTATATCTGGTTTCCCTTATTTTTGGTACTTAAGAACATCATTCTGAGATTGCTGATACACCAAAAAAAGATCAAGCAGCACTGATGTGGGGGCAGGATGATGCCAGGACTCTCCGCTACCCCTCTTGCATCCCACAGATGACTGAGCTGCCCACAACGGGCGGGCTGCCCTCACCGCTGGAGAGTTCGTCACCTGTGCTGCACCAGCAAAGGTGGCAAAGCAGGAGAACTTAGGGGCCATTCTCCCTTTTGGTGTTGTTTGTTCATTTTGCTTTTCTGTGGTCTCCTGGTAAGAATGAGCAGTGACCTGTCAGTGCCTCAGGGTAGTTTTCCTGGTGATGAAGGAAGGCAAGCTGCTGGATCCTGACTGGCAGGCAGTGTCCAGGCGGGGGCTGGCCAGCACCCCAGAGCCAGAGCCAGTGCCAGGACACAGGAGAAGGGAACAGTGACCCTGGGAGATGACAACTGGGAACCACTGTGAACAGGGGCTCATGGCTGAGGTCAGGATGTGCTAACTTGGCTATTATCTTTCTAACATCTCCTGGAAAAACTAGAGGCCTCTGTGTCTCCCTGAAGAGGGGAACCAAGCCCAGGTCAGGCTTGAGGAGTTGAAGAACATTCCAAAAATCACTAAAGGACAGACCTGAGATGGGAGGAGGGGAGGTGCAGGCCAGGCTAGGGCTCACCTGGTCACCCTGGCGGGCGATGACCGTGCCAGCCTTGGCGTGGTGCAGCAGTACTCGGCTGTTTAGCAGTGTGGGGTCCTGGAAACAGTGAAAGGACAAGAGTATTCTCAGAAGGGTCCCACGGCCTTCCTTCAAACCTCCCTGCTTCTTCTTCTCCCTGCTTACCTCAATCTTCATCAGCTTCACCAGCTCCCGCTTGGCTGCCTCAATGATGCTACTGGTCTGACGACCTTGATAGGGCCCAAATGGGCAGTCACCCCCAGCTGACTCATCCTCACAAAAGCTGTACTCACAGGCCCCCGCCGGCTGTTCCCGAGGCTCCTGAGACATTGACTGGGTGGAACCAGGAAGTCAGGGAGCCCCCAGCTCAGACTTCCCTCCCCCCAACAACATTCCACAAGTGCAGCCTCACAAATTCAGTCACACGGCCAGAGAAGACTGCTTGGACCTAGCTGCCTGGTCAAAAGTATAAAGTGTCAGGTGGGCTTGGGGGATTGGAGCAAAGATTGGGGTAGGACCTCACCCGGGGCATGCTAGGTAGTAGACTCCCTGAGCTCTCCTCCTGGAGGGACACAGAAATTCGGCCCCGCTCATAGGCCATGTCAAAGTCAGAACGTGGACCCCGCTGCAGCCCTGGAAAGGCATGGAAGAAGAGAGGTCTTGGGATCAGTCCCCCATCCCTATCTAGATCTTCCCTCTTCCTTGACCCTTACCAGAGATGTCCACAGGCATGGAGATACACCTACTCAGCAGGGGGGCAGGAGGAGGCTCCAGAGTGGCCGGGGGCTTCACAGGATCCCCTGGAGAGGGGAGGAGGAGTGGTCAACCCTGATGGCCCCTCCTCTGCAACTCCACCATATCTGTACCTAGGTCTGGAGAATCCAGGAAGTAGAGGCCAGAACAGGTGCCAGAAGGACCAGGTAGGGTGAAGTGTATCAAAACTAAGTCCTTCTAGCTTGGGACACAGGCTGCTGTTGATCCCCAGCCATCACTGTGGGACAGCAAGAGTGGGAACTGGAAATCCAACCAGAAAGATCATGGTGGGCACAGGAGGCTATGGTGTGTACACAAGATATACTGAGGGCCCATCACGAATTCAGGCCAGGAGGATTTGGAAAGGAACCTGGGGGACCAGGAAGAGGGGCTCCAGTGGGGTCCAGGGGCCGGGCAAGAGGATCCCGCGGCTCTTCAGCGGTAGAAGCACCGATGACACGTTTGGGACCCCTAACAGGGCTAGTTCGGGTCGGGAGGCCAGGGCTCGGGAACAGGCGCAGAGGCTGCATCTCCTAGACAAAGTGGGTGAGGGTATGGGGAAATGCTCCTTTCAGAAACAACCCCTGCCGAAGCTCAGTCCATCTACCACCTCCCCTTCATCCCCCTCAACACTCACATGACTAAAGAGCTCATTGGTCAGCCCCAGGTAGTTGTGAAGAGCCAAGAAGGTCACTCGCTGCAGACGAACCATGATGATCTGCAGGGAAGCAACAGAACCAGGGTCAGGGCCCTTGGAGAGGAGCTGAGAAGGGACAACGTGGGCCCAAAGCACACAGGGAGCCGCTCTCAAGCCCTAGGCAGCCTTGGGGAGGGGGAACCAACCTGCACAACTCGCACGAGGCTCTCTGGGTACTTTGCAAAGACAGCAGAGAAGGCTTCAACAGGCAGCCGTAATACAGTGGAGTCACGGGCAGCCCGCGCTGAGACTGTCCTGTACGGACGTTGGTGACCCTGAGGGGGAGAGGCGATGGAGTCAGGGAGCCAGTCACCCCTCCAGTCTAGCTTCTTGACCCTCTGAGGCCCGAGAACTCACTGTGATGACATCAAGGATGCTCAGGAGGCTGTTGACACTGTCCCCAGGGAAGACCTCCTTCACCACACACTCCTTCCCATCCTGGAAAACGGGAGCTGCTAGTCTCAAAATGCAAACCCTTGACCCCTGACCCACTGAGTCCCTGACGGCAGACACCTGACTTCTGGCCACCTCTTCTCTGACCCTCTAACCACTGACACCCACCATCCCAACACCAATGCTCTTGTCTCTTGGTCATCTCCCCCACTCTGGCCCAATGCTGCTTAGCCCCAGCCAGCCCTGCTCACAGGGCCTGGGAGACAGAGCTCCAGCTGCCCATCCTGGACCACGTAGATGCTGGCGTCTGGTTGGCCTGGCCGGAACACATAGTCACCCTGGCTCAGCCTCTGGAACACCATGTGGCGACAGAGCTCCAGGAACAGCGGTTTCTCAAAGTGGCCGAGCACTCTGCGGAGGGGAGGGGGCGTCAGCATAGAGCCCGCATCTCAGCCCAGACCCACCTCCCCACCTCCCTGCACCCCACTTACCGCACATTCTTAAGCATGTAGAGCACCTCAGAAGGCAAATGTGAATTGGCCACATCAAACTCTGTGAGGTCAGCCTCCAACACAGCTGGGGGAGGTTCTTTTCGCTGCAGAGTTGGCATCTCTTTCTGAATTCGAAGGATCCTGAGGGCACGGGCATTATGTGTTGAGAGGTGACAGACCACAACAGTTCTCCACCCCCCACTCCAGCTCCAGGAGTCCTGGTAGTCACGGGGAGGGGAGGAAACCCTTACTTCTTGGCAATGTTCAACATCTTGAGTTTCTTCTTCATTCGGGGCCGGGAAGCTGTGGAGATTGTGGTGTCCACTAGGGAGGAGGTAGACTGGGAGACCTGAGAAAGGAAAGGGGTCCATGAGCAGGCCCTAAGTGCCTATGAGCCTTCCCACCAAGCCAGACCAGCAGTAAGGGAGAGAAAATAAGGAAAAAAAGGGGAGGAGAAAAGAGGGCAGCAAGCAGACTTCAGGGAGGGCAGAATACATGGTGAAGGGCTCAAACCTTGCGCATGATTTTGCGTCCATAGAAAAGGACCTTGTCCCTCTTGCGGAATCGATACTTGGGAGTCTCCTGGGCTTGAACCTCTGGAAAGTACAAGCACAGACCCACAGTGACCCCAAACTCCCTCCATGAGGTCCATGGCCCATCCAAAGGGCTCAGTCTACGGCCTCTCAAAACTCCAACCCACACCCCACAGATTCCCTCAGCCCCTCCACTCCTTTTCCCCCTGGAGACATCAACAGAGGGCCCCAACTCTTGCTGCCCTGAGAGCACCCTGGGAGATAGTCTCACTCTTTGTACGCAGCCTCCGGACCAGCACAAGGATGAGGGTGGCCATGAGCAGCACAGCAGCACCCACACCAATCATCATTCCCATCACCTGCAAAGAGAAACACCATCTATCCAGTCACACTGCAAGATTCCAGGGGAGGGATGAAACAGTTCACCCTTAGAGACCTTTGCCCAACAAGAAGCCTCCCCCTACCCACCCCCACCTCCATACTTTTATCTACACAGTAGCCTTCACCTTGAAAATTCTCTCTCCTCTCCCCATCCAAACCTCATGGGGGCTTTGAGGCTCAGCTGGTGTTGCACCCCTCTCAGAGCCTTCCCTGATCAGCCCAGACCACAAGGAAGTTCAACACTGAACAATTCCCGTACCAGACTGAGCTCGCTGAGAGCTGGGACCATCCCTGCTTTCTCTGGATCCCCCAGTAAAATAACTGAACATGTGGTATCCACAGGTCTCCATCTCTCCTACAGCACAGCTGGCTAAAGGTCACCCCAAAGCAGGCTTGGTGAAACCTGACTGGGTGGTCAGTAACATTAATGACTCCAAGGGGATGGAGAAGATGGTCTCTAAGGACCCTTCTAGCCCTGTCCTTCTGTTCATTTGATTCCAGGCTCCTGCACCAGAGTTCAAGCAGCCAAGACTTCAAATCTTCCCCAGTAAAGCCAGACTGAAGGATGCTAGGCATGCTGGAAGTTGTAGTTCCAACTGAGGCTGGCTAGGAGCAGTACACCTTGGGAAGCAGGACCACTGATGCCCTTGGAGCTGCCAGACTCACCAGGCTGGTCTGCAGTGGGTCCTCCACCAGCAGCTTGATGTTGGGTAGCACGTTCATCAGTGCAGCATCCTGGAGGGCAGATCAGGTACAGACCCTGGGGAAGATGGTCTGAGCCGCTTCCCATCCCCAGGAGTCACCCCACAGTCAGGATGGGAATGGTAAATGCCTGGCCCTCATTCCCCCCAATCCTCCAAGACCACAAGGCCACTTACCTGGGGTGGGGGCTGGGGCAGCTCAGACTCACTCTGGCCCATGTCTGCCGCTGGTTCTGGAGCTGCCTCTGAGGCCCCGCTGTGGCCCTGTGGGGCCCTGGGAGTCCAGGGGACAGGACAGGTGAGATAGCGGAAGCTGAGGCTGGCCCCCCATGGCTTCTGACACATAGCTAGAAGAGTGGCCCCAGGGTATGTGGATGAAGAGGATGAGGACAAAGGCCAAGCAAGGAGAGGGTGGGGCTGCCCAACATGAGCCCTAGAAACCAGAGGCAACATGCCAGCACATGCGTGTATCTGTCTCAGCTGCAATTCAAGATACCCCACACTCCTCCCATCTCTCCACTGGTCCTAGCAGTTGAGGACCTGCTCTAAGATCCCGAATCACCCTAAGACATTTTGCTCTCCTATAACACAGGGAAATGGAAGTGAGAAAAGCAGAGGAAGGAACAAGAACCCTGGTATTCAACCTCCCAACACTGCTCCTTCCAGACATCCCCAGCTCTCAAGGGCCCAAGAGGAACAGAGGAACAGAGGGACAGAGGAGGAGACTGCTACAGGGCTGAGGTAAGAGGCCACTTCCTCCCAGCCCCACATCTTCAGATCCAGCCCAGGCTGGCCGTGGAAAATCCCCAGAGCCCAGGGCTTTACAGAAATGTGGGGGAAAATTCCACCAGGGCTAGAACCCCAACTGGCCTCTCCTGCTCTACTCAAAAAGCAGACTAACCCTCCAGAAGAGCTGCCATGTGAGATTCTTTTATATTTTATATAGTTTGTTTTATCCCAATCCTGACCAAAGTCACAAGAAAAACCAGCCCCCACACACCCCTCCCACCTCCCCCAGAGAGAGGAGGCCTCAGGTGAAGATCTGGCTTCTGCCCTAGTCTGTATCCACCCCCTAACCCTTGGAAGGTTCCACCCCTTCCCCCTTCCCCCAACCCCTCATCAGGAAGACAGCCCAAGCAAATGACTGTGGGACACTGGAATATTACTGACAGACACTATGATGTAGATGGGGGTCACTGGTGGGTCCTGGGAGAGACTATCACAGGGAAGCACTGGGGCATTACTGGGTTACTGAGGCCCACCAGGACATTTCTGAAGAACATCGGAATGTGCTGTCAGAGGGCGCCATTTAAAGGGCATCACAGCCAGCACTTCCACAGCACTCCAAGGTTTGTGAAGGACTTTCCATGGGTTAACTGATTTGATTGATCTTCACAACTCTGTGAAGCAGGTGCTATTATTATTCCCATTTTACAGATGAGGAAATTGAGGTGAAGGGAGGTAAGCAACTTGGCCAGGGCCACACAGCTAGGGAGTGTCTGCGGTAGGACTCGAATTCAGGTCTTCCTGAATCCAAGTCCACATTCTCTCCACTGTGCTACCTGGCAGATCACTTAGTCAAAAGAAAAACTTAAAAACAGATTAAAAGGGGTGTTGAAATAGCAATCTATTTTAAGAAGATGAAGTCAGTGTGAGGAAATGCAGGAGACAGAATGGGGAAACACGGTAAAGAATGGTTGGGTGAAGATCAAAGGAGAGACAAGAAAGCACTATTGCCATGGGGACCCACTGCCCAGGATCTCAGGAAACCCATCACAGACATGCCCCAGAGATGATGGTGGGGAAGAATGAAGGGGGAGCTGGAGTTTAACCATCCACACATCTGCCCTACTTGCCAAAAGTGTAGCAACTGACAAATTCTTCACTTGACCTAATGATAATTTCATTCTTCAAAAAGTAAAGAAATAGATAGGAGGAAATGCTACAAAGGCCCTGACTGACCTAACAAGATGAACCAGTTGTGAAAGAAGTGCCAGGCCTGTTCCACCTTGCAATTTATGACTGAGAAGGCAAAAGGGGACAAAGTTGAACATGCAGCCCAGACTGGGAGAGAGCAGGTTCCTATAGCCTAAAATCCTACAAGGGAAGTTGGCCTGAAAGAAAGGGGAAGCCACCAGGAATGACATTTACAGGATGCAAACAAATGATTCCCGTCTAAAGGATGCTGAGGCAAACGGACATGGAACTAACTAATCCATCCAAATGCTTCAACAGAGATGTGGCAGCAAAAAGCTAACGAATCTTGGGCAGCAGGGAGGGGACGGTGCCCCTCAGGAGCACAGCGATGAATCTGTTCTACTTCGCATGGTCATTAAGCTGGGAGTATTTTGTTCAACGGAGGTACTACACTTTAGGAAGGATTATTGATAAGCTAAACTGGATTAAGAGGAGGGTGACCAGCACAGTGACAAGACCAGAGAGAGTGTCACCTAAGGACCGATTAAAGTAATGATGGATATTCGGTCCAGAAAGAGAAATCTTGGGGGACAAGAGGGCTATGCTCACTATTTAAAGGAAGGTGGAAATGGGAAGAAGTGGACAAGAGGCAGGTCTGAGGCTTCAAATAAAGCCTAGATAAATGAATGAATGAACGAATAAAATAAACACATCAAGCCTCTCGGCCTCCTGGCTTCCTTCCAGTGCAACTTCATAAGACCTTCTGGACTGCCCTCAATGCTGATGCCTTCATTGTACTGATTACGCCCAGTTTATCCTGTCCAGATCTTGTCTGTACGTGGTTTACCTGCTGTCTCCACCATCGGGTTGGGAGCTGCTTCCACCACTCTTTGGATCTCCCATGCTTAGGCTAGTGACAATGTGCCTGGCACATGGAGACATTCAGTAAATGCTTACTGACTAACTAACCATCAGAGTGGTCAAAAAGGACAGCCTGCTTTGAGAAAGAATAGGTTCCTCCTCACCGGAGGTCATGCCAAACAGAGGTTTTGGGACCGCCTGTCAAGGGTTTCAGAGAGGGAATTCTGTTCAGATACCATTTGGACTAGAGGGCTTTGGAAGGTCAACATCCAATTGTGACATTCTAGGATGCTGGGAAAGCTCCAGGATTTAGTAAGGGCTAGGAGGGACTAAAGGTGCTTAAAAGACCAAGGGGAGTCAGGGGTTTGGGGTCAAGGAAATGGACAGAATGGGGAGCTAGAGGGAGGGACACAAGGCAGAGAAACTGAGAAGCAGAATTCAGGAGAGTGAGAGGGCTGGAGAGGCAGAAGGGACCAGAAGAATGAGGAAGACTGAGACGACCAGGGACACTGTTCCTGGACACTTTCTCCTTTCTTTGTTTTTTCCCTGACCCTTCTCTCCTGGTTCTCCTGATAAAATCACAGCATCTCAGGGTTGGAAGAGCCCTGCAACTAAAGGTCAGATCAGATGTCATGAAACCCAACCTGTACCAAGACAGAAATCTCTTCTACAACATCCTCTTACACATCTGACCACCCCTTCTCTGGATCATCAATCCCTGTTCCAAATCTCCTAAATACAGTTGCCTCACAAAGCACTAGCCTAGTTTTCTTCATACTTTGTTGAATTTGTTAATGATCTTATTCACTTCCATGGGTTTAATCTGACCATCTCTAACCAGACACATCCAAGATCTCTGCATCTTGTCCTGATCACTTGTCTGAGCTCCAGCCCTACATGATCTGGACCTGCTGGACATTCCCACCTGAGTGTTCTGTGGAAATTTCAAACTCATCATGTCCAAAACAGAACTTATTATCTCCATCTACCCCGACTTCCAAACCCCCCAAATTCCCCACCATCTCTCAAGTCACCCAGTTCAGAACTGGAATCCCCTTAGATTCTTATCAGCTGCCACATTTGGTTGATTCTACTTCCACACCCTTTCTCAAGTTCACACCTTCTTCTCTGCTCACACAGCCACCAAACCCTTATGCCTTCTTTTTCAGGGTTGGGGGAGAGGGGATGCAGGAGGGAAGAGGAGACCAAAAATGGCTACCAGAGAGCTGACATCCAAGATAACTATGGAAAGATAAAAGCACACACAGCTGCCCTTGAGGACTTCAAGGAATCCAGCCCAGATGAACTCTGTCTCTTTGGGTGATGAATGAAGAGGCACATGTACTTTCAGACCACTGTCAAGGCCTCCAAAAGACACTGAAGGGACAGGTTAATGTCCAAGCATCAAGAAGACACGGGTCAGGGCAGCTAGGTGGTGCAGTGAATAGAGCACTGGCCCTGGAGTCAGGAGGACCTGAGTTCAAATGTGGCCTCAGACACTGAACACTTACTAGCCGTGTGACCTTGGGCAAGTCACTTAACCCCAACTGCCCTCCAAAAAGCAAAAAAAAAGAAGATGGGTTCAAAGACTCCCTCTGACACAAACTGGCTGTCACTTATCCCCTAAGTGTCCCACAAAATTCTCTGAGGTTATAAATGGCAAAGCAGGTGTTATGGGAATCTGAAGATCTTCCCTGCCCCTAGGCCCTTTGCTAAAGTGGCTACGTGACCCTGAGGACCCTTGGATATTTGAAAGTATACTCTGTTCCCTAATAGGCTGAATGTGGTCATGTGGAGCCTGTGGCGCCAGGCTTGTTTTCCAGGAATGCCCGTGCCTTGTAGCTTTGTGATTGGGCAGTGGGTCTA
>CM053580.1:551226353-551249827 GCA_028627135.1 Pseudochirops cupreus
GACGGACGGCCGGCCGAGCGGAGCGGCGGGCGGCCGGACTACAAGTCCCAGCAGCTCCCGCTCGGCTCGGGCTCGGACTCGGGGCGGCGGGAGGCTCCGGGCGGCTGGCGGGGCGGGCGGGCGGCAGAGGCCGGAGCCTTGGGAGCGGGGCCGCGGTGAGTCTCAGCCCCGGGATGGGGGGGAGGGGCCTGGGAGGGCCGGAGTCGAGCCCCCAGGTCCCGAGCCCGTCGCTTCCTCTGCCGGAATCCGGCCGCGGGCGGGGGCGGGGAGCGCGGGGGGCGGCGGGTTGGGCCCTCCCGGTCTTCCTACTCCGGCCTGGGGTTTCCTGTGGGGGCTTGAGGGGGAGGGAGGCCCCACGAACGGGCCCAGTTTGTGCCTCGGATCTTGGGCCTTGAAACCCTCCGCGGGGGGCGGGAAACTGAGGCCCTGCGAGGGAAGCGGGGCGTTCGGGGCCCAGGCCGGGCTCGTCCGGGGCCCGTCTCTTCCCTGCGCCGACTCCGCTCGGAGAGGGGGCGCTCCATCTCCCCGGACTGCCCGGGGGACCCGGGTGGGTGTTATCCGGGCCTCCCTTCCCCCTGAGCCGGGCTTTCCTTTCTTGGCCAGAGCGGCGTCCTGCAGGCGGGTGGGGTGCGTGCCCGGATGGAGAGAGGGGAGGTGAAGCCGCGGGGCCGGGCCCCCAGGGAGACCCTGGACAACGACAAAGAAGACAGCTGCGTCCTAAGCCCCTTTGCAGGTGAGGGGTGGGGAGGGCTTGCCAGGAGGACCGTTCCTACTCTGGAGGAGGGAGGGACAGGACCGGATGGACGGGACAGGACAGGTTGAGTTGGGTCTGGTCTGGACTGGGCATCTAATAAGTAGTGGCAGCCAGAGCCTTGGATGTGGAGCCAGAAGAGCTGGGTTTAAATTACATTCCTGATAAGAATGACCTTGGATAAGTCCCTTTCCCTCTCTAGGTCTCAGTTTCCCCATTTTTAAAATGAAGGGCTTGGGCTGGATCATTTCTAAGATGCCTTCTAACTTGAAATCCTATGATCCAGGAGTTCAGGCCGCTGGGGGAGGGAGTCCCCGGGGAAGAGTCTCCACTGTGAGTGAGAATCATCCCAAAATTCCTGTGCTCCTGATTACCCTTTCTCTTTTTCCCACAGATGTGGTGGACAGTCCAGTCCCAGATAGAGCCCCCAGTCCAGAGGGCTCTCTGGACAATACCCCCAGCCCTGAAGGCCCCTTCCCTGGTCCAGACAGAACCCCCACCCCAGAGGGCCGTTTCCCCACTCCAGAGGGTGCCCCTTCACCTGCCAGCCCCAGCACTAGTCCTGGTCCTGAGGGCCTCAAAGGCTTTACCTATTCCCCCAAAGGCATCCCTGATCCAGATGGTGCCCCTACCTCTACTCAGTCTGATCTCCCAGGGCAGGACAGCAACTTCAGCACTGGGGGCCTTCTCCCTGGGCTTGAAGGCACCCCAGGTTTGGCAAACCTAGTTCCCGGGGCAGCAGGCTCAGGCCTTTCTGGCATCACTGTTGGTGATGGCACTGCTCCCCGGCCACCCAGCCCACCTCGGCCCTTCCACTGCCCGGACTGTGGGCGTTCCTTCCGTCGAAGCTCAGGGCTGAGCCAGCACCGTCGTACACACAGTGGGGAGAAGCCATATCGATGCCCTGACTGCGGCAAGTCTTTCAGCCATGGAGCCACGCTGGCCCAACATCGTGGCACACACACTGGTGCTCGCCCCTACCAATGTAGCGCCTGTGGAAAGGCCTTTGGCTGGCGCTCCACACTGCTGAAGCACCGGAGCAGCCACAGTGGTGAAAAGCCACACTTGTGCCCACGATGTGGCAAGGCTTTTAGTCATGGCTCCCTGCTAGCGCAGCATCTACGCACCCATGGTGGTGCCCGCCCGCACAAGTGTCCAGTCTGTGGCAAGGGTTTCGGGCAGGGCTCTGGCCTGCTCAAACACCTGCGTACACATACAGGTGAGAGGCCCTATTCCTGTCCTCAGTGTGGCAAGGCGTTTGGGCAGAGTTCAGCCCTCTTACAGCACCAACGCACACACACAGCTGAGCGCCCCTATCGATGCCCACATTGTTCCAAGGCCTTTGGCCAGAGCTCCAACTTGCAGCACCACCTTCGCACACACACCGGCGAGCGGCCTTACGCCTGCCCTCACTGCTCCAAGGCCTTTGGCCAAAGTTCTGCCCTCCTGCAGCACCTCCATGTGCACTCTGGTGAGCGTCCCTACCGCTGCCGAATCTGTGGCAAGGGCTTTGGCCAGGCCTCCAGCCTCACCAAGCATCGACGGGTCCATGAGGGTGCCCAGAGTGGCATCTATGATGGTGTCCAGGGAGGCATTTTTGAGGGGATGCAGAATCATGTCTTTGAGGGCAGACAGGGGTCTGTCTATGAAACCCTTCAGGAGAATATCTACAAGGACATCCAGGCGAGTACTCAGGGAAACATCTATGAGAGTGTCCAAAATGAAGTCTATGAGGTGGTCCATGATGATACATACGAGGAAATGCAGGAAAGTGTGCATGAAAATGCCCAGGATAATGTCTTCCAAGGTGTCCGAGATGATGCCTACAAGAGTGCCCAGAATGATGCCTGTGATGACATCCCAGAGGATATGAACAAAGATGCCCAGGACAATGTCTATGGGGGTGACCAAGATGAAGTTTATGAGCAAGTCCAGGATGATATCTACAAGGACATCCATGAGGTTGACAAAGAGGGAATCCGTGAGACCTCTGTGGGGGCACCCTCTACCCTGCCTCCCACTGGTGATGAGGACAATGAAGATGACTATGGTGGTGGTGACTATGGGGATGAATTTGATGATGATGCCACCTTTAGAGGTGGTGATTATGGTGATGAGGACAATGAAGATGGCTATGGTGGTGGTCACTATGGGAACGCATTCAATGATGAGGCCACCTTTAGGGGTGGTGACTATGGTGATGAATTTGACGATGATGCCACTTTTGGAGGTGGTGACTATGGTGATGAATACGATGATGATGCCACCTTTAGAGGTGGTGACTATGGTGATGAATTCGATGATGATGCCACCTATGAAGGCGGCAGGTATGGTGGTGATGGTGATGGTGATGGCAATCGCAGTAGCGATGGCGGTAATGGAGATGACTGAAGCTCCCTTGTTTAGGGGCCCAGCTGGGGACAAGGGGAAGAGGCAGTGATAGGGCCTGAGGGGTGAGGGCAGGATTGGGGAAGGGTGGGTGGGGGGTGGGACAGGGAGCCTGAGGGCTGTAGTTGGGGAAGTTTGGGTCTGGGGTGGGAGGGCAATCTGGCAATGGGGTCTAGGCATGTACTGTCCGAGGCTCATGGTCTTAGTAAAATCCTCCCACTAATGTCTTGTGGGTCCTTGTTGTGGCTGTGTCCAGATGCGCTGTCTCTGATTTTGTCTTTCTACCTGGTTTTGGCCTACTTTTCTGCCTTTTTTTTTTCTGAGTCTGTCTCTGTCCCTCTCTCTGTCTCTCATTCTTCCCCCTCTTCCCCACTTTAATCTCTGTTCTTAATGTCTCTGTCTCTTGGGGTGGGAAAGCCCTGGCATCTAAGACTGGGGCCTCAGCACTTGAGGCTGGAATTGAATCTTGGCTACCTTAGTTTGGTAGCTTTAAACTAGCCATAGCAGAGAAGGGCCCTGGAGATGGAATAGTCAAGAGACCCCTTTCCACTTGAGATTATTTTTAGGGCAGATTGGGGCCTGTTGGCCGGGCTGGTGGGTGGGTGGGTGTGTACACATACGGATGGATGTTGCTGATAAGTCTTGGAGCATCAGTCCCATGACTCTTCCCTCCCCTGCCTCCCAATCTCCCCCAGTTCCCTAGTAGAGTCCAGGGGCCCCAAGACTGGGTCAGAAGTTAAAGAACCCTTACACTCGGAGGATCAGGGTTCCTAAAAAGAAGGCGGTGGGGGGGGGGAAATCTCACCACAAGAGACTTAAGGCCCCATATGCAGAAAACCTATGCACACAATCCACTGGTCACGTACTGATGTGCCTAAATCAACACAAATTGTACACAATAGCATGCAAACTCGTGGCACACGTGTGTGTAAGGCTGTGAACATGCACACGACACGATCCTGCACATAGGACACGGAAGCCCACGCAAAAAATGGATGGAAGCAAACACAGATAAGCTCCGCGTGGACGCACGGACACACGTGGGCCTGGAGCGAGAAGCACACAGGTTCCCCTGGGCAGATATGTGGAGGGTCCCAGATCGAGAGATGTGCACGTAGGGATGCACACGCAACCACGAGCGGAGAAAGCCAAAGCGGAACGACCTCCATATCGCCAGCCTCGGGGACAAGGGCGCGGGGTGGCCCCACCTCCCTCGGTCACGCGGGAGAGGTCCGCATCCGTCACGTGCTAGGGTTCCCAAGACCGCTTCCGCTCCGTAAGCGGAAAAAGGCGGGGTCTATGCGTCGCGTCGTCTGCCTAGTTCGCATGGCTTTCCGTGTCACGTGCCGAAGGCGGGGCCTGGGTCAGCTGACGCGGCGGGTTTGAAGCCGCGCCTGAGCCCGTGTCTGAAGCCGGGAGTCGTCTTCTCCCAGCTGCGCGGTTCCCGCCCGGCCCGGGTAGGCCCGGAATGGCGGACCCCGCGGGCCGGAGCGGCTCAGGTAAGGGGTACGGGGGCCGGGCCGAGGCTATCAGGCGCCCCCGGAGCCTCGACTCATTCAGCCGGCCTGGGTTACGAGTCCGGAATCGGCCCAGAGGAGGTCGTGGGGTCCTGGTAGACTAGAGTCTGGTCAGCGAGCACTTATTGAGCGCCTGCTGTGTGCCAGGCACCGGGCATACCAAGAGAGGCCAAAGACGGGCCTTGCCCTCAAGGAGCTCCTAGTCTGCCGGGGGGAACCCCATGTAAACAACCGGGTGCGACCCAGGCATAGGCAGGAGGGAAGGACAGTGGCCTGGGAAAGGCTTCTTCCAGAAGGTGGGACCTTAGCTGAGACCTGAAGGGAGCAAGGGAGCCGGGACGTAGAGACGAGGAGGGAGAGAATGCCAGCCTTGGGGGATGCCAGGGAAAATGCCGGGGGTCGGGATGGGCTTGAGCACCCGTAAGCCCGCCCGGGGCCCTGGCGCCAGAAGGCTGGGGAGGTCTTATTTTAGAGATGAGGGCAAAGAACCCCAGAGAGGATGCTCAGAGTCACGGCTACTACGTGTCAGGGGTAAGATTTGAACTCCGGCCCTCTGACTCCGGGGCAGACCTTCTTTCCACTGTCCCTGGAAGAGAGGGGCTAGATACTGGTGTTTTGAGCCCTGTCCATGCTTCCCTGTTTACGTGTTGTATATTCCACCCCCCTCAAAGGCCAAAATTATTTTTGTGTCCTCGGTGCCTAGTATAGGTTCCATGCATGTAGTAAAAGCCTAATAAAATGCGTGTTGGATTTGAGAGAGACTGGGTCGTAATGATTAGTAGCAACTAACATTTATGGAAGCACTTTTGAGTTTGCAAAGCCGTTTACATACCATGTGCCCCCAAAAGTCTTAGTGCTGTTAGGACACCCTGTACATTACCTCCTTTTGGCCTCATAAATACCCTTAGAGGAATGTACCATAAGTATTTTTATCCCTGTTTTAGAGATGGGGAAACTAAAGTTAAGACTTGAACAGGGTCACACAGCCAGTATGTCTCAAAAGCCAGGTCTTTCTGACTCCCAAGTCAAAGCTCTCCACCCATCACTCCCATATGATAACAAGTTATTGTCCCCCTCCTAAAGGTACTTACATTCTCTTGGGGAAGAATGTCCTGTCAGGGACATGCAAGATCAAAAATGATGGGTTCAAAAAGAGATCCTGGCTCAGTACTATAGGGAAATTTGAAGAGGAGGAGAACACTTCCAGCAGAAAGGATCAGGAAAAGCTTTCAGGAGTAGGTAACACCTGAGCTGATCCTTCAAAGAAGATAAGGATCTTGAAAAACTGAGATGATTTCCTGTCTGGGGTGGGGTAGGACCTTTGCAGATATCTGTGGGTGGGAGAAGGCATGTAGTCTGGTTAGGTTACAGTGTGGAGTCTTTAAGGAGAATAATATGAAGAAAGACTTTGCAGGGAGGCTAGAACTAGACTGCAGAGGGCCTTAAATCCCAGAGCACAGTTTCTTAACGTATTTTGTGTTATACACCCTTTTGGCAGTCTGGTAAAGACTGTGGAGTCCTTTCCAGAAAAAGGTTTTTAAATTATTGAAGGAGATGCTGAAATTCAGTTTGAGATGAGTAAAAAAAAAAAAAAAAGAAGAAGATTGTAATTTCTTACCCATCCACATTTTCGGATTTCCTGAAATCTATTCACAGACGCTTTGAGATCTATGGACCCCAGGTTAAGAACTCTTGTTCTAGAGGGAACTGCTGAAGGTTGCTCCTGAGCAGAGGAATGACACAGTCCAGTTTGTGCCTTAGGAATATTATTCTAGCAACTAAAAGTGATGTGTTGGAGGGCAGAGAGGCTAGAAGGAAGGAGAGGAAATAGTCTAGATTAAATGGTATTCTGGACTTATGGTGATGCTAGGTGAATGGAGAGGAGGGGACATGTGAGAGCATTATTGGAGGAAGATTTTTTAGGAGTTTGTAACTGATTGAATGTGGGAGGAGGAAAGGGAAACCTTTCAACCATGACTTCAAGGTTTTGAAGCTGAGGGACTCAAGGAACAGTGGTGTCATCCACAGAAAGAGGGAAGTTGAGAATAGGGGCAAATTTAGAGGGGAAGTAGAATGTCAATTTTAGATATGCTGAGTTTGAATTGCCAGTAGGAAGTCCAGACTGAGATGTTCAGCAGGCATAGTGGTCTTTCAGTTGCAGATGAGAGTCTTTTGTGGAGAGGTGATAATAGAATTCATGAGAACAAATGAGATCACCAAGGCAGAAAGTGGAGAGGAAATAAGAGGGCTCTGGACAAAACACCTTGGGAGACACCCATACTTAGAGTCCTGGGAGAAGGACGGTGAACCAACCTAGAGAACTAAGGATTGCTCAAACAGGAAGGAGAAGAATGAGGAGAAAGCAGTATTGCAAAGGAAGAGAGTATGGTCAAGGCAGCAGTCATGTAAGGGAGAGGTTACTAACCCCTGAGGAAATCAGGAAAGACTTCTTTTCAAAGGTGCCACCTTTTAAATCCTTATAAGTGAAGGATTCTAAGTGCATTCCAGTCATGATGGGACAGCCTGTGCAAAAAACCCAGAGACCTGTGATGAAATGCTGAGGCGTGGAGCATCTGGGAGGCCCTGTATAACTGGAATGTCATTTGGGAAGGGGAAGAGTATGAAATGAATTTGGAAGGCCCCAAAGTGACTGTTCTTTCTTCAAGCGCTCTACACTACTCCCTCCTTTCCTTTAGGCCAGTGGTTCTCAACTTTCCTAATGCCAAGGACCCTTTAATACTCTTATCTGGACATATCTGCATGTGGGCCCACCTGAAGACGGATAGAGGAGCAGTGTCTTGGTTCCTAAGGCCATCGGAAATATGTATTTTCTGATGGTCTTAGGCGACCCCTGTGACAGGGTCATTCGACCCCCAAAGGGGGCGCGACCCACAGGTTGAGAACCACTGCTTTAGGCAGAGAAGAGCTTGCCTTCAACTTGACTGATTGGCTGTCTATCTGGAGGTCCCTTTTTGGCATCTCAGTATCATCCCCCATTCTCTCCTGCTTTGCTTCAGGCTCTGATGAAGTATTTCTTCTTGCTAAGATCAAGCCTTCTATAATACTTGTTTTCATCCTTTATCTCAATGCCTTCTGGGCTCTTCAGTCATTTCCCTTCTGTCTTACTATCTACTGGCTTCTTCCCTGCTGTCTACAAACAGGTCCAGGTATTCCCACCTTTAAAAACTTTTCAGTTGATCTCATCGTGTTCTCTCAAGCTGTTGTCCTAGCACTCTTCCCTTTCACAGCCAGAATCTTTAAAGAACCACTGTACTTCTTGCCTTTATTTTATTTCTTCCTACTTCTCAACCCATTCCAATCTGGATTCTTACCTCTCATCTTAGGCATGATGTCTTAACTGCTCAAACCAAGGGTCTTTTCTCAGAGTTGTCTTGACCTCCTGTAGCATTTCACATTTCATACTGTTGACCATTCCCTCTTTCTGAATATTCTCCCTAGGTTTTTGAGACAATGCTCTCCTGGTTCTCCTGTTTGCTCAGTTACTCCTTTTACTTTTAAAATTGATGTCTTTTGTTTTTACATCACCTTGATTCTGCATATATCCATCCCTTATCTGATATCCATTGAAACATCCCTTGAAATAAAGAATAAAAAAAGAAAGACAAAAACCAGTGTAACAAAGCCAGGACTTCTGCCATGTTTTACATGTGCAATATGCCAGATGTAGCACACCACCCCAGGAAAGAAGGGAGGAAGGTTTATTTTCACGAATCTTCTCAACTCAGAGACCAGACTGGCAGGATGTGGATGTCCTTCAAGGTTCTGACCTGGGCCTCTTTATTTTCTATCTTGATATTTTCTCTTTGAGCAATCTTGGGTTCATTTATTGTCTGTATATAGTTGACTTCCAGATCTATACAGCTACAACTAACCTCTCTTGGGTAACTGCCTAGTAGACACCTCTAATTGGATATCCTATAGGCATGTCAAAACTCAGCATATCCAAAATAGAATTCATTGACCTTTCCCCAAACCACCCTTCCTCCAGCTTTTTCTGTTTCTGTTGGGGGCACTACCATTGTTGTAAGTCACCAAGGTCTGAAACCTGGGAATCATCTACTTTTTACTCTTCTTCATCCCAATATCAAATCAGTTTTGAAGTATTTTTAGTAATTAATTCTTTTCAATTCTCACGCATGTTTTTTCCTTTTTCCTCCCCTCTTCCATCTGCCACTGGGGCATGTGGAAACCCCAAACAAAACCGAAGCTCTTGTAACAGATATGGATAGTCAAGCAAAGTAGCTTCGTCTGTTGGGCATGTTCAAAAACGTGTGTCTCATTTTGCATTAGTTTGTCACTTCTTTGTAAAAGGTAGATAGTGTTCTTCATCAGTCCTTTGGAATCATAGCTTGTCATTTCATTCATCAGAGTTCTCAGTCTCTCAAAATTGTTCAATTACACAGTGTCATAGTATTAATTATTCTCCTGATTCTTCTCACTTTACTCTGCCTCAGTTCATAGAAATCTTCCAGGTTTCTTTGAAGTGACCTCTTTCCTCATTTCTTATAGCATAGTCTATTTACATTACACCGTAACTTGTCAGCCGTTTCCTGGTTGATGGATACCTCCTTGGTGTCCAGTTCTTTGCCACTACAAAAAGTGCTGCTATAAGTATTTTTGGACATATAGGACACTTTCCTTATTTAATCTCTTTGGGCGTGTGTGGAGTATGGAGGTGTAAGCTGGTGACAGTGTCACCTGTGTCCAAGGGCACCCCGATTTTGAAAGCTTGGACATAGTTCCAGATTGCTCTCCTGAGTAGCTGGACCAAGTCCTAGGTGCATCAGCAGTTGCTGCTGCCCCTTTTTTTCTGAAGCATCTCTAAGACTTGTCTTTTTCCCTTTTCATCAATTTTACTTATCTCTAATGGGCATGAGCTGAAACCTCAGAGTTCCCTTAATTTTCATGTCTCTGATTATTTAGTGGTTTGGAACATTTTTTTCCTCATGATTTAAGGTAGCTTAGACTTTTTTCCTCAAGAATTGCTTATTCATATCCTTTGACTAATAATAATAATAGGTCCCATTTACATATCACGTTAAGGATTACAGAGGTCTTTACATATCTTACCTTATTGGATCTTCTCTACAGTCTTTTGAGGAGGGTGTTGTTATTATCTCTGTTTTACAGATGGGGAAACTGAGGCAAACAGGTTAAGTGACTTGCTCAGGGTCACGTAGCTAGAAAGTATTTGAGAGTGGATTTGAACTCAGATCTTCCTGGTTCCAGGCTCAATGCTCTATGCACTGTGCCATCTTGGTATTCTTTATCATTTGGTGAATGACTCTTTATTATTATACATTTGAATCAGTTCCTTCCATATCTTAACAATGAGGCCTTTGGCAGAGATGCTTAGCATAAAGATTTTCCCCATTCATTATCAGGTGTCATTTTGTTGATTTTATATACTGCAGTTCTCCCCTTCTCTTCTCTTACAAGGTGACCTCTAGAAAAATCCCCTTTTCTCCTCTTCTGGCCTATTTCCTTAGCCTTCTCATTGCCCTGTAGGGGCCAGCAGAGCCTCCTTCTTGGTGTTTCCCACACTCGAGTCTTGTCTCTTAGCTCCAGGCCTTTGCAGAAGTACTGGAATGGAATATAATACTCACTCCTCTCTTGGGCATTTCAAGCCCTCATGTTTTGACTCAGACTCCCTTTGTGCTCTCATTGCACATTACTTCCTTTCCTGGACCCTGTGATCCAGCCAGACCAGGCTGCTTACTGTTTGACCATCTGTCTCTGGGCTCCTTGCCTTTGAACGTGCTGTCCTAGGTCTGGGCTGTACTCTGCCCTGACCTCAGATCCTTACACTCCTTGGTTCCCCTCTGAGCCCAGCTCCAATGCCACCTCTTTCAGGATTCCTCCAGCTGCAAGTTGTTGTTAATTCCTGTCTCAGTTGTGTCTGACTCCATGAAGCCCCCAACAAAAAGGCAGCGAAGGAATCGGCATTTTAGCCCAGTCGAAGTAGGGAGCCCCTAAAGGTACTTTAGCCTCATTTGGCAACTATGTCAAGAGCACTGGGAGAGGGGAGAGCCTGGAAGCTGAAAGACCAGTAAGGAAACTTCTGAAAGCTGCCCTGGGCAGGAAGATGATAGGGAGTAGGAAGCCAAGGAAAGATTGGGGGAATAAGAGATGGAGGAAGGACCATGTGGATTATTGGCAACTTTTTTTGAGAAGAGTTTCATTTAAGTCAGCTTTAGTGGTTTGGAGCATTTTTTTTTCTCATGACTTAAGGTAGCTTAGACTTCTTCCCTCAAGAATTGCTTATTCATATCCTTTGATTGATAATAATAATAGGTCCCATTTATATATCACGTTAAGGATCGCAAAGTTCTTTACATATCTCACCTTATTGGATCTTCTCAACAATCCTTTGAGGATAATGTCCCTATTTTATAGATTACACTCCTATTCAAAAGTCAGATTATAAGAGCTGCCTAGAGCAAGGACTGTCTTCTGCCTTTCCTCACAGCTCCATCATTTGACAGTGTCTGTCTGGGCCATAGTAGGCACGTAATAAATGGTTGTTGACTGTGTGCGTGATGAGGGAGTAGAAGCAATGAGTGAAAATGCCCCTTTTTGGTAATTTATTATTGAGAAAGCCTGATAGCTAAAAGGGAAAGCTTTTAGGAGGGATGCTGATTTCCAGCAATGACCCCCCCTCTTCCCTGGGGGTTCCTACTAGCTGATGCCTTGTCTACCTGTGTAACCAGGTTTGCTCACCGAGTGTCAGACATGACTTCATAGATAAAAACATTGGAACTAATGGCGTTGCTTGTTGTGGGATCATGAGTTAGTCAGCCTTTTGAAGTCTTAGTTTCATTACCTATGAAATGGGGGCAGTTAATATTTGTGTTTTCTAACTCAGTTCTGAGAAAAGTGATTCCTAAATATTAAAGCACGATGGAAATGAGACTTGTTCCTATTGCTTTTTACTTAGCAGGAGGGGCACTGTAGTCAGGCTGGGGTTAAGTAAGAGAGGTGTGACCTGTTCACATTCTGGGAAACTTTGGCTCAGCTCCTCTGCTGGTTGATCTTAGTTGTAGGGCTGGGAGAGACCACAGAGATCATCTGTAACTCCTTCATTTTTACAGATGAGGTTAAAAATGAGAAGCATTTAGGGATTTCTTAGACTTGAGAAGGCTCTTTCTCTTATGGTCTTGGAAAAGGACACTGAGGGAATTCATTTGGACCGAGCTGTCTTAGACTGAAGTCTGAACTTCCTTTCCTGAAAAGCTGGTCATCAGAGATACCCTTAAAGGCAGGACTGGCCCTTGAGATAGAGAGCCACAGTTTCTTTTTTATTTCAATCAATGAAAATCCAACCTCTCTCACCTCTAAACCCCAGCAGGTTTAGAAATAAATATTAACACATATACACACATGTATGATGAAACAAACTTCTCCCATTGGGCATGCCCCCAAATATATGTCTCAATCTTCACTGTAATCTTTCAGGAGGTGGACAGCATGTTTAATCTTGAATCCTCTGGAATTTGTGGTTGGTCACTGCATTGATCAGAGTTCTTTCAAAGTTGTTTATCTTACTGTAATGTCCTTATTTTATAAATTGATTTCTTAGTCCTACTCCCTTCATTTAGTACAGGTCATCCCTGGTTTCTCTTTCAGGGTCCCCATCATCATTTCTTATAGCATGATAGTATTCCATCAATTCATATACCATAACCTGTTTAGCCATTCCTCGGTTCAGGGGTACCCCCTTGGTTTCCATTTTTTTGCCACTACTAATAAAAATACTTTTGTACACATAGGTCTTTTTCTTCTTTGTTTGATCTTTTTGGAGCATAGACCTGATACTGATTTTACTGGGTTCCAGGATATTCTTACATTTAGTAACTTTTGGGGTGTTATTCCAAAATCCTTTCCAGACTGGCTGAACTGATGCACTATTTTCCCACAGTCCCTCCAGCATTTGTCATTTTTCTTTGTTGTTAACTTTGCCAGGCTGAATGGGTGTGAGGTGGGAGTTGGGAGTTTTTTAATTTTTTAGTTTTCTAGTTATTAGTGATTTAGAACATTTTTTCATATAGCTATTGATAGCTTTGATTTCTTCCTTTAAAAAGTACCTTTCGGTCATTTATCAGTTGGGGAATGTAGAGTCACAGTTTCTAAGGGCCCTTTCCCTCCAACCTAGAGCGAGCACCATTGCTTAGTCCCAACTCTAGTCCTGGCTATGGGTCCCAGGGAGACTCCCTACCTGTCAGCGAGGAGGAAGACCTGCGCCGACGTCTCAAGTATTTCTTTATGAGTCCCTGTGACAAGTTCCGCGCCAAGGGACGAAAGCCCTTCAAGCTGATGCTGCAGGTTGCCAAGATCCTCATCGTCACCATCCAGGTGCCCCTGGGGGCTACCTAAGGGTAGTGGGGGAGGAGAGGCAGTTCTCCAGGCATGGGGAAGAGAAAGAGGGCAGAATTTTCTTCCTCATGCTCTTAGTTGGTAAAATCCTCCTTTTCAGACCCTTCTCCCAGGGCCCCTGTCCTCTCCCGTGAGTGAGAAGACTTCTTTCTCCTTCCTTTACCCCTGCTGTCTTTTCATCCAGGACTAAAAGGAGACGTAATTGTCTTGGGGACAGAAGTTGTGCTTTGAGATTAGGGATGTGGAGTGAGAGACCCAGTGCCTAGGGGGTACTCTGTCTCAGTGTCATCACTGGTATGTGATGACGTATCACCTCTTCTTTGCCCCCCCTCCTTGGCAGCTCATCCTGTTTGGGCTCAGTAACCAGATTGTGGTGATGTTTCGAGAGGAGAATACAGTGGCTTTCAAACATCTCTTCCTCAAGGATTATACAGATGGGGCTGATGATAGCTATGCTGTGTACACTCAGGCCGACCTCAATCAGTCCATCATTTTTGCTGTGGACCAGGTATGAGCACATGGAGATGTTGATAGAAATGAATCATTTGGGATTGGGGATTGTAGGGGTAGGAACAGCTCAGGATGGAAGGGTAATGACTCCTTTCCCTTCTACCCCTGCCCACTTCTCTGCCACCTACCAGTACTTGAAGATCCCTGAGCAGTCCCTAGGCAGATATGCCTATGTGCCTGGTGGGGGCGGCCCAGGGGCAAATGGCTCGGCCCTAGCATTGTGCCAACAGTATTATCGCCACGGGCACATCGACCCTGCCAATGACACCTTCAACATCGACCCGATGGTGGTCACCGGTTAGTATGGGGAACGTGGAGATGAGGGATAGAGTGAAGGAGAAGGGCTGAGACTGAAGTGGGACCTCTCAGGAGTACCCTGGGGCCTCCCGCCAGTGCCTACCACCCTAGGAACATTCTGGTCCTGTCTACTCCAAGGTGCCCTAGGGCCCACCCACCCTCTTCTTTCATCTATTTTTTACTCTCCTGGATTTTCCCTTCCTTTCCTCAAGGCCTTTGACCCTGGAAGTGTGTCTCCTGCTCCCCATGACAGGAGACATGCAGAGGTAAAAGGACCACAGTGACAGATGTCACAGGGCCACCAGGGTCTCTTGAATCTTGTAATGAAAGTTTTCTCTGTTCCTTGGTGTCTTCAGTGTTTGGAGTCTCTTTCTCCACTAATAATCCTGATAGCTCCCATTTCTGAAATACTGTGAGGCTTACAAAGCACTCTGCTCAGGACAGTCCTGTGAGGGAGGGAGTACAAGTATGAGTCTCCCCGCTTTACAGAGAGGGACAATGAGGCTCAGATTGGGTGAGTTATTTCCCCGAGTTACCCAGTTATTAAATGGCAGAGCCAGAACTTGAACCCAAGGCTTATAGCCTCAAATTCGGTGTTCTTTTCATTACAACCATATTCTTTTGGTCTCTGTGAGTCCCAGAACCAGTGGCCTTCGGGCCCTCAGGACACGTCAGCCTGAGTTGCTAGGCTTGCCAGTGCTGGGCTTTGGAGGCCTGGAGGCTTGCAGCCTCCTCTGGAGAAGTTGCCTGCCTCTCCCCTTTGGAGGCTGTCCTCTGTCAGGGGCACAGAGGGATTCTCTCATTCTCATCCTTTCCTTCCAGATTGCATCGGGGTGAACCCTGCAGAGCGATACCCTCTGCCTCCAGACCAGGAGTTCCTTTTGTCTCCATTCGGAGGCAGCAGCTACAAGAACTTCACGCTCAAGTTTCACAAGTAAATGACTCCCTGCTCCCTGTTTGCTTCCTCCCCCCAGCTGCAGCTCCTACTGCTTCTTTATGTGGGTCTATGGAAAGAGCCTCCTGGTTATCTTTATCTGCTACTCCCTCCCCCCTTCTAACAAGGGAGTCTGGGGATGGAAGACAAAGTGTACTGACTTCAGCTGCAGATAGAGTTCCTCAGAATTGGTCAGGGTGCCACAGTGGCAGTCACCAGAGCTGCCCAGACCCCGGCCCCCCAACCTCCCCGCTAGAAGAGCAGGGCCAGCTGGGCTTTCCCAGGAGTCAGTAGGTGCCTATGGGTCAAGAGGGAGAAGAGTTCAAGCTTCCATTCTCCCCTGTCCTCCCTCACCTCATCTCCTCCCCTTCACCTCTCAGGTTGATCAACGTCACCATCCGTTTCCAGCTCAAGGCCATTAACCTGCAGACCATTATCAACAATGAAATCCCAGACTGTTATACCTTCACCATCCTGGTGAGCTTTGGGGCTGGAAGGCATTAGGGGGCAAGCGCCTTCTTTGGGCATCTTCATCCTGTGCGCCAAACCTGTGTTTTTGCCCTTAAGTGGAAGGCTAGCAGGCTTCAGAGTCACTTGCAGGTGAGCTGTCCTTGGAGCCTGAGCAATGGGTAGGCCAGAGTGGGCTGGGTGGGTTATCTGGAAGAGATTTGAAGATTGGGGGATGCGGAGCCTTTGGTGGGACAGAATTACAGGTAGGGGAGACAGCTGGAGCCTGGTGTGCTGCAGGGAGAGGAAAGGGATCAGCCTGGTTTAAAAATGGTGCTGGAACTTGGAGGCAGCAGAGAATAGTGGAGAAAAGACTGAATTTGGAGTTTATGGGGGCCCTGGGTTCAAATGCAGCCTCTGTACCTTCATAGCTGTGTGACCTTGGGCAAATCCCTCACTGTCTCTGAGCCTCCCTTATTGTTCTCTCTGTAAGATGAGAGGATTGGAATGAGTGCTCTGTGAAGGCCCTTCCAGGGCTGCTTGAGAATTCTGTGACTGTCTACAAGGACCTCAGATAGGAGGGAAGAGGAGTCTGGATTGTGTCCTTAAAAGTTTGTGCAGAGCCCCTGTAGACCCGTGACAGGGAGGGCTGCAGGACCAGAGGGGGCAGGAGGCTGTGCCCCACCAAGCCGTCTGACTCTGTAAAGGGCCCTGTTTCTTCCTCTTTCAGATGGGGTCAGCTTTCACTCGCCCTCTCAGTTTGTGGTGAGCCTAGCTTGATGAGAGCAAACGCTGTTATGTTGAGGCAGGTGGGCTGGGGGAAGGAGCTGCTGAGAAGCCACCTAGAGCAGGCCCTGGAATGGGATTGGTGGTGGTGATGAAGACCCTCCCCCTTCCGCCCTTGTGAAGGTGGGGGGGGGGGGCACTTCCCTGTGTCCTAGGGACAGGATTGGTCAATTTTATTGTCTTTTTTATTTGTTTGTCATCAGTGTATTTGCCAGGGAGCACCAGGCCTGGAGTCAGGACAGCTTGAGTTCAGATACGGTCATGCTAGCTGTGTGACCCTGGGCAAGTCGCTTAACTAACTTTTGTTTGCCTCACCTCCCTCAGTTGTAGAAAGGGAGTAATAATTGCGCTTGTCTCCCAGGGTTGTTGTGAGGACCAATTGAGATGATTGTGAAGCGCTTAGCACAGGGTCTGGCCCATAGTGAGCCCGGCATTAATGTTAGCTGTTACTCATGATGGAAAATACCATCCACATCCAGAGATGGAACTCCGGAGTCTGAATGTGGATCCATTTTCACCTTTTGTTGTTGTTTTTTCTTTCTCATGGTTTTATCCTTTTGTTCTGTTTCTTCTTTCACAACACGACTAATGTGGAAATATGTTTAATATGATTGTACATGTATAACCTATATCAGATTGCTTGCTGTGTTGGGGAGGGGGAGGAAAGTTTGGAATTCAGAATCTTATAAAAAGGAATGTTGAAAAGTTTCTTTACATGTAATTGGAAAAAGATTATTTAAAAATGCTAGCTGTTATTTTCATGACTATATTGTTCTAGATCTTATTTCACTCTGAAGTAGTTGAAGCAGGTCTTTTCCTGTTTCTCCGTACTCCTTACATTTGTTGTCACAATAATAATTCTGTTTTATTTCCAGATTACATTTGACAACAAAGCCCATAGTGGGCGAGTCCCTATCACCTTAGAGACCAGTGCCCACATTCAAGAATGTAAACACCCCAGCGTCTTTGGGCATGGTAAGACCTGATACCCTTGGCTCTTCTCCCTTATGTTTTGTGTGTCAGGCTTCCTCCATGATTTGGACCCCTCTCCTCTCTGCCTTTTTCTCTCCCCATTCTATAACTTGTTCTTCCTAACTGAGCACTTTGTTGCCTCCCACAATCTACCATCTTTTCTCCAGGAGACAACCGGTTTCGCCTCTTCTTTGATGTGGTTGTGATTCTGACCTGTGCCCTGTCCTTCCTGCTCTGTGCCCGTTCCCTGCTTCGTGGTTTCCTGCTGCAAACTGTGAGATTTAGGATTACACACCATTTTTTCCTTCTCCCTTACTGCTGCTGCCTTCCATTGTTCAAGGCCTTGGGGGCACCCTCCCATCACTCATAGTCTTGGAAATGCCCCCCAAAGCAAAGATAACTGGGGAGAGGAAAGGAATCCATGTGTCTTGGGTAGCATTTTGAAGGGTGTCTCCCTGTTTCCCAGGAATTTGCCCGTTTCCTACATCGCCGCCAGGGTCATGCCTTGAGCTTGTGGGAGCGGCTGGAGTTTGTAAATGGCTGGTACATCCTTCTCGTGGCCAGTGATATACTCACTGTATCTGGCACTATCATGAAGATTGGCATTGAGGCCAAGGTGGGCTGGGGGGATACAGCCTCCCAGTTCCAAGAAGTCAGGCAGGTCCCCTTGCTGGGGGGAGGGAAGAAGAGAGGGGGAGGGAGTGTCCTTAGGGAATAGGAGGTGGTCATGTAGGGAGGAGGGGAGACTTAGGTTTGTAAGGGAACTGAGGGCTGGATAGGGGAGTAGTGGGGATTAAACGCTGGGCCCTACCAGTACTGTGTGTGTGTGTGTGTGTGTGTGTGGGTGGGTGGGTGTGGATGTGTGTGTGTGTGGGTGCGCGCACATGCGCGCATACGCACACTATTCCTACTCCACACTGTCCTCAGAGTAGGGCCTTGGCAAGCCTGCAGGCAGGCCATTGGCTGGGGCAAAAGGCCCATCTTTTCCCTTTGTGGGGCCCAGGTTCTCTCTGGAGCCATCTCAAGGTAAGGCTGCTACAGATCCCACGGTCTGTCTTCTTTTCCTGGCCTAGGCTTGTATCCCCAAGAAATCTTTGTTGCTTCTTTCTGTGAAAACCCTATCTTTCTCATCTGTGTTTCCCTTTGGTTTCCATGCTTGTGAGTCTATCCCCACTGGTGTCTGCTGTGTGGGCCATCCCCTGCCCTGCCCCCCTTTCCCGTCCCTGCGTCTTCTCTCCACTATTGCTCTGTGCATGTCCTCTGGGATCTGAGGTAGCAACTCTCTGAGAAGTCTTGACTATCTTCCTGTTTACTCTCCCTCACCCTGGGCACTGCCGTCTTTCCATTTGACTCTGCTCTCTTGTCTTCAAATCCACAAGTAAGTGCACACACACTTGCACCCATTCACACAGCACAGGATGGGGGCCAGTGTGCAAGGTAGCAGTTGAGGAGACACCTGCATCAGGTAGGGGCCGTGTGCCCCCTAGAGCTGATGGAGTTCCCTGTGCCCTCAGAACTTGGCCAGCTACGATGTCTGCAGTATCCTTCTCGGCACCTCCACTCTGCTTGTCTGGGTTGGCGTAATCCGCTATCTTACCTTCTTTCAGAAATACAATGTGAGCCCAGACCCTCTTCCCTCCATACCAGCCTTGGCTCCTGCCCAGCCCCTCTCCCCACACACCCCCTGGAAAGGCTTTGTGACCACGAGCTAGGCTTGTACCATGTCTCTTCTCCATCTCTGAACATAGAGGTGCTGAGGCCAGAAATACAGCATGATCCCAGACCCTGCTACCCTCCCCTACTCTCCATATTAAAGGCCTGGCTCCTGCCCTCCTGCCTCCCCCAGCCAGTGGGAGGGTTGTGACCCTAAGCTGGGCTTGTAGCAGTCCTCCTCCCTATCTTGAGCACAGAGGGGCTGGGGCCAGCCAATCCTTGTGGTAGCCTTGACGGCCACTGTTCTGTCCCCTCCAGATCCTCATTGCCACACTCCGAGTGGCCTTGCCAAGTGTCATGCGTTTCTGCTGTTGTGTGGCTGTCATCTACCTAGGCTACTGTTTCTGTGGCTGGATAGTACTGGGGCCATACCATATGAAGGTGCTTAGGATATGTGTTGTGGTTCTCAGGAGGAGAAGAGGGCTGGGTCTGTCCTGGTGGGAGGGTCTTTTTGGGTTGCAATTCTATTTCTTTTAGCCTGGCTTGGGGACTGGGAAAAGGACTGTTTAGGGGAGGACTTTTGTAGAAGAGAGGGAGAAATGAAACAGTTGGGACCAGAGGTTGGGAGAAGAAGGGAACTTTGGAACTGGCTCTCTCCCCAACTCTGTTTCTGTTCCCCAGCCCCCTTCACCCTGATTGATCTTTGGTCTCTTCCAGTTTCGTTCCCTCTCTATGGTGTCAGAATGCCTGTTCTCACTCATCAATGGGGATGACATGTTTGTGACTTTTGCGGCCATGCAAGCACACAGTGGCCTGGTCTGGCTTTTCTCCCAGCTTTATCTCTACTCCTTCATCAGCCTTTTCATTTACATGGTTCTCAGCCTCTTCATTGCTCTCATCACTGGCTCCTATGAGACTATCAAGGTAGGGCCCTTCTCCAGTTGGGGTTCTGCTTGTGCCAGGCCTGCCTCAATCCTTGGCCCCTCCTTCCATCCTGGTCCCTTGGGCCTCTGGGATGAGGAGGGCCCTGTCCTAGTAGGTGCATCCCATACCCTCACATAGAGGCTTATGGTGCCCCTACCAATGACTTCCTCCCGGTCCTGGCCCTGTGTGTGTCAGCACGCACCCACACACCGACATGCATGGGGCAGCTGCAGGGGCACACACGGGCATGCACCTGTGCGTCAGCCGCCCTGTCCTGGCACACCTGTATGTGCCGCACTCACGCGTCTCGGCCCCATGTGCCCCTCACGGTGGCCCTTCCCGCGTGTTGCAGCAGCACCAGTCGGAAGACGAGTCCCAGGACAGCCAGCTTCAGGCCTACATCGCCAAGTGTCAGGACAGCCCCACCTCCGGCAAGTTCCGGCGCGGCAGCGGCACCGCCTGCAGCCTTCTGTGCTGCTGCTGCTCTAGGTACCCCGATCCTGGAGGGGGGTTCGGGCGGGGCCCAGGACGGGGCGCTCCCGGGGACCCTGCCTTCCCACTTCCCACCCTTGCTTTTCTGCTTCTTTTCAGGGAACCCTTGCAGGAGAACTCCTTGATCGTGAACTGACTCGCAGGAAAGTCACGCGAGTCTTTTTTAGCCCCTCGTGGGAATGGACTGGACGCGACGCTTCCAGAACCTTATTTATGGTTTTAGGGTTTGCTTTTAGGAAGTGACTCGTGAAGCCCCGCCCCGCAGCGGGGCTTGGGCCTTGGAGGCCCGGCCCCTCCCGCCGGGGAGTCCCTGGGCGGGGCGGGGCCGGGCTTGGCCAGGCTCGGCCGGTTTGGGCCCGGGCACTTTTGTAGCGGGACTGGGCGGCGAGGGGGAACAATAAAGGATGAACACGGAACGCCCGCCTTGTCTGGTTTCTGAGTCTGCGTCACGGCGGGGGCGGGGGCAGAGATGAGCCGTAGGCGCCCTCTCAGCAGAGGGTGGGGGAGGCAGGGGCCTCAGGCTTGGAGGGGTGGGGAGGGGCCCGTGACTCAGCCGCTTGAAACATCCCCAGCCGACTTAGTCTTCGTGGCCGTTTTTAACGCGGCGTTCCTCTGAGCAAACCCCAGAGTATGGTAGCCGAGAAGGGGCGGGGTGGTGGGTGGGATCATGACATCATCGCAACGCACCGGGAGTCGTAACTTAAAGGGGCCGCGCCGCTGCTACCGCTGCGGCGGTGGAGGCACTGGCGGCGGAGCTGATACGGCTGCGGGCGCTGGTGAGTCCGGGCCCCTGGCGCGTGATCCTGGGGCGGTGTACGTGACCGCGGGAGGACTTGGGTGATCCCCGCAGTTCATCTCCGGAGTCCCCGTCTCATCCCTTCCGATGCCCTCACTTCCCGCTCTCCCCCCAGTTCTTCATTCTCTTGGTCCCGAGCTAGTTTAATTCAACCGAAGTATTTATTGGGCGCTCACCGTATGCCCGACGCTGGGATGCAAAAACCAGCCAACAGAAGCGGGGCGCCCCCTCCATTCTGGGGGGCACAGAACCCGGCCCCACCGAGTACCGGGCGATTTCCCGAGGGAAGGGAAATCCTGTTGGCGGCCCGGAGAGACCCGGCTCTGGGGAGACAGGGAGGGGCCTCCCCGGGGCGGATGGGGCGGGGGTAAGTCCCAGCCCTGGCGCTGGAGGCTCCGAAACGAGCTGGGGGGGGGGCACGGGGAAGGGACTCTGGATGCCCGTTGAGACCCGCCCCCCTCGGAGGCCAGCCGGCGCTGGTTCCGAGGTCTCGTCTGTCCACTTGAACCCGAGCCCTTTGCAGCTTCCCTGGCGGGCCCTGGGGCTGACCCCGAGGGCCCAGCCGGACCGGGCTCTTCTCCCTTCCGTGCCTGAAAGTCCTGCCTAGGCTCCTCTGCCCCATGCCAAACATCAGCCTTGGGCCAGTAAGTCCGTGTTAACTCCCTGCTGTGAGCCTACGGAGACCTAGAATTAGCCGGTGCCCTCCAGGAACGCCTGTATAGAGACGTGTAGACAGTGTAAATGCCAGGTGGTGCAGAAGCCCGGGCACCGGGGGCTGGCGGGGGCTGCCTTCAGAAGGTGATGCTTGAGGGAGTCTCTGCAAAGGAGGTGATGGACAGAGGGCACCCCAGGCATGAGGGAGGCCAGTGCAAAGGCGTGGAGGCAGGAAGTCTGAGAGTACCCCGTAAGGGTCAGAGAGAAGACCAGAGGCTGGGGCCCAGCTGACGAAGCGCTGTAGGAGGGTTTATATTGTACCCTAGGCAGGCGCTGGAGTTTGGGAGTGCCATGGTCAGATCTGTGCTTAAGGAGAATTACTTTGGCCGATGTCTTGTATCTGGAATAGATTAGAATGAACCTTATGCCAAGTGAACTCAGAGCCAATCTCCATCCTGTTCCCTCCTCCAGGATGCTCCCTGCCTTATCAGTGTCCTGAAAATTGTCCTTAGAACTTCACAGAATATTTTACTTGATGACATTTGTCAATACTTTGACAATACATCTGCCTCTAACGGGGCAGAGTATACAAGAGCTGTGATTCCTTAGTCCAAGAAGCTTCTCAGTCCAAGCAAAAGATCACATTAATTTTCTGGGTTGCTGGACCCCACTGTTGAAGCCACTAAAGCACTCTTATTTTTTTCTCATAAACTGTGTGGGACCACTTTGTATTTGCAAAATTGAATTTTTTGAGCTTAGGTATAAGACTTCACATTTGTCCCTTTGAAGTTTCATATCGTATTTGGCTCTGTGTTTTACTTTGTCAAGATTTTTTTTGAATCCTAATTTTTATTTTTTTTACAAAGAAAAAGTATGTTTTTTTAAAAAGTATTTTTAATTATGAGTTTCCTGAATCATAGAATAAAAGTATTTCAGAGTAGGAATAGACTAAGCATCTTTCTAATCTGATAGCTGAAAAAGTCATTTCCTCATCAAAGTCAAAAGTCATGAAACCTTTGCTTGAAGACTTGCCAAGTGAGAGAGCCTACTTTCTGAGACAGCTCATTGAATCTTGATTGTTATCTATTGTGTTAGCACTCCGTCGATTATTCCTTCCAGCTTTGGGTTATTGTTAAATTTTGTAGGCATGCCAACGATGTTTTTATACAAGTCATTGATGAAGCTGAAAGTGAAGACTTTGGCATAGCACCAAAAACAGAATCATTGATCCACTCTGCTTGGAGAACTTCTGCCAAGATGACATTGAGCCATTAGTGACTACTCTTCAGTTAAGACCTTTCAGCAGGTTCCAGATCTACTTAATGGTGCTGTCATTTATCTCACACCTCTCTCTCTTTTCCCCACAAGAACAGCATGAGCGTCCTTATGAAATACTTCACAGACGTTTAGGTAAACTATATCTGTAGTATTCCCCTAAGCTACCAGTCTAGTAACACTGTCAGAAATGGAAATAAGGTTTGTCTGAATTGAACTGTTCTTGATAAAGCCGTGCTGGCTCTTTGTGATCTCCACTTTCTTTTCTAGATGTTCAGCTTCTAAGAATATATTCTAAAATTTTCTCATGGATCACAGACAAGCTCACAGGCTTACATTTGGGAAACCCTTTTCATATTCTCTCTCTGTCTTTCCCTTTCTGTCTTTCTTTTCTTAAGTTGAGACATTCACTCTTTGCTAGTTTTGTGGCATCTCATCTTCCACGTTATTTTTTCCTCCAAATTGGACCTGTGATTTAATTGACATAGGGAACTTCTGACAAAGCAATTCCTTCTACCAGTATGGGTTGGCCTGCTGTATCGGCAAGCACCCTAGCATACCTAGGGTGGCTACTAGCACAGGTTCTTAGATCTGCTTTTCTGAAGGAAAGCAACTCAAAATGGGTTTAACGATCTTACTTTAATCAAGCATATCATTTACCTAGTTCAGGGGGAAAAGTCAGCA
>CM053580.1:551250327-551358810 GCA_028627135.1 Pseudochirops cupreus
AAAAAAAATGATGGGCCATTGAAGCATTTTTTTTAAATGTACATAACAGAAGGAAACAAGGACAAGCAGAACAGTAAAGAGCTAGCTATCCTAAAAAGAGACTTACGGTTTGGTGTAAAATCCTCTTTCTCTGTTCTAGTTTGTATGGGAAAATGATTCATTTTATCTGGTGTTTGTTAAATTCAGGAAAAAAAAATTTAAATTGTGTGTGGAGCTGTTTATTTTAAGAATCAGTTTGGAGTAATGGATAGGGACCTCGCCCTCATGTGAGAAAAAGCTGGGCCTGACTGAGTTCTGCCTTGAACACATACTGGCCAATTGACTCTGGGCCAGTCTTAACCCTTTAACTGACTTAACCCCTCAGTGTCCTAGACAGTTGTATAAGACTACAAATTGTAGAACAGTTACCAATCTGCACGGAGGGTCCCCAAAACCAGTGATGTTATAGGTCTGGAATAACAACAATAAGAAGAAGAAAAAACCTACACCTGATTCCCTAGGAATATATTCCCCCTATGAGGAAATGGAAACGCCTCTAGAGAAAATTAAGTTATGAAGTCAAATCAAGTATTTATGAAGTGCCTTACTATGGACCAGGCACTGTGCTGGAAGTTAATCGAACATATCTAAATACATATAGAAAAATATCATTTTAAAAGCACTCAAAGGATCAATTTCCTTTTTCTTTTTTAGTTTTTTATTGATTTTGAACTTAAATAAGGCCAAGTGTAGACAGAACAACATAAAAAGAGCATTCAATACAAAACCATTTCCATTTCACACTGTTTACTTGGGCATAATTCCAAATTGCTCTCCAAAATGGTTGGATCAGTTCATACTCCCACCAACAGTGAATTTGTGTCTCAATTTTTCTTCATCCCTCTCTGACGTGTCACTTTCCCCTTCTATCATTTTGGTCAATCTGATAGGTAAGATGATATCTCAAAGTTGTTTTAATTTGTATATCTCTAATTTAGAACACTTTTTCATATAATTATATATAGGTTTTACTTCCTTGTTATTTTTGGAAAAGGGATCCATTTTCAAGATTGCAAAGGGCAAAAGAGTCCAAAGGAATGGGGAGGGGGGTGGAATTCCAGATGTCATTAAAATACGAAATAGCCATCAGGAGCTGCTAACCCATGTGTCCACTTTCTCAGCTCTATAAAATCTTATTAACACCGCTCTACATACATATATCAACAGTATCCTTGATAAAAAGAGAAGGAAATAGGCAGTTCTCATAGAAAATTTTCTTCAGCAGATCACATCTTTATAGTCACACATATTATATATAATCCACATACATACACACATATATACATATATACATACACACACACACACACACACACACACACACACACACACACACACACACACACACACACACACACACACACACACACACATATAATGTTCCCACTGTGATTGTCTGTTGAAGCCAAAAAAGCATCAGACTGGCTGAGGAAATGAGGGCCTGAAGGCTCTCCCTCACCAAAGTATAACTACAGATGTAAATTGTTCCATGGCCCTCTGGTTATTGATATAATACAGCTATCCCTTTTACATCGTGATTTTCCCCATCACAGTTTTGATACATTGCAGGTCACCATAAGAAATTAAATGGGAATTTTGGGAGAGTTTTGAGGAAGCCGCAGACTACACACCACGGCCAGCAGACAACAGAAAAAGTTTAGAAACTCAGAAATGTTATATACACATATATAATATATATATGATATTACACACATATATCATTGTATAATATCAACATATTTTATCTTTTAATACCATAATAATTTAGACTTCTCTAGTCTGGAGGGCCAAACATTTTTACACAAGTTTTCCATATCACGAGGGTGCTACGTCCCTAACCCCGGCAGACGTGGAAGGAATAATTATAACTGCTAACATTTACATGGTACTTATTATGCTCCAGACACTGTTCTAAGCGCTTTATGTTTGATTTCATCTCATTTGATCCTCACAACCATTCTAGGAAGTAGGTGCTATAATTACCCCTATGCCTAGGTCACATACCTTGTCTGAGGCAGGATTTGAACTCAAGTCTTCCTGACTCCAAGCCTGGTACCCTGCACATCGCATCATCTAGCACCTCCTATTAAGTCAGACACAATAGAGGGAAATATATGCCAACCCAGGATGTTTGCCACTGTCGTAATATGCTACACCAAATCCAAATGGAAGAGGGAGCCTCTAGAGAGAAGGAGATTCAATATGCAGTTTCAGTATGAAGATAACATTCCACCAATGGCATCAGGTCATCTCGATGGACTCCACGGCCACTCTAAACAGATTAGCCAAGCAATCCACAAAGGATAAACGTATCACTCAGATCACGCCATTGAATTATGTGGTCTGTCCATCCTAGATGAAACAAATTGTTTGTTTATCAGTTATTAGGGAATCCCAGGACTGAATAAAAAGAGCGTTCTAGGATCATGGAGATAGAAGGAAACCTCAGAGACTGTCAAGTACAACACCCTTATTTTATTTTTTTAAATAAGCATAGGTAACATTTGTATAGTACTTTAAAGTTTGCAAAGGAGAGACATTATCTCATCTGATTCTTACAACAACCATAGGCTTTATCTGCATGAGTGCAATTTCTTCTTTAAAAATCAAATTATTTTTAGTTTTCAACAATCACTTCCATAAGTTCTAAATTTTCTCCCCCCCTCCCCCGCCCCAAACGGCTTTCCATCTGATGTAGGCTCTACACGTACATTCCTATTAAACACATTTTCATATTAGTCATGTTGCATAGAAGAATTATAACAAGTGGAAAAGACTGTGTGAAATAATACAAAACAAAAAAGAAAATAGTCTGCTTCATTCTGCATTCCAATTCCATAGTTCTTTCTCTGGATGTGACTGGCATTTTCCATCATGCAACACCCTTATTTTAAAGATGAGGAACTGAAGCCCAGAGATGGTAAGTAATTTGCCCAAGGTCACGGGCCAGAACATGTTGGGGAAATGGAACTAAGTTTTTTCAGGGTGACCTTTCATCACTAACCTTAATTATTAACATTAATATTTTTCCCCTGATCTCTTATGGCTCCAAATCGTGGGACACCTCCAGCTCAGAATAGTCAAAATTGTGAATCATTGATGTCGAAGGGACATCAGAGCCCCTCCTATCCAACTCCATCTTAACACTGGAAGAAAATGAAGCCTCAGTAGGCTAAGTTCATCCAGGTAGGAGATGTGCAAGGCAGGATTTGAACACAGGAGTCACTGCTATTTATGCTCCATCATGCTGGCTCCAGGAACCCAGTGTCAATGGTGCCTGTGAGCTGGTTGCACCAGAATATGGAATAGGTGAGAGACTGTATGAAAGGCAATATTAAAAAGGTAGGATGGTCTCATAATGAATGAGGTCAGGGTGTAAAGGTATAAGACTGTCATGATCCATTACTTCACCAACATCCACAGAGTGCTAAGAGATAGAAAGGAAGACCTCCAGCACATTGGGTAGGTGTTCTAAGATGGATTTATAAACGAACATTGACAAGAATTGCCAAAGATGAGATTTCCTGGACATGTTGCAAGATGCATCAGTAGAGAAAATGTGAACACCAATGAGATCAAACATTGAAGTGTATTCTAAGGGCCCTCCCACCTCTGGCTTCCCCTGTTCTAATGGGCCTTCCAGCTCTGACATCCCCTGTTCTAAGGGCTCTTTCAGCTCTGACATCTCCTGTTCTAAGGGCCCTTTCTGCTCTGGCATCCCCTGTTCTAAGGTCCCTTTCAGGTCTGACATCCCGTGTTCTAAGGGTCCTCCCAACTCTGACATCCCCTGTTCTACGGTCCCTTTCAGCTCTGGCATCCCCTGTTCTAAGGGCTCTCCCAGCTCTGGCATCCCCTGTTCTTTTTTTTTCCAATTAATATCTTTTATGATTATTAAAGACAAAACTGAACCCAAAGCTATTATTTTAGTTTGTGCCCACTGAAATTTTACATGACTTCATTTGCTTGTAATTCTAAGTTAAACATTTCATTCACCCTTCTATATTTTATATTATGGTCATAATTTTAGGAACCTGATAGGAATTTGACCCAGCAATGGATCACCTCTAGAACAAGAAGTTCTAGGAAATGAAACCACTTCCTGAGAATTGTGACTACCATTAGTGCTTGTTAATGCTAGAACAAAAGCAAAATTTTAAGTTGAAGGATTCTCAATTTCCAATAAGACTATAGTTACTGAAATAAGCTTGTTGGAATGTTAGGCCATTTCCACGACTGATCTACCCTCAACACTCAGTTCATCGGTGAAGTGAGTAGATTAGAGCAGATGGCCTCTCAGGTCCCTTCTTCCAACCCTAAATCTATGATCTGGTGTAAAGATAGCCTAGGATCCCCAGCAGATAGAAAGAGTATGTGAAGGACAGGAGAAAGCGCTTTCAAGAATATCTTTCAGCCTGTCATTTAAACGTCCGAGGCCTCTTCGAGGTCCCAAACTATACATCTCTGATTTCCAATCCCAAGTAAAAACCTGCTAAAAGCCTTTAGAAGCTCGGAGATTAAACCAGAGTAAAATCAGGCATGTCTATGCGTTGGAATGACAAGAAGAAGACTTCTCGGAGTAAAGTGCCCTGAAGTTCTCCCGCAGGATTCGGAGTGACCTGAATGACCTCCTAATATCGAGCTGGCTAAGAAGGTAGAAGATATTAGATCACTTGGGAATGTGAAAGATAGCAGGAGAAGTGACATCTCCGGGGGGGGGGGGGCAAATCCCTTTTTCTGGTTTGACATTTTAGAAATTAAAATAAAATGTTCTTGTAGAATAGGAGGCATTCAAAGAGAGGCAAGATTGGTGTGTGTTCCAGCACAATATCATAGAAGATTCCATTTTCCAAGTGCCTGGAAGTTACTGTAACACTCCAATCTGTCGAAGCTTTTGTAGCAACTGGCCATTTTTCTGTTCCGGGGCTATGAGATCTGAGCATCCACCAATACAGTCTTTACCAATAAAAACCCGAGGCACGGTTCTTGCCCCTGTTAGCTGTTGCAAATAATCCTGGATTGCATTTGTATCCCTGTGAGCTGTTATGTTGACAAATTCCAAGGACTCCTGTTTAATAGGCAGTCGCTTGAGAAGCTCTATAGTTTTTCTGCAGAAAGGGCAGGTGGGCTTGATGAAGACCACCACCTTACCAGCTTTGATCTTGCTGTTCACAAACTGCTGAGCCTTCTTTATCACCTTTGTGATTTCCTAAAGAGTAAATTGGCATTCCCTGTTCTAAGGGCCCTCCCAGCTCTGACAGCCTCTCTTCTAAGGATATTTCTGGCTTTGACATTTCATGTTCTTAATGCTGCCTTGCATTTGCTGTCCTGTCTCCCCCATCAGCCCCATGATCTAGTTCCTCAAGAATATGCCATTTCCCTTCTCTGTCTCCCCTGTTAACACAGCCTAGGACACTGGGGGGGGGGGGGTCCCAGCCTCTAGCTCAGCCCCTCTTGCAGTCAAGCAGCCATCCTCATTCCTACTGGCATTTCAGTTATTCTGACCATGAGCTCTGTCAGAGCTCAGAGGTTTCCAGCTCAATCTCCTTCCAGATCAGGGAGAATCTCTTCCACAGATTCCCTGATGGGAGCTGACTCAGCCTCTTCTTGGATACCTCCAATGACAGACAGCTCTTAGTAACTCCTTCCTTATTTGGTGCCAAAATGTGCCTTTCTGTGTCTTCCCCCAGTGTTCCTATTTCATCCCCCTAGAGAAGCCAGACTAGTCTCATCCCCCTTTCAGTTACTCAAAGGCAGTTCTCATGTTCTTCCTCCCTGAGTCTTCTCTTCTCATCCCAGTTTCCTTTGACATAATCCCACATAACATGGCCCCTCATCTTCTTGTATCCTTTTTCTGGATATACTCCAGAAAATCAATGTCCTTCCTAAAAGATGGCCACACCCACACCTGGCCACAGGTGATCCCTGCTGCTCACTGAGATTGCTGACAATGCTTTAGTAATTCCTAAAGGTGTGAGGAGGTGGGCAGGAGGGAGCAGATGGTCCCACTCAAAGCAGCATTCTCAGGAACTGAACCCAGCAGTTTGCAGGAAGGCATTCCCAAGGTTGCCCCTTCCTCTGTCACTAACTATATACTCAGGTCACAACTCTTAAAATGAGAGAAAACCTTGTTTTCCTTTTACTCTAAGATGGGGGCCATAGTCTGTGGCTGGCCAAGGCAGGGTTTGTGACAGGGAAAAGGCAGGTGTCTGTAATGGGTTAAAAGTAGGTAGAATCTGTGATGGGCAGGGAAAGAGGATGCCCACAACAGCAACACTGGCCCTCCTCAACAGGGGATCACCACCTCTTTGCCTGACCAGCGCTTCTGCAAGCCCAGGGGCACGCTGCTCTCTTGGAAGTTGCGCTCCTGCAGGACCAACGGGCCAACATATTTGAACGGGTAGCTGTCCTTGTATTCAGTGGAAAATTCATGGTCAGGCTGAGGAGGTAGGATGTGGGCATATTTAACCTGAGGAGACATAAAAAGACCCCTGATGTCAGGGATTCCCCATCATCCCTTCACTCAATCCCCATAACCAGACACAACTTTGGCAGTCTCCAGCTTCATCTATGGTCATTGTGAACTCTCTCGAGGGCACTGCTGGGACTTGGGGCTGAAGAGGTCCTAGGAAACAAATTTGTGAATGCAGAAGGGGAAAAGAGCATGATGGAGGTGATTTGAGGTCCCTCACCCAGCCCACCTATTAGACTTGGTAATAGATTTGAGTACATTGCTATAAGAAATCCCCTAAGTCGGGACTAAGGAACAGGAGTATTTGGGGACAATGAGGAGAATGATCCTCTGTCCTTCCCTCCCCCTCCCCAGGGCCCTGGGCCTGTTACCCTCTCCTTTATTTCCTCAGTCACTGGATGCTTCTTGACTGAATGGGGTCCCAACTGCCTCGAGGTTGTCATGAAATCCATCTCTGTGGGCAAAAACTAAGGGTGAAGAGGGGGCTTGAAATCCTCGAGATAGGGGACTGACCTAGGGGCCAGAGGCAGGAAGATGCCTAGGCCTGAAGGAGCTGACATGGGGGTAGTTAGCCTATATCTCAAGCCTTAAGGCTGGAGTTGTCCTTAACAACTTCCCAGGAGCCCAACAGGAGACCCTAGCCTGAGCAGAAACGTCAGGCCCTTTGTCACGGCCAGCTGGAGAGTCAGGGCCAGGCAGGGCACTCAATGACTCTGGCACACAAACTCCCATAGGTTCTACAGCCTCACCATTAGTACCCATCTTGATATTACTCTCCAAGAGGAGATGACTCTTAACTATCCCTGATGAAGATGGTTTGGGGTACGAGAAATACTTCTGGTGTGTGGTGACCATGACTTTCGGCTTCGGATTTTTCTCTCCCAAGATCACATGACTTTTCAGTATATTGAGTCGTTCCCTGGTACTTTCTTCAGGCTTCATCTAGGAGGGAGCAGAATGGAAAATGAACCTCAGGTGTTAAGGAGAACATAAGGAGACTGGCCTACCTGGAAGGTAGGGTACCTTTGGGGTAGCTACAGGAAAGAAAAAGTCAGTCAGCTGAAGGAAGGCCTTGAATGCCAGGGTAACCATTTTAGGAGGTAAATAGCTGGCTAAGAGAATGGTATCTGAGGGATACTATTGCCCACTGGATAGAGCACCAGCCCAGGAATCAGTAAAACCTGAGTGTAAATCCAGTCCCAGATATTTACTAGCTGTGTGATCCTAAACAAGTCACTTAACTCCAATTGCCTAAAAAATAAAACACAGAAAGAAAACAGTATCTGAGAAGATCTAGAATTTTTAAAGCAGCATGGTACAATAGAAAGAGTGTGGCTTCTAGAATCCGAAGACCTGGGTTCTAATTTCTCCTCTACTGGCTCACTAACTCAGTGACCTATGGTTAGGCTGTACTGGCAAATATTAAACGACCAGTTCCATGGAGGGAAGGTTGGGGAGGGGCTTCCATCACACGTGTAAATTTAATCTGAATTATTACCACTCTCTCCATCACTTCAAGTCTAGACCAGGAGCAAAATAACAAGCCCTTATTTGTAGCATTTGCAGATTTCCAAAATCTAAATACTCATGTTGAAAACTCAACAGTTAGGTTAGAGATGGCTCCAGCACTTGCTTTGGGCCCTCAGTTCCTTCATCTATAAAATGAAGAAGCAGTTACAGGAGTGGGGAACCTTTGACTCAGTCAAAAGTTTGCATCCAAGGACCTAGAAGGCCTGCTTGAGGTCACAAGTTCCCCATCCCTGGAGATGGCCTCTGAGGTCCCTTTCAGCTTTAGATTTTTATTTCTATGACCACAACTTAAAATAAAGAATGATAGAGCTGTTGGTCAGGGATGAAGAGGACCTATAGAGATCTATTAAAAATAATTGCCTCGAGTTTGGTTAATTTGAGCAAAAAAGCCCTCAAACTGAAAAAAGTGAGAGATTCATTCCCAAATTTTCAGTCAATAAACATTTAGTAACTACCTACTGTGTGCCAGGCACTATACTAAGTGGGAGAAACAAAGACAAAAAAAAGAAAGACAATTTTTACCTTTAAGTAGCTTTAAATCTAACAGGAGAAGACAGCATACGAAAGAAACCTGAAAGGGGGATGGGTAGGGGAAAAGAAGCCCATGAGCATGATGAAGTCCAAAGAAGCAGAGCCAGGTGGGAAATGAAGACATATGAGGAGACACACCCAACCTATTCCTTTGCAGAGGTGAGGGAGGAAAGGAGGAGGGGAGGTCTATTCCTGCCTGCAGAAGATTGCTTATAATGTCAGATTTGCTGAATTTGGTTTTCCCTGTTACTTTTTTTATTTTTTTAATCCTTGGTTATAAAGGATGGCTCTCTGACTGGGCATGGGAGAAGGAGAGGGATACAAGGGGAAATTTATATAACATAGAAATAGAAAATAGAAATAAGAATCTAAGGGGAAAAAAAGAGGCTGAGATTAAAAACTACCCATGTGTTCTGTCAATCCAAATATATAAAAGTGTAATGGAAGAAAGAAAGAAAGAAAGAAAGAAAGAAAGAAAGAAAGAAAGGAAGGAAGGAAGGAAGGAAGGAAGAAAAAGACAGGAGTATCAAGGATCAGAATTTCACAGAACCATGATTAATATCCAAGAAGGCACCCAGTAGTAAAATTACCCACCGCCTGAAAATAGTGTGATGCAATGGAAAGAATGTTAACCTCAAGCAATTCACCCAAGTTCCTGTGGGCTTCAGCCATCATGGAAGGGGGTTCAACTAGAAGACCTCTGAGACCCCCAAGTTAAAATCCTGCCTTAGGATTTACTTGCTAGCTTTGTGACCCTGAGTAATCTACTTCACTGCTGTTTGCCTCAGTTTCCCCATCTGTAAGATGGGATTATAATAGCACCCACCTTTCAGGGTTGCTATTGAGGCTCAAAGGAGGTAAATTTGTAGGGCAATGGATAAATACTAGCTATTATTGTGCTGCTGGGGTTCCCTACCTCCTCCCCTCCCTGCAGGGAGAACCCAGAGCTCAGCGGGATGCCCCTAAGGATGGCCCCTTCCTGTTCCTTCTCAGGCACAGAAACTGGGTAAGGATGGATTTTCCTCCTCCCCCAAGGCCCTGGCCAGGACCTTTCCCCAGATGCCAAGGTCAGAAGTTACATTTAGGGTAGCTAGAAAAATGAGGAGGGGTGGCAAGCAGGTTTGCACCCTCTCCTGATTCTCCTCCTATCTCTTTGACCGCTCCTTTGTCTCCTTTGCTGGATCCTCATCCATCATGCTCTCTAACTATAGGTGTCCCTCGGTGTTCTGATCTAGGCCCTCTTCTCCTCTCCTCCTGTAGGACTTCACTTGATGATCTCATCAGCTCCCATGGATATAATTACCATCTCTATACTGATGATTCTCAAATCTACCTTTCTTGCCCCAACCTCTCTGCTGACCTCCCATCTCACATCTCTGACTGTCTTTCAGATATCTCGAACTAGAAGTCCACACTGATACATCCGGACCAGAACTCATTATATTTCTCTAAGTCCTCACCTCTCCTAACTTCACTAATATCGTCAAGGGTAGCACCATCCTCCCATCCTTGGGCTCATAACCTAGGAAGCATCCTGGACTTCTCACTATGTCTCACTGGCCACATCCAAGCTGTTGCCAAGGCCTGTCGATTTCACCTTTTCAACATCTCTCAGACATGTTCTCTCCCCTGACACTTCTCAAACTCTGCTCCAGATGCTTTTCACCTCATGCCTAGACTATTACAAATAGCCTGATGGTGGGTCTGTCTGTCTCAGATCTCTCCCCCACTCCAATCCATCCTCCATTCAGCCACGAAAATGATCTTCCTAAAGGTCAGGTCTGATGATGTCACCTCCTACTCAATAAACTCCCTCTTACGTCCAGGATCAAAAACAAAACCCTCTGTCCTTCATAACCTTGCCCCTGTCTATCTTACCAGTCTTCTAACAACTTACTCCCTGACATGGATTCTTTGATCCAGTGGCGCTGGCCTCTGGGCTGTTCCATGAACAAGATACTCTCTGAGCTCTGGGCATTTTCTCTGACTCTCTCCCATGTCTGAAATGCTCTGGCTCCTCTGCCCTGACTACTGGCCTCCCTGGCTTCTGTTAAGTCCCAACTAGCATCATACCTTCTATAGGAAGCCTTCCCCCAACTAATTATTTCCTGTTTATCTTGTATCTTTGTTTGTATGTTGTCTCCCCTCTTAGACTGTAAGCTCCTTGTGGGTAAGGACTGTCTTTTGTTTCATTTTGTATCCCCAGAACTTAGCACTGACATGCAGTAGGTACTTAATCAATGTTTACTGTTTGGTTGCTTGTGCAAGAGACAGAGCCCTGGATTGGGAATGGGTAGACCAGTGTTGTTTTTCCATCTTTGTCACTCACTCATTGTGTGACTTTGGGCAAGTCTCTTCTCCTCTCTGGGTCTCAGTTTCCTTATCTGTAACAAGAGAGGAAAGTGATCCCTGCTCTGCATCTCTCTCCTCCCATCTCCATGTAACCATCTGTACACTGAGAAGATGGGGGTGCTTTGAAAAGTAAAGATTGTCACCCCAAAAAGTTTCCACCATCAGGAGAACGGGATCCCTGCTGGGGAAGCAGGGACTGACCCAAATAAAAAAGTGGTGATTTGTGGTGAAGTTGCTTCTTTCCCGGCATCTTTCAGGGTCTTGGTCTTCCTTTAGTAGTAATGAATCTGCTATAGTTTGCTGTTTAAAGATGGGCTCTGTGTAGGGGAAACATATGTGGGTCCACCAGTCAGATCCTGATTTGTAACCTTCCCACCAGCCTTCCCTATCCAACAGGGACTGTATTCCCCACTCTCTCCCATCCTTGCCTGTCACTTTCCCTGCCTCAGTTCTATCTCTGTTCTTGTCCCTAATCCTGATTCTGCCCTGCCTTGCCCCAGTTGGAACCTAGACCCTGCCCCTGCCTACCAGATGCATCCACAGAAGCCCCGTCCTTGCTACTTGGGAGATAAGCATGGAAATTGCCATCCCCAGGCTGGATGTGCACCTGGAAAATGTTGGCTACAGCTTCTTTCTTGTTATACCTGCCATGGAGAGATAGGAGAGAGAAGGGCAAAGCCCTGTGGACCAGGCAGAAGCACCTGAGTCCCCTCTAGAGTTCTAGGTTTCACCAGGTACCTACTGGTCCAATTCACTCCCCAAGTTAGGTCCACACCCTCAACTCTTTTCAGCCATCCTATGGTATGTTGGATAGAACAGAAATTGGGAAGGAGGGAGCCCGGTGTTCAATTCAGACACTTACTGGCTATGTGACTCCAGGCAAGTCCTTATCTGTGAACTAATGACTCACTCTCTAAGTGCCCAGTTAGCTCTAAATACACAATCCTATGACCCTTCCTATCCTATGCATCATCTCCAATTCTTCCCCAAATTGACCCATCACTGCTTATCTCTTTGCAACCCTAGACTGTATCACTCCCACCAATCACCTCCTCCATCCAACCCGATTTACACGCTGCTAAATGGAACTGGAGGAAGTCATACCACCATGGTGACTAGAAGACAACCAATTCATGTTCTCCAACCTCAACTGGGTCCTTGCTGCAGCAAGGCAGTCTTCTTATTCCTCCCTAACTTATTCCCTGTCTCACTCCCCCACAGAAGCTATTCTAAACCTTCTCTTCACTCCTCAACTTCCACATTACCCCTTCCACTGTCTCTTACCTGAGGACCTTGCTGAGGCGATTCATCACGAGCTCCCTCTTCTCTCCACCTCAAAACCCCCTGACATTATCTCCTACTCTCTCTCCCTCTCTACCAGTCTCTGACAAAGAAGTGGCACCTTTCCTTGCCAGAGACAACTTTTATTCATTGCACTTGCTCCCATTCCCTTCCATCTTCTCCAGCAAATTGTAACTTTAGTCATATCCTTTCTCTCTCTCTCTCTCTCTCTCTCTCTCTCTCTCTCTCTCTCTCTCTCTCTCTCTTTGTCTCTCTCTCTCTCTCCCTCTCTCTTTCTCTGTCTCTCTCTTTCTCTCTCCTCTTCTCTCCTCTCTCTGTCTCTCTTTCTCTCTGTCTCTGTTTGTCTGTCTCTCTCTCTCTCAAAGTTCTCCAATTTAAATAAAAATCCTTCACTGGACCCTACCTTCCCCTCATGTTATTATCCTATATCTGTCTTCCATTTCTTAGTCAAACTCTTTGAAAAAGTTGTCTACACTTACAGATTCCATTTCCTTTCTTCTTACTCCTTTTTTAATTAGTCTTTTTTATCAATATAATTTTAACTTTTTTCCTTTTAAAATAGATACTTTGCAAGCATTTATTATCTCTTCCTCACACTGCACCCCATCCCAACTGAACAAGAAGAAGAAAACCTTCATAACAAATATACAAAGTCTAGCAAAACAAGTTCCCACATTGGTCACATTCAAAAATGTATGTCTCATTCATTTCTCTGGCAGAAGACCAGTGCCACATTGTGCATTCCCAATCCCTTCCTTTTGCAATCTGGCTTCAAACTTCACTCAACTGAAATTACTCCCTCCACAGTTACCAATGATCTTTTAATTGTCAGCTCAGATGGTCTTTTCTCATTACTTATGCTTCCCTAGCTCACTACTGCCTTCGGTCCTATTTGACCACTTCTTCCCCCTGGAGACTCTTTCCTCTCCTCTCTTGTGTGGCTTCTTATTCTCCTTTCTTAGCTGATCCATATCATGTCCCCTACCCAGGGATGTCCCCCATGGCTCCTCCTTAAGCCTTCTTCTCTGATTTCTCTACACTCTTTCTCTAGGTAACCTCACTAGCTCTCATGTGTTTAACCACCATCTTTAGGCAAATGGCTCCCTTATCTATATATCTGAGCTTTCATCCTCCATCACCAAATGGCTATTGGATATCCCAAACTCAATACATCCAGAACTGAACTCATCATCTTTCCTACAAACACAATACTTTTCCAAGCTTCTCTGTCTCTGCTGAAGGTACCATCATCCTTCCAGACTTCCAAGTTAGTAATTTTGACATTATCCTACATTCCTTCCTTTTCCTCACCCAAAATATTCAAGCAATCACCAAACCTTGCTATTTTTACTCATACAGCATCTTTCCTCTCTGACCCCTTGTCCCTACTCACACAGCTAGCACCCTGATTCAGGCCCTTATCACCTCTCACCTAGATTTTTAGGGTATCCTCCTACCTGGTCTTTCATCATGCTGGAGCATCTATACACTATAGCCAAAATGATTTTCTCCAAAGAGAGATCTGACCATGTCTCTCCATTACTCAATCAATTCTGGTGACTTCCTTTCCCAGGCTCTGTTCAAATGAACACTCCTCTATTTGGCTTTTAAAGCCCTTCATAACCCCATCCCAATCTATCTTCCCAGCCTCATTGAACATTACTCCCTCTCTCACCATGTTCCTCACACAAACCACCAAATCTACCTCTCTATGGCTGTCATGAGCAGAGATTGTTTCATTCATTATGTTTACAACTCAGTTCCTAGTACAAAGCCTACCACATAATGGGCACATTATACGTTTGTTGTTTAACTAAGTGATAAACATTCCCCAGAAGGCCTGGGAGGAATAATTCTGTGTAGTGGGAGGGATGAAGAGGAGGAGCAAATAAGCAGGAAAAAAAGAAAGTGAAAGAAAAAGGAGAAAAGAGATTAGAAAAGAATGATGCTGGGAAGAAAGGGGGAATGCCCAGCAAGAGTGAATTTGAGGCCCCTGCCAAATATTTGTATGTTTGAAGAGAAGAGGGTCATATCTCTGCAACTCTAGGGGCCCTTCTAGTTGAAGCAGCATAAATTTATAATGGTAGAATTTCAGGCATTGGCTTGAGGCCAGAAGGCCCAGTAGCTTCCCAAGAGGAGATGCCTTGGAGAGCTCCCCAAGGGGTGAGGTAGTGGTATCAGCAAGGGAGACTGAGGCCCCTTCCCAGTTTGAGCCACGTCACGGGTTTTCTCAGGACAGCACAGGCAGACTTTATCCCTGTATCTCAACAGGAGCTTAGTCATACTTGTGTTGGGGCAGTTCCTGGAGAGTATAGGCGTTCTTCTGCTCTGAACGGATTCCATCTAAGCCAATTTTGGAGTCTCCTAACTGCAGGTGGGAATTCAGCTGCAGACGGGAATTCAACTGCAGACAGATAGGCACATAGTCAGTGGGAGTGATGAAGCCAGAGAGGGCTTGTTGCCTACACCTCATCATTACACTCAATGAGGCAGAGGTTTACCTTCTCACAGAGGTGGGTAGGAGAAATAAATTTTTCTTGGAATTCCTCTCGATAGGAGGTAACTGGAAAAGGCTCCATTCCCCACTTCAAGGGAGAAGGTCCTCCTAGCAACAGTACAGATGAAAGGGGGTGGGGAAGAACAGAGACAGAAATCAGAGCAAAAAGGGATTTTTGAGGAGTGAAGCCCAGAGACAGAGGGAAGTGGGGTCAGAGAATCAGGAAAAAAGTGGGGCCCAGATGAGACATGGAGAAACAGAATCAGAAAAAGAGAGATATCAGAGCAAGAATAGTTGGAGAGCAGGGTGGAGAGAATAGAAAAACAGAGAAAGAGAAAAGAAACAGAGAAAAAGGACAGAACAGAAATCAAGACAGACATGAAGACGGAGATAAGACACAGAGCAGAAGAAAAGAAAGAAAAAAAGACCAGACAGACAGGGAGACAGAGACAAAAAGGAAGAAGACAGAGATACAGAAGAAAAACAAGAGACACAAAGAAAGAGGGGTACAAAGAAGGAAGGAGAGAAAAAGAAAGATCAAGAGCCAGAAATGAAAACAAGGGAGGATCAGGACAAAGAGGAAGACCAAGAGGAGACGGGGAAGTGAGAAAGACACATGGAGACATTATCTGTCTTCTAGGATCACAGTAAAACTGAAAGCAAAGGAGGATGGGGATTATGAACTTCATTTTTACAAAAGGGACATTGCACCAGTGGAGAAGGACGAGGACTCACCCAAATTCACTTAACAAAACAGTAACCATTCTGGGACAAAACCCCAGGTCTCCTGCCTCCCAGACTCAGGGTCTTTTCATTGCAGGAAGTGCATGTAGGGTGTGAGATGAGGGCAGATAGGGAAAGAACAAAGGTGAATCTTCCCATGATGAAAGCCAGGCTTAGGTTCTGGTGAAGGCTGTGCCCCCCCCCCCCCCCATCTCCTGCCTGCTGACTGACACCTGAGAAAGGGTTTTAGGGAAGTCAAGTGTGGTTGGATCTCCAGGGAGAGGGAAGTATTTCAGCTTTACCATCCATCCCTTGTCCTCTCCTGATCTCCTTGGGAGCTGGGGACAGGAGGCAAAGGTGGGGGGGAGAGGGGAGCAGGAAGGAGAGAAGCTGAGACTATAGGCCCTTTAAGACTATGGCCAGGGCAAAGTGGGAACCAGGGCCCAGGTCAAGACGGATTACGGACAGGGCCAAAGCCTAGGGCTTGGAGCTGGGGCAGAATCAGGGTGCCCCCCTCACCCAGGTGCAGGGAAGGAGCTTGGACTTGGGGGAACCGCTGCTGGGGCACGAAGACCTGGCAGTTGTGAGACAGAGGGATCCCCAACTTGTCTCTGTCTCCACTGGGGAAGCTATCTTTATCGAACTGCCTGAGGGCTTCCTTGGTGAAAGGATTGAAGTCCTCCCGTCCTGGGTAGGTGTACTTCTCTTGGTAAATGGTCTTGAAGACATTGATTCGGGGGTCTCCGTGCATCTTCAGGTTGCTTGTTTGCATCAGCTGGTTGGGGCTTGATTGGAAGCTGTTCATGTTATGGAGAGGAAAAGCTGTATGCATCTCACTGTTGATCTCTCGGATCTTCTCCAGGTCCTGGTGGAAGAGCCCCTTGCTGGAGCCTGGCACAAAGGGGGCAGCTGCGTGGATGCCCCAGTGGGCAGGGAACCAGCTACCAAAAGTAGTCTTCATACATCCTTCCTGGAGGCGGGGGTCAGGCCCAATTTTGAAGTGGGAGGACTTAAGGAATTCAACTCTGGGGAGGGGAGCAGGGAGGAGCTTTGGGGGGCTGTCAGCCATCCTGGTCTCACAGAAGGAGCCAGGTGGTAGTTTGGGCCCAAGTCAAATTTCAGGGGCTATATACCACTGTCCTGCCAACGAAAGAAGAGAACAAATGGTTAGCAATGTTGGATTTCACTTATCAATTTAATCACTCATTCACTTAACACACATTTCTTAAAGGGCTACCTCTTTAATATGGAAGAGGAAGAGGAGGAGGAACATTTATATCGCTCTTACTGTGTTCTAGGCCCTGTGCCAAGTGCTTCCAGGGATTATCTCACCCTTTTCAACTTTCTTTTACGTGCTGTTTTCCTCATTAGAAGGTTAAGTCCTTTACGGTCAGAGACTGGCTTACTTTCTACTCAGATCTGTGTACTCAGCTCTTAGGGTCAGTACCTGGTACATCAAAAAGCATAATAAATGTTTGTTGACGGACTGACTAAAGGTTACTGGTGCAAAGAGTTCTGGGAGAGATACAAAGCCAAGATAAGACCTGGTCCCTGCCCTCAGAAAGCCTGCAGTCTAGCAGAGGGAGAGAGGATACCAACTGGTAACTAGAATACACAATATTGCTTAAGTGTAATGGAGAAGCATAAAACCCTAGGGCTGAAGGAAAAGGTCCTGAATGACCCAGACCCCAGGCCAGCCTAGCCCAGCTTCCCTGCTATACTACTTCCTGAGGAAAAAAAAAAAAGTTTGGCCCAAGCAATATTTGTAAACAGTGGGAGCAGTCTGAAGGAACTTAGGACTCTAAAATCCTTATCCCCCATCCAAACTCTAGAGGAGCCGGGAAAGTTCTTCTTTGGAGTTTTGTAATTTGGGGTTAAAAGATTTTAATTTGTTTGAATAATTGTTTGTTGAATTGATTTGAACTGAGATAAAATGCAGCCCCCCCCTCCTCCTCCCAGGGGGTCAGTGGGGCAGCTAGGTGGCATAGCAGATAGAGTACTGAGCCTAGCAAGAAAACTCAATCTGACCTCAGATACTTCCCAGCTGTGTGACCCTGGGTAAGTCACTTAACCCTGTTTGCCTCAGTTTCCTCATCCATAAAATGAGCTGGAGAAGAAAATGGCAAACCACACCAGTATCTTTGCCAAGAAAGCCTCAAACCGAGTCTGAACAGCAACAACCCAGGGGTCAGTAATCAGCCACTGGGTAAGGAAGTTTATTAAACCCTAAGACCTTGATTTCAAGCTCACAGTAATAGAATCGTGATAGGAGTCTGGATGAACCTCAATGGCCAACTAATGCTACTCTAACCAGGAATCCCTTCTACAATATTCCTGACAAGCTGGCATTTCTTTAAGACAAGGCTCAGGCACCAATTTTTGTAGGAAGCCTCTCTCAAATCCCCCCCCCCCCCCCACACACACACCCTTCCCTAATTGTTAGTGTCCTTTTTCCCACTTGACTTCATACTAAGCTACTCTGGATACTTTGCTTTCATTAGCTTCGTGTTTATACTGTATGTCTTTATACATGTTGTCTCCCCCATTAGGCAGTAAGATCTTTGGAAGTAAAGATCATTTCATTTTCTGTGCTGCCCTCCTCCACAGTCCGGCATATAACAGACCTTCAATAAACACTTGTTGATTGATTGTGACTTGACACTTCCTGCAGAGGAAACCCATTCCATGTTGGGATGGCTATGAAAAGAAATGTTGCCCATACAAGGAGCCTAAACTTGTCCTGAGTCTAATGACACTCATCTGTGTGCCACTAGATAGAAGCTCCCTCCCTACCATCTAATCAACCGAATTGGTCTTCACCATTTGGGGTATTGCTTACTAGAGGCATCCCGGCATGTACTAGAAGACCTGGGATCAAATCTTGTCTCTGCCCCCATATCTGCTGTGTGACCCAGCCCAAGCCACTGAATCTCTCACGGCCCTAATAAGTCTCTCTGAGACTAAAAATTTCAGAAAAGGGACACGGTGACCTACATTAGTAAGAGGGAAATTGCTTCTCCGAGAGTTCCTTGTAAGAACAAAATCACAGGTAGAATCCCTATCTGTATTATTTTTTTATATCATGAATTACAAAATCAATTTGAGGACAAATTGCTTTCCTTGGGCATCGTATTTTCTAATTACAGCTTTGTTGGTCCCTCTTCTTTGAGGCATTCTGTATTGTCAATGTCCTTCCCAAGATTTGACTCTAGAATGGCTCTATCTCCCTGGAGGCCTAGTGGGCCATTTAAAGGTCTCTATCTCTTCCAGAGGAAAGGCAAGTACACAAGAGGCCCTTTGTATCCTAATCCTGTGTGGCCTCTGGCTCTCTTAAATGCACTCTTAGTAAGGCTTCATTAAGAAAGGAAGAGTACTGAGTTGGGAGGTGATACATTTGGGTCTGGGAGTCTTATTTATTTACCACCTGGTGTGGATGGGGTGGGAGGAGGGACAGTGACCAAGATGGCGGAGGGCCCTGAGTCCACATCATGCAGGACTGAAGGAATTAGGGATGTCTAGGTTGGAGAAGAGAAGACATGATAGCTGTCTTCAAGTATTTTAAGGAAGAGAAATTAGGCTGATTCTGCTGGACTTCTGGGAATGAACTGCTGGAATTTAGGCTTGAGGTAAAGAAAAGTCCTAACATTGGGAAGTATCTGGTAGATTAGGCTGGCCCGGGAGGTTGTGAATTCCTCTTTCCCCAAGGTCTTCATTCAAAGACTGGCCTGACTCTTATCTGGCACATGGCTGAGAAAATTCTTGTTTGGGTGTGGGGAGGACAAGCTTGCCTCCCAACTCTGAGATTCTGTGACCTTGCTGGGCTCAGGAATTTTGTGGCTTAAGATCTGGGGCTGCCAGAGTTGTATTCCGGACTTAAGTCTCCTAGACCAGTGGTGTCAGACTCCAAAAGAAACAGATCCCTGTGGGCCACGTGCTGATTTAGAAAACCACAAGCTAACATTATCTATGTTCTGTTATATTTTTATTGACTTGTCGTTGTTAAACATTTCACAATTACATTTTGACTCTAGCAGCCTGCGGGGTCTGTTTAACAGCCCTGTCCTAGACTATTCTAGTCCCGTTTTATAAAGAACACCTAGGGAAAGATAGGCTGAGACCCCACCTTGAGCCCCCTCCCTAGAAACCTCCTCCCTTTTCAAGGTCAAGCACTCACTTCTTGCACCACGGTTTCAGAGCCTGGAGGACAGAAGCTCCAAGATCCCACTGACACATTTGTAACCCAAGAGCTCCGTCCTACCCGCTACCCACTTCTGCCACCTCCCTCTTCCTCTGCCAGACAGAGCCCCGCCATATCACAATGGATCCTTGGCAACCCCCAGGTGCAACATGAAACAACCCAGGGCCAGGAAGGGGTTCAAGTGTCTGTCCCAGTCTTCCTTCAGGCTTAGAATGGCCCTTTTCAAATTCTGGGCTTCCATCTTCCTCTGGAAAATGTGGGAAATAACATCTCCCCCCCATCCCAACCCCTATCTCCCACTTTTGTGAAATGTGCCTTGTAAAACTGTAAAGCACCTTTGGAATCTGAACTCTTAATATTATTTCTGAGTGTGCAGTCTGGAGAAAGCCCTGGATTGAGGGTCAAAAGAAATGCCATCACTAGGTAATGGTTTTTTTTTTACCTGAGGCAAGACCATAACATTATCTGGCTCATACCCTGTGGTGGTGGCTGTGTCTCACTCATGGATTCTAACAATAAAATTGCTATCTCTGTCTCATCTGTCCTCACTCTAGTCCAACCTCCACACAGCTCCCAGAATAATTTTTTTTTGAAGCATCAGTCTGCCCAAGATGTCACCTTTCTAACTCAATAAACCCCAATGGCTCACTATTAACCCCTGGATCAAACATAAAGTTTTTGTTTGGCCTTTAAATCTATTCCCCCACCAAATTTTTTTTTAAATCTCTTCATAACCAGGCCTCCTTCTACTCCTTCTATCCTTCCAGTCTTCTTCTTCTTCTTCTTCTTTTTTTTTTTGATTTTTTGGAGGGCAACTGAGGTTAAGTGACTTGCCCAAGGTCACACAGCGAGTAAGTATTAAGTGCCTGAGGCTGGATTTGAACTCAGGTCCTCCTAACTCCAGGGCTGGTGCTCTATTCACTGTGCCACCTAGCTGCCCCTCTAGTCTTCTTTCAATTTGCTTTTCTCCAAAATTCTACAATCCAGCTACTGAAGTTAAGTGACTTGCCCAGGGTCACACAGCTAGGAAGTGTCTGAGGTCACATTTGAACTCAGGAAGATGAGTCTTCCTGATGCCAGGGCCCACTGTACCACCTAGTTGCCCCCCTTGACCAGATTATCTTCTTGTTGATATGAAGGGTTTGTGATGGATGATTGAAGCTTTTGATTGATTAGGTAAGTTCCCCAACGAGTTTGATTAGGCTTTGTCAGGGACATTTGTCTGAAGGGTACCTCCCAAGGGGCTGGCCGTATGCCCTGGTACCTTCCCAAGAGGGCACAGGGAATTCCTCTGATTGATTTCCAGTAACTGGGACTGTCTCTGAGATGATGGGCAACTGAGAGTCAGGGAGGGGGATGGCCTTTTGTAGGAAAAGCTTCTACATGGTTTATTAAAACAAGCTGAGCCATCACCTTGGGTCTTTCTTGTATTCTCTCTCCCAGGAGTTTCGCCATCTGAATGGAGAGGTAAGGAGAACAGTGTCTGAGATGGCCGAGAAAACCTGAGGAGCGACTTCAAGGACCTTGACTTTCTGGCCACCTTACACCTTTCAGTTTCTTTTTCTGCATACTGAAGAAGAGACTTCTTTTTCAGTCATGTTGGACTCTTTGTGACCCTATTTGGGGTTTTTCTTGGCAAGGATACTGGAGTGGTACAGATAAGGAAACAGATAAGGAGACAAACAGGGTTAAATGACTTGCTCAGGGTCACACAGCCAGTGTCTGAGGCTGGATTTGAACTCAGCTCTTCCTGACTCCCGGCCTGGTGCTCTGTCCACTGTGCCACCTAGTTGCCCTGAAGAAGAGACTAGAACTATTAAAAATTAATTTACCAGACCCTAAGTATAGTGGTCACTGGGACATTGATAGAATTCCTACAGAAGCACGTGGGAATCACAAAGATGTGCTTGTACAGAGCCTGAGACAAGAGACCCCGAGAGTGAACACCTCCAGACTCGGTGATTGCTTCCGTGATAAGCTCCCAAAGCTCAAGTTGAGTTCCCAGTCAAAAGTTCAGAGATCCCCAAGTTCAGATGTTCAGGCACTGCCCTCCTAGAGAAAGAGGAGCATGTCTGGATGCAGCAAGCATGGTCCTTGGAGACAAAGAAGAGCATAATCCACACAGCTCTTGTATAGCAACTGTAAGAATGCTGGGCTTGGAGTCACAGGCCCTGGATTCAAATACTGACTCTTTCACTTGGTCTCAGTTTTCCTCAGTTGTAAAAGGAAGGGTGTGGACCAGCTGATCATGAAAGTCTCTTCCCACTCTGAGTCTATGCTCCAGTGAATTATTCAGCCAGTACAAGTGGATCCAAGGTGAAAGAGAGTGGTTGTTAACAGCACCCCAAGGGTGTTTTCCTCTGAAGGGGTGGGGAGTGCATAATGAACTCTTTGAGTGCTTTATAAAGTTCTTATGTTTGTTCATGGACTTCTGTGCCTCCTTAGGGTCTTATTCATTTCCTGGAGGGTGAACTAACTCTTCTGTAAAATGAACTGGAGAAGGAAATGGCAAACCGCTCTAGTATCTCTGCCAAGAAAACCCCAAACGGGGTCAGGGAAAGTCGGACGCGACTGAAACGTTTGAGCAACAAAAATGGGCGAATTAAAAGCTGTCCTGAGCCACAATCCCCATAACATCAACTGAAGGGCCCACGAGGGAGCTGGGGGCTTTGTTACCCGTATTTGGGGAAACCTAGAATTATTGCTAAGCTTTATTTGAAAGATTTCTGCCAAAGTGAAAGTCTAGAACTTAGAAACCAGGATACCTAAGCTTGATTTTGGAGACTTGGAGATTTGCCCTTGTGTGGGGAGCAATGAGCCAAAGATGGGCCTTGTCTATGTGAGCCCAGACGGGGCCCCAGGCAGGCTTTGCATCAGCAAGGTTAGCATGGAAGAGGCCTTTCTTCCCACATTTAGTCCCCCTCTAAGGTTCCACACCTTGCCTCGTTCTGGATACCCACTGACCCTTTAACACCCCACTGAGGATGACTGATTGAACCACGGCTCAGTCAGCCAGAGAGCCAGAATATCCTAGCAGCCTCGGCTGGGAAGGAAGCCATCAGACAAACCTGGGGCCCCTGGAAAGGGGAAACCGTGAGGCTCCAGAGATGACCGCAGGTACTCTTTCCAGTGTAAGCAGCAGTGGCAGCAGCTGATGGACTTTGCTAGAGGGAGGGGGAACTGGAGAGGGGCCCCACAGCACAGCGGAAAGAATGCCTGGAAGAACAGGAGTCAGAGCACCAGGGTTTGAATCCTGTCTCTGTCCCAGCTACCTGTATGAACTTGGACAAACCACTAAACCTCTTGGGGTGCCTTGCTTTCTTCAACTGAAAAATATTCAGCTCAGACTAGATGCCCTATAATATCCAACTCTAAATCCAAGCCTGGAGCAGAGCAAATATCCTGATTAAAAAAAAAAAGGGAAAAGAAGAGAATTTACAAACTAGCTATCTCTGATAATCTGCTCTGGAATTTAGCCATGAATTCCAGTAAAACATCCTTGCACACTGTTTGCAAACTCTGTTCTCTTCCCTTTTTTTTTTCTTTTTTGCAAAATTGGGGCAAGCATAGGATGGAGGAGGCCTAAATTCAACAGCAGTTTGTCTGAAATAGGCCTTTGAGTACACTGCAAACTCCGGATGAATCCATGGTCAGTCAGTCCGCCAGAAAAGTTAATTCCGTCTTGGGATGCATTAAGACAAGCATAGCTTCAAGAAATTAGGAGGTGATAAACCCTTCGTAATCTGGACACTCCTCCCCCACTTACCCTTCCACCCAGTGACATTGGCCTCACACAAGAGCTGCATCTCTCAGCTTCAGGAATTTTTCCTGGCTGTCCCCCAGGCCCTAAATGTTCTTCCTCCTCATCTCTGTTTCCTGGCTTCCTTTAAATTTCGGCTAAAATCCCACCTTCTACAAGATGCCTTTCCCCATTCTTCTTACTCCTACTGCCTTCCCTCTGTTAATTATTTCTAACGGATCCTGTCTGTATCTTGTTTGTACATATGTTTGTCTGTTGTCTCCCCTCTCATGAGGAGACCATGAGTTTCTTGAGGGGCAGGACTGTCTTTTGTTTTTCTTTTCTATTCCTGGCTCTAAGGCAGTGCCTGGCACAGAGCAGGTGTTTAATAAATGTTTATGGATGGACTGACTGATTGATCGGCCTTCTGCATTCTGTCCTGCTTAGACCACATCTGAATTCAGTTCTGGGAAATGTGTTCACGTACTGATAAGCTGGAGAATGTTAGAGAGAAGAGTAGCCAGAATGTCAAAGGGCTTTCTCTGAACCCATGAATCCACTGAAAGAACTGAGACTGAGGACAGCTAGGTGACGTAGTGAATAGAGCATCAGCCCTGGAGTCAGGAGGACCTGAGTTCAAATTTGATCTCAGCAACTTAACACTCACTAGCTGTGTGACCTCGGGCAAGTCACTTAGCCCCAATTTCCCTGCCTTCTCCCCTCCAAAAAGAAAAAGCAAAAGAAGAAAGAAAGAAAGAACTCAGACTGTCCAGCCTGCAAGCGGGAGAGGCTCAGGGGAGGCATGATAAGGCTCTTGAAATGTCTGGAGGGCCACCATGTGGAAGAGCAATTAGATTTGTTTTGCTTGGTCCCAGAGGACGCAGGAGCAAATTGGTAGAGGTTACAAAGAGACCAAATTAGAATCATCATCAGGAAAAACTCCAGAGCACTCAGAGCTATGTTATGAGTAAAAGTGGAGTAGGTTGTCTCTTAAAACCCATCTCTTGTTGGCAGTTCACACCTTGCCAAACTGCAACCCTGGGTCACTTTCATCATCTGCATCTCCCACATCAACTCACTCAGTGCTGCTGAGCAGAAATGGATGAAGTGATACAAATGTCAATTACAGACTGACGTTCTCTATTCTCAACTAGGCCCTCACTGCAGCATGGCAATCTTTTTACACTTCCTCTATCCCACTCACCACAATCCCTTTTCCAAACTTTCTCTTCTTTCCTCAAATGTTCCATGGCTTTTGGGATGTGCTAATAAATGTTTAACAGCTAGCTCTCTGGGGGTAAAAAATATTGCACTTTGAATCTGAACTTGCATTATTAACATTCAATCCACTACTTTCTTAAGTCTAGACAGTTCACAAAACAAATCAAAACCAGATTTGTAGTTCTCACGCTGAAAATTTAACAGTCTCTTCTGAGCCAGTAGGAACTGTCTTCAGCATATCCCTCTCTTTTGAGGACCTCCATAACCTTTGCAATGCTTTTCCCCTCTTCTTTATTTCAGAAGTATTTCCTCCTTTACCCCAGTCTCTGATGAAGAAATGACCCTCCTCCTTACTAAGGCTGGACCTTGATCCCCTTTTCCTTCCCATATTCTCTAGTAGATTGCCCCACTATTACTATCCACTTCTAATTTTCTCCCCCCACCCCTTACTGGTTCTTTCTCTGCAACTTACAAACATGCCCATGTCTAATTCTTTAAAAAAAAATTTTTTTTTAATCTCACTAGATTCTATCATCCTTGCTAACTAATGTCTTATGTCTCTCCTCCCTTTCCCAGATAAACACCCTGAAAAAGTTATCTACACTCAGGGCACCCACTTCCTTACCTCTCACTCTCTGCCACCACCATTCAACTGAAACACTCTCTCCAAATTAATGACCTTTCCTCAATCTTCATCCTTCTTGACCTCTCTGCTGACCTCATCGTCTTCCTCCTCTGGGTTTTGTAACCCTTCTCCTGGTCTTCCTCCTCTGTGACTGCCCATTGCTGACCAGTCATCTTTGCTGGACCATCATCTGTGTCATACTCATTAACTCAGGGTGTATCCCAAGGCTCTTTTCTGGGAACTCTTCTTTCTTTCCTTACTCTCTCGGTGACCTCATTAGCAACCCTGGGTTTAATTGGCATCTCTATGTTGATAACAACACTAGCTAGCATTTATATAGCTCCGTAAGGTTTACAAAGCACTTTCTGTCAGTTATCTCATTTAATCTTCTCAACAATCTTGTGAGGTAGGTGCTGTTATTATCTCCATTTTTGCCAATCAGAGAATGGAGGCAAACAGGATTAAGTAAGTGACTTGCTCAGGGTCACACAGCTAGTATCTGAAGACTGGATTTAAACCCAGGACTTTCTGATTTCAGGCCCAGCTTTCTATCCACACACCACACAGCTGTATGACCCATATGACCTTGGCCATAACCATTTCCCTTTTTTGGACTGCAGAAAGTTCTTGCAGCTGTCAAGCAAAAAGATTTGGACAAGATATAATTTCTAAACTCCCTTACAGCTTTCCAATCTCTGATCCTTTGATCTGGAAAATTCTGATAATGCTTTTGTTCCTACAGGGCTGGGAATCTAGTGAGATAATAATGTATGTAAAGTGCTTCGTCACCTTAAAATGGCTTTGTAAATTTCAACTGTCTTGACACCCCAGGGCCTGGCCAGCACATGGAAGCTCCTAGGCCTGCCCCAATGAACCCCAGCAATTGCTCCCTTTGCAGAGCTCCTCTTTGAAGAGGCCCAGCAAGCCACAGGCCCCTCCCTTGGGCTTCCAGGCTTATTTCACGTTACTTCTCTAATTACCCTCTCAGTTTCAGCCAAACGAGGTTACCATCTGTTCTGTCTCCTGTCTCTGCATCCTAGCAAAGGCTAACATTTGCACCCGTGTCTGGAGTGTTTTCTCTCTCCTCATCTCTCTGCCTCTTAACTAATATCCCTAATGACACCTCCTATCCAAGGTGTTTCCTAATGGTCTCAGTTATTAGTGCCGGTTCCCTCTTCCAATTAATTTGTCTTGACTTAATCTAGATACTCATTGTGTCCCCCCAGGGGAAGCTCCTTTTGCAGGGGCTGTTTTGTGTCCCAGCCATCTAACACTGATGCCAAGCAAAAGTAAGTATTTAGTAAATATTGGTTAGTACACCTGATATTCCTTAGTAAATATTCGTTGAATGGAATAAAATTGAATTGAAAGGGAAGCACTGTCATATGGAGGAATGATGATAATAACAGCCGGTATCTGCATAGCGCTTGTCATCTTGTTTTAAACCCTGGGAGGTAGGTGCTGTTATTATACCCATTTTACAGATGAGGTCCTAGAGCAAGTCTAGGCCCACTTTCTGGGCCTCATTTGTAAAGTGAGGAAGGTGGCCGCTGGCCTAGACGAACTCTAAAGTCCTTTCTACCCCGCTCCATCCGCCTCCCCACCCCCTCCGTCCTCGCCTTTAAATCTAAGATAATGGAAATCTAAACATAGAAGGTTAACACAGAGAGCACCAAGTTAGTGCCAGACAGAAAGCTACACGGGGCGGGGACTTATGAATAGCCCGACAAGCCCCGCCCCTCCGCTCTTGCGTTTCCCCGCCCTTCGCGCCGCGTGATGACGTCACCGAGTCCGGCCCGTAAGTGTTGCCATGGCGGCGCTGAGCGGCTTAGTGTCTGCGCTGGAGTCCTATAGAGGCCGGGACCGCTTGGTGAGGCCCCGGACGGGCTGGGACCGGACCTCGGAGGCGGGGAAGGGTGGCGGGGCCGCGAGCTTCTCGCCGTGCCCTCCTCCTCCTCATTCCCGAGGGTCAGCCCGGCCCTGTGGGCTCCGGCCTGATTCTTCCTGTGGGTCCCGGGTTCCGTGGGCGGGGCTGTCCCTGCAGGCCTGGGACAGAAGCTGTGAAGCCTCTCGGTAGAATGAGTGGGGGTCTACCCGCGTTTCTGCCCCTCAGGCCTCTGGGAACAGAGAAGACTTGGGCCCCGATCCCCCACCCCCTAGCTCCGGGGCAGGATCTCGCCGCAACATCGCCGGTCATGGGGCCTCAGTTTCCTCATCTGTTCCTTGAGTGGCCGGACAGTTAAAATGGGAAGAGCCCTCCCAGGAGCAGGATTCCCGGTATAGCAGAAAAAGCCCCGGATTTGGGGCTGGAGGACCTTGGTCAACAATCCTAAATCATCAAACATTTCTCAAGCCCCAGCTCCGCACCACCTTGTTCCAAGTGCTGGGACATATAAAGAAAGTGCCAAAAAGAATCCCTGCCCTAGGGGAGCTGGAGCGGGACCCCAAACCCTGCCCCCGTGTGACCTGGAGCCAAGCCCTTGCTTTCCTCCGTAAAATGCCTAGATGATGGGTTTTTAGCTCAGGCGCCACCACCTTGGTTTTCCTTTTAAATATTTTGAGAACTAGTTCAGCCTAGTTAGTTTCTTTTGTAATTAATTGTGTGGTTTTAAAAAAAATTAATTTAAAGACATTATTGTTCAACAGACTGTCCCAGGGATCCATTACACAAAAGGATAAAGGCCGCTGGACCAGATGACCTCAGGTCTCTTCCAGTTTTAGGGTCAGTGATTACAGGGTCAGTGATTACAGGCTCAGAATTGGAAGGAATCTTGGAAGCTGTTTGGTCCAGCCTCCTCATATTATAGACAAAGTAGTCTGAGGCCCAGAGAAGTAAGTGACCTCAAACATGCAAGGATATTTTAAGTGGGATCCAATCCCAGCCTGCTTTTACATTTCTCCAGATCACATTGTCATTGGAATCCTAGCTCTGTGACTCAGCATTTCAGTGACCTTGGGGTTAATCATTTTTCTGGACCTCAGTTTCCATGTGTGTAAAATGAATTGATAAGAAGAGATTATTTCTAACATCCTTTTGAGCTCTAAATCTGTGATTTTAGATTTTAAAACTGGTAGCTTTCTCTTCAGAAAGTTGAGTAGAACTAGACAATTATAAGTTTTCTTGTGGCTCTACAAATGTCTCTATTCAAATGAAAGCTACAAGGGTTGTGCTGATGAGGGGCCATTATATATCTACTGCATGTGACACTTGAACCCAGGCCTTCCTGGTTCTAAACCTCTCTGACATACTGTGTCACTCTAAGGCACACCACTTAATTTCTCAGTTCCCTAGGCAATTCTCTAAAATTTTTAAGCTGCACAGGCAAAGCAAACCTGCCTTGGTAGAGTTTCCTGTACCCATGAAATCAGGAGTCTACTCTGTCCCTGTCCCTGTGGCTGCTATATGCAGAGCCTGTACTCCAAGGCAGTATGCGGGACACAAATATAAAGCACAGGCTGCTGCTTTCATGAAACTCACCATCGAGTAGGTGACCAGGTCATGATCTGAACTAAAAATGTTTTTTCTCTAAAAGATCAGTGCTACTTGTCCTAAATTTAATGGTTATAAAATGGTGTTTTTAGATTTTAAAACTAGTAGCTTTCTCTTTAGGAGAAGGTTGACAAGAATTCATGTCTTGTGGTTTCCTAGCCAGGTCTCTCCTCCATAAAATGCTGCTTACATTAGTACCATTTATCATGAAATATTTAACTTTATTAAAGATTTAGCAAAGGCCTAGTCTTTTACCAGTTATGTAATTTTGTGGCAATGAGGCAGAGAAAAAGAGTCACTGATACTATAGGCAAAGGTAACGAGACTCCATCTTGCAGTAAAGTACAAATCATTTTGGAGACTTGTGTTATGCACTTGAGTGACTGATATATTTACTTGTCAAGAGAATTCTAGACTTACTGTATGTAGCCTGAGAAAGTTCCAAAATGTTCACTATCTGTTTTCTGACCATTTTTGAAGGTGGTATGCTATACAGATTGCTACAAAGTGCTTTTTTTGTTTCTCTCCTGCCTTTTTATCCTACCCATCTTCCAGATAAGTGAGCATACAGATATCCTCGGGTTCACACTTATCAAGTAACACTGAAGTAGTTCTTTCTCCTGGGGGTTGGTTTCAAATTCATATCTTCAGTGCGTCCCAGGCCACCTGAGTCACATTTTCCACTTTGCAGTAACACACAAGCATCAACCTATGTTTCTTTAACCTCAGATAGAGTTCTACCATTTTGAATGTCTACTTTTTAAACTCAGAATTCATTAGTTCAGTCTTGTCACCCATCACTAATACCAACTAGGGGTTTTATCACACGATAGCATAAATGATCATATTTGAAAACTGAATTTTTGGCATTTTATTGTAATACACTGTCTATTTAGCAAATATGACATGCCCAGCACTGTGCTAGGTGCTCTGGTGGATAGAAATGAAGTACTGTATAAGAAATGGTCTTTGTTGTCTGGTTGAGGACAGAAGACCTACACGTATTATGGAGCTTAAAACCAAGATAGAAACTAAAAGTGATAGTTGACTACTACAGATAAAGCATAAATCAATGCCCTGCTTTCTCATGCATGCTGCCTCTGCTTTGCCACAGATGAGGACCTTGAGCTATGGCTGTCAGCTGATTGGTGGGCTCCTGGCTAAGCAGTCTTCTGTCAGATCTGAAGTAGGGAAGAGGCTTCTGGTGATTTCTGCGCAGCTCAGCCACTGCAGGACCGTCTTGCGGTTGTTTGATGACCTGGCTATGCTTGCGTACAGCAGGCAGTATGGCCTGGGTGCTAAGGTAACCCTATCAGAACTATCTCATAGAAACAGAATGTTTTGAATATGGCCTAATCAGGAGACTCTCGTCATTAAAAGAGGCTGCTTAAAATCACTCTTGATTCTTATAAGAGCTTGTAATGTTACTTGCTTCTTTGGGAGAAGGATAAACATAAGGATCATGGAACGAGTGGACTATGACAAACGAATTCCCCTGGAGGTACCTTGTTAGAGATAAATTATTTACCATGAAGGACTACGGTGTTTGAAATCACTTCCAACTTTAAATCCTAGGAATCTGTCATGGTGGTAGAGAAAAATGAACACCAGACAAGGAGTCAAAGGGTCTACCACTGATGGCTCTGCCATTTCCAGTGTGACCTTGGGCAAGTGACTTCAGACCACTGAACCTCAGTTTTCTCATCTATAAAATGGAGGGATTGGACTAGATGACCTTTGAGGGCCTTTCCAACTCTATAAAGCATTCACTCCCTGGTGGTAATGGAGAGCCTTGTGTTGATTGCTGCAGGGGCTACAGAAAACTATAAGATGTGATCCCTTGTAGACCTCACATTTTATTGGATATTACAGTCTAGTTAAATATACAAGCTCACATTCCATCTGATATCTCAGTCCAATTAGACACAGGAAAACATAACCCAAAAGACCTCTGAGGTGTCAGCTTGAGTCCTGTAATCTTGTCCTTTCTCAGATTCTTCAGTGGCGTGGTTTTAGGTCTCCTTACCATTGTGGTCATCCTCCTATGGACTTGTTCCAACTTGGTAATGTCTCATCTGAAATAATTTTCCATAAGTGCAATTTCTTCAAAAAAACAGTTTTATTGGTATATTTGTTTTTTCATTGTAGACATTTTTGGATATAGCCTCCTACCCATCCCTTTTAGGGGATGTAACAATAAAAAAACAGTTGGCCCAGCCTAACCAACCCAGTTACCCCGTCTGTGTGTGACATCCCATGCCCATACTCACTCCCACCTTTCTCTAGAACCAAGATTGGTCATTATAGTGACTGTGTTTGGCATTTTTCCTCATTGCACTTCCGAAAATATGACTCATTCCCTCACTTGCAGGTTCTTCCTGTCTACAATGGTTACAGTCCTCTTCTTCCTGGTTACAATTAGGCCTAGCCGCAGAAAGCTCTGTAGAGTAGCTCCAAAAGGAATTACCTCTAGTTACTAGGCCACACATTTGCATTACAAGGGATTTTAGGAGGCAATTATTTTCCTTATTTTTTTTTTGAAGTATAAAGAACTATAAAAGACGGTCAATAGCGGTATCTGACAGGTTCTTTTTTAGAGGCTGTGTCCTGGTGGGATCAGATGACATTTGGTGTCCTTCAGGCTCAGGAATTCAATTTAACAAACATTTATTAAACTCTTAGTATATACAAAGCAGTGTGGCCTAGTGGATTTGGAGCTGCCCTCCAAGTCAGGAAGGCTTGAGTTCAAATGCTACCACTGACTCTTACTGGCTTTTGGACTTTGGGCAAGGCACTTAACTTCTCAGCGCTCTAGACAATTTTCTAAACCCATGAGCTGCAGAGCGGTGCGGCTTTTAATTTGTATTGTCAGAGATTTTTCATCAGGGAGTTTCCTGTCACCACATCAAAGGGCCAGCCCTTAGCCCTGTTCCTGTATGCAAGGTGTCAGAAATGCAAAGACAGCAAGTGACACGTTCTTTGCATTTGAGGAGTAGGGAAGGTGCTGTGTGTACGTGGCTCCGTATCAGTGAATGCAGGGAGTGCATGCAGAGGACAGAGGAGAGCTTCAAGTCAGCTGCTCAAGAAAACTGGAGGAGGGCTTCACTGAGGAGGTGGCAACTGAGCTAAGCCTCCAAGAAAAGGCAGACAGTGAAGGAAGTCGTGGAGAGCAAGGGCATCGTAGGCCCCAGAGATGGCTCGTCCAACTCCGCTGGCACGTCAACCTCAGGAGGAACCAGCAGATCAGTTCAGGCCAGGCTGTCGAGGGGTGTGTGTGTGTGTGTCTGTCTGTCTGTGTCTCTGTGCGTCTCTCTGTGTGTGGTTTAGTATAGAAGACTGAGAAAGAGAAGCAGGAGGGATGGTGAACGCCAGGCTAATGGGACTTTATGAGGCTGTATCTTCACCATGTGCAACAGGGAACCACCAAAGGTTTTCTGGCAGAGAAGTGAGAAGGTCAGACCTTAGGAGGGTCATTTTGGCAACTATGTGAGGGATGAATTGGAGACAGGAAAGTTAGTTATAAGCTGGTAAAGCAGCACAGCAAAAAATAAAACAGGGCCTGGGCTAGGATGGTAGACGTACAATATAGATGGAGAGAAAGTGATGGTGTCTGCACACAGTAGGTGCTGAATAAATGCTAGTTGATTGGCAGATGGGAGAAATGGTGGTGTTAGAATCAGCAGAACTTAGCAACTGATTAGATTTTGGGGATGAAGGCATGGGAAGAGTCATATTTCTCAGGTTCTGAACACAGGTGACAAGGAGAATGATGATGTCATCAACAGAAATAGGGCAGGTATAGGGGAGAAGAGGGTGGGTTCAGTTTGGATATAGAGTTGGAGGGGCTGCGAGTCCACCCGGGTAGAGCTGGAGGTGCAGGACTGAATTCAGAGGCAACACTTAGCTATCTGTGTACATCTGGGAATCATTTGCTAAGGGCTGATAATGGATTCTATGGGAGTGAGTGAGATTACCAGCGCAGAGGAAAGAAGGAAGAGAAGGGGGCATATACTAAAGCATGAGAATACCAGAAAGAGCACAGAAGAAGAAGGGTGATGTGTGGAAGAGCAGGCAGGTGGGAGGGAGGGAACCAGGGAAAGAGGCCTGACATCAGAGAGCCAGGGCTGGAAGTCTAGCCCTGCCATTGACTGTCTGTGTGGCCAAAGACAAGCTGCTTCCTTTCTGTAGGCTTCTGTTGCTTTATCAGTAAAGTGAGGTGCAGGACTACACAGCCTCTTGAGGTGCCTCCTTGCTTCAGACCTATGATCCTTTGAACTAACTAAAAGGGAGAGCTTGTCCAGGATGAAGGGGACATGGAGTGTGGAATGCTCCATTTGGGCAGAGAATGATTGAAAAAAGGGCTCACATTTACTGGGATATCACTGGCATATGGAAAGCACTGAGAATTAGATGAAAAAGGTAACTAAAATGTCCATTTCCTTTTCCCCACTGGTCCAGTGCTAGACATCGGTTATCCCAAGGGTGTCAAAGACAGAAAGAAGGGCCTCACATAGACCAGAATATTCATAGCAGCCCTTCCGAGGTAGCAGAGAAGTGGAGAGCTGAGAGGCAGGAGGGTGTAGTGAATGTGGCCATTAGGCTGCAGCTGGCCTTAGAGTCAGCGAGACCTGGGTTCCTGGTTCATCCCCAACACACACAGGCTTTGTGACTATGGCCAGGTCATCGGTCATCTAACCTCCTGGAGCCCTAGGCAGTTCTCTAAGAGTAGGTCTTAACCTGCAGTTGGTGAACTTGTTAATATTTTGGTAACTGAATTTCAGTAGAATTCTTTCCCTTGTCATCCCATGTTTATTTTTTAACATGATTTTTTTTTTTACTTTGTAAAGGGAGGAAGGTAGGGCAGTTGGGGTTAAGTGACTTGCCCAGGGTCACATGGCTAGTTTTTTTTGTGTGTTAAGTGGCTGAGGCTGAATTTGAAACCAGGTCGTCCTGACTCCAGGGTTGGTGCTCTATTCATTGCACCACCTTAAATATGATTTTGAGAAAGAGTCCATCCATAGGCTCCATCAGACTGCCAGAGGGGTCCAAGCCACAGAAAGGATTCAGAAATCCTGCCCTAAGACTAACCCTAACCCTAGGTAGGGAGGGATCCACCTTGGTGGGGGGGGGGCAGGGTCCTGACCAGTTCTTACCAGTGAAATCGTATGATTGATTAAAAAAAACCAACTGGAAACCATGTCCATTGAGGAGGGAATTGCTAAATAGATTGTGTTACATTAATCGTGTGATGAACTATTACTGGGCCATAAGAAATGATTTTAAAAAACCAATACAAAGAAGCTTGGAAGACATAGGTAGTGATCCCAAGGAAAGGGATGACCAAGAAAGTGATGTAGCAAAACACCCGTAGTAATCTAAGTGGAATAAGCTGAAGCAGAAGAAAGTGAGCGCTGTAATTACAGCGACAAAGCGTGGCTCCTGGGGCAGAGCTGGGAAGTCGGGCTGCAGGGATGGGATATCGCTCCCCCCCACACTCAAGCAAGGCTGCTGGCTCGGCTCGGCTCAGCTCGGCTCGGCCCGGCCCTTCTGGTTTTCTTTTCTCTTTGCTTTAAATTCTTTGTTACAAAAGATGGCGCGCCGGGCGGGAGGGGGCAGTGAATGTGATGTAAAAACCAAAGACAGGAGTAAGCTTAAGGTTTTGAAAAGGGCAAAAGATGATGGAGACTTTTCAGGCAAGCCAGATTGGAAGCGGTTTAGCTATGAATGAGTGGTGAGGAAGTGGAAGCAGCAAGGGGTAGGTTCCTTTCATAGGAGTTTATCTACTGATGAAAGGGAAGGGAGATAAGGAAGGCCAGTTTGGGGCTGGGGGTAGAAAGGTGAGAGGAACGTTTTTTTGTTTTAAGGATGGGGAGATCTGATCTGATTCCTCTCTAGGGAACTGATTCAGACTGATGAAACTGGAGAGACTGATCAGTCATCAAACATTTATTAATCAAAGTTATTCAATTCAACAAACATTTATTTAGCATCTACTATTGATTTATAGGGCACTGTGCTCGATGCTTAGATTTTAGTCTAGTGGAAAAATAAAGATGCAGATATAGATCATTTTTAAACATTATACTATGTATGTATTAGATACAAGTGCTGCTAAGGCTTCGTGGAGTAGGTGGCTTTTGAGTTGGTTTTTTGAGGTAAAACAGGTAGAAATGGGGAAAGAATCACCTCTAGGTCAAGAGTTTTACCTTGGGGTTTATGAACTTGTTTTCAAAAAAAGATTTTGTAAAGTGTATTTCTTCAGTGTAATTGGTTTCCTTTGTAATCGTGTGAATTTTTAATGCATTTAAGAACATTATTTTGGAGGGGGGTCCACAGGCTTTACCAGGCTGCCAAAAGGGTCCATGAAACCAAAAAAGTTAAGATTCCTTGCTCTAGGCCAAGGGAATAGTGTAAACCAAAGGTACTTGGGTGGGAATGTACAGGGTACAAGCCAGGCAGTAGTGCAGTTTTGTTTGGAGGGTAACAGTAGGAGAAGTCAGGAAATGAAGGATGGCCCCAGAGTGTGAAGGATCTCGAATGACAAAGGGCTTTGAACTTTAGTTGGGAGAGAGAAGGAAGTCACAGGATTTTTCAGCACAGAAGTGACATAAACAGCAGGTCTTCTGTGTTTGTTATATTGCAGGCCCACCTTGCCGATGTTCCCATCCCCTACTCTCCCTTTTGAGGAATGACATTTTCATGAAGGCAAGTTGAGAATTTCCCAGTTGTTACAGACTAGCTGACTTCTGTGTCACTTCTAGCTCCAAGGCTTTGATCCCATGGGCAGTAGTGATGAGTTCACAAGACAACTGGTCACATCTATATACTTAGTACCTTTTTTCCTGATGGGTAAGGCCATCCCGGAAATCCAGTTATAAAATCAGAAGGCGCTTGCTGTGTATGAGATTAGAGCAGAGGGCCTTGAATATTCTCGGGGAAATTTCTAACTGATCCTGGCCACCTAGACTCTGAAAACACTCTTCTCTGGACAGTGTCAGAGATACAGTGACATGCCCTGTTCCTCTTTGGTCTCCCTTTTCTGGATTCCATGCAGATCTCACCCTCCTGCTAAGGTACCATTACCTGGGACAAGTCACAACACAGTTAAATTGTACATTCCAGGTACATTCCAGGCATTCTTTCCCAAGGAGATTGAATAGATCATAGTTTATTAGTCCTCCCTTCCCAAACAATATTGCTACATATTACAGTACAGTAAAGGAGACTACAACCCAGCATGTCTTTAGTTACACTATAGGTAGATGTTTTACATCATTTCTCAGCCCAGGGGGTTGGGGGGGGAGGCGGTTTCCTCTGCCACTGGCCAACCCCCTATATGTTAGAAGGAGGACATTTCTCCAACCTTTCCAGATCCAGGGGTGCCCCCATGCGCTGACCACAGAAGGCAGCCCAGGCTGAATGCCAAAGGAGTGGGAAAGCCCACAAGTACTCCAGGAGTTCAGATGAGGAAGTGATCTCTGTGGCCTGAGGTAGTGGTGGAAAGGCTTGGGAAGGAGCGGGGCTTGAATCAAGCCCCAATACATGCCCAGGGTTTGGGGGTGGAGGAGGAGGAAGCATTCATTGGAGGCAGCAGAGTGCTTCCTGTCTTTTCTCACATCCAACCAGTTGCTGAGTCCTGCTCGTTTTACTTCCACAGTGTTTCTCGTGTCCATCCCCTTCTTCCTTTTCCCAGAGCTGCCACCCTCATTCAGGCCATTCTGAGATGGTCTGTTAAGACAGGGAGCATAAGCAGCCTGGCTGGAGCGAGGGGATGGTAAAGGGGGCAGGAGAGAGGCACAAATCAGGGTGGGGCCTCGGATGCCAGGCTGTACAGCTTGCGTGAACAGTGCTCCTGCTTCAGCCTGAGGGCTGGGCTCAGCAGGACCTTTTCAGTACAAGGAGACATAGAGGGAGGAGAGCTCGGTGGCCCCACTCAGCAGCACCGCTGCTCCGAAACACGGGGTTTGTGCAGAAACCATTCCTGAGGGAGAATTAGCTGTAGCTGCAACCCATGGCAAAAGCCAGCTGTTGTCTTCATAACGAACTCGTTGTTTCTATCGTCAGAGAGACTCTTGCATGGGTTTGCTCTTTTAGCCTGAGCTGTGTGGCCTGGAGAGTTGGCAGGGAAGGATCATCACCTAGTGAAGTCGCTGAGTTAACTAGAGAGTGTGCCAGGGAGGTTAGAAAGCACAGTCTTGACCACTGGCTTCCTCTCTTCCCCTCCCCACCCCCTCTTCTCATTCCCTCCGTCTGTGTCTCTCTGCAGGAGGAAGATGTTATCGTCCGCTGCCTGTCTGTCATCAATAACCTTGCTGATCAGCTCTATTACCCTTGTGAGCACGTTGCCTGGGCTGCTGATGCTAACATTATTCATATCAGCTCTACCAGGTGGTGGATACTAAGTACAGGCCTTTGGGGCCTTTCACTTCTCCTAGGAATTGGACGGTGAGTGAAAAGATTGGATTATTTGCCTGCTCCAATTCTAGTTAATCTCCAGGAGGAAACATGTGACTTTAGTTCAGAGATTTCTCTAATGGCTCCACCAAACAAAGAAACATTTGAGCTGACAGCCCAAGTGGATGAGGCTGCTGGTGACATATGAGCCATGTGAATTAAGAAACCCTCTTTCTATTGGCCAGGGATGTCCAGGTGCCTGGAGCCAGGCACCGTCATCCGAGTAGGGCTTTAGCTGCAGCCTCTCTTCTCAGCCTGCTCCTTAGGGAGTTTGTATGTCCTTGGCCTTCTTTTTTCTATTCATGACGAAATCAGACCTTTCCCTCTCTGACCTCAGGAAGGAGAAATAATTCCAGAGAAGCTGGCTGCTCTGGTTGTTTCTAAGGGAGATAAGCTCCTGCAGAAAAATATCTTGTTCCCTGCTATATTCTTAGCAAAGATGCCTAAATAAGACTATCAGGTGTTTACTTGTAAGTTGAGTTCACCCAAAAGCTTCAGTACCCAAAAGACTTCAAAGCAGCATTTTCCTTGCAAGTCTCTTAATGCTATCAGAGGTGTTGAATGCATTTTAAAATTGCTTGCTGCAGAATTCTAGTGGGAGAAAAGACATTTCTAGTAATCACCTTGTTTAGATAGCCATTTAAAAAACTTTTTAACACCTTATTTAAAAGTAAAAGTCTTTTGTTTTCATCCTAGAGTAATTTTTAGTGAGTTACCTTGTTTGTTGGGGGCACAGTCTCTTTAGCCCTCCCAGAAGGCCATTACAGTGAAAGAACAAAAAAAAAAATCACTTCATACAGATGAGCCCAAGAGTTTCTCAAGAACAGCTCCTGCCTTCCCAGCAAAGCCAATATGAAAATAACAAGTATTCTGCTTTGTATGATGTAGAAATGGATAGTTTTTGTTTCAGTCTCTGCCTGCAGTCTTCGGAAAGTATCTTTTGGAAGCAGAGGATCTGGGTTTAAATCCCAGCTCCACTACTTGATACATGTGTGACCTTAGGCAAGTCACTTCTGTTTTCTGGGCCCCTCTAAAATGAGGGGTTGGATCAGATGACTCCTGCCCTCTTATCTAAGTCCTCTGGTCTACCCTGCCTCTTTGAGGGATAGACATGACAGCCACCCACCCACCATGTATGTTTTTCCTGATATTTTTTTCTGGTCTGTTCAGATCACTGAAGATTATAATGAATCTGAGAAGGAAATTGAGAAATCCTGAAAGGAAATCTGCTAGGTATGGTTTTATCCCATTTCATATTATTTTTCTCCTATGAAAATTAGATCATAGTTTAATTACATCAACTAATTTTCATTTCAGGCAACACAAGAGGAATGGGATGATAAGCAGATCAGTCTAGTTATCTGAAGGAGAAGTTGATAGAATTGCTTTTACTGTTGTCATTACCTCCTAATGATAATGAAGGAATTCCTGAATTCAGGCATATTCTGTTAAATATTTAACAACCAGATTGGGGGGGAAGCACACATGACATATTTTTAGGTATTAATATTAATTATTAATATTTTTAGATCAACAGGAAATCACGTCTTGATGTGTAGCATTTGCCAATTTCTGAGGTGCAAATGCTCACTCTGAACATTTAACAGTCAGCCGAAGAGCTGGTTTAAACTGGTTCCAACCTACCCCTGCCTGAACTATTTCCTAACACTGTGGCCCTTTGGAACGTTATTATTATCATGACAGAGAACATATAAGGTCAGCTCTGTAAGGGGTTTTAGAGACCACCTAAGGCCAGGGGCTCCTGGATTCCTCAGGCAGTCATTCTGATAAAGCATATGGAGTCCTTCTCAGAATCAGGTTTTTAAATGCACAAAATAAAATACATAGAATTACAGAGGAAACCAGTTATGCTGAAATACAGTTATCAAAATGCTTCTTTAAAAAATTTCATGGGGGGACAGCTAGGTGGTACAGTGAATAGAGCTCCGGCCCTGGAGTCAGGAGGACCTGAGTTCAAATCCAGCCTCAGACACTTAACACTTGCTGGTCGTGTGACCTTGGGCAAGTCATTTAACCCCAACTGCCCTGCCTTCCCCCCTCAAAAAAAAAAGTTCACAGACCCCAGGCTAAGAATACCTGGTCTAAAACTAATCTCTTCCTTGTGCAGAAGGGAAAATTGAAGCTGTCAGAGGGGGAAACTGAAGCTCAAAGAAGGGAAGGGACTTGCTCAGGGTCACTGAGCTGCTCTATCTTTCTTCATTCTGCCCCTGTCTTCCCCTCCAAAGCCACCTGAGCTAGAACTCTGTGGAGCCCCACGAAATCCCAACACTCCAGCTGAAAGCACAGCTTGGCTACACTTGTACAGCCCTTCAGCACCAGGGCAGGGCCTGGTGCCCCGCAGCCCAGGATGGGATCACGCAGGGAGCTCTGGACGTGGAGCCTTGGTTTCCTTAGCACTTCCTGTCTGTGTGGCCCACAACGGGGCTCCTGACTCTCTTCATCTCTGAAAGGGGGTTGAGGTACTTACAGGGCTTCTTTGTAAGCCTATAGAGATGTCAGTATTATTATGAATATTTGTTGAATCAATAGCAGAATAATGACTATAATGAGGAAGTACGGTTAACTCATTTATGTGTCAGGGATCTGTGATTTCATCTGTGTGGAAATGGCCTCCACTGAAGCAAACTGCAGTCCATGGACACCTTGGTAGATAAAGCCCCTTCCATGTGCTCATGTGCCCATTTCCCTGATTCAGGGCCTCAGTGCAATGGCCTCCTGCCCCCAGCTGTCACCTGCTCAAGCTGTCCTCCATGCAGATGTCTAGACCTGACCAGGTCACTCCTCTGTTCAGAAAGTCTCAGGGGCTCCCTCTGGCCTCTAGAAGGAAACACAAGCTTCACTTTATCTTCTGAGGCCCTTCCTTTTCTGATCTGAGTCTTCCTTGACAAGTTCTCTGCGTACTGCTTTCATTTGCACATTTAGGTCCTGTCCACACTGACTTTTTTGCTCTTCCTCGTACGTGTACATGACCACTTCCCATCTCTGTGTCCTTGTTCGTGCTCTCCTCCCACCCTCTCACCCTCTGCCGTGTGGAATCCTCACCTTCTTATGAAGCTCCGCTCAGGGACTGCCTCCTGTAGAGAGCCCCTCCGGCTCCCTCTTTGGCTGTAAACATGTGGTTTCCTGTTCCCTGCCCCCAGAGTGGAGGTCGGCTGGCTTCTAGAGGTCAGGGCTAGGACAGTGCTCAGTACACAGGCGGTGCTTAATAAATGCTGGTTGATTGAATCAGCCTCAGAGAATTGCCTTAGGCCCTGCCCATAGGCTCACAGTTAGCCGTAGTCCTGTGTGGATTTGAACTCAAGTTACTAACTTCAGGTACTTGATTATGCCAGAATTATACTTGAAATGCATTTATATAGTATTTTATGGGTTTACAAAATAATTGCCTTACAATAACCCTGTGAGGTTGGTAAGATGAATATTATTCTTCTTTACAGCCACTGACACTCTAGGGTCAGACCTTGACAAGTTCTGACTCATCAAGTCTAGGGCTCTTTCCACAATTGCCATACCCTCTCTCTAGTTGGTCAGTGGAAAGATTTTATTTTCTTTATAAGAAAATGTCCAGGATCACTTTAGCAAGAGAAAGAGAAAGAGCCGAATACTGAAAGACCCAGGTTCTAACTCTGACTTACTGACTTTCTATGTGAATTTAGGGAAATCCGTTTTAACTTGTTTGGGCCTCAGTTTCCTTAATCTGTTAAAAAAAAAAAGAGAAAGTAGGACCTGTGTCGCCCTCCTTATGACAGCATTATGGCACCTGAAGGAGATACCTCTTGGGAAAGGACTGTGAAGAGAAAAACCTTATATAAATGTAAGATATGATAATGTCTCAGAAGACAGATGAGCTCACATCTCTAGGACCCTAATGATGAGGGGCCAGAAACGTTGAGATACCCACTGAGATACAGGGATCCCAAGACCACCGACAGTTCGCAGAACAAGGTCACCTGGAATAAATAGGAGGACTCAATCATTTTTTAAGTCAAGTGGCAAAGATTTATTGTTACACTATACAGCAGGCAAGAGTTCTTAGGGACCCTGAAGCCTTAGAGCCGGACAGTTAAAGTTTGTATAGGATAAACTATAGTAAAGTATTGTGCCAAATATGCTAACTAGGTGAGTCTGGGCAGGATTAGGGAGGAGTTAAGGAGTGGTCAGTTCTTAAAGGAACATGCACTTTCAGTGTCTACTTCAAGGGTATTTTACCCAGAGTTCACTGGGAAATAGCCCAAGGGTAGGGGACTACAGGGAGGTGTGGTTTTAGGCTTGAAAGATCAGTAAGGGTCAGGGCTGAGAAGAACCCATGCTGCCCCCATCAATATCTTGTTAGACAAAATAAACTCAAGGAGCTGTACATATGGCTAAGCCTAGGATACATATGATAGGTCAGTGAGTAGTAAATATCTTGATGACCCAGTCCACAGCCAGTACAGCCAGTACATAGCTGGTTCAGTTTAGGTTAGAGGAGATAAGCCAATAGCAGTATACAGGTAGGGAGTTTATTCCCCCACAAGCAGGACTTGTGAGAGGAGTCCAGAGTAATTCCTGCCTGGTGAACAGAGGGATCATAAGACTTTTTATCCATTTTAAAACTATCCCAATTCAGGATGCCACAGACTTTATGACTTTCATTTGCTACCATCTATATGTGAAAACAGAATTCCTTGGTTGGAAATGCAAATTGACAACGACCAGAGCAGGGTCTGTTTACATTTTACGGTCTCAGAATGTCTGTTTTGCTGTGATGTGGAGTAAGTCCCCAGATAAGGGGAATCTCACCTCTGGTCTTTGAAGTTGCAGACCCAGGAAAGGCATTTTTAGATCAATCAGAGTAGTTTGTTTGATTAAATCAGACTGTGGCTAAAATATGATATTAAATGATTATCAGAGGCTAGGGAGATTTGAGGCTAGGGAGAAATGTGATTTTGGAACTGGGGTTCAAGCACAGGTACCCAAGCACCATATCACTAAGGTTTGCAAATGCTTCCTTCACAATAGCCCCAGGAAGTAAAAGAATAAACTCAAATTCCAAGAGGTGGCATTGTGTGGAACCACACAGCAGAGGTTTTAAGTTGTCATCTGAAGCTTTGCCAACAAAGAGCTTCCCTCCCTCCCCAACCCCACCCCCAGCCCTGCCTGCCTTGGAGGATGACCTTTAGTCTCATGGCTCCTGGTCTAGTACTACTGATACTTCACCACTCTGCCTCCCTATGGGATCCTGAACCAGGACAGAAGCATTTTCTGTTTTGGCTGCTTCAGACTCCACAAGTGGTCTGCAGAGCTCCCCTGGGCCTTGGAGATAGGTCAGATTAATACAATCAAGAGTAGCTTATCTCCCCTCTGTAGTCTGCTTTGGTCAGGCCACTTGTGGAGGACTGTGGTCAGTTCTGGGAGCCACATTTTAGGAAGGATTTTAATAAGTTGCAGTGTCCAAAGAAGGGCAGTCAGAGTCAGAAAGGGCCTTGTGAAGATCAGCTCAAGGAACTGGAGATATTGAGCCTGGACAAGAGAAGGCTTAGAGGGCAGACATTAACTGACTTCTCATACTTAAAAGATGTGTGTGTGTGTGTGTGTGTGTGTGTGTGTGTGTGTGTGTGTGTGTGTGTGTGCGCGCGCCTGTGTCTGTGTCTGTATGTGTAGGTTTGTGCCTCCTGGGGCCAGAAGACAGGTTCTAGAACAATGGGAAGAAGCTGCAAATTGAGACTGGGTGACAGGAAAAGCTTCCTAATCAGTAAAAGTGGTCCAAAAGTAGACTAGAGCTTTTGGAGGTGGTGGGGGTTTTCAAACAAAGGCTAGATAACTCCTGCTTGAGTGTCATTTTTGGGTCTGGGTTACATTAGATGGCTGCTGAGGCCCCTCCCAACTCAAAGATTCTATTTCTGTGACCCTGTCTCCTACGGCTATAATGTGCTATCATGGATGTGACTCCTCGGGAGTAGAAAACTGAGGATTTAGCCCTTTTTCTCTTTCTGTCTTCTGCAGTAAAACTTCTAGAAGAGAAAAGAAGATACTCGAAACTCAGGTGAAGTCAGAAATTCTAACCCTTCTTAGCAATTTGGCCGATCTAGCCAACGCCATCCACTGGCTGCCTCCGGGATTCCTCTGGGCAGGACGGTTTCCTCCCTGGCTGGTGGGTCTCCTGGGCACGGTGTCCTCTCTCATTAGTGTGTACCAAGCATCTGGGCCACACTCTGAAAAGTCTGAAGACTCTGGACATTGATGACTGGTTTGAAGAGTCCATGAATGTAACTGAAAACTCTTGATCAAAGCAGGGGTTATTAGGATAAAAGCTGGGCTTTTAATTACTCAAAATAATAAGATGACTGGGAAATTTAAGAGAGATCCAAAAACTGCCACTGCCTGACTGAGACAGGGCAGGGCTTAGGTTTAACTTAAAGGAATAAGACCACTGGAGGTATGTGGCCTGAGGGGCTCTTCTGATTGGGAGGAAGTGAGACATCTTTTGGCCTCCTGTTTTGCAAAACTCTGGCCGGGTAATAGGGGATTCAGAGGGATAGTTCAGGCCCTGCCACTTAGGGAAAGAACCTTGCTATTCATAGTCCATAGAGAGGGAAAGTTGGAAGCCTGGCGGAGCAGGCTCTGGTATCCTCTCTGACCGGTCCTTCCCCTCAGACTTCATAGCACCAGGTTTTCTGTTGGGGGGGAGTTATGGAATTGCCAGTATTTGTGGGCAAAGGCTAGGACTTCCCAGCTGTCCAGGGCTTGTTCTGCAGATTGAGGACCATATACCATCTTCCTCAGGTCAGCTTAAGTTGTAAACCCTGGCAAGCAACCCCTCTTGGGGATTTAACTTTGTGAATGGTTAGGCTACTCAGCAAGCCACTGACTTCTCAGGGATCAGCTAACATTAGTATCGAATAGGCAGCTTTTGCCTTACCTCACTTTTTTGTTAGACAACAGGAAATGTTTCTTTTGCTGACATTTGCAAAGCCCGAGATGTAGCAGAAAGAACTCTGGCCTGGGAATCAAGGGCCTTGGGCTCCTGTGAAGGCTTGGTCAATTCATCGAGCCTCTCTGGGCCGGCTTCCTAGCCTATCATCATATTTGCTCTACTTTCTTCCACAAATATAACAAAGATCAAATGAGAAACCTAAAACACCACACAATTGTGAGACAGTCTTATCCTTGGAGTCTAAAAGAAAATCAACTTGGTTTTGTTTTTGAAAATAAGTTTTAAAAATATTATGTGCTAATGACAAACAAATGAAACTTTGCTCTGATATATAAGAATCACCTAATAATAAAGTGGGAAGTAGAAGATCAAAGTTTGCCTGGCCTCCCACTGTGGTTTTTACATGCTGCTGTTTACTCGCACAGATGTGGCTACTGACCCATCATCCACAGGACGTCTTATCTGTTGAACAAACACTCATTCATTTGGTTCAGTTCAGTAATTATTTCTTAAGTGCCTCCCACGTGCTGAGGGATTCAAAGGCAAAAATGAAAACATTATCTTCTATAGGCAGAGCCCCGTGACTAGAGCTGGAATAGAGATCTTAAGATAAATAAGACAAAGTATAAACTCCTCAAGGCATTTACCATCTTGTAGAGCAGATCAAACCCAATAAACACTGAGTATGATACATGCACAGGAGGAGTACTGAGTGAGCCGAGGTCAGGTGAGGGTGAGAGCATCCCTGGCTGGAAGGGTGCAGGAAGGCACCATGAAGGGTGTTGTGTTTGGGACAGGCCCTGAAGGATGGACAAGAGGACAAGAGACAAGGCAGGGGAAAGGGCAGTATGCATACTGTGGAGGACATTGCATTTGGGACTAGAAGATCCTGGGTCCAGGCTCAGCCACTTATTAGCTGTAACTTTGGGTAAGTCACTCACTAAGTATCTGTCATTGCTCAAGTGCAGATAGTAATGCTTGGGTTACATACCTGCTGACTCAACTCAATTTAATTGGCATTTAAGTACCTAGTATGTGCCAGGCACTTTGCTAAGAGCTGAAAATACAAAGAAAGACAAAAAAGTCCCTGCCTCCAAAGCTCACATGCACATGACTAGGCACATATATCTACAGGGCAGATGGAAGGTCATTTAAAAGGGGAAGGCACCAGCCCCTGGGGAGGGGCTGGAGGAGCAGAGAGGCACTAGGAGAGGCCCCCTGCAGAAGGGAGCAGAGCTCTGAGCAAACTCTGGAAGCAGTGCAAGGAAACTTAAGAGGTGAGGGGTCAGAGGGCATAGCCAAGGCAAAAGCACATAGACAGCAAGCATGATTGAGAGTGTACCGAGTGCCAGGCACTGTGCCACTGTGCCAAGTGCTTGGGATACAAGAACGTGGTCCCTGCTCCCAAGGAGCTCACAGTCCAATAGGGGAGCCAACAGGCAACCATCTGTGTACGTACAAGATACAGGCAGAGTATATTGGACAAGGTGACGGGGTGTCATTGGCAACAAACAGCAAAACGTCCAGTGTCACTGGATGGGAGTAAGAGACAAGAGGAAAGATTGAGAAGTTCTAAGGGGCAGCTAGGTGGTAAAGTAGATAGAGCACCAGCGCTGGAGTCAGAGAACTTGAGTTCAAGTCTGGTCCCAGACACTTGATAGCTGTGTGACCTGGGCAAGTCACTTAACCCTAATTGCCTCCCTCCTCCTCCCCCCTCAAAAAAACCCAACAAAACAAACAGCAAACTATAAAGAGCTTCACATGCCAAACAGAGGAGCTCAGTGAGCAAAGGGTGTCAAACCTTCTTTTGAGGAAAATCACTTTGAAAGCTGAGCAGAGGATGGAGTGGGATCAGAAGGACTTAAAGGCAGGAGATTGCAGTTGTCCAGGTGTGAAGTGACGAGAGCCTGAGGAAAAGACCATGTTCTTGCCTTTCTTTGTATCCCCAGCACTTGGCTCAGTGTCTGGCTTTTGGTACTTGGTACTTGGGTGTGGTGGTGTGAGTGTAGAGAAAGGACATATATAGAAGATGTTCAGAAATAATGAAATCTGGCCAAGGTCTGGATATGTGTGGTGAGAGTAACTGGTCAAGGGTAATACCAAGCTTCTAGGCTGGGGTGACTGGGAGGGATGTGGCACCCTTAATAGCGGGTTTTGGAAGGATGAAGGTTGGGGATAAAGATGAATTCTGTTTTGGACATACCACATTTTAGATGCCTATATTATATCTTGTTTGAGATATCTTAGAGGCTGAGGGAGATGCGTGACTAGTTGAGCAAAGAGACTAAGGCAGATATATATATATATATATATATATATATATATATATATATATGTATATGTATATGTATACTTATAGACATATACATATATATCTGGGAATTATATGCATAGAGATGATTAATTGAACCCATAGGAATTGATGAGCTCTTCAAGTGAGATGATGTATACTGAAAAGAGAAGGGGACCCGGGGCAGAACCTTGGGGTGTTTACTCATGGTTAGTGGGTAGAGACCCTGCAAAGAGATTAAGAAGGAGCAGAGAAAAGAACGAGTAGTCTCATGAGAACCTAGAGAAGAGAGAATGTGCAGGAGACCATGATCAGCATTGTCAGATACTACAGAGAAGTCTAGGAAGATGAGGATTGGGGAGAGAGTATGAGACCGTTGTTAACTCTGGAGAGGGCAGTTTCAGTTGAATGAAGTCGGAAGCCAGATTTCAGGAGATTAGAAGACAGAGGAGAGGAAGTGGAGGCACCAGTTGTAAACAGCTTTCTCAAAGAGTTTAGCTACAAAGGGGAAAAGAGATATGTAGCTAGATCACTTGAGGGTCTTTTAAGGAGACATGGGCATATTTATAGGTAGTAGGGAAAGAGCCAGGAGATAGGGAGAGATTGAAGATAAGTGAGAGAGATTGGGGATCATAGTGTGGGCAATTTTCTGGAGAAGTCAGGAGGGGATGGGATCGATGGCATATAGAGAAGGGTTTGCCTCAGCAAGAACTGTCTCTTAATCCAAGACTGGAATGAAGGAGAGAAATAGTGGAGGAAGATGTGGGTATAAGGTGAGATGTGGAGGAAGGGGAAAGCAAGTGGTCTTAATTTGAGTCAGTGGTCTCAATTTTTTATGTGAAGTATGAGGTGAGGTCCTTAGTAGAGAAAGTTTGGGGGAGGAAATGCTGTGGGAGCAGAGATTTGGAACCCCTGCTGTGGAGAATAGGCTTGTGAATTACCTTGCTGCAATGAGGGCCCAGTTGATAGATAAATTTGTGGTCAGGCCAGTCAGCATGGTTTCATGATTTTCTTCAGATAATTAATACTATATGTATATGTGTGTGTATACACATATATGTATGTATGTATCTATGTACATGTGTGTATGTATAAAGTAACACTGGATAGACGAAGACCAACAGCTGGGACCTTATGGCAGAGACAGCACCTGAGCTTGGCCTTAAAGGGACCCAGAGATTCCAAAAGGTTGAGGTGAGAGGGGAGAGCATTTCAGGCATGGAGATAGTATGTCACACGGGAAAAAACAAGGAAACTGGTTTGGCTGAAGGTAGAACGTATGGGGGTGTTTGGGAGGGATACCATGAAACCAGTCCAGAAAGACAGATTGGAGTCAGATTGTAAAGGGCTTTAAATGTGAAGCAGAAGAGTTTATTTTTTATTCTAGAGTTAAGAAGGAGCCATAGAAAGTATTTAGCAGGTGGGTGGAGGATTGCCTAGAGAAAGAGAAGCTGGTTAAGAGGCTGTTTTTAAAAAAGGTTCCTGTGGTAGTCCCAGAGGTCTGAATTAGAGTGGTTGTCAACAAGCATTTATTTCACCCAGTATAGCCAGGCACTGTGCTGTGTTCAGTGAGTGGAAAGGTGGAGTAAAGGGGACAGACGTGAGAAAATAAGACTTAACAACTGATTGGATATGGGGGTCAAAGTAGAGGGAAGAGCTGAGGATGCCCCGATGCCTCCAAGATTATATGAACCTGGGTGACCAGAAGGATAATGGTGCTTTGGATAGAAATAGGGAAGTCGGCAAGAGGGGCAGGTTCTGTTTTGAACATGTGTTTAAGATATAGATGGTACATCCAAGTGATGTCCAACTGGCATTTGGTAATAGGGAACTGTAGCTCAGGAAAGAGACAAGGCCTGGATATGTAGATATGGGAATTGTCTTCACAGAGATAACAACTGAACCCACGAGAGCTAGTAACATCACCAAGACTGTAATGGGGAGAAGAGAGGACAGAGCCAGTCAGGACAGGGCTGTTCTGAGGAAAGGTTTTAGCAAATCCCAAAGTGCCGTGGAGATGTGAGCTGTTGTCTTTCCTAAGCAGGATCAGAGACTTCAGAGGTCATCTCGTCCACTCAGCATATTCTGTGGATGAGGAGCCCAAGTCCAAGACAGGCTTGACATGACCTGCCTTGGGTCACATAGAGAGTAAGTAGAAGAGCTGTGAATAGACCCCAGTCATTTGCCGAGAGACCCAGAAAATGGTGCTGATATTACTAAGATATAATCGTACTCTCCACTCTTACGGAGATGATGTTGTTAAGAAATATATACATTGCCAATCTTGAACTCTCTCCTGAGCTCCTGGCATGAATGCATCTCTCATATCCTTGCAAAATGTCTCCACCTGGATCTTCCACTGGCACATCCAACTCAGCATGGTAAAAGCTGAGTTCGCCATCTTCCTTCCTAAACCAGCCCGCCCTTATGACCACACTGTCTTCAGCTGTGGTCCTCTGCCTCCCATATTTGAAAGCTTAGAGGTTATTTTTGAATGTTTCCTCGTCCTGACAGCACCTATCCAGGCTCATTACCAAATCCTTCTTGCCTCCTCTGACTTTATGCAGTCATCACTATAGTACAGATTCTCCTTCCTAACAGGTCTTCCCACCATCATTCAAAATAATATTTCTTATGCACAGATCTAGCTATGCCACTCTTTTGCCTCCCAAGTAAAATTTAGACTCCTCTGCCTGGCATTTAAGGCCCTCCACAACCTGGCACCATCCTACTTTCCAATTCATTCTATTCTCCAGCCAAAATGTTGGACAACCCCCAACACTCTCCTGCTTCTGGCTATTTCCTAGGCCTGGAATGCCCTCCCTCCCTCTCCTTGGCCTACTGAATTCCTGTCTGTCCTTTAAAGCTCAAAATAGCTGCCTCCTCCCACTGTGTCCCTTCTTGGTGTAGGACTTCTTCCCATCTCTGCCTTCAGTGCCCTTAGAATGTAACCGTGTGAATTAGAATTATTTGTGTTTTTGTCTTATCTGCTGTAGCCTCCCTAGAAGTAGCCTTTCTGTCTTATCTAAACTTTTATCCCACCCTAGGGCAAGGCTCTCTACAGTCTACTCAATAAATGTTGATTGTTTTGTGGTGGACTGGATGATGGATGGAGCAAGGTCACCAAAGGGGCAGCAGAGGGTGGGGTGGGATCAGGGAACAGGTCAAGCAGTGAACCCTGGTTGAGCAACTCTTATTACCCAGCTAGGGTGGACACATTGCATATAAATAAAAACAGTCCCGTGCATCAGAAAAATAGGGTTGTTTTTTTTCTGTCAGGGTGCGGCTAGATGGCGCAGTGAATAGGGCACCAGCCCAGAAGTTTGAAGGACCTGAGTTCAAATGCAACCTTAGACACAACACTAACGGTGATGACCAAGTCACTCGGCCCCATTTGCCCTGCCTTCCTCCCTCCACAAAGAAAAAAAAGAAAAAAATCTGTCAGATTTTTATATATTGTGACATAGCAGCAAAAAAACTCGTGATGGCAGACTGCATAAAAGGAGGCCTTGGTATTTCCCGGGAAGAAGTCGCTGCAGCTGTACCTACTCTGCTTTGGTTCCCCCCCACACCCCCATCTGGAGCGCAAGACATTGCTACGCTAGGACAGATGTAGAGGAGCACACACAGAATGGTGAGAGAAGGATAAGCAGAAGGCACCTGGATAAGCTTATGTTAGAGAAGTCTGGGCTCGGGGACACAGTGCCTAAGTACTGGAAGAAGGGAGATTCATCTTTGGCCCCAAGGGGAGAATAATGCGCAAAGGGTATACATTCCAGAGGGGTATTTTTAGGCTCTTTTTCAGGAAATGGGCCAAACAACCAGAACCGTCCCACGCTGGAGCAAGCTGCCTTTGCGGGGCAGAGGGTTGGTTCCGCGTCGTTAAGGGTTTTCAGGAGCAGGACCACGGCGCGGGCGGGGTCGGACAACACGACCTCTAAAAACGTCCAACACCTAAAGGCCTCGCAGCGAACGCTGGAGACTACATTTCCCAGAACCCTCCGAGCGCTCTGGAAGGTCGGCGGACTCCATTTTCGGGATTCTTGCCGGGGGAGGGGGGTAAGGCTGCGGCGGCGGCGGTCCTAACCCCCAGGGAATCCTGGCTTGAGCCGCCCCACCTCTCTGAGCTGTTTCCCGTCAGTTAAATAAGGCGAGGTTGGACTAGCTGGCCCTAGCGCTGGGATCCCTCTGGCGGAAGGCGGATACGTTAGTCCTTGAGTCTGCCTCTCCCCCAGCCCCCAGAACAGCAAACTAGCAGATAGACGGTAGAAACTAGTGCCGAGGATCTTGCCCCAGGGTATTATTTTATCTGCCGCTAGAGTTTCCATCAGCTTCCTTAAGAAGCCCAGGCCTGGTCTGGGTGGAGAAAGGAGGTTGCCATGGAGACGCATCCCATAAACTGGGCCGGGTGTAGGAGTGGGCCCACTCCCTCTCTCAGCAGGGTAGCACAGAGGATACTGGGAATGGTAGTCACAGGGCTCTGTGCGCAGGCGCACTCCAGGTCGGCGTTTGCAATACTGTTACCTAACTCTTGTTTGTGGTTGCGGCCCCCTCCCCTCACTCCCTGCGGACCGTTGGGGTGGGGAGCGCAGGAGAAAAACAGGACTCTTCAGCACTAGGGTTGCTGGCGGTTAATAGGCCCGGCCTTCTGGGTGGAACCCTTTAAGAGTAGTCCTAGAGGGAACGCGCAAACGTAGGGAGTGGGCAACTGGGAAACCCACGTGGGGGCATCTGGCCTCGTCTGAGATACTGGGGACTCGATGGGGCAGATCCTTCCCCCCGCCCCCCTGGACCTCTGCGGGGTCCTCAACTTGGGATTCGGGCCGGTCCCTTCCCTTCAGATTGACCCCATTTATCTTCCTCCATCTAATCTTGGATCTCTCCCCATCTGCTGGCTCCTGCACTGTGATCTGCTACAAACACATCATCTGTCTTCCCACCTTATCATTCCACCACATTGCCCTCAGCACAGTCAATTGCCAGATATAGCGCGTTGCCTCAGCCCTCGTCCTTCCTGACCTCTCTGCCACCTCGGACTTTCTCTAAGTTTTCATGGCACTGCTCTCTCCTGGTTCTTCTACCTGTCTGACTGCTCCTTTTCAGTCCCCTATGATGTGTTTTCATCCATGTCATACATACCAACCACAGCTGTCCCTCAGGGAATCTTTCCTGGGCCCTCTGAAATGTCATCAGCTCCCATGAGTTTAATTATAATTTCTATGCAGATGATCCCCACATCTACAGATCAAGTAATAACCTCTCTCCTGAGCACCAGACTCATATAACCAGGTACCTTTTGGATATCTTGAATGTCTACAGCAGTGGTTCTCAGCCTGTGTGTTATACTCAATTTGTAACAATGAAAATACATCCTGTATATCAGATAGATTCATAACAGTAGCAAGATTACAGTTATGAAGTAGTAATGAAAATAATTTTATGGTTGGGGGGTCACCACAACATGAGGAACTGTATTAAAGGGTCGTGGCATTAGGAAGGTTGAGAACCACTGGTCTACAGGATAACCTGTAGACATCTGAAACTCAATGTGGCCAAAACAGAAGTCACCATCCTCCACCATGCACCCTACCCCCTACCCCCCCAACCGGGAAAAAAAATTCCTCCCTTCAAAATGACCTATAACTGTCCAAGGCACTGCCATCCTCTGAGTCACTCAGGTTCACCCCCTCTGTCATTCTCAACTTCTCTCTCACACTCACTCCACCCCTTATATCCAATGCTCTGTCAAGTCATGTCTTTTCTGTTTTCACAACATCCAAATTCAGTAATCTATCCACTGCCTAGTAGGATAGTTCTTGCTGCTAGTGAGTTCCTGTCCTCAAGGAGTTTTTTAAACTTGGGGAGGTACCTGGAGCAGTGAACATAATGTATGGGTGGAGATGCCAGGGGATTCCAGGAAGTAGAGAGGACAGGACAAAGGACTGTGGAGATGAGGGCAGGTGTCCTGGAGGAGTGAGTACCTGTCCTGAGTATTGAAGGAACAGAAGAGTTCTAAGAAGAGGAGCCCCAAAACCAGAGAAGTGGACTTTTGTATCCAGTCCCTTGGAATCCCACTGTTGAGACAAAGGAGGAGTCAGAACTTGAGACAGTGATACTACTGCTAGGCTGGGGATCTGCTCCTTTGCTTCCCGTCACCTCCATCTTCATAGACAGCTTGGTAGGTTTTACTCAGGTGACATTTCTAGCCTGGTCTGTCTGAGGACTACAAGGCAGGATACCATCTCATTTCAGTTACAGACACACAGGAACACTTAGTAAGCACTTAGTAACAACACACAGTTACCTATGCCCAAGAAGAGCCTGTGCATTGTCCTGAGGACACAAAAATAAGTGTCCCTGTCCTTGATGAGCCCCTCCATCCTATTGGAGATATATGACATCGGTCAGTCAATGTACAGTTTTCAACACTGTGACAGCTGGCCGACAAACATTTATTATGCACCCTGCTAAACTCTAGGGGCACAAAGAAAGGTAAAACATGGTCCCTGCCCTCAAGGAGCTCCCATTTGAATGGGGGAGGCAATATACAGACAACAGTACATCTAAGATACATACAAGATGTAGATGGAGGGGCTCTCGTATCTGGGAGAACTGAGAAAGTCCCATTGTGGGAAGGTGGCCCTTGGGCGGAGCCTTGAAGGAAGTCAGGCATTCAAGGAGACAGAGGGGAGGAAGGAAAGCATTTCAGACTTGGGTGAGGAATAGCATGTAGGCTGGTTGTAGCTGGACTACAGGGGCATGGAAGGGAACAAAGTATAAGAAGACTGGAACCATAGGAAGAGGCCACAGGCAAGTTAATACAAGGTAATTTCAGGTGGGAAAGAGCTTTAACCGATGTGGGGGATCAGAGAAGGCTTTGTGAAGGTGGTGGCTCCTGAGCTAATCCTTGTAGGAAGACCATGATTCTGAGAGGCAGAGTTGAGGAGGGGGAGCATCTGAGGCATGGCTCATGTGAATACACAGAGGTGAGAGACTTGATTTTGGGGAATTGCTAGTACAATTTGGCTGGAATGTAGAGTTCACACATGAATTAATTTTAATTATACAAATGTTAAATACCTCTGACATATCTAGTGCTGGGCACTAAAGATTTGAGGGGATGGGGGACAAGGCCTGTGATGTCCTTGGTCTAGGGAGCTCTCCAGTGAGCAAGCCTCTTCTATCAATGCAGATTTCTTAACTACTTTGCAGTTTCTCATCTTAGGCACTGAGAGGGACAGTGACTTGCCCAGCGTCACACAGCCAGTGTGTGTCACACTTGAGCTCAGGTGTTCCTGCCTCTGGCAATACAACAAAAATGAAGCAGTCTGCCCTCAAGAAGTTTCTCTTCTGTTTGAGGAGAAAGTATGGATAATGTGAAATACTCCTCACCAGGTAGCTAGATTGTGGAAGCCAATCACTATCGCCTGAGGAGTTTCTATTTTTCCCTTAAGGTAATATAGCCACTGAAGGTTTTTGAATATCAGAGTTTTATGGTCAGATTGGTGCCTTAAGAAGAGGGTGCTGGGAGGTAATGGGAAGGTAATTGTGGGGCCTGGATCCAGAGAAGATGAGAGAACCTAGGATCCAGAGTCTAGATGGATGAAGGGAGCTTGGCTTGAGCTCTAAGAGCAGAGGAAGGTACAAGGGGCATAGTGGCAACAAATGAGGAAAGGTCGTGCTAAGTGACTTGTTTTATCTGCAAGCCTGGGACCATTTGAGTTTACTCCTTGCCCTCAAATTTCAAAATATTGTCCCCTCAGTGATCCCTTGAGCTAGTTTCAAGGATTCTTCCTCTGCTTGTTGATCTTCCAGTTGAGTATCGCATGGGACATTTCTTCTTCAGCTCCCTACAGATCCCGCTTGAGTGGCATGACCCTTGGGAAATTATACTGGCTTTTGAAACTGAAATTCCTGTTGCTAGGTAAGGAAAAGGAGCATGGATATGCTGGCGAACATGGAGTCCCACTAGAGGTCAGTCCCCACTCCGTGGTCTGTTGTTAAAAGAAAAGACATGAGGTCCAGAAAAGACACAATAGAAAGTCATGAAGGGAGATGGAAGGAAGCCCTGAAATGCTTCAGAAGGGTTAGGGCCACAGATCCTGGGCCCATCTATTTCTCAGTGTAAAAGACAACTCTCAGAGGCTCTACTTTGCTCTAGTACATGCTGATTTGCATTGGTTAGAGAGTGTTTCTTTACCTGTGAGTTCCGAGTCTGTGCAAACAACAACAACAATGACATTGTAGAGACTCTGTTACACCGATGAAGAAAAGTGTGCGAGATCATGGGACCATTGATTTGGAGCTGAGAGGGACCTCAGAGGCCATCTAATCCAGCCCCTTCATTCAGAGATGAGGAAATAGACCCAGATGAAGTGAAATGAATTGCCCGAAGTCACACAGGCAGATTTAGAACCCTGGTGCTCCACATTAGGAGCCATGTTCTTTCCACTGTGGTAGGAATTGCCCTAGCAGAGTGATGGCGGAGAAGATGAGTTCAGCTTCCTGTCTTAGTAAAGTCGACTCCTATTACAGAAATTAAGGGTTGTGGAATTGGGAAATGGAGCAGGAGAATCCTTAGTGGCCTGGTAGCTGGTGGTTGTTAGGGTTGTTACTGCCAGGGAATTGGTGTGTGTAGAACTCCTAACCTGTGCATGTTGTATGAATTCTGGGACTTGGGGGATTGATGGTGAAGGGCATACCTTTTACCGAAACAGCTTGGACAGGCAAGGAGAACTGTGGACGCCTGAACAAATCTTAGAGGCTTTTTCACTGGCTTTCCCCCATGCCTAGGGATGTTCTCCCTGCCTGATCAGAAGAAATAGATTGCCCCCACTGGGCTCCAACTTTTCCCCCACCCCTCACTCTGGCCCCAGATTAAGGTCTTTGAGGGCAAAGGCTGTTTCCTATGCTGTTTCTGTGTTTTTATCTTTGACAGACAATGCTACAAAGCCAGGAAGGTGGGAGGACATGCCCAACCAGACTTAACCTGGACTACTCAGAAACTTGTCCACATGACTGCCTGTCCACCTCCTGAGTGCCTTCACCATATGTCCTGCTTCTCTCAGAATCACTTCGCTTGAGCCAGAATGTATTTGGTGTTTCATGCCTCAGGGACATTCAAGGCTATGGTCTTTGGATGTTATTCAGGCAGAGTGGGCCCAGCTGGGCCCAGCTCAGAGGGATCTGTATAGGCTCATGCTGCTGGAGAGCTTAGATAGGGTCTGTTTTTCTTTGTAATCAAACATATTCCCCTTGGGGTCATCCTATGGCATTACTTGTCAAACACTGTGAAAGGGCATTTTTAGTACTGGCTCGCCTAATGTTATTAATCTTTTCTACCTAGACTAGAGAATAGGAAGGAGATACTCCCTCCTCACCTTCAACTCGTCTTCCTTCAAATCTCACCTTCTCCACAGCCCTTGCTGGTCTGATCCAGACATCACCTGCTAGTTCTTTGACTCTGAAATTACCCTGTTTGAATCTTGTGATGATTTGCCTATTTGTTTGTATGCAGTGCCCCCCATGAGGACGTGAGCTTCTTGAACAGAGAAAATATTTTTGCCTTGCTTTGTATCCCTAGAGCTTAGCGCAATGCCTGGAGTACGGTAAATGCTTTAAAAATGCTCATTGATTTGTCCACTTGGAGAAAATTTTGAATAGCTTGTCATGTGAAATCCTGAATAAATCAGCAAGGGTTCTAGGTAAATTAGCAATATATTTAATATCAGCTAAGTATGAAATCATATTAATAAATTTATATTTCTGTATTATTTAAATTATATTTCATATCCAGCTTAGTATGATGATTTGCTTTTCTGTCACAAGGTTTTCTGTCTTTCTGAGAAAACTTTCTAATATCTAATCAATATCTGGTCAATATCTGATGAAATTCCACTTTTTCCAACTCATGGAAAGACATATGATCTGATGCAGAGTGGAATAAGCAGAGCCAAGGAAACAATATATACAATGATTACAGCAATGTAAAGAAAGAGAACAAAAATCAAGGGAATGTTGCCGAATTGCAAAGAGTAAGCCTGGCTCCACAAAAGAGATGTAAGAAGACTCCTCCGTCCCCCCTCTCTGCAGAAGATGGGATACTATATGTATTTTCAGGCTTTTTGTGGATGGATTGCTCAGTTTTGCTGATTTTTTCTCTCTTTTTTCCTTTACTACTACTACTAGCATACATTTATATAACACTTTAAGGTTTGCAAAGCACTTTACACATATTATCTCATTTTATTCTTTCTACAATTCTGGAAGCTATTATTAGTCCCATTTTATTGATGAGGAAACTGAGGGAGATGGAGATTAAGCTAGAAAGTGTCTAAGGGAAGATTTGAAGATTTGAATTCAGGTCCTCCTCATTCCAGGTCCAGCACTCTATCCACTGGGCTACACAGCATTAAAAATGTTGTATGGGAGGGAATAAGAGGATGGATAGTGGGGGAAATTCTGGAGATGTAAAAAAAATATTTTGAGAAAATTTATTTTTAAAAAATGCATGGAAATTGATGGGAGGAAATGGAATGAGTGTTCAAAATGGAAATGATACCGAACCGAGAAGGGGAAATCACCTCTCCCTCCTCTACTTCAACTCCTGACTTCCCTGGCTTCTTTTAAGTCCCAACTATCATCTCATCTTTTACTAGAAGCCTTCCCCAACCTCTCTTCATGCTAGTGCCTTCCTTCTATATAAATATTTCCTCTTTATGCCATATATAGCTTGGTTCTGCATTGTTCTGTCCCCCATCAGATTGTCTGCTTCTCGAGGGCTTCTTCTGCCTCTTTTTGTATCCCCCATGCTTAGCACAAGGCCTGGCCCATAGTAGGTGCTTAATAAATGTTGATTGACTGATTGATTGAATAAGAAATAAAGGATGAGGGAGCCGCTGGGAGTATGAGCCCCTCCCTGGAGGAAGCTGGGAAGGAAAGAAGTTAAAGTGACAGGTTTTACAACTCTCCAGAAGACAGCGGAGAGACAAGCAGAGAGGGTATATGCCTTTTAGATATATGGAGTATGTGTATTCCAGACACACATGTGGAATATTTGGAATATGTGATAAATACCTTTTCGAACTTTGAAGTTTGTTGTTTCTCTTTGTCACCAGTTTTCTGACCTTTGTTTATCCTAAAGCTGTTTTTAAGCACTTAATTTGTACTCAGTGACAGCTGATAGAGGTAGGCACAGGGTTATTCCTGTTGGGTCTTAGAGGCAGGGAACTCCTGAGAGGCCTAGGTGGCAGCTGATAGCTCTAGCCCTGTGATTCCCACCCTCAGATTATAAATTTGCTGTCAGGGTCTGTATCTAAAGTGTCCATGTGTTACTGATGCCTTGAACTTGTTCACTCCCCCAACATGAGAAACGGGAACTGGTGGGTTCAGACTGCTGCTGGATGAAGATTACCCAGAGCTAGATGGATGTGGAATGTAGCATTGCTGGCATCTTGGCTTATTTGTTAAAGATTCTGAGGTGATTAGCTGAAATGTGGAAGGACCAGGACTTCCTGATACCTTTGGAGCTAAGAGAAAGGATATGTATGCGTGTGTGTGCATGTGTGTGTGTGTGTGTATACACATACATTATATATATAATTTTTATTATATATTATATAATATAAATGTAATATAATTGTATGTACAAATGTATATAATGTAATATAAATCACATTATATATGTGTATATATATATGTGTATATATGTGTGTGTATATATGTGTATATGTGTGTATATATGTGTATATATGTGTGTATATATGTGTATATATATGTGTATATAGGTGTGTATATGTGTGTATGTATGTGTGTATATATGTGTATATATGTGTGTATGTATGTGTATATGTGTGTGTATATGTGTGCATATATGTGTGTGTATGTGTGTATATGTGTGTATATATGTGTGTATATATGTGTATATATGTGTGTATATATGTGTGTATATATGTGTGTGTATATATGTGTGTGTATATGTGTGTGCATATGTGTGTGTATGTGTGTATATGTGTATATATGTGTGTATATATGTGTGTATATATGTGTGTATATGTGTGTATATATGTGTGTATATATGTGTGTGTATATGTGTGTGTATATGTGTGTATATATGTGTGTATATATGTGTATATATATATATATATTTTTTTCTCTTCATGCTTCAAGGAGGAAGCATAGATTTTCTCTCTTCCAAGACCGTATTTCTCTCATTCTCTTCTCCTTTGGGTCAAAGACTGTCCCCAAAAGGCCTATTACAGACAGACAAGTGAAAGTTTTGTTTCCTAGCAGGGAGGGAAACAGTGACATTGTCATATGAGCTTAGCTCAACCTAGTGACCTCTCTCCTCTATCTTTCCTGGATATGTACTACCCTCTGGGCCTTCCAGGCAAGTCCTCTTTTCTCTGAGGAAAAAGGAATAAGAATTGCATTCTGGAATAGCTTTGTCTCTTTCACAACTGCTCATTTTTCCATTTCTTTTCCCACAAAGAGGAGTTTTCATTTTGAAAATTATACAAATGAAGTCAAAGGAATGTACCACAAATGCCAGAGAGAGAGGAGCCTGCAAAGGTACATCTGTCCATTTGAGTTGATGAGAAGTAGTTATTGGAAACAAAAAACCAGATGACTAGTTGTCATTATGTAAGTTTCTAAATCAGCCAGGTGGCTTAGTGGATAGTGTGCCAGGCCTGGAGTCAGGAAGACTCCTCTTTTTGTTTTCAGATCTGGTCTCATACACTTAGTAGCTGTGTGACCCTGGGCAAGTCCCGTAGCCCTGTTTGCCTCAGTTTCCCCAACTGTAAAATGAGTTGGAGAAGGAAATGGCAAACCACTCCAGTATCTCCGCCAAGAAAACCCCAGATGGGGTCATTGACATGACTGAAACAACCGAACAACAAGCTCTTAGAGAATAGGGATTGTCTAATAAATAAATGTTTGTTAGTTCATTGATTGATACAGAAAATCTTGGTCAGGAAAATCTCTAGTTCTGTAAAGAAGTGATCGAGTTGCCTGAAATAAGGCATCTCCCTTATCTTTATCTCCATCTTGCTAAATCACTCTCCCAATATCTCACCTTTTATTCTTGTGGCTCCAAGAAGCTACAGCATGAACAGAGGCCACACCCCACTAAAACCATCTTGGCAGACAGGATAAACCAGGGTGAGGGTAACTGACAGGCCTCAAACCCACTGGTAAGTTAGGGGGATTTCTACCCTAAGCATGTGAAGACTTCCCCCTGTGGAAAAAATGGATGAGAAAAATTTGTTCCAAGGCAGCTGAAGCAGGTAGAGTGGAGTGCTTAGAGCTTGGTCGGGCATCAAAGATGCCAAGGTCATCTTTTGCACTCTGGGCTGTCCCTAGTTGTTTTGACTTTTGTCTTGCCTCTGGACTTTGATGACTCTGGGAGAGAGAGCAAGTCTGATGACTTTGTGCAATTATGCCTCACTTAAATCCCATTAACTTGAAAATCAAGATATCACCCTGTGATATCATTGGATCTCTTCAAAAACAAAGGATGAACAATAGCCTCTTATACTTTCTATCAATCAAACCACAAATATTGATTAAGTGCCTACTGTGTGTCAGGCACTGTGCCAGGCACTGGAGATAAAAAGACAAAAATGAAATTGAAACAGTTCTTACCCTCATGGAGCTTACATTCTGTTGAGGGAGACGACATGTACAAAAATAAGTTGATAACAAATATGGACAAATGAAGCACAAGGTCATTGTTTTGGGGGAGGACACTAGCAGCTAGAGGGATCAAGAAAAGCCTTAGGAGGAAGGTGTCACTTGAGCAGAGCTTTGAAGAGAACAAGGAATTAGATGAGGAAGAATTGTGTCCATTCTTCCCTCTAAGGTTAATCTTGAAACTTATATTCCAGAATCCATCTCTGCTACCTCAAAAACATTGCCTCCATGCATCATCATAGAATCCCAAGAGTTGGGAGGGACTTGAGATGATCATTTACTTCAACCTTTACCTGAAGGATCCATCTCCTTCACAGTTTGTCTGAGAAATGGTCACTGGACCACTCACTGTTAGGGACTCTTCCTGGGCATTCCATTTCCCCATTTCCCCAAATCTTCTCTTGGACAAGCTTCCTCAATTGCTTTAACCTTGGTGAAAGTCCCCTCACCATCCTGCTAGCCTTCCTAGACATATTCTCCCTTGTTAGTGGCTTTCCTAAGATGTGTTCAGAATTAGATCTTCGGTTATCTGACCAGGTCAAAGGTTAGTGAGACCATGGTCTCCTTTGTTTTGGATACCAGCCATTCATGCATCCTAAGACCAAATGTGCTGTTTTCCTTTTTTTTTATTGCCATGTCATCTATTGACTCATTGAGCTTGCAGTCTACTAAAACTCCCAGTTTGCTTTTGAATAGACTGCTTTTTAGCCATAGTTCCTGAATTCTGTAATTGTGTAATTGATCTCTTTTAACCAAAGCGAAGGATTCTATGCTATTAAATTTCATTGTATTAGACAAGAACCATTGTACTAGCATCCTCCTGTTATCTAAAAGGATAACAGAAAAGGGTTTTAAAATGCTATTTTCATCCACCAGATTAGCTTTCCTTTCTAATTTTGTTTCATCTGTATGCTTGATAACCTTGCCCTCTATGCCTTTATTTAACTCATTTATAAAAATGTTGAATGAAATGAGGCCAAAGACAGAACTCTGTGTCATGCCATTAGAGACCTTTCTCCAGGTGGACATTCATTCATGAATTATTTGGGTCAGTTCATACAACCAGTGGCAAACCCACCACATCTTTCTGTCTTGTCCAGAAGGAAGCATAACAGATGAGGCCTTGATAAATGCTTTGCTGGAATTTGGATATAATATGTCTCCAGTATTTCTCAGAAATACTAATAAGTCCCCTGTCAAAAAAGGAAGTGGGCTTAGTCCTCAATGCTTCTCCAACTAATCACTGCTTCCCTTCCTAAAGTGTTCACAGACCATCCATTCTTGAATTTTGTCAATTAATCAAGTTCTTAGGATCCTGTGATCATAGATTTATAGCTGAAAAGGACTACAGAGGTCATCCATACCAACTATGTCATTTTACAGGAGAAACTAAGGCTTAGAAAAGGAGGTAACTTCCCAAATTTTTACAGAAGTCAGTGGCAGAAGTGGGATTTAAACCCAGGCCTGCTAATTATTTTTTTCAGTATACCTTGCCTAGGTCCTCTGATTATTTTTTCAGTGTACCTTGTCACTATCAGTCTGCAATTTGCAAAATTTAACAATTCTTCAAAAATCAGAAGAAGATTTGCCCATTCAGGAATATATTACATCTCTTTCTCATCATAGTTGCCTTCTGTCCTGCCTTCAAATATGCACAGGCCTCTTTAGTGCCTCTAATCTGGTTTTTACACGTATTACCTTAAGAAAAATTGCTCTTAGAAGTCACCACTGAATGGTTTGTACCTGCTTCCAAAAGATTTTTCTCATTCTTGTTATTTCTTAAACTCTTCTGCCTTATTTGATGGCATTGACTATCCCATGTGGAATCTGTGCCCCTGTGGCACTATCCTTTTTCTCTTTTAACTCCTTTGAATGCTTCTTCTGTTTCTTTCCCAGTCTCTTATTTCTTCTCTTGTCCATCCAACTGTGGCCAATGTGTCAATTGTCCCTCGGGGCATTCATCTCCCTCTGCCCTTTTTTTTCTGTATTCACTCAAAAAAGCCAGTTCTTTCAGAAGGCTTTGGCTGTTCCTTCACTGGTAAGGGATTGGTGTTATCAGGAAACACTTTAGGGAGGCAATGTCAGGTAGACACTAAGTTTTATAGCTTCTGTAGGAGTTGAGGGGCCATAGTCTAATGTACCAATAAAAACAGACCTTTTGACATAGGAAGTGTAAGTGTTTGATTTATAGGTAAGGTGGGAGCTGGGAACTGGGGATTTCTGAGTAGAGTAGTGACATGATGAAATTGTGGTTCCTGGAAGATTAATCTGGTGGCCTTGTGCAAGAGAAATGGGAAAGGGTAGGGGGGAATCTACAGGAAGGAAAAGCAATTAAGAGCCTTTTGCAATAACCAGGCGAGAGTTAATGAGGGCCTGAATTCTGATCCCAGCCTGTTCTACTAATCTCTGCTTATCCTCTGATCATTCCCCTTATCCCCATTACCTCAGCTTAGACTGTGACCCTGGTGACCCCTTCTATATTGCTCTCTGGAGGGCCTTTCCTCACTTTCTGTGTTCCTTTTTTTCCTTCCCCATGTTTACTTCAGATTGTAAGACTGCATGCCAGAGGTCTCCCAGCCATATACTTCTTATATCCCAGTTCCTCCCATTATGGGTTCTGATTTTTCATTGACCCAGAATTCACTTTGAACATTTTTTTTACTTTTCTTTTAGACATGAATAGGTGCTTAGTGTTGGTCTCTTCTAATGTGAATTCTACCATGCTTTCAAATCAGTTCTTAATATTTTGTGTCCTGAATTTAGCTCATTTCTTGTTCTTCTTTATGGGAATTCCATTTCTTTGCAAGCAGCAAGGTAACATAGCATGAGACAGCTCCTCCAAACAGATCTACACCGAATCCTGGTCAGAAAACCCAAGAAATCACTTGCTGTGATTTTTTCCAAACCAGGTCAGGATAGCAAGATAGAGAAATTTGCAAATACTTAGGAATAGTGTCTGGCCAGGAGCATACTCCAAAAGAAGTACTATCCTGCAGGGAAAGGCTGTGCACCAAGTCAAAACGAGGTCCTAGACTCACACAGAAGAACCTAAAGTTGTGAAGGATACAGGAATACAGATTTCAACTAGTAACTGTCACTCACTGCCAAGTTCCGTATCAAAGATACAGGGTGGATTGAAGAGGAGACCTGTGCTTTAGGGATTTTGTTCCAGGGATGAGTTGCTGTCCAGGCCCAGGTTGGGTCCCAGGCAAGGAGCAAGTTCAGGAGTAAGTAACAGCTGTGTATTTCTGACCCCAGCAGCAGAGTGGGGTCTTTCAATTCCAGCTGCCATCCTAATCTGAAGTCTGCAGAGGAATAAAAAGGGCAGGAGTCTAAGACCAAAGGGAAGACTAACGTTCTGTCACTCTAAACCATCAGAACTTTCTAGCTGGCAATTTATAGCCAAATCCAGCATTAGTCTACTGAAACTCCAAAGGGCAAAGCCACAGGCGTGTTGCTCAGGCCCAAACCCAGGTCAGGAACTTGAAGATCTGAGACTAGGAGAGCAGTGATCAGACTTTACCTGGATCAGACTGTTTGGGGAGCACTGAAAGCTTGCAGGTCCCCAGTCTGAATTCATCTCTGAGATCTTGGAGTAACACATTAAATTAAGTATCCCAAGAAAGTAACAGCAGGACCAGCCCAGAGATTCCTACCAGAAGTATGCAGAGCCTGGCCCTAACATAAAGTCCGAAGTTAGAAAGTAGGTTGGAAGAATGAACAAACAAAAAAAGGCTGTAGTAGTTACAGGGACATTCAAGACACTCAAGAAGAGAATTATTCCGAAGCATCTACAAGGAAAGCCTTAAAGGAAAACACAGCTTGAGTACAGACTCAGCTATAATACCTGGAAGAGATGAAACAAGAGCTTTTTTTAAGCTTAAAATACTTTTTACAAATGGAATGAGAGTGCTAGAGGGAAAAAATTGGAAAAGAAATGACAGTTATGGAAGAAAGAATTGGAAAGATAATTAACAGTTTGGCATGAGAGAAACAAAACCTTGGCCAGGCAGCAAACTCCTAGAAAATTAGAAGAGACCAAATAGAAACTAATGATTCCTTGGGATAAGAAATATTAAAATAAAATGAAAAGACTGACAAAAAAATAGAAAAAAATAGGAGGAAACTCATTGCAAAAGCAACTAACATAGAAAATAGATCAAGGAAAGAGAATTTAGGAATCATTGGATTACTGGAAAGTCATGACGCTCAAAAAAGAGGCTAGACACAAGATTTTCAAGAAATCATAAAAGAGAACTGTCTATATCTCTTAGAACCAGAGAGCAATGTAGAAATAAAAAGAATCCATTGATTACCTCCTGAAAGAAACCCCTAAATAAATTGGGGTCAAGCAATTTAACAGCACCATTATATATAAAGGAGCACAGAGCTTGGCATATGATATTTCAGAAGGCAAAGGATGTAAGCTTACAAGCAAGAATAATGTGTTTGGTGAAACTGATTATAATCCTAGCCAGGGAAAAATCGAACCTTTGATGAAATAGAGGATTTCCTGGACTCATAGAATTCCTGAGACATCAGAACTTCATAGAAACTTTGAAGTTCAAACACAGGATTCAAGAAAAACAAAAAGATAAGCATGAATGAAGAATCATAAGGGACTAAACAGGGATAAACTGTTTACACTCTAATATGAGGAAATGATTCATGTGTCCCTTCTGAACCATATCATCATCAGGGGTCAAAGAGGGAGGCTAATTAGACTGAAGGGAGGGGTTCTGTTACGTCTTAATGATCATGAAAAATGGAATGGGAGGGGAAAAGGAATACCCTAAGGGGTGAGAAAGCAAAGGAAGGTTAGGAAAAATGATATAATTGGGGTGTACAAGTCTATACAAACAAGGGGAACTAGATGAGGGGAGCAACTGACATTTGAATCTTACTCTCTTGAACTGGTCAAAGGAGGGAAAAATATAATCCTACCACCACACGCATGTAGCTGGGTAAAGAAATACATTTCATTCAATGGGGAAACAGCAGGGGAAGGGGGAAAGGGAGAGGGAGAGTTAGAAGGAAGGTACAATTAGGGAGGGATTATTCCTAAGTGAAACAGATTTGAACTAAGGAGGTACAAGAATATTTACAGCTCTTTTTTGTGGAGGCAAAGATTTAGAAACTAAAGATTGTCCATCAATTGAGGAATGGTTGCACAAGTTATTGGATATGAATGTGATGAAATGCCATTATGTTATAAGAAATGGTGAAGGGCATAGTCCCAGAGAAACCTGGGAAGATTTAGATGGACACATGCAGAATAAAGCAAGCAGTCAGAAAAATTATACGATGACAAAAATATTGTACATACGAACAACTTTGAAAGACTCAGAAACCCTAGTTATTATAATGACCAGCCATAATTCCAGAGGATTCATGGTGAAACAGGCTTTTGCATCACCAGATAGAGAGGTGAAGGACTCAGTGTAGAATGAGATATACATTTTTTTGGTTATAGTTATTGAAAAAATTTGTTTTATCAAATGTAACAGGAATTGTTCTTTCTCAGTTGGGAGAGAAAGAAAGTGAATTTTTGCTGATTTAAAAAACATTTTAAAAAACATTAATATCATAGAAGAAATATGGCAGTATCCCTTCTTTTTTTAATGAAGAATGAAACATGTAGAAACATGCAGATCAATTTGTATAATAACAACTACCTGTAAAACCAAATAACTTTGAAAACTAAGAAATCTGATCAATGCACTATCTGGCCCATCTATGATTCCAGGGGAGCAAAGCTGAAGGATACTATCCATCTTTCGAAAAAGAGGTGGCAGCAAACTGCCTCTACCTTTTGACCCAGCAATACCATTACTAGGTTTCTTTCTTTCTTTTTTTGGGGAGGGGCTAGGGCAGGGCAACTCAGGTTAAGTGACTTGCCCAAGGTCACATGGCTAGTAAGTGTTAAGTAAGTGTCTGAGGCTGGATTTGAACTCACTTCCTCCTGACTCCAGGGCCAGTGCTCTATTCACTGAGCTACCTTGCTGCCCCAACTACTAGGTCTATTTCCAAAGATGATTAGGGAAAAAGGAAAAGGACATACATGTTCTAAAATATTTATAGCAGCTTCTCTTTCTGGTGGCAAAGAACTGGACATTGTGGGGACATTGTGCTTCTCAATTGGGAAATGGCTGAACAAGTTGTGGTATATGATCATGATGGAATACTACTGTGCTATAAGAAATAGTGAGCTCATTGATTTTAGAAAAACATGGATAGATTTGCATGAAATAATGAAGAAAGAAATGAATAGAACCAAGAGAACATTGTATATAATAACAGCAAGATTGTTTAAGAACAACTATGAACAATTAACTACAAAGGATATATGAAGGAAGATGCTATCCACCTCCGGAGAAAGAGTTGATAAATAGAAGTATGTACAGAATGAGTTTACATATACATACATATTTGTGACTAACAGTAGCCATTTCTAGGATGGCGTGGGGGGAAGGAAGAAAAAAAAAGAAAATTTACATAACTATTGTATATTTCAAAGGAATAGTAAGTTGTACATAGTAGATTTGCAGTTTTATGTGCAATCATCTTTTTGTCTATTATGGAAACCCTTGTTTTATTTAATAACTTAAAAATAAAAATAACTAAATTTTTTTAAAAAGAGGCAATAGATTTAGGGTTTGGAATTATGTATGTGTGCCATACAGTAAGCACTTAATAAATGCTTGTTGAATAAAACCAATGCAGTCAAGATTAGAAGGAAAACAGGAATCTGCGGGAGGGCAGAATTTACAGCAAGTTTCTCAAATATATGGGGGACTCAGTCAAATTTGTAAACATAAGAGCCATTCTCCAATTGATGAATGATCAAAGGATATAAACAGGCATTTTCAGAAGAAATCAAAGCTATGGGGCGGCTAGGTGGCGCAATGAATAGAGCACCGGCCCTGGAGTCAGGAGGACCTGAGTTCAAATGCAGCCTCATACACTTGACACACTCACTAGCCATGTGACCTTGGGCAAATCACTTAACCCCAGTTGCCCCTCCAAAAAAAAAAAGAAATCAAAGCTATAAATAGATGTCACATGAAAAAATGCTCTAAATCACTATTGATTAGAGAAGTGTAAATTAAAACAATTCTGAGGTACCACCTCACACCTCTCAGACTGGTTAACATGACAGAAAAGGAAAACAAATGTTGGAGGGGATAAGAGAAAAATGGGTACATTAACGGACTGCTGGCAGAGTAGTAAAATGCTCCAGCCATTCTGGAAAACAATTCTGAACTATGCCTAAAGGGCTTTCCAACTGAGCATACCCTTTGACCCAGCAATACCACTACTAGGTCTGTATCCCAAAGAGATTAAAGAAAAAGGAAAAGGACCCAGATATACAAAAATATTCATAGCAGCTCTTTTTGTGGGGACAAAGAATTGGAAATTGAGGCGAAGCCCTCCCATAAATTGGGGAATGACTGAATACGTGGAATATGATTGTGAAGGAACACTATTGTGCTATAAGAAATGATGAGCAAGATGGCTTCAGAAAAATCTGGACTTACATGAACTGATGCAAAGAAAAGTGAGCAGAACCAGGAGAACGCTGTACACAATAACAGCAATGTTGTTATGATGATCAGTTCTGAAAAGACTTAGCTATTTGGATCAATATAATGATCGAAGACAATTGTAAAGGACCCGTGAGGAAAAATACTATCTACCTCCAGAGTGAGAACTGATGAACTCTGAGGACATATTTTTCACTTATTTTTCTTACTTTTATTTTTGCAACATGGCTAATATGAAAATATTTTGCATGATTTCACACGCATAATTAATATCATATCAATTGTCTTCTCAGTGGGTGGAGAAGTGGTAGAAAAGAAGGAGAGAATTTGGAACTCAAAATTAAAAAAAAAATTTTAATGCTTGTTGACAACTCAACAAGCCTGGTGAAACCTATGGACCTCTTTTCAGAATAAGATTTTTAAATGCATAAAAATATAAGTTTACAAAGAAAACTGATTACATTAAAATAGTTATTAAAATATTAAGCAAAAAGCAAACAAACAGAACATATTCAGGGTCTCCAGTTTAAAAACCTCCTGCTTTAAATACTATTGGCTGAGTTATACGGTACTTGTACTCTTCGTAGGGTTTCTAAAGGGAGAACTTTGAAGAGTAGGCAAAATCCCTAGGACTCAGGAGCAGGAGTTTCCATAGGCCTGCTCTCTAGAGCCTGTGATCCCAAAGCAGTGATGGTAACTGCCCTTCCACCTGATGGTAGCCATTAAGACACAAATTAAGGACTGATTGATTTTTAAATGATGAAATTATAAGATGATTAATGTTGAGAGAGTGAACCAGGATTTTCTGTGGTGGATACAATAGTAGATGGTACTGATAGTTCTCCAAAGCTGCTGTTCATTCTTCGTTTTTTGAAGACGACCAATGATATCCTGGATGATATCTTGATTTACTGTGTGTATTGAATTTAAGTGACACAGAGCTGCACAAAATCTCCAGCTTCACTCTCTCTCCCAGAGTCATCAAGGTCTAGACAAGGCAAGACAAAAGTCAGGACGACTGTCCATAGCCTGGGATGCAGTGGATGACTTTGGTGTCTTGGATGTGTGACCAGGCTCTAAATACTCCACAGCACCTACTTCAGCCACCTTCATGGCCGTTGGAACAAATTGTTCTCATCCATCCTTTCCACAGCGAGAAGTCTTCACATGCTTGGGGTAGATATCCCCCCTAACTCACTGATGGGTCTGAGGCCTGTTGGTTACCCTCAACCTGGCTGAGTCCATTTGCTGAGATAGTTTCGTTGGGGTGTGGCCATTACACATGCTACAGCTTCTTGTAGCCACAGATGAGAGTTGAGTGTCAGGTGGACACCAAAGATGGGTGAGCAGAAAGACCTGAGTTCAAATCCTTCCTCATCCACTTACTAGCTGTATAACCCTGGGCAAGTCACTCAGTCTTTGCCTTACTTTCCACATCTGTAAATGCATAAGATAAATGTAAAAAGTAAATGTAAAATGGAGATAATAGTAGCACCCGCCTTCTAGGATTGTTGTGAGAATCAATTGAGATAATACAAATAAAGTACTTTGCAAACCTTATGGTGTTATTTAAATGTTGTTGGGTTTTTTTTTGGTTAAACATTTCTATAGTACCTACTATGTGCCAGAGACTGTGTTAAGCACTTACAAATATCTAATTTGATTAATGTGAATTATTACTATCATTATTATCCTTGGATCTTCCAGAAGATTGGAAATAGAGCAGCAGGGTGCCAGGCCTTTGTCTTTCGGGCTTCCTAGAGAACAGAGGGAAAGCAACAGGGTCCCAGAGAACTGAACAAGCTCTTGGGGGTGGAAGAGGGAATCCAACTTAATTTTACAGATGAGGAAACTGAGGCCCACAGAGGCGAAGCCAAAAGCACACTGGTGGTAAATCGCTGAACTGGAATTTGAACTTGGGACATGGGTCTCCAAACCCAGTACTCTTTCTACTATGGCCTCTTATCTTTCATGTTTTCTCCTTCTGAAAGTCAACACATTTGCCCAGTTCAGATCTTACAGGACCTTTCTGTTATCAGTTTCTGAACTATTATGTCTCCTGCAATCATGTCTGCAAGTTATCAGTGCTGTGGAATACAGTGTTTGAACTTGGGCCTATAAATGAAGTGACCAAGTTCCTTCTCACTCTCTCCGCACCTCCAATGACCGTGAGTACCTTCTTAGAATTGATTGCTCTCCATTTTATATTTGAAAATAATCCTCCTTGATGGAAGAGGAAGAAGCTGTCACTTTTCTCCTAGCACAGGTACCATGGCACAGTTCTATTTTTTTGTTGTTGTTCAGATTGTGAGAATAGTTCAAAAACTAAGGTGTCGACCTGAGATCAAGGAATTTCTATAAAAACAAAAACTCACAAAGGATAATACCAAGGAGGCTCAATGATGAGAAGATTTTTTCAAGTCTCAGCTAAAATGTAACCATCTACAGGAAGCTCTTCCAGTCCTACCTGGATGCTAACACCTTCCCTCTGTTGGTTATCTCTAATTTATCTTGTATATGCCTTGTTTTTACATTGTTGTTTACCTCTTGTCTACACCATTAGGTTATAAATTTCCTCGAGGGCAGTAACTGTCTTTTATCTTTCTTTGTATCTGATTTGAGTGACTGACTGGAGATATGTCAGGCTAGGGAGGCTGCAAGTGACCAGGACAGAAGAGATTCTGAGAAAGGAACAGTCACGCTCAGAAGACTTCCAGGGTTCAAATCTATGAGTATAATACATTTTTCTTCTGTCTGAGGTAGGTCCTTATTTCACAACAGAGAACTCTCAAAGTAAAGAGTTTCCATAAATGTGATTCAAATGTAAGGAGCTTCAGAACATAATCAGACCCAAATAAACACAATTTAATCTCTTCAGGGAAGAAATCTGAATGTGGGAAAGCCTTCACTTGAACTTTATTCAATATTATGGAAAACCTATAGAAGAATCACCCTGCAGATAGAATGAATGAGGTAAAGGCTTTAGTAATTCATCACTTATTTAGCAGTGGAGTACTTACACTGGAGAAAAATCCCATAAATACAACGAATGTGGGAAGGATTTTTTTAAACTGGAGCACCTAAGTCACTGAACATCAGAGAGTTCATTCTGGAGGGGGGAAAACCCTGCTGGGGTAATGAATATGACAAAACCTTGGCAACAGCTTATTCCTTACTAAAAGTCCATAGTGGAGAGAAAGCCTGTAAACTCATGGATGTAGGACTCCCTTCGTGATAGGGAAGCCTATATTACACATTAAATAATACATATTAGAGAGAAAACCCATGAATGTAAGAAATCTAGCAAAACTTCCTCCTGAATTTCATCTCTTGCTGATCATCCAATAACTATTACTGGAGAGATGACACAAATATAAAACTATAGAACAGCTTGCAGGTGGGTTTCATCTTTTACTGTTCATGGGAGAACTCATGCTGGAGACAAATCCTCTGGATGAAGAGATTGTGGGGAAGTTTTGAGAAAAAGCATGAACCTTATCAGAGAATATAAGTGTCAGAGAAGACGGCAAAAGAATTAGGGCAACTTTCAGCCTCATTGTCTCTCATACTGACAATGTTCAGAGAAATCATTCAGATTCAGTGGATGGAACACTGGACTCAGAGTCCGGAGGACTAGTTCAAATCCAGCCTCGGGCACTGTGTGACCCTGGGCAAGTCACTTCAATTCTGCCCCAGTTTTCTCTAAAATGGGATAATAATTGAACCTACCTCCCAAGGTGGTTGTGAGGATAAAATGAGGGTAACAATATTTGTAAGGCACTTTGCAAATCCTGAAAAGAGTTATATACATGCTAACTAGTACTATCATTAAAGAGGCCTGGCTAGGTGACGAAATGAATAGAGTACCGGCCCTAGAGTCAGGAGGACCTGAGTTCAAATCCAGACTCAGACACTTAACACATAAACTAGCCATGTGAACTTGGGCAAGTCACTTAACCCCAATTGCCCTCCAAAAAGCAAAAAAAAATTTAAAAAAAAAAAAAAAATTAATCCAGGAAAGCCTGCAACTGGAGTGTATATCTTAATAACATCAATGAATTAATTTTGGAGTAGAACCATATCAATGTAACGAGCATAGGGAATATTTTGAATGCCTTATAAGACATAAGGGACTTCATGCTGGAAAATATATGGAGGAGTGTAGCAATGTAAAAAAGCCTCATTCTGCCCTATGATCTGCTAGAGATTAGAGAGTCAAGGTTGTGTCCAGTTTTTCATCAGCTGTAACATTGTTTGAGACTTGATAGACCAAAAAAAAAAAAGCCTTTCTCTTTTGTTACAATATTTCTAAAGTACCAGTTTACTGCCACCTGATGGTAGCTGAATTCCGTAAGTTAAAGCTGGTATTGTTCTAGTCTCAGATACCAACTGGGCGAACTTTTAAAAATAATCCATTAAGTAATAAAACATAATTATTGCAATTACATATTTTTCTCTTATGTTTTTTTACCCAACAAGTTTTATAATGAATATTCACAGACACATAGGATTCAGTACAATTTAGTTGCCTTGAATACCTTCTAGTCCTTAAGATTTACAGATTGTATAATAAAGGAATGATTTATTCTTTAATTTATTTTAAAAAGATGTAGGTTTGTACATTTGTAGATATAACAAATGTGTATTTACGTGATTGCCAGTTCCCTGCATTTCCTCCCGCTTCCTCTCATAGGCTTCTGGATTCAGAATTGGCCAATTTGAACAAGAACTTTTATTACAGAGGCATCGAGGTGGCAAAGTGGATAGAGCCTTAGACCTTGAGTCAGTTCAAAGAAAACTGCATATACTTACTGTGTGACCCTGGGCAAGTCAGCAAAACCTCTGTCTGCCTCAGTTTTAAACTCTCAACTGCAAGTACCTCTCAGGGTGTGAGGGTAAAGTGAGATCCTGGCAAAGTGCTTTGCAAAATTTAAAGCGCTATGTAAATGTTAGCTATAGTATTATTAATTCACTCTATTGCTTTTTTGATAAACAATCGTCTGGTCTTCTCTCTGAGGAATCTGAAAGGACATCTAGTTGTGTTAGAGAGGAGAGAACGGGAGCATAATGAGGTTAAGGGGCTTCCAGGATCGCAGAGCCAGGATCTCAGCCCACACTTGCTTAGTCCAAACCCAATGCTTTTGCCATTATTTTGTGTTCATGTGGCATTATTCCAGTGTAGAGCCTTCTGCTTTTCTGTATAGTCTCCATTCTTGATCTCTTTTTATGGCAAAATATTCCATCAAATTGATCCGTCATAGGTACATCATTCAATCATTTTCCAATCTTTGGGTCCTTAGGTTGCTTCCAAGTGTTGTAAATAACACAGTTGAGTGCAAAACAAAAGTCAGAAGGAAGCACAGAAAATCTGAGCAGTTTTGAAAACAATGTGTAGTATGTATTACATAGGTTTTCAAAAAAAGGTAAATAGTCTAAAATGGAAACTTATAGTTTTATATCAAATCTTCTCTATGTTCTGCTGTGTACGTGGAAATGTTCTCTTTTTTCTTTGAAAGTTTTAAAGTGAATAAAAATTAAATGTTTTAAATGAATAAAAAATAAAAAATAAAAATTCACACAAAAATATATATATACACATACATACATAATAGTGTTTGTGTGTGTGTGTGTGTGTGTGCAGTTTGCAAAGGGAAACTGGGTGATGCAGTGGATAGAGTGCTGGGCCTAGATCAGGGAGACTCCTCTTCCTGAGTTCAAATCCAGCTTCAGACATTTACTAACTGTGTGACCCTGGGCATGTCACTTAACCCTGCTTGCCTCAGTTTCCCCATCTGTAGAATGAGCTGGAGAAGGAAATGGCAAACCACTCTAGTATCTCTGCCAAGAAGACACCAAATGAGGTGACAAAGAGTAGGACATGACTGGAAAATGACTGAACAACCACAACAGCAATTTGCAATGTGATATAAAGGATAGAGTGAGTGCTAGATTTGGAGTCAAGAATATCTGGGCTCAAATTTCCATGTTTGACACTAGCTTTGTGACCCCCAGAAAAATCATTTAATCTTAATTTAATTTAATGCTTAAGGAACTGCAGCTCTCCAGGATTTATATAGTAAGGCATAGATGGGTCAGTGGAAGGAGTTCTCACCCTTTGAGCTCCCCTACTATGAGAAAATCATGAGCCTGTATTTTTTTTTACAAGGAATGCAGTTATAAGCATCTAGATTTTAGCAAAGCTGTTGAGAAAATACCATACTATTCTTATGGAAAAGATATGGATTTTAAAAATAATCCACTGAAATAGATTTAGGACTGTGGGAACTGCTGTACTCCAAAGGGTCTTTATTTAATGGTTCAGTGTCTACGTGGTAGGAGGTCTCTATCCCGGTACCACAAGAACTGTGCTTGGCCCTGTGTTGTTTAGCACTCTTACCAGTGATGTGGATAAAAGAGTATGCTCATCTCATATGCTGATTGTACTGGGCTGGAGGGAGAGTGAAAACACTAGGTGAAGGAATCAGGATCCAAAAGGATCTTAGAGGCTAGAACACCTGAGTAATATTTACTAAGGAGAAATTAGTAGGGATGAATGTTAAGGTTTTCGCCAGGATATTAAAAATCCATTTCACAACTGCACTAGACATGAATGGTTAGACAGCAAACTGTCCTGAAAATGATTCAGTGTTTGTAGTGAACTGCAAGGTCACCATGAGCCATTGGGGTCTGAGGGGGACAAAAATAGGGATCACTCTCTTAGGTTGCGTAATAAGGGGTGTGACTTCCAGGAGTAAGGAAGTGATGGTCCAACTGTCTTCTGCCGGTGTCAGACTTCATCTGGAGTATGGTGCTCAGCTCTGGATACCACAGTTGAAGAAGGATGCAAATCAGCTGGAAAATGTCTTAGAGGAATACGACCTGAATAACGAGGGACCTTGAGTTCACGTCATCCAAGAATCAGTTAAAGGAAGTGGGTGTAGTTAGCCTGGAGAAAAGGTGACTGGGGAGGACGTAATAATCGTCTTCTAGTAGCTAGAGGGTAGTCATATGGAAGAGTAATTAGAGTTGTTCTGTTAGGCCCCAGAAGACAGGATCAGGAGTAGTGGGTAGATTTTCAAAGAGGCTTGTTTAGGCTGGATATCTGTATCTGGAAAAAAAAAAAGGCTTCCCAACCATTAGAGCTTTCTAAAAGTGGAAGAGGTTGCCTTGGGAGATGATCGGTTTTGTTTCCATAAAACAAAGAATGGGCAGTCACATGTCTAATATGTTAGAGTAGAGATTGCTTCATGTATAGGTTGAACTAGACAGCCAATTCTCAAATTCTGTGATTCTGAAGCTTTTGAAAATAGTTCTCTTCTTTGTCATTTCTTCCTTGGGATATAGTCCTAGTAGTGGGATTCCTATTGCAAAAGGGGAATGACCAATTTTGTGTGTGCTGAGACCCCATTTATGTCAAGGCCCACGTATTGCAAACTGTGTTCCTTGCATCTTACATGGGATTGCCAAGGAAAAGGCTGGTTGGGGTTGCCATGTGTGGCTTGAAGGGATGCAGAATAAACATCTTCAGCCTCTTCTCCTCTCATCCTTCACTAAGACTTTAATTCCTGCTAGGAGAGGAAGCAGAAAGTTCGGACCAGAAGCTGCCACTCTACTCTCTTCAGAGAGATGAGATACTGGGCTGGCAATATGTCTTTTGACCACCTTAAATATTGTTAGTCTAGGGGATGTGCCCAGATTCAAGCTACCCTCTGATTGTTATTGGGGGCAGTAGGACCCTGAGCTCTATTCCCAAGACTTGACCCCTTTCCCAGCTAATATTAATTCCACAATGAACATACACAGCAATTATCAAAGAAAACTCATTTATCCAAATCAGTAGCAAAGCAGAAATCAGAGAAGGTTTACATAGGAGAATATATACCAGACAATATAGAGTGATGGAACTCACCCATTGAGAATGAGGTAACAGCTTAACCAAGAGAGAGAGTCCCAGATCTTACCCAAGGGGAAGTTCCTTAAAGTCTCTAGAGTAGCAAGCAAGAGACAGGGATACAATGGAGACTGCCAGTTCTTCTCATGTCTTCTCACAGTCTTTTCCTTTAGCAACCTGAAGTGGGGTTGGTCTTGTCCATTTTCTCTGTCAAAGGTGGAAGCCAGAAGCACCTGAAGCAACTTGATGCTTGAAGAAATTTAAAGACTGAGTTGGTGAGAGGCAAGAGAGGTCCCACTTTCACCAGTCCCCCTTTGGGGACTCATCATTCAGACACTCCAAGTGTCAAGTGAGAAAAGATGGAAGAGGCTAGCTCCATTTCAGGTTGCTGAAGGAAAAGACTCTGGGAAAACATGGGAGGAGCTGACAGTCTCCACCATCTTTATCATATTCCTGTCCCCAGCTTGCTACTTTAGAGACTTTGGGGAGTGTCCCCTTGGGTGAGATCCAGAATCTCCACTCTGTATTGTCTGGTATATATGCATACCTTTTCTGATTTCTCTTTTGCCATTGATTTGGATAAATGGGTTTCATGCTATACTCTATTGTGTGTTCATCATGAAACTGGTATTGAATGGGGAAGGAGTCAAGCCTTGGGTATATAACTTGGGGACCCCCTTCCCCACAAATGACAAAACAATCAAAGGTTAGCCCAAACTTGAGTATATCCCCTAGACAAGCAATATTTAAGGGAACAGAGAAAATTCTTGTCTGGTAACCCCTTTCTCTGAGGAGAGCAGAGCGGCCCCCTTTCTCTCTTGGTAGGAATGAAAGTCTCCCTTGGAAAAGGAGGTGGGGGGAAGAAGAGGTTAGGGAGCTTTTTTCTGCCTCCCTTTGAGTCACACCCTATGACAGCCCCCTTTCTTTATCCCTTCACATTCTGGCACACAAAGACAGTGTCCTCCCTGTGACAAATGGAGCTTTTCCGCGCATGGAGGGCTCACTCCTCAGTCCAACTCCATTTCTTATTGCTCAGTCTAGGCTGCCTCTCTTTGAGTCACACAAAGACAGTGTCCTCCACACGCGGGGCCCTTCCTGACGCATGTAGGTCCCACCCTCCTCTCTATATTGCCGAAAATGCTTGCGTTTGCCGATTAAATCTTCCTGCTCTGTTGCTTTTTGCTGTTGTTGAAGTTTTTTTATTTCAATATAACTAAATCCAGTAAGTTTTTCATCAAACAGAGCTTTCATTGCTTCTGTAAGTTAAGAATGTGTCTTCTCTCCTCATTTGGTTCCATTTTTCCTCTAATATTTTTAGAAATATATTTAACTCTTTGATAGTCTCTCTAAATTGATTTTCTAAATTCTTTCTAAATTTAGTTTTCTCTATACTATATTCCCCAACAGCTTTTCTTTCATTTTTTCCCTTGTTATTTAACATCAACAGATTTAGCGTAGGTAATTGGTTTTGTATGTATTTCCATCTATTTTCGTGGTCTTTGTTCTGTTCTGTTTTTCTCTTTCTGTTGCCTAGTAGCAGACAGCTTCAATAACTGTCATTTTATGATGTGTTTTAAAGACATGTGCAGGAGCAAGTCTTCTTTGTCAGCGTTTAAAAATATGCCCTTTGGGATCCTTACCCATTTCCCCCCACATATGCTTTACTATTATTTTATCCATTTATAGAAAATATTTCCTTGGTAATACATAGAACCTACGTGTGAACTACAGAATGTTATCATTTCAGCTGTGGTTGGTCTTCCCAGCAGTAAACATATTCTTTTTTTAATTTAGAGAATATTTTATTAGTTTCTGTAATCAAACCCATGTAAATAAGACCTCACATATTTAATACAGTGTGTTACCCCTGTACAAATGGAAAAAAATTAAGTTTAACGTTTCTACACCAATATGGCTGTTAATTTCTGTACTATACCAACTCAACAGAGTATAAGTGGGATACTTTTTCCAAAGTTGACATCACAGCTGAAGTTTCCAAAAATTCAAATTTTATATATATATACATATATATACTTATATAAAAAGATAACCGATAGCAATTTGCTAGGCATCAATAGCAGCAAGAGCCTTTCCAGGTTCTGCAGTCATTGAACAAAATTATCCATGAACATATTCTTCCAGCTGTTTTAGTATTCTTTTATTTAGGTCACTAAAGTTTTATAATTTCTTTTATAAAGGTTTTTTTTTACCTTGGTACCTCAGTACAATATATATATATATATGTATATGTATGTATGTGTGTCTATGTGTATACACATATAATATATACATACATACATGCATACACACATAAGATCATTTCTGTTGCTATTGAAGTATAATGATAGCACTAATTTGGTGCTTTATGGTTTGCGAAATGCTTTACAAATATATTTCATCTCATTCTCACAATAACCCTGGGAGGCAGGAGCTATCTTTATCCCCATTTTATATATGGGGAAACTGAAGCAGATAGAAGGTCCCCCACAGGTCACACAGGTGGTAAGTATCTCCTGATGGATTTGAATTCAGGTCTTCCTGACTTCAGGTTTAGCACTCTTATGTACTTGGATATGAATCCTACTTGAGATACTTACTAGCTGTGTGACCCTGGGTAAATCAGTGAACCTCTCTGGTACTCAATTCTTCATCAGTAAAGTGAAGGTTTTCAACTTAATATCTTCAAAGGTTGCTTCCAACTCTATGTCTGTGATCCTATGAATATAAGTTTAGAAGAATGATGATAATAATAATAATATTCTACTAAATAATAACATAATATAATAAAGGGCGTGTTTTAATGTATTATAAAGGGTATGTTTCTCAGTGTTGGGTTTTTTGGTTTGTTTTGAGAATAAGAACATATCTGTCTTACTAAAGGAATTAAGCAACATACCATCTTTCTCTCTTTTTAAAGTGTTTGTGTAATAGAGGAATGATTTATTTGAACTTTTGAAGAAATCCTCCTGAGAGCCCATCTGACTGGGAGGGTTTCCTGGTAGTAGGAGGAAGAACAATTTAAATTGTTTTCTCTATCTCTTTCTCTTAAATTGGCCAATTCCAGTAGTCTATTTTCTATTGCATCAATTCTGGTATTTTGTATATAACAATAAGGAACTGCTGCTGGGTGTAGAAATCTGGGGTGGCTCATCTTTTCTGTCTTGACTAAGGGGCCCCTCTCAGCTCTGGACTCAGGCATATATATCCTGAGATCACTCCTTAGGGAGCGGGAACTTCTCAGAGATGGGGCAAGTTCTTGCATATTCTTTGGCTTTTTATACTCCTGCTCTAGGGACCCCAGGGACGATGGCTTAAAGCTTAGGTTTCAGCTCATGTTTAGAGTTTCCCCCAAAAAAGGGAGAGTAGAAAGGTACTCAGTGTACAATAATAGTCCAGGTATACGTCAGCTTTTTATTTCTTCTTACACACAAATACTTACCACACAATACCCAGGACTTGTAACTACTATTATACTCTCTGGGAAGGTTGACACTTATTTAAATATCAGCACAGGATGCAGTTTGCAGGACTGCTGAACATTCTACCTTGGCTTTTTAGCATCCATGCAATTCCCTTCAGATCTGTGCCTTCTGGCAAGCCAAGCCAGGCCTTGGGCTCTCTCCTCCAAGAAGCTCTGTAGTGGATGTAGAAAGGGAACCTACTGTGTCTATTGAGGACCCAGGATCTCCAGACTTCTGAAACTTCCAGGCAGAAAAAGTCTGCCTCAAAATCACTGCTCAGCCACATATGATCAGGCAAAGGAACAAAGAAAAGGCAGCTAGAACTTTGAGATCTAGCCTTAGGTTCACCTTGGGCAGTACACGTGGTTTAGCTGCCACGTGCTCACAGCTACCATTCAGCTGGGATGGAGGAGAAGACAAGGTAGAGAGATCCATGAATAGTGGATCCATTGCTCAGTGGCCATGGAGGGGCTTGTTTCAACATTTTGATGCCTAATGCCCTTTAGCATGGAGCCATGTAGCTCTCTTTTAAGTTCCTGGAAGTTCCTAGTAGAGCTTCAGTGCATACTCCCTTAAATGGCCCCACATAGGCACTTTCCCACATATGCTTCATGGGTTGCAATTACCTGTTATATCTATTTTATTCATTGCACTTATGCTTATGTTCTTTAAGTTATTAGGCAGTGTAGTATGGTGCAGTGCATAAAGTACCGGCACTGGAGTCAGGAAGACTCATCTTCATGAGTTCGAATCTGAATCAGCATTAGTTTATGTAAGTCATTCAAGGTTTTTCTGAAATTCGCTTGCTCATCATTTCTTTTTTTAAATTTTATTTTATTAAATTTATCTACTTTCAGTTTACAACATTCAGTTCCATAATCCCTTGAGTTCCAAATTTTCTCCCCCTCCCTCTGCTCCCCCCCCATTGGCAGCATGCAGTCTAATATAGGCTCTACAAATACCTTCGCATTAAGCATTAGTCAGGTTGTAAAGAAGAATTATAACCAATGAAGTGAATGAGAAAGAATGAACAAAACAAAACAAAACACAAAAGAGAGAGTTGCTTATCATTTCTTACAGCACAATAGTATTCCATTACATTCATATACCATAATTTGTTCAGCTATCCCCCAACTGATGGACATCCTCTCAATTTCCAATTCTTTGCCACCACAAAAATTCCTGCTATAAGTATTTTTGTACATGTGGGTCCTTTTCCCATTTGTATGATCTCTTTGGGATACAGACTTAGAAGTGGTATTGCTGGATCAAAGGGTATGCACAGTTTGGTTGCCCTTTGGGCATAATTCCAAATTGCTCTCCAGAATGGTTGGGTCAGTTCACAACTCCACCAACAATGCATTAGTGTCCTAATTTTCCCACATCTTATCTTACATTTATCATTTTCCTTTCATGTCATATTAGCCAATCTGATTGGTGAGGTGGTGCTTCAGAGTTGTTTTAATTTGCATTTCTCTAGGCAATAGTGATTTAGAACATTTTTTTCATATGACTATAGACTAAGTTCCTTTATGAGGCAAATATGGGGCTAATACTTAAGCCAGTGAAGGAGAAAAAAACAAACTATTGACCCATATCACTAATGAGTTTTGATGGAAAAAATTTCAATAAAATCTTAGCAGTCAAATGGTGTAGTTCAGGAGTGTCAGACTCAAATAGAGATGGATCCCTGTTGGCTGCATATTGACTTAGAAAACTACAAATCTACCTTATCTATGTCTTTATTTATGTTGTTAAACATTTTCAAATTACATTTTAATCTGATTCTGGCTAATTTAATTTAATCTGGTTGTAGGCCACCTATGAGTTTTGACACCTATGGTGGTGGTATTTTTTTGTTCTTTTTTTTTTTTTAAAGAGGACCAATGACATCACAAGATGATGTCTTGGAATTGGATTTAAGTGAGGCAGAGTTGTGCATAAAGTAAAAGGCAAGATAAAAGTCAAGATGATGCTTGGGATATCAAGGATGACGCTGGCATCCCTGATGTCTGACCAAGGCAGCTGAAGGGTGGGGGAGAGAGCAAGTCTTTCTGTATTTAGGGTAGACATCCTGAGTGCCAAGTAGACACCAAAGGTGGATAAGCAGCACTCACACCAAAGGTGCTAGTTCTCATACACCCTACCTATAGTGTAGTAAATGAGTGGGCAGATAGCTGCCTTCAAAGCCACAGGTACTAGAGTTTAATTCCCAACTTTGACACATACTGGCTGGGTAACTGTGGGCAAGTTATTTAATCTCTAGGCAACTCTCTAAGCCTCTAAGTTACACTGGAAGAGGGAGTTTCCTTACCTGGGATGTCCAGGCCCTAAAAAGACCAAAGGTCTTCAAAAAGAAAGGTCTACAAAAAAATCTTCCATTTCTATTTTGGATTAATAGACTCAATGTTAGGAAAATAATGTAATCATCCTAAAAATGCTCAAAATCACAAACTAATGAGTGAAAAAAAGCATTAAGTGTGCCTACTGTGGCAAGTACTGGGGATAAATCAAGACAGTTCCTGGTCTCTAGAAACTCACCTTCTAATTTGGGTAAACAGTATACAAAGGAAGGTTTGTCTCCAGGACAGATGAAAAAGCCCAAATAAAAATGAAGAGAAATTTGATACAGATTTTTCCCCCCCAGCCCACCATTTTCCTTCTTTTCTTAGGTGTATTAGTGTTGTCTGTGCAGAAGTTTTTAGTCAAAAGATTGTAGGGTTCTGATTTTTTACCCAATCTGTCACTCTTATTTCATTTTGTTAGATTTTTAAAATCCATTCACATTTAAAGTAATGAATTAGGTTTATATTTTCCTCCATCAATCTCTATAATTTATAAATTATGATTCTCCACTCCCCCTTCTGCTGTAAACACAGTATTATGTTCCTTCAGCTACTTTAATCTTTTTTTCAAAGGTGGTCCTGTGCCCCCTGCCTCTCTTCCCCCATCCCCTCTTCTCCTCTGTTGCCCCTTCAGGTTTTGTTTATTTCTTCCTCTCTCCTGCTTTTAATTGATTACATATTTCTACCCACTCTTTTTTCCTCTCTGTGAGTCAGCTAGATTTCTCCTTCCTGTCCTTCCATTTTAGTTCTCTTCTTTGGTTTTTAAAAAGCCAACATTGCCTCCCTTCCTCCCTCGCTCCCTTTGGCAGCAGTCTGAAGGAGAGTTTGGGGCAGAGGAAGTGGCATAAAGGCGGGGGACCCACTAAAAGGGACGATGAGGAGCTAGGAAGCCTGCACCTGGGTGGTCCCAGGGTGAGCAGAGGGAAGAGGAGACTTATGGGTAAGATGCGGAGCAAAGAGAAAGGTCTGCATGTGGATGCAATGATTGACGAGAGCGGGGCGGGGGAGGCGAGAGAGAGAGAAAGTGAGGAGTCGAAGATGACGACGTTGCGAGCTTTCGTGACTTCGGGAGGACGCCCATGGGCACAAAAAGGATGGATTTGGCAGGGAGAGGAAGATAATAAGTTCCGCACTAGACATGTGGAATCATTAATTGATAATTCTAACGTTTAGCCCAGACTTGTCTCGCGCCTCCTGCGGCTGACTGGCTACGCCTCCCGGTCCTTCTCTCGCCCCCTCCCGGGAGCCTCTGATTGGCCCCTTTGCTTCTTCTCCAGCCCATCCACAGCTCCAAAAGGCAGTGATTGGTTCCCTGGACCGCTTCTGAGTACCTCGCCCCACCCCCCCATCTCCGAGGTGTTGATTGGTCTCCTCATCCGGGCTCCGCCTTTTTCTTAGAATAGGCGGAACCAACTGAAACCCTGAAAACAATGAAATCTCAATTTCCAGTCTTAGGCGCCACAGGAAATGAAAGATTTGAGAGTTTGGAAAGTCAGGGAGGAATGTGATGGAGTCCAGTTTAATCGCTTAGGCGACTGCGGGTATCCCGCTTATATCTGGGGCACGGCTAGGGAAATAACTCCTGGAGACCAATCAGATTCTCCTGTTCCTCTGGGATGCGAAGGCTGTGTGTCGGGGGATTCTGGGATTCGTAGTTTCTTTTTTAAAAAAACTGTCACTCCGCGCAGGCGCAGGCGTAGTCTCCGGGTTAGGGATGCGCGCGGAGTTTAGTCGCCATTAGAATAGAACAGATTTAGGGACCTGGTTGCCGGTCTTGAGAGGTAGCTCCGCGTGTGGCCAAGCGGGGCAGGGCCTTTTCACCAGGTACTTGGACACCTAGAGGAAGGATCGGGGATCGACATTTGGGGAGCGGGGCTGACGGCCTCTGAGGCTTCTTAATCATTAAGGCCGGAGGAGTGAGGGCCCTGTGGAGCATCAAGAGGCGGGGCCGCTGGGGGAGAGACATGGGGGGCGGGGGTGCTGAGGGAGAAGCATTAAAGGGTCCGCGAGTGGGGACCCCTGGGGCGAGGCACGAAGGGGGCGGGGCCATTGGGGAGAGGCTTGAAGGGGCGGGGTCGTTGGGGGAGAGGTGTTAAGGAGGTGGGATGCTGGGGAGAGAGGCGTGACACGGAAATAGGCCTGGGCTTTGGCTGGAGAGGGAAGGGAGCCTTTTTGGGGGAGGAGAAGAGGCTTGAGGGATCAGGGCAAGGGCTGTTGGGGGACAAAGGAAGGAGAGTCACGTGGGTGGGGGGCACTATGTCAGAGGAAGCGTCCAGAGCTGGGGCCTCCAGAAGCATCATTAGGGCCGGTCACTGGAGGGCAGCCGCAATGCGGTATTAATTGAGGGATTCAATTAATTTGAAGTCTCAAGGCTTCACCTGCAGTGTTGGAGCAGGGACACAGAAGGGATGAGTGGGTGGGTGTGCCTAGGAGGTCCTGGCCATTGGTGTAGGAACAGGGCAGGGCTTTGGAAGCTCGAAAAGCTCTGGTTGAGTTGGACTAGATGACGTCTTAAAGCCCTTTTTGGTCCCAAATCAATGAATCTTTGAACCTATGAAGAACATGGGACAAAAGCCTCATCAGCAAGAAGGAGAAATTGAGAGTGAACAGCCATTGGGTCAGAGCCAGCCTAAGCAAGGAAAGGGTTGCTTTATTTTATGAGTCATAGTTTTAGGACAGAAAGGGACAGAATTTTGAGTCCAACCCCTTGTGTTACTGGTGAGGAGCTAAAGTTCAGGCCCCCCCAAATAGGTGGCACCCTATGATTCCAAGTCCTGTGCTCTTTACAGTACACTCAATAGCTGCCCAAGTAAGGAGGGGCATTAGAAGGGGAAAGGAGGGTGGGGTGAAGGAGACCTCTGCTTTGGGACCGAAGCTTTGGGGCTGATGGTTTGGGAAACTTAGACTGGAGGATACAATTCCTCTCCCTTTTCCTCATTGATTTATTTACTACTGTGGCAAAATGTTTTGGCTTGGGGACAAGCTTCCCTGTAGGACTTAAGAGACCTGGAATGGAACCTGGAACAAGGGGTTTCTTTTTTTTAAATCAAGAGTTTCCTCAATTGAAATTTTCCTCATTATAGTAGGACGTGACCCTGGTATCTCGGAGGTTATACCAAGTTGTAAGTAATTATAAGCTCTGAAAGCTGCTACTAAGATGGAAGATCTTCAGATATTGTTCTGGAAAGGGACTTGTCTGTCCTTATCATCACTAACATTTCTGTACATTCCGTGTAGGTTTGGGAAGTGCTTTACGTGTATTATTTCACTGATGGGGATACTTTTCCCACTGTTACAAACAACAGCCCCTCCAGATCTAGATTGCCTTTATTCTTCTTCTTCATGCACATAGCAGCAGACTCAGGACCCAGAGTCACCTCCACAATGTGATGAGGTCACAGGATCAGAGGATTTAGAAGTGAAAGAGTTGGCCGAGATCATCTAATTTAACTTTCTTATTTATTAGTGGTGAAACTGGCCCAGAGGTGTTATGTGACATCCAAGATGATTAACCTTTCAAATGTTGGGGTTTTTTCTTTTGAGCTTCTACAAGCTTGCACACACCATGGTCACCTAACCAGTGGAGAGGGGGGCAGAACTAGGACATGAACCTGAGTCTTCTAACTTCAAATCCAGTACTCTTTCCATTCTACTATGTTTCCTTGATGTATCTTTCATGTACATACACTGTATTTTGTTGAACTATGCCCTCTGACTGTGATCCAGTGACATCAGTCTCCTTGATGTTCCTTGCACTAGATTCTCCATCTACCAGTTCCATGCATTTTCACTGGCTGTTCCCCATGCTTGGAACTCTCTCCTCAACTCTGCTTCTACCTTTTCTGACTTCCTTCAAATCCTGGCTAAAATCCCACCTTCTACAGGAAGCGTTTTTCTGATCCCTTTTTTAATGCCAGTGCCTCCCTCTGTTGATTATTTACAACTTATCCTATATATAGCTTGTTTGTTGTGTGCATCTTATCTTCCCCATTATACTCTGAGCTTCTCAAGAGCAGGGACTGTTTTTTGCCTTTCTTTGTATCCCCAGTACTTAGCACAGTGCCTGGCATACAGTAGACACTTAATGAATGCTTATTGACTGACTGCTGTGGGCTTGTGTGTTTCTGCCCACAGTTCGCCTTAGTATAATGTGTGCTGCTCAGCTTGTGTCTGAAGGAGATACAGATATGAATACCACAGCGGAAGGGAGAGATGCTGGAGAGACAGCAAACTTGAATGAGGCAATGGCTACTTACCCAAGCCCTCAAATTACACCTCCATGTGAACAAGATAAGGTCCCAAGTGCAGAAGACCCTAGGGAGCAAGAAACCAGCCAAGGAAGAGACACATTAACCCCTGCAGTCTCTCATCAGAACTTGAGATGGTTTCAGCGCCCAGGAGTAGCTCCACCCCAAGAGGAAGAGTTGAGCCAAATTCGAGAGCTTTGTATGCAGTGGATGGATCCTGAGACTCATGCTAAAGAGGATGTTCTTGATATGCTGGTGCTGGATCAATATGTGATTGTCCTGCCCAGAGAGATCATGACTTGGGTGAAGTCACAGCCTTCAGAAAATAGTGAGGAGGTGGAGATCCTCTTGGAAGATTTGAGCCAGATGTTTGAAGACAATGGTAAGAATTTCAGAAACATGAAGGGAGAAGAAATTCTTTCCAGGGCATAAGAGGAAATTAGGTCTTGAAGTCAGGATAGAACAAAGGATCATTTGGAGAGGGTGTTGCCCTTGAGGTCAGTGAATGAGAAGGTGTAGGCCTCACGTATCACTTGGTTGAGCCAGTGTCTTCCCCAAGTTGCTGCTGCACTTTGCATAGCAGCCCATGAAGGGAAGGAAACCATGGAGGTAGAAAGGTTCTCTCCTGGTCATCCTTTGTGTGAAGAGATAAAGGGACAAACCAGTGGTGGGTTTATTTAGAAGATTTATGCTGTTATGCCCATAAACTCTTAGAATTGATCTTAGTAATACTACCTCTCTAAAGTACTTCATGGGTAGGTCATGTATGGTCAACTTCATTTTCCAATGAAGGGGTCAAAGAACATATAAATGATCACATGATTTCTTCAAATTGGTTAAATCAAAGTCATCCTCCCATCATTTACTCTTTTAGCAAATCATACTGCCTTTCTGATGGAAAATGTTCATTTTACTATCTGTGAAGTTCTTTTGCCTCTCTGGGTCAGCACATTGATTCATCGTGTTATCTAAGATAGGAAATATTTTGAAAATATTTTCTCTATTTAAAAATGTGGTAATTGTGTTACAGAGAGGCTGAGTCACAACTTTCATGTTACTGAGTGATTTAGAGACAGAACTGTGAATTTAATGTGCACATTCTGATTCCTAGAGCAGAATTCTGTCCCTTGGAACCTACTATGACCCCTGAGTTAGAATTAGGAGCCTATCTTTTTCCTTCTTCCCTTTACTCCTTTCCTCAATTTTAAGGATAAGAGGGGACTGTTCCTAAAAGACTTCTGTCCTTATTCTGTAGAGAATGTGTTTAGGGGAATTTCTAGCTTCCTGAACCTTGGATCTTTAAGGCCAGATTAGGTTTCCTTATAGCTTCATGTTCTTTCCACAGTTCTACCTTCTCAGGACTCTGCTGTTGCCCAGAATCAGAGCTCTGCAGAAGAGGGAGTAGCTTCTAGGCCCCTGCCAGATGAATCTCAGGTGAGTGGGAGCCTTTGTTCTTTCCTGACATGCCATGTAGAACCTGCATTCTTCAGGTGAAGATTTATTTCCTTTCCTTGTCCTAGAATTAAGGCATTGGGCCATACTAGTAGATCATTCATGTCAAACTCAAGTAGAATCGGGGCAACTAAACCATATATAAAGGATTCCTGTGGGCCACAAATTGACTTAGAAAACCACATGTTAACATGATCTGTGTTCTGTTGTGTTTTTATTTATTTTGTTAAATATTTCCCAATTACATTTAGGTCTGGTTTGGGTACACACAGGAGAATTAGGGGTTATTTGTTTGACACCACTATAGTAAATGGTGTTTATTATGTAGAGTGACCTAGGCTTGCCTTAGTGCTCTTTTCCTCCCTGCTTAATGTTCATTCCTTCATTTAGTAGAATATAAGCCTCAAGAGGGTAGAGACTGTTTTACTTTTGTTGTGTTTGCTGAGTACAGTGCCTTTCACGTAGCACGCATTTAATAAGTGTTTGTTAAATTGAATTCAACAAGTAATTCAGGCCTCTTATAGAACTGTTCGAGGTGCTATGAGGGATACAGAAAATAAAGTAGAGAAATAGTCATTCCATCAAGGAACTTGAATTCTCATTATTCTCATTGGAGAGACCAGGTGAACATTTTTCATAGTTAAGTACTTCCTTGTGTTGTTTTTTCAAGTGCAGAAATGAGTTGGTACAGACCATAAATACTCTATGGTTGAGAACTGGCAGGTGAGTATGAGCTGGAATATTCAGGAAACCAGATGGAGAAGATAGACTCTGTTGTTGTTCTTTGTCCTTTGTTCTCAAAGAGGACCATGGCTTCAGGAAGGTGATACCTGACTTGAAAGTGAATTGGATTCAAGTGAGGAAGGGCTGTGCAGAATCACTGGCCTCACTCTCTCCTCTGGAGCCATTTGAGTCATTGTCAAGGTATCAGATAGACTTTAAGCCTGATCTGAAGGAGGGGTAAGAGGTGAAGGTGAAGGCGATTCTAGGTGGGGAGAAAACCGTGAGCAGAGACTGAGGTGGGAATACTTGTGTATCTGTCCTGGCTGAAACAGATAGTTCTTTTTGGATGGAAAGAGTGGAACAGTCGATTATAGGGTCCCCTCAGTCTTTCTCCCCTGCTTCCAGAGTAAGGGTGACTTCGCTTCTTCAGCCCTGTCGGCTCACCGAATCTCAGCCCCGTGGCATCCTGGGTATTTTTCTGGAGGCCACGCCTTCTACAAAGCAGGACACATGGTAGAGAGTCAATCGTCATTTGTCTTGAAATGCTCAGAAATCTTTCTTTACACTGTGAGAACCAGTTATTAGTAGCATTACCTTCTGGAGGGTCCCAGGGCCTTATGGAGAGGCTACTTCTTTTTTTTAATTTTTAAAACATTTTTAATGAAAACTTATTTATTTGCTTTTAGTTTACAATATTCAGTTCCATAATTCCTTGAGTTTCAAATTTTCTCCCCCTTCCTCTCCCTCCCCTCCCCTCCCCGCCATGGTGGCATGCAATCAAGTATAGATCTTACAAATACTTTCACATTAAACATAAGTCAAGTTGTAAAGAAGGATTATAACCAATGGAGTGAACAGTGAGAAAGAAGGGCCAAAACAAAACACAAAAGAGGCAGAGGCTACTTCTTGAGTAAGTGGGAATGTTTTTGGTGTTTTAGGACTCTGTGACATTTAAGGATGTGGCTGTAATGTTCAGTCGGAAGGAGTGGTGGCATTTGCAGCCAACCCAGATGGAGCTGTACAGGGATGTGATGCTGGAGAACTACGAGAACATGGTCTCTGTGGGTAAGGACAGTCTTCCCGTGTGACTCTGCCCACCGCTTCCTCCCTTATTAAAGGCTGTAGGGCCACTGAAACAGTTAAGTGATGGCTAACTTACTGTACAGGGATCTTCCTCATTTCTTGGGCACCAGGACAATGTACTTCTGCTCCTGTTACTGGGTGAAGATACTTGGAGTTATCATAACCATTACAGACTGGCAGATTCATTGTGCTGCCTCTGAGGCTCTGTCTCTCCTATCTTGTGTTCTCCCAAGCTGTGACACAAAAAGTGTTCCCAGGAAGAGCCTAACAAGGAAGGAAAAACAAGCTAATTTGCTTTCAAATGAACTCTGTGACCTGTTACTCCCGTTTCCCCCTCTCTTCTTTATGGTGCCCTAATGCTGAGTCCCTACAGGACTCCTTTATACTTTCCTCTGCCCTTCCTATTCCTTGCATGTTCTTAATTGTTTGATGAGGAATGGGCAGAGATTGTAGTCTGAGATGGATCTTTGTGTCCTTCCCATTTCTTTCTCCACGAGCAGGACTTCTTACATCTAAGCCAGAACTGATATCCCAGTTGGAGAGAGGAGAGGCGCCATGGATGCGGAGCAGGAATGTCTCTAGAGTTGCTGGTGCAGGTGAGTGAGAACTAGGCCAATGAGTCATTGCAAGGAAGATCCCAGCTCTTTCTCAGTTGGGAAGTATTGGTCAGGCACCTTTCCTGGAAGCCTCTTAGGCAGTAGGGAGGCCTCAGGCTGTTCAGCATTAGCTCCCATCTCTGTCCTCATCTTTACCTTAGCACAGTATTCTCCTACCATCTCTCATGAGTCGCTCTAGGTTCAGAGGGAACACTTCTGTTTGAAGTTAGCCCTTCCACAGGTACTCTGGATTCTGTCACATTCTGCTTCCCTAGGGACATTGCCCCCATGGAAATTCCTGCTTCTAGCATGCTAGAACTAAACTCACAGAAAATAATTTGGACTTTTAATTAAATTTCTTTTAGACTTAGTTTTGTAAATTTTGAATTTTAATTTTAACAAGATGGTACACACTGTCATTATACATGTATCTATGACAATTTCAGACCATTAGAAATACTTGCTTGGCCTCTTAAGTCACCTGATCTGTATTCATTAGACTTTTTCTTGAGGGGAAATCATGTCAAAACTATCATGTATGTATGAACCAAAATGTCACTTTTTGGATTATTTTAAGACTAGGATTACAAATGCAATCCTTTCAGTCTGATCGGCAGTAACTGAAGAAAGTTTTTACAAAATTTGCAGATCAGCTAGAGTGATGTTTCACATGACAGTGGTTATATGAGATTTTTATAAGAAACATATCCGTATTTAAAATTTTAAATAATTAACCTTTCAGAATTTTTTTTAAAGCTTGTAATATTTGTGCTTCTGAAGTTATTAAAGTTTAAAAACTGCCCTGAGACTTTTGGGACATCCTGTATTTTGATCTGCCCCATATTCTTTTTTTAGTTGCATTTTTAGTTTTTAATAACTTGAAATTAAATTTTATTTTTTTCATTGAACCAAAATCTGCCATTTCTCCCTCCTGCTTCACCTCCCCTCACTGAAAAAAAAAGAAAAAGCCCTTATAGCAAATAATAAGCAAAAGGAATTCCAGCATTGGCCATGTTCAAAAAATATGTTTCATTCTGTGTTCTGAGTCTTATCACCTTTCTGTATGGAGGTGTGTAGCATGTTTCATCATGAGTCCTCTGCTTGGTCATTGTGTTACTCAGAGATCTTAAGTCTTTTAAAGTTGTTTGTTTTTTCATTGTGATTTTATAAATTGTTCTCCTGGTTCAGCTTCTCTCATTATCAATTCATATGTCTTCCCAGATTTCTTTGAAACTCCTTCTTCATTTCTTCCAAAACAGTAGTATTCATTCTACTCATGGCATATCACACTCATTTACCATCACTTGTCCAGCCATTTGGCACCATCTTAGTTTGCAGTTTTTTGTCATCATAAAAAGAACTGCTATCAATATTTTTGTACATACGGATCTATTTATTCTTTCTTTGATCTCTTTGGGATACAGACCTAGTAATAGTGTCACTGAGTACGTAGTTTAATAATTTTTTGCAGATAGTTCCAAATTGTTTTCTAGAATGTTCTGGACTAGTTAACAGCTCAACCAGTAGCGTATCAACCTACTTTTCCATAGCCCCTCCAGCATTTGTCATTTTCTTTTCTTGTCAGTTTTGACAATTGATGGGTATGAGGTAGAACCTCGTAGTTGTTTTAATGTGCATTTCTCTAATTATTGAACATTTAAAACATTTTTGCATAGCTCTTGATAGCTTCATTTCTTTCTCTGAAAACCGTTAGTCATATTCTTTGGTCATTATTTATTAGGGAATGGCTCTTATAAATTTGAATCAGTTCCCTATGTTGCTGTATAGTTTTTAGAAAGATATTTGCTTGATTCTGCCCATTCCAAATATCTTCCATGTTCTTTCATTCTTTTTATTGAAACATTTCTTAACTGTGTTGTGCAGTTATGTGGCCAAGGTTGCATAAAGCAGTAAGTGGTAGAACTAGGACTCAAACTCAGGAGATAATGATATTTATGCTCCCCTCTTCAGAATTGTGAGATCAGTTGTGATTATTTATATGAAGGGTGTTCAATTCTAGATTGCTGTAATGTAAATGTAAATTATCATTATTCTCTTTTTTTTGCTTTTTGGAGGGGGATGGCCCCGCAGTTGGGGTTAAGTGACTTGCCCGAGGTCACACGGCTAGTAAGTGTTAAGTGTCTGAGGCCAGATTTCAACTCAGGTCCTCCTGACTCCAGGGCCAGTGCTCTATTCACGGCACCACCTAGCCACCCCAAAATATCATTATTCTTAATCTGACTTCCTTCAAATGTGTTGTGTTTGCCATTGTGCCTTTACTGCTGGGTTACTTAACATAGCTATCTGTTGTTGGGACCTTCCAGAGACTAACAGAATGGCTCAGAGATTTGAGCGTAGACAGAGTCATTGGAGGAGCTGAGGAAGGAGAGAGACTCAGGGGGAGAAGCCTGCATAGGAGTACTGCTTGGCTCTCCCACTTTTTCTCCCGAAGTGGTAAGGGTGCTGTTCCTCGTAATATTAGCCAGAGTCCACTCTTGTCCTTGTCTTCAATGCCCTAGGAAAGGCACACTGCAGCTCTTTTAAAAGTAGGATAAAGAATAACCCAGAGCCTGAAAAAGCCAGAGCTCCTGGAAATTTGCCATGAAGTTAGTTAGCTTTTGTTCATTGTTTTATTGTTCTCATGACCCTTAGAAATGTATCTATACTAAATAATGAGGAATTATTGTTTCCTTTTGCTTCCTCAAAATGTGTGAGGGACATTTACATATTTTATTTCTTTCAGGTTTGGAGACCAGGTTTGTTACAAAAGAATCAGCTCTAAAACAAGGCATTTATGTGAAAGACTCATCTCAGGAAAGGCTCTCGAGAGATGGTCCCTGTGCCTCTACATGTGAGGAGGGAAGGTTGGAAAAGCAGCAAGATAACCAAAAAAGACAATCTAGTCAAGAAAAGGAGAAAACTTCTAAGGTGAGAAGACCTAGATGTAATATATTTAGGAAATACTTCCGGCCAGGGTCAGGCCTTGTTACAAAAAAGAAGGTTCCTACAGGAACAAATCTCCATAAATATACTAAACATAAAATGAGCCTCAAACAGTATTTAGACCTAGTTAGAAGTAAAATGATGACCCCAGAGAAGAAACCTAATTATAAGGTAAGGCCGAAGACCAGAAGTTACTACTCAAACCTTTTTAAGTCTCGTAGGATACCTCCTGGAAAAAAAGGCTACAAGTGTAAAGCATGTGGGAAAACTTTCATCTACAATTCATCACTGACTCGACATCTGAGAATCCATACTGGGGAGAAACCCTACAAGTGTTATGAATGTAAGAAGAGCTTTAGGCGGCGCTCATTTTTCAATCTACATAAGAGAGTTCATACTGGAGAGAAACCTTTTAAGTGTAATGAATGTAATAAAGCTTTCATCCGGGACTCATCCCTTTTTAAGCATCAAATAATTCATACTGGAAGAAGACCCTACAAGTGTACTGAATGTAAGAAAGCCTTTACCCAGAGGGGACTACTTACTGAACATCTAAGGACTCATACTGGAGAGAAACCCTTCAAATGTGATGTGTGTAAGAAAGACTTCAGCCACAAATCATCCCTTATTCAACATCAGAGAATTCATACTGGAGAAAGAACCTTCAAGTGTAACATATGTGAAAAGGCCTTCAATCAGAGCACACGCCTAACTGAACATAAAAGAATTCATACTGGAGAGAAACCCTATAAGTGTAATAAATGTGACAAGGCCTTCACTCAAAGAACACATCTCAATGAGCATCAGAGAGTTCATACTGGAGAAAAGCCCTACAAATGCAGTCACTGTGAGAAAGCTTTCAGCAACAGCTCATCCCTTACTCAACATCTTCGAATTCATACTGGAGAGAAACCTTACAAATGTAATCAATGTGAGAAGGCATTCAGTCAGAACTCATCCCTTATCATACATCTGAGATTCCATAGTGGGGAAACACCCTTTAAATGTAAGGACTGTGGGAAGGCCTTCAGCCGTAACTCATCCCTTACAAGGCATCAGAAAACTCATAGTGGGGAGAAACCTTTCAAGTGTAATGAATGTGGGAAAGCCTTTGGTCGGAACTCATCCCTTACTGACCATCAGAAAATCCATACTGGAAAGAAACCTTATAAGTGTAATGAATGTGGAATATCCTTCAATCAGAATACTCGCCTTATTGAACATCAGAGAATACATACTGGAGAGAAGCCCCACAAATGTGATCTGTGTAAGAAAGCCTTCAGGAGTAGTTCAGCTGTTCTCAGGCATCAGAGAATTCATAGTGGAGAATAATGGAGTAGGATCATACTTGGGAAATACTTCAGTCACACTTGTCGCTTAGTAAATACCCCAGAATCAAATGATCACAATCTGCCCGTTGGGAGTTAGAGATTTCCCTCTTCCCTGTAGTACGCTACTGCTTTCAAGCCACGGATTGCATAAGTGGAACAAGAAGGAGCATTGTTATGAGATCTGTAGTAGTAGAAGTACCAAGTCTTCTAAAATAACAAAAGAAGGAATCTTTATTAAGTTTCCAACTCTAGTATTAGAACAACCAGGCAGTATCTGTGGGTAAAGGGATAAAAGAAAGTCCTGCTAAAGTAAATGCATATTTTAAAAGTACCCCTGTTACTTTTGGTGTGCACAAACTAGTTGTGGGCACATCCCTGTGAAATATCTTAAGATTCTTGTATATTTCACCCTGAAACAAGTTCCTAGTGCTAGGTGGGCTAGTGAAGAGTGGATAGAATTTTTTCAGCTGGGTCCTGGCCTTAGATCTAGGAGATGGAGAGGATGAGGCAGGACACTCTAGTTTAGGAGTAAGGAAGATAGAAAGTTGTTTTGGAGCTAAAGAAACGCACTTCTTTTTCCTCCCAGGACAGTGGTGCATGTTGTGATAGATACCTTCTTTGGTTTCTTGCCATTCTTTTGTTTGTACCCCAAGGGTTCCAGTGCCTGTGCTGCCTTCTGACTATCCAGAGTCCTTCACTGTATCATCTACTCATCGCTATTTTCTTTCACAATGTTTTACATTCTGTAATTACAGCTTTCCTGCCTTCTCCCATCAGGACGTCTCTTTCTTCAAGTGCATCTTAATATGGAAAGTCAATTTATACTCCATTCCAAAAATTTACTTTCCAGCCTTTTACTCGGAGGTTGAACTATGACCTAGTGGGTGATGTTGCCTCCAAGCTGTGGGCCAAGGGGCTCATAGATTTCAGCCATGCCTGAGCCCAGCCTTTCTAAAGCAAGGGCTTTGCTTCTTTGGAGTTGAAATAGGATCAGAGCAGGTGAGCTGAATGTGTGGACTTTGGGCCACATGGGGAAATGGGTGAAGTTTCCCTGAGGGAGGCCCTCCATTTCTTTTCTTGTTTTTGTCTGCTCCTGTCTTCTCTCCTCAGGGGGCTCTTCTGCTTAATCTTGAATCAGGTTTTATTAACTAAAGGAACATTTTTGGCAGCATCGTAGTATCACAGATCTAGAGTGGGAGGACCTTCGAGAACATCTAGTCCAACTAGCTTATCTTATTGGTGATAGAAGAGATCCAGAAGAGGGAAATGACCCACTCAGAGTCATGCAGGTGATAAATAGCAGAGTCAAGATTCAAATACAGGCCTTCTGACTTCACATCCAATGTTCCTTTCACCATACCCTGTCTCCACTGAACAGGGAATTCTTGACATCACCAGGCTAGTTGAAAAAGTGATTGCCATGAGGCCAGGAGGGGCATGATCCTTGCCTTTCTCCCTTAGCCATGGTCTCTTTCTGAGAGTGTTTCCTTTGCTTTAATTCCTATGTTTGACCCCATTTTCAAGTTTGTAATTAGGTATTCCTCCTTCGTCACAACACCGTTATAATACTGATACTTTCCAGTTTACAGAGCACCTGTATATGGTGACAACCTGTATACTGCTCCTCTGTTCTAGGGGCCAGTTATTCATCTCTTAAAATCAACCCCACTCAGGGACTGGCTGATAACTCAGGTGTGAGTTGATGAGTAGTTAAATGGTAACTCTCTCACTTAGAAACAATCAGTGGGATTATAGTTGACAACTATTTCCCATGGTTTTATTCCCACCTCTTTATCATACCCTGGGGATGGCTTTGGTAACAACAAATTGCCTCACCCTGTAAAAACAAACCTGTACTCATTTTCTTTGAAGCTCAACTCCCTAGATCAATTGATTTCAGAACCCTAGCAAGCCTTTTGTTTCTCTAGGTCTTAAGCTGTCCCGGTCTCCCTTTCTGTTATCTCTGATATTGTTGAACTAGCTGTTAGGTAACTTGGACATCATTCCCAACTGATTCCAAATTCACCCTTAAATTCACAACTTTTTTGCTTCTTATGTTCTTTTCTCTATATCTTAGATTAATTCATGATCTTAAGCCACATTGAGAGGTACAGTATCCTAAATGAGTGAGGTTATAGTCTGGTTAACTTCTGCCATGGGCAGAACCAATCTCAAGTTCTGTGTTCACTTTGGGGTCAGTTTTAGGAAACAACTTTGGCAAATTGGAGCACATACAGCGGAAGGTGATGTGGATGTTGAGGGTACCAGAGAATGTGCCACATGAAGAGCTATTGAAGGAAATGAACGGTGTTTAGCTTAGTTAAGGGGACATATTGTCAAGTATTTGAGCCAGAAAAGGAAATCCAGCTTGTTCTACTCGGTCCCGGGGAGCAGGTAGAAATTGTCCCAACTCACATTCTCTAATGTAATTCTTTTTAAACCTTCAAACCAGTTTCATAAAGGTTGTGTAAGTAAAAAAAAGCCAGGTGTGTAAGAAAGATGGCTTTGAGATTCCAACCTGGAAAACTTCAGTAATGGTCAAAGGAGATTTTCTCTACCAGAGAGGCAGATAAGACCCTGCCTCAGAGAAGGTAAACTGCTGGAGGGCAGACTTTTGGTGCCTTACTTTCCTCACAGCCCTGAGTCTAGGGCTGAGCTTGTTTTGGCATCTCCCAAAGACTTATTCATTGATTATAGTCAAAAGATTCTAGTCATTTAAATCTCTTCAAAACCCTTTTGTAAGGAGTCCCTAGGAAAGTAATCAGTAGAAATTCAACTAACTCAAAACTTTTTTTTTAAGAAGGTGGTTTTAATTGGTTAGAGCAACTCTAGCCTTGGCCCTTTTAGCTCCAATCAGTGGGGACTTGGAGTTCAGGTGTCAAGGGTCAGGGGAGCATCTCCAAAATGGACCATATTAGAAAGGAATTTTAAAAATCATCTTTTGCCCAATTGAAGGAAGTCTATCAGGGCCAAATCAAGTAAGCAGTTAGAGGTTTCAGGATCTCTTTAGTGGCATTTATTCTGGGGGCTTGTGTGGGCTTCAGGGGATATGCCCTCCTAGAATCCCAAGGAGACCTCAGGTGTCATCTAGCCCAACTTGTACCTAAAGTGGGAACTGTTACCTGAAGCAGGAATCTTTGGCAGGTAAGATGGAGCAGTGGAAAGAAAGGTGGATAGAGTTTGAGGACCAGGGCATAATTCCTGGGCTCCATCACTGTCATGTGACCATAGCTAAGTCACTTAATGCCTCAGTTTCCTCACTTGGAAAATGAGGGGTTTGAATTGCAGTTACCTCTAAGGTTCCTCAGCTCTCTTTCTGTCATCCTTCAAGCCATCCTTTGCTGAGAGTTCTTTGCTTCACCTGCTTCCACATTTCATTTTCAGATTCCTCTTCCAGAGGATATGAGTCTCCTCAGAGTTGTGTTGACTAAAGACTGGACAGCTGAAGCACTCCTGGTGGATTTTACCCTTTTAAGACTTAAACATTGCCCAAGGTGGGACTGTCAGAGCCAGCACTGGGCAGCTAGGCACTGAGGCTTGTATTCAGCTAGGGCCAGCTTTGATGCATAGACCTCTTTTTTTTTTTTGCTTTTTTTTTTTGGAGGAGGAAGACAGGGCACTTGTGATTAAATGACTTGCCCAAGGTCACACAGCTAGTTTTTTTTGTGTGTCAAGTGCCTGAGGCTGGATTTGAACTCATGTCTTCCTGACTCCAGGGCTGGTGTTCTATTCACTCTGCCACCTAGCCTCCCCAATGCATAGATCTCTTTTGGCCCCATTCTCTCGGGTCCCTGGCCAACTGTTCCTGGCCTCCATCCCATGACTGAAATTTAGTATTGCTTGTTGGAGACAAGGCAGAACAATGAGCAATGACGGTAAGTGACAGAGACAGGTTGAGGCTCCATGTAAGGAAGAACTTGCAAATAGTGAGAGTGTAGAATGGGCTGCCTGGGGTGAGGGTGGATTCCTTTTCACTAGAGATGTTGGAGAAGAGGCTGCATGGTTGCTTGTTGGAGATGCTGTAGAGGGGATTCCCTTCAGAGTTTATAGGTTAGACTAGATATGTCTTGTGAGTGTGACTTTACAACTCTGAGAGTGTGATTCTTCCTCTGTTCACTTGGGCATTTCTGCCCTGGACCAGTCTAAGAACTGTTCGCTTGAACCGTACCCACCCATGTCTAGACTGGCCCCATCAGTTGAGAGCCTTCAACAGGCTTCCAGTCCTAGTGTAGTCATCAGCTCCATTTGCAAGCTGAGATTCTGGCTAATCATTCCTTGATTTAGCTAGGCTCTGTAGGAAGCTCGCTATGTTTTCTCTGAGAGAGAAGCTCTCTGTACTCTGTGTGTTGCTGGCTTTGCTGTTGTAGTGGTTAGCTATTGTGCTTAGCAGCAAATTTGCGCCTGAAGGCCCTCATTGGAGGATTTGTTCTAACTTCCAGTGGGGCTTGTTATATAATCAAGAGAAGCTATTGACTTCTTCTCTGAGCTTGCTCTGCCTTGTCTACAAGGAGCTGTGCCTTTTTCCACTGCAACTATCGTTGCATGGGAAAGGGAACACCTGCATAAGGCAGACCAGCAAGGAAAGTGGGCAGCCCCTGGTTATGCCCCACTGGCTGAACCCTGCCGTTTGTGCAGGCTCTTACACTTAGTACAAGTAGTGGTTTTTGTTGTTTTGTTGTTATTTTTTCTTCAAATACTCTGCACAGGAAGGGCAGTCTGGGAGAGTGGAAAAGAGCTGGGCTTGAAGTCACAGGACCCGGGTTCCAGACTTTAGGCATCACTCTTTTCTCTAGCTTCAGATTCCCCACCTGTGAAATGAGCAGCTAGATCAGATGGCTTCTGAGTTCCCTTCTAATACTAAAGCTCTGAACTCTGAATCCTAGTCCTGATACAGAGGCACAGGGGCGGGGTCTAGCTGGCCCCTGCACTTGGGGCCCTTCAGTGTCTGCTTTGCCACTTCCTAGTCAGGCGGCACTCAACAAGGTAGGTCATAGTTTAACTTTGATAATAAAATGGGCTAATACACATAACCTGCTCTGTGTGTTGTGAAACACCGTGTAATGTTAGCCTTAGTAATTGTTGTTTTCTCCTGTAGGAATAGGCTGAGCCTTGAGTAGGGTGAAAGGGCATGGTCATCGTGAGAGGCATCTGTGCCTTTAAGGGAGTTCCTCCTCTGACCCCGGGGCCCTGAGTCCTTATTCTGAGGAGCCTTGGGCCCTGTCCTGCCATGGCTCTCTGTTTCCTGGGCCTTCTGATGTGGATCTCCTGGATGCTTGTGCTCTTTATTCCTCCTCCCAGATGTTTGGTGAGCATCTGCTGCAGAGACCATGCCTTGGAGAAAAGTCAGACGGGTACCTGCTTTTTGGGTGTGCTGCATGGGAGGTGAAAGAGAGCAGAGCATGGTCTGGGCTGGCCTAGACTTGCTGCTTTCCAGGTGACAGGAACACAGGTCGTGCGTAACAGCAGTAAGGGAAGAAGGGGGTGGGGAGGAGGGGGTGTGGCTCCCTGCTTGTGCCCCACTGGCTGAACCCCGAAGAGTTTATACAAGGCCTTGTACTTAGTACAATTAATATTTAGTTGAATAAATGTTTGATTGTAGTGATGCTGTATTTATTGTCTCACTTCTTATCTATTTTAAATTAGGAGATCTGGTGGGATTTCTTAAGTTTTATATACAGTGCCCTGTTTTCAACATGTTAACCAGTTAGGGAAAGAAAAGGTTCTTTACCCTGGTGCTTTCTCTGTCCTCCCTGTATGTTCTCCTGTCCTCATCCCCTCCCTCTGTTCTCCATTTCTCTTTCTCTTTTGGCAGCAGGAAAAGGAATGTGGGCATAAAAAGAAGAATTTGAAGGGGGACAGGGGAGGCATAGTGGAGCTGAAAGGATTTGGAGCAAATGTCTGTCCTTGGAGCTGCAATTCAATCCTAGGATGGTGGCAATGTCTGAATGGGGTTGGGGATGCTTGGTACAACCCTGTCAGTCCTTCTGCAAGAAGAGCAGCTCCTGGTGGTGTGGACTTCTGCTGCCATCTGTCCCTGGAACGACTGCGCTGCCTGGCTTCTGAAACTAAGGAGGTTGGATGAGGTGGTTTCTAAGGCCCCTTCCAGCTCCAAATCCTATGATCCTAGGAGCCAGTGAGGAAAATGTAGAAATATGAGAGAGAGAGAGAGATACAGATATTGAGAGATTGTGTTAGAAGGAAACTGTTTTCAAGCATAAACTAAATTTGGGTCTTAGAGAAAGGAATCTTCCACCATGAAGCCATCTTTAAAGCATTAAAAACATTTCCTGCTATTGGGATTCCCCAAGATAATTTTGTTACAACTTTTGACATTGAAAAAAAATCTCCCAAACTATAAACAGGGGAAGGAACAGGGGGACTAGATTCACAGTTTAAACATTGTTTCTTGGATCTCATGACTATTTTTATTTTTAAAAAGTAATCGTCAATGGCTCCCTGTTAGCTCTAGGCTTCTGCCTCAGCCTGGCATTAAAGCCCTTCGTGTTGTGCTTCTCGCTTGACATTCCCGGTGCTCCCCTTTATGCATGCTGCTTGCTGGCAGCATTGGCCTACTCACTGACCCTGAGCACTATATCCCAGCACCCTCTAACCTGCCTGTGCCTCTGCACAGGGTGTGCCGGGTGCCTGGAATACACTTTCTCTGCATCTCTACCTCTTCTAATTCCTATCTTCTTTCAAAGCTGGATTCTTGGTTCACCTCCTCTGAAGGAAGCCACCCTCCTCAAATCATGTATGTATTTGTCTGGCTTATGTATAGTTATCTCCTCAGTAGAATTTGGACTCTGAGGTCAGAGGCAGTTACTGTTTTTGTCTTCTGCCTACAGTAATAAGCACCAGGCCTTTGCATGTTATCATAATAGGTGTTTCATAAATATTTGAGAATTGTCTTTCCCAATGTTCTCACCCAAAAATGGAGAGTGAGAAGGGGCCCACTTGGAAGGGGGTTAAGCTATCTGGAAAAAGCCTCCAAGGAGATAAGAGTCCAGTCTGGTAGAAAGCTTGTACTTGCTGTGATGTCTCCTATAGACTATGAACATCTTCTAGGCCCCCAGTATCTGATCAATCAGTAAACATTTATCAAGGGCCTGTTATGCATCAGAGACTGTTCTAAGCATTATGGTTACAAAAAGAGGCAAAAGACAGTACCTGCCCTCAAGGAACTTATAACCTAATGGTAGAGGAACAAATATAGACAAAGCAAGCTATATACAGGATAGAAAGGAAATAATTAACAGAGGGAAGGCACTAGAATTAAGAGGGGTTGGGGAAGGGTTCCAGTAAAAGACAGGATTTTAGTTAGAAAGCCAAGCAAGTCGGGTGGAGTTGAAGAAAGAGAATGTTCAGGCCTGGGGGACTGCCAGAGAAAATGCCAGGAGCCAAGAGATGGAGGGTCCTATTCATGCAGCAGCCAGGAAGCCAGTGTCACTGGATGGAAGACTGGAAAGGGAAGAGGGGGCTGGGTTATGAAGGGCTTTGAATGCTAAGTAGAGCGTTTTATATTTACTCCTGGAGATAACAGGAAGCCATTGGAATTTATGGAGTGTGTGTATGGTGGGGAAGGGGGAGGTTGGGAATGTTGGGGTCGGGGGGTGAGGGGAGGCTGAGTGAGAAGTGGGCAAACCTGTGCTTTAGGAAAGTCATTTTATTTGCAGAATGGAAGGTGGCTTGGAGTGAGGAGAGAAGTGAAACAGGTGACCCCCAGCAACTTTTGCAGTAATGCAGGTGTAAGGTGATGGGGTCCTGCACCAGAAGGGTAGCAGCCACAGAGGAGGGAAGGGGGCTTATTGGAGAGGTGTTGCAGAGGTGAAACCGACAGGCCTTGGCAACAGATTGGATTTGGGGGTGAGACATGGTGAGAGGTCTAGGATGCCTCCTAGCTTGTGGCAAGGGCTGAGGGACTCTAGCAGTAGGGAAGGTAGGAGGTGGGGAGGGTTAAGGGGAAAGATCAGTTCTGTTTTAGATATGTTGCATTTAAGGTGTCTACTGGATGTCCAGTTTGAGATGTCTGAAAAGAAGTTGGAAATGCAAGATTGAATGTCGGCAGAGTTTGGGGCCTGCAGGACAGGTAGACATGAGAATCGTCAGCCTAGAGATTCATTCACGGATGGTGCCTGGTGCCTACTGGGTAGGAACATGGAAATGCTGGTTTGCCAGAGCACCATTAACGTGCTCGCCTTGGAGAAGTCAACAAACATAATTAAAACATTGCCTCTCACCCTCACAGACTTCACAGTTGAGTAGAGAGGAAACATAACACAGATAGACAGTATTATGCAATAACTTCAGTAGAGAATCAAACATCAGAACGCAGGGCAAGTACAGACAGATAGATGAGGTGTTTATTGGGCTTTTGCCAAGTGCCAGGTACTGCTCTAAGCCTGGGGATAGAAATAAAAGCGAGTAAGACAGTGTCTACTCTTGGAAGCTTAAATTCGAAGGCGGGAAGATGAAGCAAAAGGGACTTGGAAGCGGGTGGGGGCAGAGCAGAGAGTGAGCCAGAAGCGAGGTGTATGTTGTGCTCTCTGGAGCTGGGGCAGCAGTGATCTTGGGCAGGAATCTACAAGGGCTAATACGGTCCTAGAGGCAGCGCTGGAAGAGGCCTTGGGCACCATCTGGTTCAGTGGCCTCATTTCCAGATAAGGAAGGAATGGAGGCCCGAAGGCGAATTGAGGTGCCCAAGGGCAGCATCATGGAAGAGAGGGCATTCAGGCCCAGTTCTGAAGGATGAGTAGGTTTAAAAATCATCAGGGCTAGTAGGATTTCAGGCACGGAAGATGCCATATGTAGAAGCCCCTGGTGAGCTGTGAGAGGGATAACAAATAGTATAGTTTGAGTGGAGGATAATGTCTGGAAGGAGTATGGGAGGAGGCTGCCAAGGTAGAGTTACCTGGGTGGTGCAGTAAGTCTGGAATCAGGAAGACCTGAGTTCAAATCCAGCCTCCGAAACTTATTAGTTATGTGATTCTGGGCAAGTCACTTAAACCTCTGTCTGCCTCAGCTTCCTTATTAGTAAAATGGAGTTAATAATAGCACCTCCCTCACAGGGTTGTTGTGAGGATCAAGAGACATAATAACTTAAAATGCTTGGCACAGTGCCTGGCCCATAGTAGCATTTAGTAAATGCTTATTTCTTTCCTTCCTTCTTTGGGTGAATCTGGGTGACTCCAGGCCATCCCTTTTCCTTAACTCAGTCTTCCTTTAATTTACAACTCGGGGAGTTCAGTATTGAGACACTCTCAGCTCCCTCAACCAGCACCTGCAGTCTGCCACAGCCACAAAGGGGTTACCAGCACCCAAAGCTTGCCTTCTGTTAGGCACTTTGCAAACCATGAAGCTCCATAGAAGTGTTAGCTCATTATCGGAGGCAAGGTCTCCAGCTAGCTCACCCTGCTACCTCTCAAAGTTATTACATCAGAAACAAAGCTAATTATCTTTTTGTTGCCCCATCAAGCTTAGATATTTGGCCGCCTAAGCATCATCCTTAATTTGTGGCCAACCCTTGTCAATTCTACCTACATAACATCTCTCTTGGGCAGGTAGGTGGCACCATAGTGCATAGACCGCTGAGCCTGGAGTCAGGAAGACTCATCTCCCTGAGTTCATATCTGGCCTTAGACACTTACTAGTTGTGTGACCCTGGGCAAGTCACTTAACCCTGTTTGCCTCACTTTCCTCATCTGTAAAATGAGTTGGAAAAGGAAATGGCAAACCACTCCAGCATCTCTGCCAAGAAAATATCCAGTGGGGTCATGGAGTATTGGACATGACTGAAAACAACTGGACAACACCTCTCTCACCTGTCTTCCTCCTCACACTGTCATTAATTCACCCTTCCCATAGCTGCCAACATAATCTTCCTAGAAGTTAGGTCTGATCATGGCACTCCTCTGTTCAGGAAACTTCAGTGGCCAGAATGAGATACAAACTCCTCCATTTGGCCTTTAAAACCCTGCATCGATTGACTCCAGCTGATGGTGCTAGAGTTCTCACTTCCATTCATGCACTTCTGGCTTGCAAAGGCCTTGGCTTTTGCATGGGCTGCTCTTCATGCCTGGAGAGATGTCTCTCTTCACCTCTGTCTCTGAAAATTCCTTCCTTCAGGACTCGGGTCTGGTGCTATCTTCCAAACACAACCAGTCTTCCAGACTCACCCTCCATGTTAATGCTCTCTCTCCCTCTTCAAATGATCTTAAATGCACTCACCTGGTCACATGTTGTTCCCTACCATTCCATTCTCCACCCCAATACAATGGAAGGTTTTTCCCCCTTTTTTTCTTTCATTTTTGGTCCTTGTATCACCAGAGTCTTCTATAGTTCCTTGCCCATCATAGGTGCTTAATAAATATTTGAGCCCTTGGAGGTTCTGACACGTGCACTGGATGGTAAGGTAGGAGCCCAAACCAGCTTGCCAGCCACCCATCTGGCCCCCTTTTGGGCTATATCAGCCTCTGGGGCTTCTTGAAGCCTCGGCTTTCAGACCTGTACCCAAATTTCAACTCATACAATTATGAGTAGGGAGATATCTCTTCCTCTGACCTCCAATCCCCCCAGACAGATTCAAAGCCTATCCCTGAACTGACAGCAATCACTTATGCTGCAAGTTAGGTGCTATTACTCTGTCTTCTAAACACATGAGGCAAATTGCCGTCAGCTACACAGGAGAATTTGTTTCCTCAGTTTTTAGGCCAGTTATTTGTACTCCAGCAAAGAAAAAGGTTTTTGGGGGCAAAATTGGAAGGCCAGGGTGGCTGAATCTGGTGTGGGAGCTCTGGATGCAGTACTGGAATTTGCCTCAGGGTGGCAACAGCAGTTCACAGTCTATCCTACAAACAAGCTGTTTGGCCTTGGAGGGTGAAGTGCTAGCTTTGGCCGCTGGGCTGCAGCGCTGGACCAGAATAATTCTGAGTCCAATTTCTGTGGCCCTGGGTCTTAGTTATAGCCTCATGTCTGAATCATCATCCATATTTCTGTTGTACCCCCTTACTGTCTCAGCCAAAGGGCTACTGCCTGAGGCTCCTGGGGACCCTGAATGAAAGATCAATCTTCTCTGTTCTAGGGCAAAGCCTTGGAGCTCCCAGCTACCGCCTGCCCAGGACCATGTGCCCACGGAGTCACTGAAGGGGGGGGGGGAGGGGTGCAGAGGGAGGGAGGACGGAGGAACAGGACACATAGCTCACTGTACTGAATTGCTGCTGCTGCTGCAGCATTCTGATATCCAACCAGGGATGAGTCCTCAAGAGAGTCCCTTCTTTCTTCTGCCTCTTCAGAGGGTCATTGTGGCACCATCCTCAATTTGCTCTCTGCCTGAACCCTTCTCTGACTCCCTTCCCTTGAACATGTTAAGGGGACCCCTGAAAACTCCATCACTGGTTTGATCTCCAGGGAAGGCCTCAAGCAGAGAAACAGGATCCCCAGGGGTGAGGATCACGTCCTTGGGCACATGCCACAGAGCTCATCTAGTACAATGAGGTCAGCTTGATTCCCACCTACCAGAGCCATAGGTAATGTCCTGGGGGGTGGAGAGATCACCTGGAGGTGTGTGCAATTTTCCTGAATGTGCTCTGAATGCTAAAGCCTTAGAAACTGAGTGCTGGGGTGGGGAGGTAAAATGTTTTTAGAAAAAAAATTATTTTAAATACACAATTTTCTTTGTATGTAGGCCTACTGCTCACAGGCACACACAGACACAGACTCAGACATTCACACCCCTGTCTCCCAGCCTTCATCACTCATTCTCTCCAGCTAAAGGATTTTTCTGTCTGCAAGTCTGGATCACAAACCAGGTCTCAAGGACTCTCCTCACATGGCCTTCCTTCCACATACCAACCTGTCTCCAGTTCTGGGGTAAAAGTTAAGAAGTCCTCAGATCAGACATTTTGGTGAGCTCTCTGTTGAGAAGAGGAAAACTCTGACTTGAGAGAATTAAAAAAGTATTGGTATAGGGAATCCTAGATTAGAGCACTACCTCTACCATGTTCTGCTCTGTGGCATTTAAAGAGTTGTTATAAGTGACTTGCTCAAGGTCACCTAATCAGTGTATATCAGAGTTGGGATTTGCACCTACATCCTCCATTCTGAGACTGGCTCTCTGTCCACTTAAACCACTTTGCCTCTTGGTGGGAATAAATGGAAATAATGAAAATGTACAGTGAAATAGGCTAGAAAACCAAAACCCAAGGAGAAAAAGCCGCTACTGATGCCCATATCTCCCTTAGGCCTGCCTGGACTCTCTTAGAGATATAAAGGAGCTTCATCCAAACCACCCATTTTACAGAGAGAAAAGTAAGTCCCATGGTGGAAGGAATGCCTTGCCCAGGGACACATGACATGCTCCTAGCATCTCTGCTTCTCCTTGAAAATGACAGGGAACTTAAGAATGAACGTATTTTCAAATAGTATAGAAAAGAAGTATTTTCTTTCTTTTTAGTTTTCAACATTCACTTTTGTAAGATTTTGAGTTCTAAATTTCTTCCTCCTCCCTCCTCCCCAAGACAGCATGCAGCCTGATATAGGCTATACACATACAGTTATATTAAACATATTTCCACATTAGTCATGTTGTGAAAGAAGAATCAGAGCAAAAGGGAAAAACCCCGTGAGAAAGAAAAAAAAACAAAAAAGAAAGCAGTATGTTTCAGGCTGTATTCAGACTCTGTAACTCTTTCTCTGGATGTGAACAGCATTTTCCATTATGAGTCTTTTGAGATTGTCTCAGATCATTACATTGCTGAGAAAAGTTAAGTCTAATAAAGTTGATCATCTCACAATGTGGCTGTTACAGTGTACAGTGTTCTCCTGGTTCTGCTCACTTCACTCAGCATCAGTTCATATAAGTCTTTCCAGGTTTTTCTGAAATCCGCCTGCTCACCATTTCCTATGGAACAATAGTATTCCATTACATCCATATACCACAGATTGTTCAGCTGTTTTCCAATTGATGGACATCCCCTCACTTTCCAATTCTAGGCCACCATAAAAAGAGCTTCTACAAATATTTTTGTACATGTGGTCCTCTTCCCTTTTTGATGTTTTCTTTGTGATACAACCCTAGAAGTGGTATTGCTGGGTCAAAGGGTATGCGCAGTTTTATAGCCCTTTGGGCATAGTTCCAAATTGCTCTGGAAGAGAAGTCTCAAAGGAAAGGGTTTTCTAGAGAGTCGAATTGACTGCTTGACAAGATGTTTTGCATCTACACCTACATGTTTGCAGCAGTTCTGTGGCACAGGGGTAGCAGCGCTGAATTGAGACTGGCTCTGATACTCTGCTAGCTATATATCTGTAGGCAGTTACCTTCCCCTCTCTAGACCTCAATGTTTTTCATCTGAAAAATGAGAGGTTACTAGATGATCTCGAAGGCATCTTCATACCAGTTGTAAATCCCACAAATCATTATTTTCGATATTTTTGGGCAGCAGGGTACAGACCTGTGATTTTATTGTGGGGGAGACTGCTTCCGTCTATGCAAATGGACACCTTACTTATCACTGATTGTCCCAGAGAGTTGTTACCTAATGGTGGCACAGTGGAGGCATTTAACCAATTTGGGCCTCAGATTCTTCATTTGGGTCAAAAGACCCAAAAAAGTTGTGACGATAAGATGAGATCATATTTGTAAAGGGCTTTACAAACCTTAAAGAGTAACTTAAATCTAGCTATTATTATGATTTACCCGTTATTCGCCCAACTAGTATATGTCAAAGACTGGACTTTAACCCATTTCTTCCTGACTGTACCTACTACTCAGTACCACCTCTCTTCTGACCTATCAGACCAGAAATAGTCCTGCCCTGAAGTTCTTAAGTGAGATACAAGCTCCTTCATTACATCCTCTCTTAACTCAGGCTTCTTCAGCTCCCTTTTAATCAAATCAACGGCATTTATTAATCCATAGTCAGGCACTGTGCAAAGTACTAGGGAAACAAAGAGGCAACTACAGTCCTTATTTGCAAGTATCTCATATTCTTAAAGGGGAGACCATGTAAGCAACTATGTACAAACAAGATATATGCAGTACAAATTGGAGATAGTCAATGGAGGGAAGGAATTAGCATTGAGGAAGACCCAAAAAGTATTTTCAGAAGGTGAGGATTTGGCTAAGGCTTGAAGGAAACCTCGAGGTGAAGCTGAGGAGGGAGAGCCAATAAAAATGCATGGAGTTGGAAAATGGGGTATAGTAGCTTATGCTATGAAGAACAAGTGTCATTGGACTGGAGAGTTGAAGGGGCAAGGTAAGCCCCTCTGTAAGGAATAAGATTATACAAACCAAGGCCCCAACTTAATAGGATCTTTCTATTACCCTGAGTTGTTTTGGAACAGAAAATCCTGGGAACATGAGGGCTGCGCTTCTCCTGGGACTGTGGCCAGGACCTTGAGAAGAGGTATGGTTAACTGCCCAACTCCTGGAACTAGCCATTCCAAGGAAACATCACTCTTGGGGGGGCCTTGGAGGGATTGGCCTCCCTCCCCGGCCTCACACAAGATATGATGCTTGCTAAAAAACACCTGGCAGTATGCCTTTTTCATTCTCAGCACCACTTAAACTGTAAGATTCAGACCCCAAATTGGAATCTCACCCATGGAGGAGATGTCTTGCCTGGGACCCTCCCGAGCAGAACCCTGATGGCTGTACCCGTTATTCTCCAGCTTGTGTGGTCAGGTGTTGGTGCTTCCCCACATCAGTGATGATTGTGGATATGTGTGTATGTGTGTGTGTGTGTGTGTGTGTGTGTGTGTGTATGTATATACATATATATATTC
>CM053580.1:551358910-551374649 GCA_028627135.1 Pseudochirops cupreus
AAATAAACTGTATTGGATCTTTTGAAGTGCCGAGTGTTCTATTCACATGAATCCTGAACCTCCTTAATCAGACAAGAGTATATCCAGGGGTAGTAAAGTATAAGAAGACTGGAAAAATAGGAGGAAAGGGCCAGGTTATGAAGGGTTTTAAAAATGAAACAAGATTTAATATTTGATGCTGGCAGTGATAAGGAATCACTTTGAAGTTTGTTGAATGGGGTGGGGGTGACATGGTCAGACCTGCACTTTAGGAAGATTGATTTAGTGAGGCAGGGATAGCAACTTTGCAATTTATTGCAAGGTCCAGAGGTAAGGTCTTGAGCCAGGGTGAAGGCTGTGTCCGAGGAGAGAAGAGGGCATGAGTGAGAGGTATTTGCAAGAGAGAAACCACAGGACTGTCAACAGAGAGTGAGGAGTTGAGAATAACACAGAGGTTGGCCATCTTAGTGACTGGGAGGATGATAGTGTTCTCACCAGTAGTAGGGAAGTATGAAAGGAAGGGAGGATAATGAGTTCAGTTCTGGACATAATGAGTTTAAGATGTTTGATTGTAAATTACCTTCTCAAGAACTTTAGTCCCAGAAGAAAGGAGAAATATAGGACAATTATCAGTGGGGGCAGAAGGATCACATGAGAGCTTTTTGAAGATGGGGGAGGTATGGGTGGGTTTGTAGGCAGCAGGGAAATAACCAGTGTACAGGGAGAGACTGAAGATTAGGAAAAGATTGGGGATATTAGAAGGGGCAATCTATTGGAGCAGACGGGATAGAACGGGATCACTGGTGCAATGTAAAGGGGGTTGCCTTGGTGAGAAGGGTTGCTTCTTGTGTGGTGGGGGTAGAAGAGGAGATGGTGAGTGAGGGTAGGTGATATGAGATGAGGAGAAGGGGAGAAGAGAGAGCCCTCGGTGGATGGCCTCAATTTTTTTCAGTGAAATTTAAAGCAATGTTCTCAATTCAGAATGTGGGAGGAGGGAACCTTTATTAAGTTTCTTCTGTGTGTCAGGCATCAAGCTAAGCTCTGAGAAGACAAAAGCAAAAACAGATCCTGCCCACAAGGAGCTTATATTCTAATAAATATATTTGAGCTGGAAGCAGGATAGTTGAGTAGATTCCTCCTTTCTCTTTGTTTATGAACATTAAAGGGCAATTAATATTGCCCTTTGTTCTCAAGCAGCTAAACAAGTGCCTTCTTTATCCTGTTCTCTGGTTCTTGGTCCAAACATGGCACCTCTCCCTATTTCACCTCCCAACCTGAAAAAAAAAAACATCCTTATCCAAGCTTTCATTCAATCTGGACTTCAGTCTTTAGATACTATTCTAATAGGACCAAAGTCTCTCCCTGGACCTCAGTTTCCTTTTCTGTAAGAAAGGGGGATTGAATGGATGGTGTCAAAGAAAAAAAATTCATATTGTACTCAATGTTTCAGATTCCTTCTTAACTGTAAGTCCTCTGGTTCATGCTTTTGTGAACACATTTAATTTTAATCCCTGACACCTCTGATCCTTACTAGCTGTGTGACCCTAGGCAAACCGAAATCATGTTTGCAGAGGCCAGTGCATGAGGGGACAGTTGGGGCACAGCAGAGAGATAGGTCTGAAATTAGGGGAGGGTGGGGAGAGATTATGGGACACTTTGAATGACTGGCAGAGGAAGGAGTTGACCCATTTCCATCAGCCTCCCCAAGGGAAAGGATTTCAACAAGCCCCAAATCAGGAGACTTTCTACTCTTCTAGTGGTAGGGAGGCTGCCTGGGTCATACTCTGGAAAATTATTTACACAAAAAAGAGAAGGTTGTTCATTCAGGGCCTTACTAATCATGACTGGTACTCCAGTGACGTACTAAGGAAGAGGTGGTGGCTTCCAGTTTATGCAATTCTCAGACTCCTTGCTCTGGGAAGGTCCCTTAATGGTCAGTTACACCCTGGGAAGGAGAGCCTGCCAGCACCTGCCCCTCTCTCCAGGAAAGCTCCTCCTAAGTCAGTCATGGGAAGGAGGGTAGGGAAGAGTGCCAATTCCTACACTGCTACTCCATTGGCTTCTGGCCCTTCACCCCGGGAAGACCCTTGGCCCTTCTCAGGAAGACCTGTTACTGCCGGAAAGCCCCTCCTTAGCCAGCAGCCTTGTCACTTCCCTCCCTCCTCTTGTCCTTTTTTGCCCTCAGTTTCATCCAAACCAACAACACCTCTAATTTCCTTTCTGAGTGACATTTTTCCCATCCTTGGTTTGATGTTCTAGTCTCATGGGACAATGGTCCTGTCTGCCTCCAGGGGTTGATCTTGTTAGGGTATGGATACTGATATTTGAGACATGGATGATGAGGTTGGGTCAAAGTGTGGAAATTTGCTGTGTGATCTTGGGCAAGTCCCTTCCCCTTTCTAAGCTTCAGTTTTCCCACCTGAAAATAAAGGTATCCAGTCTGAAGATGCTATCTAGTTTCCTGCTAGCTCCAAATTCTATGATCCTTTGATCTTATAGCCACAGGGAAAGGACCGTTTTCTATTTTGATAGTTAGAGTGGTCAGGGGAAGGTTTCCTGGAGAAGGCAGCATTTGAGTTGGGTCTTGAAGCAATATTTGGTGGGGTGATAGCATTCCTCTCTATGCCTCTGTGGCATAATGAAAAGAGGGAGAATCAGAGTTTATGTCTGAGCTAAGCTTCATGACCGCCACATCTCAGTGCATTTGGGATACCTTGGGTAGGAATGACGGTATAACAAAGGAGCAATGGATACAAGATGCAAAAAGACGAATTTAAACTTGATGTCAGGAAAAACTCTTTAATAATAGAGTGCTCCCCAAATGGAATGTGTGTTTTGGGAAGGAGTGAGTTTCTCCTCACAGGAGGTCTTCAAGGACAGACTGATGGTTACTCATTGAGAGAAATACAGAAAAGGATTCTTTTTTCAGGTACAATTTGGACTACATGACCACTGAAGACCTTTCCATCTCTAAAATTCTTCTGTGATCTATGATTCTGTGCTTCTGTGATCTCCCTAATCAAACTCTAAGAACCTGATGTGGGCAATGGTGTCAATTTTCTTCAAATTCCCCAATAGCACCTGCTAAGTAGCATCACAGAAATTGCAGTCCACTAGGGCTGCCAAATCTTTTTCAGAACAACTGCTAACTAACAATATTTCCCCCATCTTGTACTTGGGAGTTGGATTTTTTTAAAAATCCCAGTATAAAACTTTACATTGATCCCTACTGAATTTCATCTTATTACATTCAGTTCAATTTTCTATCTTGTGAAGACTTTTTTGGATCTTGATTCTGACGCTGAGTGTGTTGGCCGTCCTCCCCTCTCCACTTTTGTGTTATCTCTACATTTAGTAAAGTTGTCATCTATATCTTTAAACCAGTCGTCGATTAACATATGTAACAGCCCTGGACCAAACATAAATTCCTGAGGCGCTCCATTGGAGACCTCTTTCCAAGTTGATATCAACTCATCAGCATCTGCTCTTTGAATCCAGTCTTTTAACCAGTTCCAAATTAATCTAATTTTATTATCATCTAGCTTGTATCTATCCATTTGCCACACAAGAATAGCTTCACATACTTTATCAAGTACTTCGTCAATGTAACCCAAGTTTCTAGAAATGTATCAAAAGCATGGAAAATGACAAATATTGGAGGGGATGTGGGAAAATTGGGACACTAATGCATTATTGGTGGAGTTGTGAACTGATCCAACCATTCTGGAGAGCAATTTGGAACTATGCCCAAAGAGCTATAAAAGTGTGCATACCTTTTGATCCAGCAATACCACTACTATGTCTATATCCCAAAGAAATCAAAGAAAAGGGAAAAGAATCAATTTGTAGAAAAAATGTTTATAGCAGCTGTGTCTGTGGTGGCAAAGAATTAAAAGCTAAGGGCATGCCTTTCAATTGAGAAATGATCGAACAAGTTGTGGTATATGATCGTGATGGAATACTATTGTGCTATAAGAAATGATGAGCAAGATGATTTCAGAAAAAGCTGGAAAGACTTACAGGAGCTGATACAAAGTGAAATGAACCAGGAGAACATTGTACACAGTAACAGCAATATTGTACCACAAAGAATTGTGAATGACTTTGCCATTCTCAGCAATATAATGCTCCAAAACGATACAAAGGACTTATGATGAAAAATTACCCACCTACAGGGAAAAGAACTGATGGAGTCCAAAAGTAGACTGAAGCATACTTTAACATTTTTTCTTTATTTTTCCTTTTTTAAAATCTGAATTTTCTTTAGCAACATGGTTAATATGAAAATGGTTTGCATGGCTGCACATGTATAGCTATATATAGTTGCTTGCCATCTTAGGGAGGGTTAAGGAGAGGGAACTCAAAACTTTTTTAAAAAACAATAAATCTTAAAAATTGCTTTTACATGTAATTGGGGAAAATAAAATATTATTTTTTAAAAATGGACCAAACACCCGAACTGTTGAAACTTGTTTTTACATGTAATTCGAAATAAAAAATAAAAAATTTCACACACATCTTCTAAAAAAGGATGGGCTTTTTTTTTCCCAAGGGGGAAGGTCAGGGACCCAGCTCATTGTCCAGGGATAGTGCTGGGAATGCAAAGATGGAAAGCAATGCAGTCCTTACCTTCATGGGGCTTATAGCTCGTTGGGGATATGCCAATTTCACCAAAAAAAAAAATGAAAGTCAATATATGATCAAGGCAAAGGAGAGCTCCAGAAAACAAAAGTGCTTTAGGAAAATTTGAGATGGAAGAGAGTCCTTTCACTATGTCAGGGATACATGGAGGAAAAAAGTGCTCCATGGAAGGACCTGATCTAGGTCTTACAGGAAAAGAGGATTTTGAATGACTGAGATTAGAAGGGGGTTCATTCTAGTCATGGGTGATGGCCTGGATGAATGTAGGATAGCAAGATGAGATCATCAAAAATCTAAGAGTCTAATTTAGTTGTAATGTGTGACAAGAAATGATACACACTAAGGTTGCAGTCAGAATGTGGAGAGCTTTCTGTACTAGGCTCGTGAGTTTGTTATCTTATCCTAGAAGTAATAGGGAGTCATAGAATGTTCTTCAGTAGAGGGGGTGACATGGCCGGGAAGATTATTTTGACAGTTGTGTGAAGGATGACGTGGAGTGGAAAGGGGTGGCAGGGAGACCAGTTAGGAGGCTGGTTAGGCAAGCAGTGGTGAACTAGAGTGGCAAGAGTGGGGAACAGAGAGAAGTGGGTGGATGCTAGAGATATTACTAAGGTAGACTCAGTTAGATTTGGCAACCAACTGGATGTGGGGATTGAGTGAAAAGGAAGAGTTGGAGAAAACTTGAAGGTTCAAGCTTGAATGATAGGAAGGATATTTGTACCATTAATACAGATAAGGCAATTATGAGGAGGCACAGGTGTTGGGGAAGATATAATGTGAATTTTTGATAGGTAGCTATGTGTTGTACTGAATAGAGCCCTAGGCTTGGAGTCAGGAAGAACTGGGTTTGAATCCCAGTTCAGCCCCTGAGCAAATCATTTAGCTTCTCTCAGGATCAGTTTCCAGCTGTATAATAGGGATAATAATTGCACCTAACCCATAGGGTTGTTGTGAGGATGTAAAGTACTTTGCAAACCTTAAAGTTCTATATAAATGTTAGTGATGATTTTTTTTTTGGACACTGTTGAGTATGAGTTACTAACAGGCCATATAGTGGAGCCATCTGAGAGTCAGGAGATCACTGGACTGTAAGCTTCAAAGCTATAATGGTACATATATGAGGCAGTATTTGAACCTGGCTCTTCTTGACTCCAAATCTATTGAGCCATATTGCTTTCCTTGTCAAGCCGCCATCACCCATCCTTTGAAGTAGAAGACAATTCCCTGCAGCAGGAAGGGAAGGTTTCCCAAGATCCCCAAGGAGGAGCAATACCTCTTCTGTGTCTGGTCCAGGATGTGTCCTTTTGTTTGACAGGAGGCTAGCCGAGTGTGGGAAACTCCTGCATCTACTTATTTTGGCTGCCCTTAACTGGGTGGACAGAGGATATGACTTAGACTCAGAAAACTTATCAGGGACTCAGCTAAACTCCCAGGCCCAAGAGGTCACTTGAAGTCATAGAATTTTAGAACTCGGACATCCGTCTCTCAGTCAAGACTGTGGGCAGAGGGCCAGAAGATCCCAGGGGTGGTGGAACCTGCCGGCCACACCTTAGCTGAGACATGACCTTTGTTAAAACAGGAATCTAATGGGTCTATTGCTCTTTCTCTTGAAACCCAGCAACTGTTTCCAAGGAATCGGAATGGCGGAGGAGAAACAAGTCATTTGCACTAGGGACTAACTGAATTTTGCTTTGAACTCTTCTTTTTTGTCTTTAAAAAGGGCCTTCTGAGGAGTCAGAAATAAGGGTCAGGGTTAGAGTCAAGTCCTTACCATTGTTAAAGGCAGGTTCCTGACTGGACATCCCTTCCAGTTCTAAATAGACGATCCCATAATACCTCATCAGTCAGAGGAAGTCTGAATCCATGAAAAAGATTTGTTACCCTCAGAAAACCTTGTGGGACTTTTCTTATCATAATAATGGCAGATGTTTGTATGGTACATCAAGATTTGCAAAATACTTTACATTTGTATATTGGAGCCTTGCAACAATGTCATAAGTATAATTATTCCATTTTATGGATGAGGAAACTGAGGGTCACAAAAGTTGTGCGATTTGATTAAGGTCAGAAGCAAGATTGGAATCCAAGTCTTTCTGACTTTTGCCATTATACTTGGTGGTCTCTCTCTCTTTTTTTTTTTTTTTTGCTTTTTGGAGGGAGGAAGGCAGGGGAATTGGGGTTAAGTGACTTGCCAAGATCACAGGGCTAGTACGTGTTAAGTGTCTGAGGCGGCATTTGAACTCAGATCCTCCTGATTCCAGGGCCAGTGCTCTATTCACTGAGCCACCTAGTCGCCCCCTTGGTTGTCTTTTATGGGAGTAAAGGATGAGAGGTTTAGAGCTGGAAGGAAATTTAAAGCTGTCTAGTTCAATCTCATTTTACAAAGGTTGAGCCTGATGCCCATTTTACAGAGGGGAATGACTTGCCCAAAGTCACACATCAGTCTGTCAACTGATGGCAAAGAATTCTCATTCTCAGGAAAGACATTAATTTAAAAAAAAATTTTTTTTGACATGGAATAAACTTTACAACTATTTATATCTTTTTTTTTTAAAGAAACCATTATTAGCATTTCTTTTTGCTATAATCACTTTTAAAAAAAAAAACACCATTTGGAATTAATTCATAAAATGAATTTTTTAAAAAAAATTCTGAACTTACAACCCAAATAAAATGAGCATCTTTTACATATGATATTGGGCAGATGTGTACATGAAACCATGAATCTTTGTTATACATTGTTTGCTTTCCATTTTTTAAAAAAGAATGAACAGCTCAAAATTTTCTTCTTTTTTTTTAAGTTCATAGGCACATATTTTCTTTCCTTCCTATATTTTTTCACCTTGTTGAGAGGAAAAAAAATCCCCTTGTCACAAATATGCACAGTCAGGCAAAACAGATTCCCACACTGACCATGTTCAAAAACAGCATATTTCATTCTGCATCTGGAATTCATCACCTCTGTCAAGAGGGGGATAGCGTGGTTCAGCAGTGATCCTCTGGAATTGTGGTTGATAACTGCATTGATCAGAGTTCTTAAGTCTTTCAATGCTGCTCATTTTTATAATGTTGCTGTATAAATTGTTCTCCTGGTTCTGATCATTTCCCTCTACATTTGTTCATTCAAATTTTCCCTTGTTTTCTTGCAACTGTCCCTTTTGTTTCTTAATATGCATAATATTCATGTACCATATTCAGCCATTTCCTACTTGATGGGAAACCCCTAATTTTTCTACAAAAAAGTTAGTATAAATATTTTTGTATATATAGACCCCCTTTTCCTCTTTGATTTCTATGGAGTGTATGCACAATAATGATATTTCTGGGTCAAAAGGTGTATAGAGTTTAATCATTTTTTGGGTGTACTGTACTTCTAAATTGCTTTCCAGAATTGGTCTAGTGACCAATAGATAGCTCTATCAAAAGTGCGTTGGTTTTGCTATCGTTCTTTCTCATGTTTGGTTTTGCTTTTTTTCCCCAGTGATCACTCATTGGTTACAACCCTTCTATATAACCAAACTATTGTACAATGTGAAAGTATCTGCAGATCCTATACATGATTGCATGCCACCATGGGGGGGGGGGGAAGGGAGGAGAGAAAATCTGAAACTCAAGTGATTGTGGAACTGAATCTTGTAAACTGAAAATAAATAAACAAGTCATTCAAAAAAAAAAGTGCATTGGTTTGCAGGTTCTTCTCACAGCACCTCCAAAAACTGTCATTTTCCTTTCTTATCTTTGCAATTCTGATGGGCATGATATGGAAGCTCAGAGTTGCTTTGATTGCATTTCTGTAATCAGTGATTTGGAGCATTTTTTAATATGGCTATTGTTAACTTGATTTTTTTTTTCCTTTGAAAACTGCCCATTCATATCCTTTGACCATTTGTCTATTAGGAAATGACTCTCATCCTTATAAATTTGGATCAGTTCCTCATACATCTTGGAAATGAGAACATTATCAGAGAAACTTGCAGCAAAGATATTTTCCTAAATTAATTGCTGCCTTTCTAATTTGAACTGCGTTGATTTTGTGTAAAAACTTTTCAGTTTTATGTAAACAAGTGTCTGTTTCATCTTCTGTGATCTTCTCTTTGAATTATTTCCCAATTTATACTTGAGTATGCATATGCATATTTGTATACTTGTATTTTCCCTCCTGCTCCTCTAAATTGTTTATGACGTGGTGGTTATGACAGCTTTGTTTTCTCTTTGCCTGTACTTATTCCTTCAATTCCTCTTTCTTGGATTGTTGTTACGGCTAGCATTTTTAACATGACATTAAATAATAGTAGTAATAATAGACATCCTTACTTATCTTTGTTATTGTTGGATAAGCCTCTACCGTTTCTCCATTACACAAAATATTGATTCTTGGTTTTAGATTAGACATCATTTGGCATGTTAAGGAAAGGTTCATTTACTCTTACTTTTAGTATTTGTGTGTCTTTTTAAAAAAAACGTAAATAGGTGTTGTATTTTGTCAAAGTCTTTTCAGCATCTGTTGATTTAACTAAATGATTTTTATCGTTATTGTTATTAATATGACCTGAAATGTTTATAGTTTTCCTTATGTTGAACCAACCGTTCATTCCTGGTACAAACTCAACCTAGTCACATTGTTTGATCTTTTAAAATATTGCGGTGGCCTCTGTGCCAAGATTTTGTTTAATTTTTTTGCATTGATATTCATTGGGAAAATTAATTGTTAGTTTTCTTTCTCTGCTTTATCTCTCCTTGGTTTGGTTACCAAGACAATTTTTATCTCTTAGAAGGAGTTTGTTCAAATTCCTACTTTCCTATTTTTTGCAAGCAGTTTATGTAGTATTTTAAAAATTAATTGTTCTTTGAATATTTGAAATAATTCACTTCCAAAACTATCTGACCATGTTTTTCTCCTTTGGGAGTTTCTTTACGGTGTGTTTAATTTCTGTTTCTGAAATGGAGTCATTGAAATTTTCTACATTTTTTCCATTGAGTATTTTATATTTAAGTGCTCATTCCCTCCCAGTTACCCATTGATTTAGTGAAAATGAATTCTGATAATTTTTAAATTTCATTTTTATTCGTTGTGAATTTTTTGCGGTTGTTTTTGATACTGGCAGTTTGATTTTCCACTTTTTAAGAAAATCAGATAAACAAACTGCTTTTTAATTTCTATTAGTTTTTTAAATCAGTCCCTTATTTTATTTTTAAAAGTGTTTATTGGCATTTTTTTTCTAATATCACCAACATTTCTCTTAGTATCCTTCTACCTTTCCTCTCTCAAATAGTTATCTCATATAACAAAACAAAATTTATGCTTTCTTATTTAGTTGAAAGTTTTTTAAAATGATATTTTATTTTTGCCAATTACATGGAAAGATAATTTTAAACATTCATTTTTTAAAAATTTGAGGTCCAGATGCTCTTTCTCCTCCACTCCCCTCTGTGAGATGCTAACCAGTTTGATATACAGCTTATACATGTGCAATCATGCCAAACATATTTCCATATTTGTCATGTTGTGAAAGAAGACACAGATAAAAAAAAACATGAAAAAAATAAAGAAAGTGAAAAATAGTATTCTTTGATCTGCATTCAAACTCCATTAGTTCTTCTGAATGTGGATAACATTTTTCATCATGAGCTAGTCGGAAATTTTTGATGTGTCACTTTTTTAGTTTTTTTAAAGTTGTGTATCCAATTTATTACTCTCTTTTCCCTTCTTTTTTTGATTTGTTTAGTAACATAAAATTTCCCTTAAGGACTGTTTTGCCTTACCCCAGAAGTTTTAGTATATTGTCTCATTGTTGTAATTTCCTTTGAAGAAATTCTCTATTGTTTTTATTATTTGTTTTTTAACCCACCAGTTTTTTAGGATTAAGTTATTTCTTTGCTAATTAATTTTTAATCCTTTCTTCAAAGTCCCTTTATTTTTAAAAATGTAATTTAATTCTTTTTTTTTGGTTACATTTTAACTGTCTCCCTCCCTCCCCACCCTGCACTAGAGAAGGCCACCATTTGACACAGATTTATAAATATATGTAAAGTCATACTATGCGTACTTCTATTTATCAGTTCTTTTTCTGGAGGGGGAGAGCTTCTTCCTTCATAGGTCCTTTGTAGTTTATTTGAGTGTTTACATTACTCAGAATGACTTGACTGTTCACACTTGTTCTTTGAACGATATTATTGTTAGCATAAACAGCATTCTCTTGATTCTGCTCATTTCATTTTTCATTACTTCATGCCAGCCTTTCCATTTTTAAAAAAATCAACCAGATTATCATTTTTTTACAGCACAGTAGTATTCCACTACAATCATATGCTACAACTTGTTTAGCCATCCCCCACTGATAGGCATCACCTCAATTTCCAGTTCTTTGTCACCATAAAGAGAGCTGCTAAATATTTTAGAACATATCTTTTCCTTTTTCCCTGTTGGCCCTGGGAAACAGACTTAATAGTGGTATTGCTGAGTCAAAGGGTATACACAGTTTTATAACTCTTCAGGCATAATTCCAGATTGTTCTTCAAAATGATTTGGATCAGTTCATAGTTCCAACAACAGTGTATTAGTGTCCCAATTTTTTCACACCCCTCCAACATTTGGTTTTTTTTAATGTTATTTTTGCCAATCTGATGGGTGTAAGATATCTCAAAATTGTTTTAATTTGTCTTTGTCTAATTAATAATAATTTAAAGCGTTTTTTCATATGACTATATGTAATTTTGATTTCTTCATCAAAAAACTGCCTGTTCCTCTCCTTTGACCATTTATCAATTGGAGAATGACTCATTAAAATTTGACAAAATTCTCCATATATTTGAGATATGACATCTTTATTTGAGAAATTGTCAATAAAATCCTCCTCCCAATTTTCTCCTTTCCTTCTAATTTTGGCTACATTGGATTTATTTGTACAAAAACTTTTTGATTTAATGTGATCAAAATAATCCATTTTATATCTCACAATGCTCTCTATCTCTTGTTTATTCATAAGTTCTTCTCCTATTCATAAGTCTGATAGGTGATGTGTTCCATGTTTTTCTAACTTTCTTATGATATCTCCCTTCATATCTAGGTCATGTATCCATTTTGACCATATCATGGTAAATGGTGTAAGATATTGGTCTATACCCAATTTCTGCCAGGCCATTTTCCAGTTTCCCAATAATTTTTATCAAATACTATATACTCTTAGCCCAAAAGCTTAAATCACAAGATTACAATAATCATTTACTCCCATGTATTATATGTCTACTCTGTTCCACTGATCCACCTTTCTATTTCTTAGTCACTACTTAGGCACCACTTGATAATTACCTCCTTATAATATATTTTGAGATCTGTACTACTACACCTCCTTCCTTTACATTTTTTCTGTTAGTTTCTTTGCTATTCTTGAACTTTTGTTTTTCCAAATGAATTTTGCAAATTTTTTACCTCAATAAAAAATATATTTTTGTAATTTAATTGGGATGGCATTGAATAAGTAAATTGGGTAGAATTGTCATTTTTATTATATTGGCTCTACCCACCCATGAACAATTAATATTTCTTCAATTAAATTTGACTTTATTTGTATAAAAAATGTTTAATAATCATGTTCATGTAGTTCTTGGGTTTGTCTTGGAAAGTATACTCCCACATATTTTATACTGTTAACAGTTATTTTAAATGGGGTATCTCTTACCATCTCTTCTTTCAGGGTTTTGTTAGTGATACGTAGAAATGCCTATGATTTATGTGGGTTTATTTTGTAATTAATCTTTTATTTATTTATTTTTAGTTTTCAACATTCATTTCCACAAGGTTGTAAGTTACAAATTTTCCCCCCATCTTTCCCCTACCCCCACCCCCAGAGAGTGAGCCTACTGAATACCCCTTCCCCCAATCTGCTCTCTCTTGTTTCCTCCCCTATCCCACCTCTAACTTTCTAGTAGGGCAAGATGGATTTCTATTCCCCAGTGCCTATATATCTTATTTTCCAGTTGTATGTAAAAAACAATTTTTTAAAATTAACATTTGTTTTTAAAACTTTGATTTCTAAATTCTTTCCCTTCTTCCCTACTGGGAAGATAAACAATTCAATATAGGTTGTACATGTGTAGTTGCCCAAAACATTTTCATAGTACTTATATTGTGAAAGACTGAACTATATTTCCCTCCATCCTATCGTGCCCCCCACTTATTCTATTTCCACTTTGACTCTGTCCCTTTTCAAAAGTGTTTGCTTCTAATTACCCTCTCCCCCAATGTGCCCTCCTTTCTATCATTCCCCCCTCTTATTTCCTTCCCTGCTACTTTCCTGTAGGGTCAGATAACCAATTGAGTGTGTATGCTATTCTCTCCTTAAGCCAAATTCAATTAGAGTAAGGTTGACCCACTCCCTTTAACCTTTCTGCTCTTCCCCTCCATTGTAACAGTTTTCTCTTGCCTCTTTTATATGAGATAATTTACCCTATTCTGTCTTTCCCTTCCTCCTTCTCCCATCATATTCCTCTCTCACCTTTTAATTTTATTTTTTAGATATCATCCCTTCCTATTCAACTGATCCTGTACCCTCTTTCTATGTACATGTACATACATATACACACACTATATGTGAGTTATTTTATATCCTGCTACTTTGCTAAAGTTATTGTTTCAACTAACCTTTTAGTTAAATCTTTAGATTTTTCCAAGTATGCCATCATATTACCTGCAAAAAGAGATAGTTTTATTAATTCATTGCCCATTCTGATTCCTTCAATTTCTTTTTCTTCTCTTATCGCTATTTTTTAGCATTTTAAATACAATATTGAAGAATTTTTGTGATAATAGGCATCCTTGTTTCACTCCTGATCTTTTTTGGGAAAGCTTCTAATTTATCCCCACTACAAATAATGTTCACTGATGGTTTTAGGTAGATGTTTCTTATCATTTTAAGGAAAAATCTATTTATGTCTATGCTTTCAAGTGTTTTTAATAGGAATGAGTATTGTATTTTGTCAAAAGTTTTTTTCATCTGTTGATATAATCATATGATTTTTATTACTTTTGTTATCAATGTAATCAATGATGTTAATAGTTTTTCTTCTGTTAAGTCATCCTTGCATTTCTCGTGTAAATTCCACTTGGCAACCACGTATAATCTTTGTGACATGCTATTGTAATCTCCTGGCTAATATATTATTTAGGATTTTTGCATCTGTATTCATTAATGAAATTGGTCTATAATTTTATTTTTCTGTTTTTCGTCTTCCTGTTTCATAAAAGAAGTTTGGTAGGACCCTTTTACAAAGGCGTTTTATTTAATATAAATTTTATTTTCTTGTGGTCTGTAAAGGATTTTTTTTTGCATTTGTTTGTGGGGGCATTTTTTTTGCCTTAACATATGATCAGTTTTTATAAAGGTGCCTTGAATAGATGAGAAATTTATATACTCTTAATTCCCATTCAGTAATCACCAGAGATCTTTCATATCTAACCTTTCTAAAATTCTATTCAGGTCCTTAGTTCTTTCTTATTTATCTTTTGTTAGACTTGTTTAAGAATAAAAGAAATACATTGAACCCCCTCAACTATTATAAATTTACTGTCTATTTCTCCCTGAGACTAGAATAACTTTTCCTTTAAGTATTTACACGCTATTCATTTGATGCATAAATATTTAGCATTAGTATTAATTCATTGCCTATGATGCCTTTAAGCAAAAAACTGTTTCCCTGTTTATTTCTTTCAATTATATCTATTTTTGCTGTTGCTTTGGGATCGTGATTATTACTCCTGATTTTTAAAATTTCCTTGAAGTTAAAAAAGATAGCAGACTGGATTATAATGCATAATTCCATCATATTCTCTTTCCAAGAAACACTCAAAACATCAAGATTTACACAGTTAAAACCAGGATCTGCCAGGTCCAAGAATCATCTCTGTCCTCTGGGTACAGAGTGCTGAGCTCTTCGAGGCTGTCTGGGCTGGTTCATGTCCAGTGCTGCAGACTTTCAGAGTTTCTTGGATGGGTGGGTTTGATTAATGGCTACCCTCTCAGCAGAAGTTTTGCCTCTTTGCTGATTCCCTTCCCCACATGTGGTCCTGGCTCAGAGCTCCCCAGGTGCTTAATGGCTATGGGGTCAACTCATTCTGGTCTTCTGGTCCTGGAGGTGCTGGGGAGCCCTTGACTTCCTTGGGGCTTCCTGGCTAAAGCCCTCCAAGAACGTTCCAGCAGGATGTGCTGCCATCATCTCATCTTGGCTCCTCTGCCTGGAGGCCCCTCTTAGGGCCTGAAGGCTTCTGAGTGTCTCTTTTTGCTGAGTAGTCTGGCTGGGAGTACTCAGTGTAGTTTCTCTCTTTATTTCTTAGTCATCATTCTCTTTGGCATTTTTGGGAATTAAGTTGTTTTGCTTCTATTTACTCTATCATGTATAGTGGAAGTGAGTTCACAAGATTTCAACACATTCTTTAATTCTTCACCATGAATCATGCTTATCACACTGGAGATTAGACCTACCTTTAATAAACAACCCATTTTTTCCATTTTTCACTTTGATTATAGCCCAAAGGTTTTCTTTAAAAATTTTTTATTAATTTATTTTTAATTTTTAACATTCACTTTCATAAATTTTTAATTTTCTCTACTTCCCTACCTTCCCCTCTACCCAAGAAGGCATGCAATCAGATATAGGCTCTATATATACATTTCTATTAAACATACTTTTACATTAGTTATGTTGTATAGAAGAATTAGAACAAATGGGAGGAACCATGAGAAAGAAAAAAACAAAACAAAAAGAGCAGATAGTCTGCTTCGGTCTGCATTCAGACTCCACAGCGAATGGATGTAGATGGCATTTTCCATCATGAGTCTTTTGGAATTGTTTTAGGTCCTTGCATTGCTAAGAAGAGCTAAGTCTATCAAAGTCAGTCATCACACACTGTGGCTGTTACTGTGTACAATGTTCTCCTGGTTCTGCTCTTTTCATCCAGCATCAGTTCATATAAGTCTTTCCAAGTTTTTCTGAAGTCCATCTGTTCATCATTTCTTACAGCACAATAGTATTCCATTACATTCATATACCACAACTTGTTTATCCATTCCCCAATTGATGGACATCCTGTCAATTTCCAATTCTTGGCCACCTCAAAAAGAAC
>CM053580.1:551374749-551390413 GCA_028627135.1 Pseudochirops cupreus
TTACATCTCTTATATTTTCAATCTTATTCTTCCCCATCCCCTTCCAAGAGAGTCATTCTTTATAATAAAGTATGAAGAAATAATATACCATAAAACTAAATCTCATATCAAAAAAGTCTGACATTATATACAGTGTCCCACACCCATGTCGCCCCCTTCTGGAAAAGAGTTGGGGGGAGGTATCTTTTCTTTGGGACCAAGCTGTTGTCATTACAGCATATTAGTGCACTGAGGAATACCTTGACCCCATACTGCCTGAAAGCCAGGTATGTTACATCTCATCCCTCTCCCCTCTTCTCCCGTACTCTTAAGGTAGCTTGAAGGCATCTAGTCTCTGCCATTGCCTCCAGTCTCCATCATTTGTGTTCTCCTAAAATTGGGTCCCCATTGGGATGTTTTGACTTGCCCAAGGTCACACAATCTGTATGTGTCTTCCTGGTCTCAAGGCCAGACCTCTATATATCATGTCACCCTGCCTCTCATAATTGATACTGCTTTTTATATGGCTTCTTTGATGGAGTTATTTCATTCCATACCTTATTTGAAATTATGTATTGCTACCATTACATTTTGTTTACATAACTAATTTTATGCAAATATATTCTAACCAATCAGGACCAGGATCTAGTCTCCAAACTCCATCTGCTATTGCCTGCTTCTGTGTGTCTCTCTGTAATCTTTCTCCCAAGCATGAAATGCATTCCTTCTTCATCTCAAGCCTGTCAAAAGCCTTCTTTTCCCTCAAGGTTCGGTTCAGGCATGGACTCCTCCCCAAGCCTTCCAGCTGTAAATTTTCTCCCACCTAAAATTTTCTTGAACTCTTTGTATCTCTACCATATCCTGATCACAACCTATCCTGAATTATAGCTATTTGTGTACATGTCCCAATTTGCAAGCTCCATGAGGCAAGGATTTTATTTTTATATTTATAGTGTCAGTGACTAATCAATAAGTGTATATTAAGAACTTGCTATGTGTCAGGTAGTCTCCTAAGTGCTGGAGATGTTCCTACAAAATAAGGCAATTCCTGTCCTCACAGTGCTTATATTTTATTAGAAGAGGCAATGTGTTCACAGATGAGTATTTACGAAATAAATAAACAGTGATTTGGAGTAGGCTAAAACTAGAGGTATCAAGAAAGGCATCCTGTAGGAGGTGGACCCTTGAGGAGATCAAGAGGTGGAGGAAAGGAGGGAGAGAATTCCAGGCAAAGGAGACAACCTGTGGATGTCATGTATGTGAAACAGCAAGTGAGTCTGGGGCTTTTTTTTAGTGTATGAGGAACAGAAATGTGAAATCAGAATTTGGTGTAACCAAATTGTGAAGAGCTTTCAATGCCAAACAGAGGAGGTTGCATTTGCCTAAAGGCATTGGAGAGGAAAGGAATGATGTGGTCAGGTGTACTCTTTAGAAATATCAATTTAGCAGCTGTTTGAAGGAGGGATGGGAGCAGGGAAGAGCTAGATGTAGGGACACCAATGAGGGGACTGTTTCAGTCAACCTGGCAAGCAGAGATGAGGCTCTAGACAGGGCACCAAATTGTTCCATTAGTAACCAAACTTAGATAGTCATTTTGACCCTGTGCAGTTCAGTGTTTTAAATCACAATGCTTCTTATGACAAGGTGATACGAATTATTTTAAATCTTCATTTATAAATCAGTATAATTTGCATGGGCTCATGAATTTTGTAATACACTTTACAATCAAATTGTTTGTTATAGACAGCACTCCTCCCCATCCCCCACAAACACACACACACATGCACACACACACACACACACACACACACACACACACACACACACACACACACACACACACACACACACACAGGCACTTCAACATTGCAGGGATTACCTTCCCTTCCAGTCTGGAATAATTTGCCCCTGGAACTCCATGAAATACTTTGCTCATTTCTGATGCATTTATCATGTAATATTGCAGGGCATAACTCTCTGTATTTGTGCCATGCCCCTTCTATCCCTGAGGGCATGGAATGTCTTACCCAACCTCTGTATTCCTCTTTCCTTCCCCACCCCCTCCCTGCCGCTCTCTAAGGCCCAATAGCACATCACTCTGCTTTAGATGAATTATGCCATGTAGGAGAGACTCGAATTCCAAGTCTTCCTCCAACCCAAATCCCTTGATTTCTCTGAACCTGAATTTTATAGAATCACAGATTTAGCATTGCAAGACACCCCGAGCCATCCCCTAGGCCAACCCTTTCAAAGTCAGGAACCTATCACCTCTAACCTGGACTATGCAATAGTCCCTTCAAAGTTAAATCATCTAGCATTTATTAAGCTTTTACCAGAAACTAGAAGACAATCCCTGCCCTCGTAGAGCTTGCATTCTAATGGAGGCGGGAAGACAACAAATAAAAGAAAACTGGATGCTGAACTCTTGGGGGGTGGAGGGGAGGGATGGTGAGCGAGCATAGTGGAGAAAAAGTTTGGAAATTCTGGAACAGAGCCCAGAGAGAGTTACAGGCATGGCAGGCAGCCAGTGAAAATACCCAGTTAGGAGATGGCAGTGTTACTGGATGGAAGAGTATGTATATGGAAAGGCAAAAAGATTGGAAAGGGAAAGATCAAACAGGATTTAAAATTTGATACTGGAAATAATAGGATTGGCAGCTAGGTGGCACAATGAATAGAGCAGTGGGCTTGGAATCAGGGAGATTCATCTTCCTGTGCTTAAATTCAACCTTAGTCACCTATTAGTTGTGTGACCCTGGGCAAGTCACTTCACCCTGTTTGCCTCAGTTTCCTCATCTGTCAAAAGAGCTGGAGAAGGAAATGGCAAACCACTCTGGTATCTTTGCCAAGAAAACCCCAGACAGGATCACTGAAGAGTTGGACAGGGCTGAATAAGAAGAAGCAGTAAGGAGCAACTGGAGTTGTCGAATGGTAGTGGTGGGAGCAAGGGGAGGGGATATGGTCAGATCTACTCTTTAGAAAGATCACTTTAGCAGCATGGACTGGAGTAGGGAGAGACTTGAGACAGGGAAACCCATCAGGGGGCTATTGCAATAGTCCAGGTGTGAGGCGATGAAGGTCTGTGCCAGGATGACAGCCGCATAAGTGGAGAGAAGGGGACATATGAGAGATGTTTGACATGTAGCAAGCATTTAATAAATGCATTTTCATTCATTTCAAGCATTCACTTTCAATTCCTCACCCTCAGCGATCCCCACATGTCCCCATCAGTTGCCAAATCTTGCAATTTCTTTCTCTGTGACATCTGCCACACATGTCTCCTTTTCTCCACATACAGCAATGGCTCTGGTTGTCAGTCAATAAACATTTATTAAGCACCTAATATGTGTCAGCCACTGGTTCAAGCCCTCATCATTTCTCTCTGGGCTGCTGCAACAGCCTTCTAATTGATTTCCCTCTCTCAATAAATCCAGTGATTCCCTATTTTTTTCTGAGATCAAATAGAAATCTGCTGTTTTCCTTTTAAGGCTTTTAACAACCTGGCTCCTTCCTACTTTTCTAGTCTTCCTACATGCTATCGTTTTACAATCTAGCCACACTGGCTAAATTTCTCAATGGCTACTTTCCTGGACTTCATCATCTCCAGAAACTCCTCATTCTGTAAGATTAAATCAATTAAGAAACTCACACCTCCTCAGATACCCATTGCCTCTGGAATCCCTCCCTCCCTCTGATTGGAGAGTGTAGGAGGTAAACATCTGGGAATTCCTCCCCTGATCCTCCTCCATTTAAGGCTGGAACTCAGGGGATTCTCTTCATCATTTCCCACCCTCCTCTCTTGGACTTCATAATCTTTGGAAACTCATCATTCTGCAAGATGAAATTGACTCATACATCTTCAGATCATTCCCCATCTGGGCTGCATGAACTTCATAATTTCTCCCCTTCCCTTTTGCAACTTCTTTCTATGTGGTGTGTCCCTTCCCCTCCCCCCATTTGATTTTAACCTCCTTAAGAGCAGGGTCTGTCATGCCTTTCTTTGTATCTCCAGTGCCTAGCATAGCACCTGGCACCTTAGTAGGCACTTAATAAATGTTTATTGACTCTGACTCTGACTGTCCTTTTTGCTATTCCTCAATGCCCATACTTCTACTTTTACACTATGCCTATAATGCTTTCATTTGAGGCACCATGCTGCTAATCTCCAATTCAGAATCCCTGGCTTCCTGTAAACAACTTAAGCACCAATTTCCTCCAAGAAACCTTTCCTTGTACCCCCAGCTGTGAGTACCATCCCCTCAAAGATAACCTTCCATCTACTTGGTACATATCTTGTATGTTCGGATTTAGAAATTCCCCCACCATTAGAATGTAAGCTCATTCAGGGACTATTTCTGTTTTTTATTTCCTATCCTTTCAGCACAAGATGTAATACATAGCAAGTATGGAATAAATACTTATTTTAAAAAATTATTCTGAACTCTAATGTGCCTTTAAAAAAAAAGTTAAATTGGCTTCCTTCTGGGGTATCACTATTGCTAATCTCCCCTCCACTTTCCTTTCATCATTAACCAAGATAAAGGAAAGAAAAAAATCTCTTTAACAAACAAGCATAGGTCAGCAAAATACATCCATTCAGTGACCATGTCCAAAAATATGTGTCTCTGTACTTTGTGACCATCTCCTCTCCATCAGGTGATGGGGTAACATGCTTCATCATAGGTTCCTGTAGACTCTGCTGATCATTGCTTTAATTGGAGAGTTCTTAAATCTTTCAAAGTTATTTTTTTTACTATATTGTCCTTGTATAAATTGTTCTCCTGATTCTGCCACTTTACTCTGCATTAGTTCATGTGACCCAGTATTTTCTGAAATCCTCTATTCCGTCATTTCTTATGGTGCAATAATCTCCTTATATTTTTAGGCCACCATTCTTTCAGCCATTCCTCAATAGTCTAAAAGGAAATCTAAGGCATCCCTTTAAATTCTGGTTCTTTTCTTTTCTTCCCCACCCTCACCCCCCTTTAATCTCCCTTTCAGAATCAGGACGTTTATTTTGTTTGTGATTATTCCCTACCTGGTATTCTGTTCCTCTTAATCCCCACCCCTCTCTAGTTCTTGTTTCCCTATTGTGTCTGATGTATTTCTACACCAAACTATGTTTTTTAATTCTCCTTTGTCCATTCAGAAAAGAGTGAGCTTTATTTGAGGCCCACTTCTCCCCTTTTCTCCATGTTTGTGTATTCTCAGGAATGCCAATTAAGAAAAGTAGCAAATTCTCCTTTATGAACTACTACATTCTTCATTTTATCCTCTCTCTCTTTTCCCTCCTCGGATCCTCAGAATAGAACCAACCTATTCCCCGGTCCTTGGTTCTTCTTTAATACTTTTTGAAAACATTAAGGTTTTTATTTTCTTGGCTCAGTCACTAACTTCTGTTTGGTTCGTTCTAATTCTCAAGGAATCAGTTGAATGAGTAAAGTTTTATATCACTTGTGCCAAACTTAATTCTCCTTCTAATTTTTTCTTCACTATTTCTCATTGACATTAAAGTTCTAAAGAGACATTTGTCCATAGAAACTCTTGGGGTAGTTAGGTGACACCATGGATAGACTACTGGGCTTGGAATCAGGGAGACTCAGCTTTCTGTCTTCAAATAGGACCTCAGACACTTACTAGTTGTGTGACGCTGGGCAAATCAGTTTACTCGCTTTGCCTCTGTAAAATGAACTGGAGAAGGAAATGGCAAACCACTCTAGTATCTTTGCCAAGAAAACCACAGATGGGATTTTCAATCAGATATGATTGAAAAATGACTGAACAACAGTAATTCCATTAGAATGTTAGCACATCATCATAGAGCTTCTTCCAATTGCCCCAATAAATGTATTTTTCTAGGTTTCTCTGGACTCTTGTGTTTATGTTTCAAAGTTCCTATTCAACTCTGGTCTTTTCATCAGGAATGCTTGAAAGCCCTCTATTCCATAAATGATCCAGTTCCCTTCTATAGAATTATGGTTACCTTTTCAGGGTAACTTATTCTTCATTCTAAACCTCTGTCATTTGCCTTTCAGAATGTTGTGTTCCCAGATATGCTGTGTGTGTGTGTGTGTTTTAAAGCAGAAACTGCTAGGTCTTATGTGTATTTGAACTCTTTTCTGGACTCTTGCTTTATTTTTTTTTTCTTTGACTTGGGAGTTCTAGATTGTAGCTATAACGTTCCTGGGACTTTTCCTTTTGAGGTTTCTTTCAGAAGGTGATTCTTGGATTCTTTCTATCTTTACTTTGGCCTTTGGCTCTGACAGACCTGGGCAGTTTGCATTTTTGACTTAGAAATATAACGTCCAAGCTTTTTAAAAATTGTGGTTTTCAGGGAGTCCAACTATTCTTAAATTATTTCTCCTTGACCTATTTTCCAGATCAGTAGTTTTTATATCAGCTACCATATTTTCTTCAATTTTTAAAATAAAATTTTATTGATGTTTTCTTTTCACAATGCCCAAATTTTTCCCTATATTCTTCCTCCTCCCTCTCTCAAGAGTCATTTCTTATTTTTTATTTTTAAAATTTTATTAATCTGTTCTTCTCACTAGGCAAATTAGGAAAAGAACTTGAAAAATAAGGCTCTCGATATGTATTTACAAACTCCTACAAAACAAATTTCCACATTGTCCATAAATGTGTCTCTTACTGCGTTTTAAATTCATTGGCGCTGAATATTATGTTTCTTCTTCATTCTTTTGTACTTAATCATTGCATGGGTCAGAGTTCTAAAGTTTTTCAAAGATGTTTTTCTTTTATAATGTTGTTGTCTAAATTGTTCTCCTAGTTTTGCTCACTTCGGTCTACATAATTTCATAGAGTTTTTTTCAGTTTCCTCTGAAACTATTTCATCATTTCTTATGTCACAATAATATTCTCAATATTTTGTTCAGTTATTCCCCAAGAGGAGGATGCTCCTTTAATTTTTGGCCACCATAAAAAAAAGCTACTATAAATATATATTTTTTTACTTACAGGTAATTTTCCTATTTTTTTTTCCTTTGGGGTCTTGACCTAATAGTGGTATAGGGTATGCACATTCTAGTAACTTTTGGGGCATAGTTCCAAGTTATCTTCCAGAATGGTTGGACCGATTCACATTTCCTCCAACATTGCATTAGTTTATCTGTTTTCCCATAGCCCTTTTGACATTTGTAATTTTCATCTTTTGTTACTTTTGCTAATTTCATGGGTGTGAAGTGGAACCTCAAAATTGCTTTAATATGCATTCTAATTATTAATGATTTAGGACATTTTTATATGGCTTTTTATGGTTTAGTTTTTTCCTTTGAAAACTGCCTATTTGTGTCCTTTGACTATCTATTAGGGACTGGTTCTTAGTTTTATAAGTATGAAACGGTTCCTTCTATGTCTTATATTTGAGACCTTTACCAGAAAAACTTGGTGCAAATTTTTTCTCCTATTGCCCTTCTAGTTTTGACCATATTAGATTTGTTGGCATAAAAACTTTTAAATGTTGTGTAGTAAAAATTTTCCGTTTTAGCTCATGTGATGCTATCACTTGTTTAACCATGAACTCTTCCCCTATTATCAATACAAATCTTGTGATTTTGTTCTAGCATTTCTGGCTGTTTCATGGAGTCATTGATTTCTTTGTGTTCTATTCTAGTTTTCATGGATTCATTTGTTGACTAGGCTTTACTTCTTTCTCTTCAAAGATACTTAGTTCTCACTAGACCTTTTTCCAGTAGATCCTTCTACTCCCGCTGCCTCTGGACATGCTTGCAGATACTGGACACTTGCAGACTACACATGTCCTGTCTTTGGCCCTGAAGGCACTTCCTTTGCTTGAGGAACCCCTTTCCTATTGCCTCTGAGTTTCTGAATGACTTTGTCATGTAATGGAAAAGGTCATGTAATATAGTTTCTTGTTAGATTTCTTTATCATTATTTGGCCACGTGCAAAGTTTGGGCGTGGTCCTGTGTCAAGGCACTCCTCTTGTCAGGAAATTCTAATAAATGCTTGTTAATTGAATTGTATTGAAAGCACCCCCTCCAGAGACTCCAGGGAAGGGCACAAGAGCAGCTCCCTTTTTCCCTGAAGCATCATTTTCCTGGGACCAAATATAATAATTTACTTTTAAAAATTCAATTTTATTTTAATCTTAGTTTCAAATTCTCTCCCTTCCTCGACCCTTCCCCCATCCGTAGAGAAGGCAAGACATACAATATCCATTATACATATGAAGTCATGCAAAACATATTTCCACATTGGCCATGTGCCAAAAAGAAGAAAAAGAAAGAGAAAAACTTGATGTTTAAATCTGTACTCTGAGTCTATCAGTTCTCTATCTGGAGGTAGATGGCATTTTTCATCAGAAGTCCTTTGGAATTGTTGAGGGTCATTGATCAGAGTTACTAAGTTTTTCATGGTTGATTGCCCTTACAATACTGCTATTGCTGTGTAAATTGTTCTTCTGGTCCTGCTTACAAAACTTTGCATCAACTCATACAGGTCTTTCCAGGTTTTTCTGAAACTTTCCCATTCGTCATTTCTTATAGCACAACAGTATTTCATCTCATTCACATACCAGAACTTGTTCGGTCATTCCCTAATTGATGGACACCTCCTCAGTTTCTCTGGTAAACAAAAATTCAAAAGAGATGAGAAAGTATGGCCAGGGCATAGATTATAGAACAAAGAAAAAACAGTCAAGCAAAAAGCTACTAACCAAGCAAATACAACAAGCTTATTCAATATTCTGTACCAGTAGCCTCCCACCTCTAGCAAAAGGAGGAAAATACATTTCATTATTTTTTTCTTCAGGACAAAGATTGATCAATGCAATTCATCTGAATTTAGCTGTTTTTTTTTTTTTTTAGTACTGTCTTCATTTACATAAAATATAGCCATTGTATATATTTTTCTCCTGGTTCAGCGTACTTTATTCTGTACCAGGTCAAACAAGTTTTCCCATGTTTCTCTGAATTCCTCATATTATTACTTTCTCATGATTCAGCAATATTCCAGTTCATTCATTGTTCAGTCATTCTCCAATTGATGTGCCTACTTTGCTTCTAATTTTTTTCTAACACAAAATTGCTGCTATGAACATTTTGTTATATATAGTACCTTTCTGTCTTCCACCTTATTTGGGGCTATATAAACATTTATATTATTTTGTTTTAAATGAAACATTTTGAATTCAACAAACACCAAAAAGAGAGAGCATTTCCACATACAATTTAAAATAAAAAAGAGAAGATTTTATATGGGAAATCATGGCTCTCTACACACAACTTGTTTTTTAATTCAAATAAATTCAATGTATAACTTTCAGAGCTCTCCTGCTTGCCTGTTTCCTTCTCAACTTCCCTTTTGTTCTCTTTTGTGCATTTTATATTTCAATGATCCTTTTTGTTTCTTTTCTTCTTTTTTTTTGCAATGGTATCTTCAGTTCCTTCCCTCTCCCATTCTTCTCCCAAAAAAAGATACAATCTTCAAAATAAAGAAGCATAGTCACAGAAAATAAATCCATATATGCTGTGTTTTTATTTTCAATTTAAAAATCTTATTTTAAAAAATATGGGGTTTGTTATAACAAAAGCTTTAAAAAGAACCCAACCAGAAATAGAGCAGTTCAGTAAACTAACCAAGCGTATATTTAATATTCTGCACCTTTAGTCCTCCACCTTGGCAGTGAAGGGAGACAGATACATTTTCTCAATCCTTCTCTGGGATTATTTGGTCACAATTACACATCGTTCAATTTCTTTTTCTCTCTTTGCTTCATTCTATTTATGTTGTAGCCATTGTGTATATTAATTTTCTGGTTCTGCACAATTTACTTTGAATTCATTGGTGTCTTGTGAAGTTTCTCAGAATTGTTCATGTTTGTTATTATTTATGGTGCTTTCCATGCCAATTGTCTCACAATTAGTGTAGCCATTTACACACAATCAGTGGACATTTACTTTGTTACCAGCTCTTTGCTGCCACAGAAAGGGGGTCTACAAATGCTTTGGTGTATATGGGATCTTTTTCTACTTGCCCTCCTTGGGTTAGGTGATTATAGTCCAGGTATAAAGGTCCTTTTCCTACTGGCCCTTTGCAAGTGGCATCCTCAAAGCCCTGCTGTTGTATTTCCATTTAGGATTCTAGGTTTAGCCTTTGAGGCATGGAGTGAGGTGGGATGAGAAGAGTTATCTTTCTAATGTTATAGTTTAAGAGCCTCTAACTGGTGGTCTTCCCCCATGATTATCAGTTGCTATCAACTAATCAGCAAGACTTAATCAGTTTTCACAAGTGAGTATTTATTATGGTGGTACAGTTGGAACAAAATAATCTCTCAAAAGTCATCCTTACATTTTTCTCATAATACATACAGAGTGCAGAGGGAAGAGGGTTTGAGCTTCGAGAACACAGTTGGCCAAGGGGAACTCTTAGAAACCCTTTAGCAGGAGTCCTCAGGAATTGCCTTAGGTAGGTATGGTGGCCCTTTTCTGTTTGTAAAGCACTGAATTTTGCCTTTCCTCATGAAATTGTTTATCATTGGTTCCTGACGTAGACACTTCTTCTTGCTACTCTTCTGTGAGCCACTAAAGACCAAATCCTCCGGTCTTCTAAAGTTCATAAAAGCCTTCTGGTCAAAGGGGGAGGAGTAGAGAGGAGACTGATGTTGGCTCTGATCCTCCCTCCTCCCCCCAGAAATTCTCTTTCAGGGGCTTGAGTGGAAAGGCAATGAGAATGGAATTCAGGATTTGAATGTGCTTGCCGATTTTATAGAAGCCTCACTGGATGCAGGGCCAGATTGAGCCCCTAAACTAGACTTAAGGTACAACTTCTCCTTGGTTCATCTGGTGACTTTCAAGGCTGTTGGGATACGTGGGTGTTGTAGTGGGTGGAGTTGAATTTGCAGCTGGTTACACCTAAATTAAAATCTCACTTCAGACGCTAGCTGTGTGTGCCTGGGCAAGTCACTTAACCTTTGTCTGCTTCAGTTACCTCAAGTGTAAGCTGGGAATAGTCATAGCACCTCCATCACAGGCTTATTGTGAGGATAAAATCGGAAAATACTTTTTAAAGGGTTTACAAACCTTAAAGCACTTTATAAATGCTATCTACTTTTATTATTATTTCAAAGATATCTAAATTAATTAAGTAGGACTTGGTTCAAAGCATATGATTAATTGATTGGATGGAGGTGCCCAGGTCTTGCTCATACCTAGTGCCTTCTCACTTGGTTAAGGTTTCTGAGTGTAGCATCTCTCCACTTGGAGTATAATTGTCTAGGGTGACCCCTACACTTATAACCTCCTTCTATTTTTAATACTTGCTGTCCTCAGCAAATCTACTGGACTGTGCTTGATCTAGTCTATAGTTCCAAATCCTGTAGAGCCTTTTAGAGACTTGAGGAGGTTTTGCATCACTCTTCCCCAGGGTTTGGTTCTAAAGAGAATGGAGTAAAGTTTATGTGAAACATAGGCATTTCTTTTAAGGAAGATAATCCAGCAGCAGTTCTTATTTTGATGGTGCTCTGGGCTAGGAGTGAGGATACCTGGCTCTGCCATCAACACACCATGTGACATTGGGCCGGGTCTTCCCTTCTCGTGTTTTGTTTCTTCCTCTGTCCAAAGAAGGGTTGATAATTTGGGCTTTGGGGGCCCTTCTTCCTCAATGTCTGTGACTATGAGACTAGATGGAGATGCATTGCTTTACTCAGGACTGATTCATTTTCCGGGAAGAATGTTTGGGAAAATCTTGCTGTTCTTTAGTGAGACCAAGGCTATTAATACAGATTCACAATGAGTTCCTTCTAAGTTCTGAATCAAACAATCTCTTCTTCCTGCTCACTCCTTAGGAACTGAGACCTTGCCCTCTGCCCCTGCTTATGTCCTTCAAAGTGACCTGAACATATGTCTCTATGATCCTGCCTTAAGACTAAAACTTTCACAGCCATTGGGTGACAAATATATTTTCCTGTCCTTGGATAATGCTGTTGGTATACACTACCTTTTAGGTTGAGGACAATGAACTCGAGCTCTCCCTTCCTAATAGAGCTCCCTTCCTGGAGAGCTGATGGAACAAGCAGCAGAATCAATTATTTTGCCTAGCATTTATTAAGTGCCTTTGTTTTCAGAGCCCTGTGTTAAATACTGAAGGAGATACAAACTGGATAAGACACCATCCATTTCCTCTGAAGCTTATGGTTTAGAGAGCTATAACAGATTATCTCATGTGGATTAGAGAGGTTTGAAAGAAATATTTATGTGAGGGGAAGATGCTACCAACCAGGTAAAAGGGAAATGAAGTAAGACTTCCTGCAGGAGATGGCTTTATGAGGTGTACTTTAAAGCTAGGTAGGAATTCAGCAGCAGATGGGGAAGGACATAAGGGATCTTTCCCTCAACTCTTATAGGTCTTGTGCGATTCAGTCATAGTACACAGAACACAGAATGTCGGAAATGGAAGGGATCCGAGAACATAGACTGTCAAACCTGGAAGGGACTTTAGACCATAGAATGTCAAGGTCTGTCTGTGTGTCTGTGTGTATCTGTGTGTGTCTCTGTGTGTTGTAATACAGAATGTCAAAGCTGGGAGGGACCTTAGAACATAGAATGTCAGGAACTAGGAGGATCCTTGGAACACAGAATGGTATAATTGGAAAGGACCTTAAAATATAGAATGTCTGAGCTGGGAGAGACCTTAGGTTAGAATACAGAATGGGCTTTGGGAAGCAGAATGTCAGAGCGGGAATGAACCTTAGAACAACACAACATATCAAAGCGGGGAGACTCCTTAGAACCGAGAGCTAGAAGGGCCCTTAGGTTATCGGATGTCATAAACCTCTTTCCTTTCATCCCACCTCCTCCGCTCCTCCTCAGCTCCCCTTCTCCGGGGCTTCCTCCTCCTCCCCTCCTCTCCTCCTCTAGCCTTCGGCTCCGCCCCACCCCGCCCCTTTCATCTCCAGTGCCCCCTCCCCCTCCCCTCCCGCCCCCGCGCCTCTGGGTTCCCGGCGCCCTCCCTTCCAGCTCGCTCCGCGCCGCCTTTTCCAGCCTCCCGGCCCGGGCCAGCCCAGCCCAGCTGACGGGGCCGCTGTGTTTACTGGCCAGACTCGAGCGGGGAGCGAGGAGCAAGGAGCGGGGAACGCTGGTGCCTGCGGGGAAGGGGCCGCCGAGAAGAAGGAGGGGACAGGGCCAGAGCAGGGGCCCAGGGGGGCCCAGCGCGCGGCCGAGGCCCGCTCTCCTGGGTACAGTGCCCAATTCACAGCCGCGCCGTCCAGCCTCAGGCCGCCAGGAGGTTCCAGGGCCTGGGCTGGGGCCGCGATCTCCGGGGAGGGGGCGGGCACGCGGGCGGGGCGCGGGGCTGCTGCTGGACGCGGCCCAGCCAGCGCCGAGGAGGAGGAGGAGGAGGAGGAGGGGAAGGAGGCGGGGGGAGGAGTGAGGTGGCCCCGGCCCACGCCCCTCCCGGGCCCCTCTCGTGTACCCGGGGGGGGGCAGCCCCCCACCCACATTTCCTGCGCGGGGCGTTTAAAGGACCGTGGGTACGACCCGCCTGGGCCCGCGCTGCCCTTCCCTGCCCCGCTCTGCCCTGCCCGCCCGGGCTGGGATGGAGCCCGCCACCCCCTGCTCCCGCCCGCTCCGGGTCCTCTGACCCACTGCTCGCCCACCCGTCTGCCGCCACCCCCCCGGCTGTCAGTCGGTCTGTGTCCTCAGGGCCATGGGGGCCATGGGGGCCATGGGGGCTGTGCGGCCGTTGACTGTCGGGCTGCCCCCGCTACTGCTGCTGCTGCTGAGCACTTCGTGTGGCTTGATCTCTGGAGAAGGTGAGTGTCTTTTGCTATTAGGGTCTGTATCCCTGGGCTCCGACTCTGTCCCTATCGCAGCCTGCGTCCCAGAGGCACCCCAGTGCAGCACTACAGGCTGGGACTGCCACGGCCTGGTCGCAGGGAGCTGATCTTGGCCTCTGACCTCCCAGAGTTCAGCCACAGGTTTCTCCGGGGGGCCCCAGTATGGGGGTCTGCCCCAGCCTTAGGACTCAGGCAGGTCCAACATCTCCCAGGTTCTGTAGCTCAGCCTGGGCCACCTTGACTTCCTTCCTTCGTCTCCTCTGTGAGCCTCTACTGGGGGTCCCCTCAATTCTGTCCTCCTGATTCTCCCCATCCCCAAACCTTCCCTGGGGGTCCTGGAACAAGATCTAATCATGGCCTGTGTCTCCACGTCTCAGGGTGCCCTCAGCTCCAACAGTACCACCGCTTTGACCTGGTGGAGATTATGGGGCACTGGCCAGTGATTGCTGAAGAATTCTTTCCCCCCTTCTCAATCTTAGGAATGTCTGCCCCAGGAGTAGGTCCTGAGGCTCTTAGGAAGGTCTGGCTTTATATTTAAAAGCCCTGATTTTGCCTTTCTCTTCTGGGAGTCTCTGAGCCAATGGTCCTGAGAAAAGCAGCCTGGTGAACCCTTCCCACCTCCCCACTCCCCAGCCTCATCCCAGTGTGTGCCTTTCAGGGTTTCATCTGAGGTTGTTCCCAACTCCAAACTGCTGTGGGAGGGGCTGAGGCCCAGCCTGGGTCAGTTATAGGGGAGGAGATAGTTTGGAATGGAGTGAGAGGGTTGGCCAGGAGGATCTCTAAGGTCTCAATCGGGCCCTGCTATTGTAGGAGCCACATGGAGACACAGACTTGCAGAGCTGAAAGACTTTAGAGATTGTGCAGAAAGAGAAACTGAGGCTCAGAGAGCCAGAGACCTGCCTAAGGTCACAAGTAGATTTCCTTCGAAGTGTAGCTGTCTGGCTCAAACTACAGCCTTCTTGCTCTGTCTGCTGAGACCTGTTCATTCTTTTTTTTTTTTTTTTGAGACCTGTTCATTCTTAATCCTGACAAAGGAACTTTGGCTTTGTTCCTTCTCTTGTTGAAAGATTCTTGCCCTGTCTGATGGTCAGTCCATAAACCAGGGTCTTCCCTTGTAACATTCCATCCCCTGGTTTTCTGGTAGATGTAGAACAGTGCCTCTGGAAAGGACTTCCAGCAGATGTCTGGGCAGGAGCTCAGGTGAGATGGAAAGGCTTGGTTAAGACAGTACTTTGGCTTTGGGTGGGGGGGTGGGGGTGGGGCATCTGACTCTCAGGGCCTTCCCAGGTGCTTTTGCATCCTTAGCTCCTGGCTTGGGGAGTTCCGGCCTTTTCACTGAAGTGGTTGCAGGGGAGCAACAAGACAGTGAATGAGGAGCAATTGCTCCCTGAGATACACGGGGGCTCATCTGAGGAATTCCAAAGGCCCTCCTGACTGAGCTGGGATTTATCATGCTCTCATTATTTTTATGATTATTGAAAATCATCAGAACTCAGTTTATTTGAAAGGGGGAAGGGAGGGGGTCTGGGTTTGGTATCAAATTCTTACCCTTAAATTTGGGGGAAATACTGTAAGGGGGAAGAAGACCTTCTGGGTTTCAGAACAATGAGGGATGTCATTTTTCTTCACCATTCCACCAAGCATGTGTGCTGGGGCTTGGCAATTGTCAAGGATCAAGACACCATTCTTTGCTTCACAAGAGCTTCAAGTCAGAAGCCTTAGGTTCAGATTCCATCCCTGATGCTTACTTCTTGCAAGGCTCAACCTCTCTGGGCCTTGTTTTCCCCATCTGTAAAATGATGAGGTTGGATGAGATGGTTTCTGGGATCTCCTTTCAGCTCTTAGCTTAATTTTTTCCAAGTACAGTTCAG
>CM053580.1:551390913-551472558 GCA_028627135.1 Pseudochirops cupreus
GGTTCAGATATCCAGAAGTAAAAGACTATCGAAGAAGGTAGTGAGTCTCCCCTACTTGAAGGTCCTTAAACAGAGGCTGGAAGATCCCTTGTTGGGTCCATTCTAGTGGGGCCTCTTCTTCAGGTGGTTTTGACTGACTGGCCCCTGAGGTACCTTCTCTACTCTGAGATTTTCTCCCTTTGTCTTTCTCCCATCCCCACCCCTACCCCCCCCCCCTTTTGTCCCTCATGTTTTTCCATTTCTCCTCCCTCCCTTGACACCTTCCTGACTCTGAGGACCAGAATGATGAATTTGGATAGAGTCTAGATTCAGGTTAGGTTTATCCAGTTTGTGGTAACCCCCTGTTTCACAATAAGATTTGACTTTAAGGAACAGGCGTGTTGTGGCTTCTGTTGTTAAGAGGCCTCCTCGAGGAAAACCCTGTGTGTGACTCTCTTGGGAATTAGCCCGTTGCCAATTTGGAGGTGGATTTATGACTCTTAAACTAAGATGTCACTTAACTGGGCGTTTAGTTGTTTCACAGGTTAAATAACTCCGTTGTCTTCCTCTCCACCCCCACCTTCCCTTCTGTAATCTGTTTACAAATATCCACGTACAGATCTGTTTCTAGGGTCAAGGTGGTGTGCTGTAGGACAAAGAGCTCAGGATTCAGAGACTGGAGACCTGGGTTCAAACGTGGCACTTGCAGATTACTGTCTTTGTGAAGTCATTTTCCCTTTCTGGGCATCAGTTTCCCCTCTGGAAAATGAAGGGAGTTGGAGTGGACTGATTGATCTCTAAGGTACCTCCAATTCAATCCCCTTTCAGTGATTGTTGTGTGCTAGATACTGGAGATACAAAGACAAATGGAAACAGTCCTTGCCCTCAAGAAGCTTATACTCTACTTCAGAAGGGGGAAACAAGGTATACAAATAGAATTCTCCTCCAGGGATTGTACCTTCTTTTAAACTTTGTATCTGCACACAGTGGGAATTTAATAAATATTTGACAGCTGAATGAGCTAGAACCAAGTCAGGGGGCATATTTTGCAGGCAGAGGAATGCAGGGATACTCAGGTCTGGCAGTGGGGAATGTGTCCAGGGTCTTGCCCAACACTCAAGAACTTTGTAGCCCCAATGTAGGAGCAACAGTCAGCAGTTTCACAGAGGTAGGTTTAGGGCCAATAGAAGGAAGGATCCACAATTCACTGGGTCTTTAATTGACCCAGGTTTCGTGGAAGGTATTCAGAGAGAGACTGAAGACCTATCAGGGTCTATTGTAAAGAGCCCCTGTGGTCAAATATCATATCATATCATAAAGCTTGAGCTCTGAGGTCGTCTTGTCCACACCTCTCACTTTATGGATAGGGACTTGTTTGGGTTCACAGAATCACAGAATTGGCCTACATGGCTTCTGATATAAAAATTCTAGGAGTTTGTGCTGCTAATTCTCTGTTCCCATGAACCTTTGTTTCTGCTCTTCCTACTAAATTTCCCATCACCGTTTGTGTTTGGTTAACATCTTGGAAATGAGACCTCTTCCTTGATGCAGGACTCTTGGGCAGCAGAGTACAATGGAGAATGTGCTAGTTGGGGAGTCAGAGGACCTGTGTTCAAATCCTGGTGCTGCTATTTACTAGCTGTGTGACTTTGGGCAAGTCACATGACTTCTCTGGGTTTTTGTGTCCTCACTGTTAAAAGGAGGGAGTTGGGCTGGGTGATGTCCGAAGTCCCTTTGAACTGGAAATCTCAGGGCAGGAATGATCTATCAAACAAGTCTGTGATGTGTAGGACTCTGAGGGACTCTGGGAGTCAGCAGGGTGTAACTGGGAAGCCAGGGAAGGCCAGGAGATTTAAAAAAAAACAAACAGAGTCCATTTGACTGTCTGTCAGACTGTCCGTTGCTGTGTGGCCAGCAGGGAGTGAGTATTTTTGTCTGCCTCCTGCCAAGGGTTGAGAAATGGATTGTAATAAGAGACTCCTGGGCTGCCTCTCTCTTTCTTAGACTGAATGAGGCTGTTTTCTCAATCGGGAAACTTTCAATTTGGGTCCCAGGGGGCAAAGTGGGGCAGTTTCCTTGCAGCCCTTCCCCCTCCCCCCCAGAACAGTTATATGCTCTGGCTGTGCAAGAAAAATTGGGATTTGAGAACAACTTGGCTTTGTCTCTCAGGAGTGATGCTATAGTTGGTCCCAGAGTTTTACATGCAACCATCTTATTTGAACCTTTCAAAAACAGGTAGGTTCCTGGTATCACCATTTTACCGATGGGGAAACTGAGGTTGGGAGAGTTTGAAAGACCTGTCCAGGGTCACGGAACTGGTTAGGTGTCTGAGATGGCTCTTGAGCCTGTCTGCCACCCCTCAAGGCTTGGAGAGCTGAAAGGACATTCTTGTAGTCCAGTCCCTCCCCAGTTCTACAGATGGGTAGACCAAGGTCTAGGGACGGGAGGAGGGAAAGAAAGAACCTGTGCAAGGTCACATGGGCAGTGAGTTTTGGAGCTCAGGTCTTCTGACTACAAATCTTTCCCTTTCTGCTAATCTGATCCCTCTAAAGTCTAGTCCAAGCCAGCACAGCCTTCCTCTCCTAGTTTTCAGGTTTTCAATCACTTAGCTTTACTGTCTGCAGGGTATTTACTGTAAACCAACTTTAAGTTCCAGAAACTTCTCTCAATCCAGACAGTATTTTGAGCACTGAAGTTTGACAGCAGGTCTGGCTCCTCCAAGCAGCCCCTCCAATATTGCAGTTAAACTAGTTTGTCCAGGGAGACCAGGGGCCCGCCTTCCACTTTGAGAAACTCAGGAACCTCTGCTCCTAGTCAGGGGCCTCCTCTTTCCCACCCTGCTCCCCCTCTTTCCTGGAAGTGTTGACAAAGTTGATCACTCTTGGATTTTGAATAAAGTCATTCAGGAAAAAAGGCCTTGGAAACCTGGCCCTGTCTCTGTTTCTCTGGGTTCTCACCCTGCGGGGCTGGTGCCCTGGGAAGGAATAGGACAGGGGAGATTGGGCAGCTGGGAGCTGGGGGCTGGGGGCTGGTGAAGGGTACAGGCACTAAGGTTGGGCCTAGGCTTAAGGGTGGGGTGGGGAGCTTCATGAAAATCCTGGAACTTCCATTGTGGCTTGGGGTAGAGGGTGGAGCTATAGCAGAGGGAGTTTCTTTTGCTCAGTCCATCAAGCACACTTTTAGCTCGGAAAATCAGTTTTGAAGATCAAATCACCTAAAATAATGTCAGTTGAACACTGTGATAACAGCATGGGGGGCCATCTGCAGTTGTCCTGATCTGTATCTGGCCACTGGACCCAGATGGCTCTGGAGGAGAAAGTGAGGCTGGTAACTTTGCACACTTAAATCTTTGTCACTTAAATCTAATTCACTTGTAAGTCATGGCATCACTGTCCTGATATCATGGTGCTCTTCTAGAATGAAGGACAAGCAATAAGAAATAGTGATGCACACTGGTGGGCTGGCTAGTCCTAGTCTCCCAAATCTTGAGATCATAGAAAAACCCAATCCTCTGCTATTGAATGGAAGTATGAGTGTGTGTGGGTGCGCGCGCGCGCGCGTGTGTGTGTGTGTGTGTGTGTGTGTGTGTGTGTGTGTGTGTGTGTGTGTTGGAATGCATGTGTAAGATCCTGTTGTGATGAGTCCCTTAGGGAACTTCTTATGGTTGGGGTTCTTGATCGCTGGGTGCCTGAAGACACAGGCAGTGGAAGACAGATCCCTCTCTCTGACCCCCTCTTCTCTTTCCCTCTCCTCTCCTGCAGTCTTCCTAAGGCACACGATCTTTTTCTGACTTTTCCTTTAGCATAGGGTTGTTGTTGTTTTAATCCTGGCTTCTACAAACTTGTATGTATTTTTAAATTTGGTAACTGCATTTCAATATAATTAGTTTACTTTGAAATGCTGTGTATTTTATTATATTCATTTAAAAACCGGATTCTGAGAAGGAGGCCCGTAGGCTTCACCAGCGTGATCACCCAAGGGGTCCAGCACACAATCTGATTTGGGGGCAGCATAATATAGTGGATAGAGTGTCTCACTTGGAATCAGGCAGAACTGGGTTCAGATCTTTCCTCAAGGTCCTCATCTGTAAAATGGAGATAATACCTGAAATACGTATCTCCCATGAGATAATGTAAATCAACTTTACACCACTATATAAGTGTCATTGTTAGTGCTATTCACTGTCATCCTTCTTTATCATGTCCGCTTGAGCTCCAGACTAAATCCTCAAACCAATCTCCTTCCAAAGTGAATGTATCCTTGGCTGGCCAGTCGGCCTGCCTGCCTATGGGAAGCGAGGTGTAGCTGGGGCAGTTGTGGCCTTGGAGCCCCAGGGTCTGGCTTCAGATTCTAGTTCAAGTACTCGTTAGGAGTGTGTCTATGAGGAAGTCACTGAGCTTTTCTGGTCCTTAGTATGTATACTTATCTTTAACCTGAAAGGATGCAAGCTTAACTCTGAGAATGAGAAAGGAGAAAATGTGCTTTTTTCCCTTCTTTGCTGAGGTGTGTGACGATGGGTATAGATCACCGTATGTGGTATATCAGACCTGGTTGGCTATATTGTGTTGGTTGTATTGAACAGATAGATCCCTTCTCTCTCTCCTTTCCTCCTTCCCTCCCTCACCCTTTTAAAAAATGTTTGTCACAAAGGGATGGCTCTCTGGAGAGCGATGGTCATTTGGGGAGTGATGGAGGTTGTGTAAAAAACAAAAGATATAAGTAGAAAATTTTAAAATAATGGATTGGGGTGGGTTGGACCCTGACCTCTTTTAGCCCTAAACCCTGATCCCCTGGATTTGGACCCCAAGGACCTGGGTTCAAATTCCAAGTCAGTCACTTACTACCTGTGTGACTTCGAGAAAGCTCTTTAATTTCTCTGGGCTTTCTAATCTATAAAATGAGGAAGTTGGACTAAGGTCTCTTCCAGTCCTGGGGCCACCAGCTATACCTGGAATGAGACGGAATCTCCGAAGCTGGAGAAAGAATGAAAAGGCCTTCTTCCATGGAAACAATGTTACCCATAGCGACTCCTTGGCTTTGTGGGCCACAACACTGTTGCTGGTGCAAATACCTGTAACTTGTATCACAATGTCTCCACTAATTTCTCACACAGTGGAGGAGACTTGGATACTACAGTGAAGTCTGGCTGAGATTCAGTGTTTTGGAGGGGAGGGTGGGGAACGGCAGGGAGGGGTAGGAACTGTCCAGAGGTGGATGTTGAAGTATACACTAGGATTAAAGCCTCAGAGAGGACTTTTCAAATCATCAAATCTACTCTCCTTGTTTTCCCAGCCTCAGTTTCCTTAACTGTGAAATGGGGATAATAATACTTCCCTCCCAAGGTTGTTGTGGGAATCAAATGCGATTAGATCTATTTAGATGTATGTATGTATGTATATGTTAATATATACATACACACATATACATATATGGTTTTTTGTGTGTATTAAATTACTTTGCAAACCTTTAAGTGTCAAGTGTTGGCTATTATTACTACTACTAATTATTGTTATATATAGCCTACTCATTCAAGATTTTTTTTGGAGGGGGGAAGGCAAGGCAATTGCCCAAAGTCACACAGCTAGTAAGTGTGTCAAGTGTCTGAGATCGGATTTGAACTCAGGTCCTCCTGACTCCAGGGCCAGTGCCTTATTCACTGAGCCACCTAGCTGCTCCACCTCATTAAAATTTGATTGAGCTCTTACTCTGCACCAGACACTTCATTTGTTTTATAGATAGAGAAACTGAGGCCTTAGTTGATGAAGAGCAGGGAGGTGTCTGGCCAGGGCATCCCAGGCATGAGAAGGCTAGCACAGCAAAGGTTCAGAGATGGGACTGTGAGTGAGCTTGGTGGGGATTTGGGAGCAGAGCAGAGCAGGCATTAATGTTTTCAATAGTAGGAGGTTGGATAAGAGGAGTGAACATTGAATGCCAGGGTGGAAAATGTGGATATGATCTGACAGATTTCCTGAGTAGGGGTTTTTGTTTCTCTTGTAGGCGAAAATAGGAGCATTATAGTAGAATAATAGAACAGATATTTATTAGACTCCTATTGGATGCAGAGACCTGTTCTGTTCTAGGGGAGAGATGTAATAGAAATTTTAGAGAAGGCTGCCTCAAGGATCACTTAGCCTAGCCAGAGAGATAAGGTATAAGCACTGACAGCTATATAGCCACAATATTCCATGACAAAGATATGTAAAATGCTTTGCACATTTTAAAGTGGTGTATAAATGTCAATTATGATGATTGTAAGGGTGATAGTTGTATCAGATTTTTTGTATAATGATCAGTGAGCAGGAATTTCCAGGAGGCAGAGTTTTGGGTTTGGCCTAAGCACTTGCTAGCAGTGACAGCAGTAGTGAGCTCCTTATTGATGAAAGTATCCAAGCAGAGATTATTTCTTGTCAGGGAGGCAATTAAGGGGTTCCCTGCATCAGGAAGGAGATTGAACTTAGAGGCACTCTGAAGACCTTTCTTTCTCTGGGATTCTACATTTCTGTGGTGAAAGCTACATTTCAGGAAGAATGACTTTGGCAGGAAGTTCAGGAATGCTGGGGAGCCAGATACTATGCTTAATTCAGCCTAAAGTCACATTAGGGTTTTTTTTGGCCACCATATCATGTGGTTGACTCATTGAGTTGGGTGTCCACTGGAACCCCCAGATCTTCTTTAGAAGAACTGTTGTCAGGCATTATCTGTAATGGGGATAAGATAGAAACCTTCCCAGTAAGATTAGGAATGAAACAAGGATGCTGATTATCACCACCATTATTTAATATTGTACTAGAGATGTTAGCTTTGGTATTAAGAGAAGAAAAAGAAATTGAAGGAATTAGAGTAGTCAATGAGGAAACAAAACTATCACTTTGCAGATGATATGATGTCATACTTAGAGAATCCTAGAGAATCAACTAGAAGAACTACTGTCTGACTAGCCCTCTCCTATCTCCTCCTTGTGATGTTGATTTTTAGTTCTCACCTTTCCACCTTTTCCACAAAAACAACATAAGAAAAACTGTCAAATGCTTCACTAAAAACTACAGCACTCCCTTGAATCACCAGGAGAGTAACCCTGTCAGGAAATAAAATTAGTCTGGCTTGACCTGCTTTAATGAAGTTATGCTGGCTCTTTGGGATCACTGCTTTCTTTTCTGAATATTCACTAACTATCCCTTTCATAATCTATTCTAGAATTTTGCCAGGAATCAAGGTTAAGTTCACTCACAGCTTGAGGAATTGATTCTATTAATTTTTTTTTAAATTGGGACTGTATGCATCTTTCTCCTCTCTTCTCCCTCTCCTATTCTCCATGATTTTTCAGATCATATCCATGATGGACAGTGGGTTACCAATAAAATTTGCTAGTTCTTTTTGAACCAGAAAAGATCATTCATCTGGGCTTAGTATCTTGAATCTATCTAAGGCAGCTAGGTGCTCCTCTCATACCAACTCCCCAGTTATCTTGGGGATCAACTTCTTATTAGTTCATTTTGTTCTGTTCTCTCCAGTCCAAAGATCATTCTTTTTGGCAGGAACAACAGATGAAAAGTCAGAGTTAGGCAGAGAGGGAGGAAGGGTTGGGGAAATGTGATGGGGTGGAAGGCATACATCTCTAACAGTGCTTCTAACACATGGGGATTCTTTTGCTCCCCAATGGATTTCTATTTTCAGGGTAACATTTCTAGAAGCCAGAACAAGTGGATCTGTGGTCAGGGGGGCATTTCTCTGGGACTTTTGCTAACTGGGGTTTGTTTTTTTTTTTGACCCTTGGATGGGACTGAATTCTAATAATTTAGTTCTGATCTCAGGGGCAGGTTAGCCAAACAAAGTGAGTGGATAAACAGGACAATAAGGGAATGATTAAACTATTTAAGAGTTTTGACTGTCTCCTAATTGGTGTCTCAGGCTCCACTGGCTCTCTTCTCCAAGCCACCTTTCATAGCATCATCCAGAAAATTCATACTGATTGCCTGCCAGCGCAAGTTTTACCCCCCTGATCATTGCATCCAAGACCCTCTACTATCTGGCTCCACCCTGTCCATCTGTAACACAGCTTAGTCCTCTTCACACTTTTGAATGCTAGCCAAAGCTACTCCCTGCTTCTATTTTTCTGTTGCCCAGCCCCATTTCTGTGAATTTGCTCCTGCTTCTGTCCTGTCTCTATCTATTAGAATTTACCCTTGACTTTAGGGCCCAGCTCTGGTGCCACCCCCTCCACGAAGCTTTACCTTCCCCCTCCTACTGAAAGTGTTCTCTATGCACTTTTTCCTTTGCCCCTGGGGGACGTCTCCACAGAATAATAGTTAGAATACTGGACTTAGAGTCTGGGAGTGGGTGGTGGTGTTTGCATTCCACTCCCATTTCAGACACTTAATAGCTTTGTGACCCTGGGCAATAACTTATCCCCTCTCTGAGCCCCAGCTTTCTCATCTGCAAAATGGGGATAATTCTTGCAGTACCTACTATGCCATTCTCAGGAAAGAGTTTATAAAAGCCTATAAAACATGGGTTGTTGTTATCGTAATTATTATTACCATGGGACTTGTTTTACTCTTCCTCATATTATTATACTTATTTACACACTAATTTTATCTTCCTTCTAATCATGAATGCCTCCAGGGCAGAGAATGAGTCTTCTTTCTGTGCCTTGCACGCTGAAGGCATTTAATGAATGCCGATTTGGACTCAAATCTCTTTCAATACTTGGAAGGGTTAATTTGTATATAAAGTTATATTGATTATAATATGCTAATTTAAAGCAGGAGATTAAAACAGGCCCTTAAAGCCTGGTTTATTGCCAATGACAACAATAGCTCCTGGCTACCCATTGGCCCTGCAGGTAAATGTTTAACAATAGGCTGGGGGCGTGGGGGTGGAGATCTACCCACGGCACACTTTTAGGTTTCCTCTGTATTTTGAACACTTTCTCCATCACTTTTTTAAAGTCTAGACAATCATTGAAACCATAAGTCCAGCCCTGATTTGTTGCATTCACTCATTTCCAAAATGCTAACACTGAACATTTTACAATCAACATGAGTGGGGCAAGTTGTGTGGAGTTGGCTCTAGCTCACCCCTGTTTTCCAGGTCTAGGGACCACCCAGCTCAACTTCTTCATTTATAGGTTTCAGGAATTGAGGTCCTGATAGGTTGTGACTTTCATTCACTCGACAAACATGTATTGGGTGGCCACTGCTATGTTCTAGGTACTATTCTAACTGTTGAGGATGCAAAGATCAAAATAAGAAAGGTCCCCTGCCTTCAAGGAGCTTATTTCCTACTGGAATCCAGTCTCTGATCCCTGAGTTCCCCACTGTTCAGTACATTGTGTGATTCCCACCGCTACTGGCTTGGAATCTTCTCACCAGGCAGCCGGCAGCCTACTGACATTGCCCTGGCCGGGGCCGTGCTTCTGATGGCAGCTACAGATTTTATATAGTGGTAGCAGAGCAGAGACTCCTAGATTTTAGCATGTTAGAGCTGGAAGGGAACTGAAGTCATCTAGGTCAGCCTCCCTCATTTAACAGATAAGGAAACCGAGAAGGGAAGTGACTTGTTCAAGGTCTCCCAAGGAAGAGTTGATCAAATCAGAATTTGAACCCACGTCCTGTTTCCAAATTCATCATTCTTTCTCCTGTACCATGCTGGTCAGATTGTGGACCTTAAAACCCTGGTTCTCTGATTCTAAATTCAGTCTTTTTACTTCCATGCCATCCTGTTCCCTGTGATGCCAGCAGGAATTAATTCTCCCTATGTTATTGATGAGAAAGCTGAGGGCTCAAAGAAGGATAATGACTTTCTCAAGGTAATACATGGTGAGCTGGGGGTAATCAGAGATGGTATCTCAGAGGAGGTGAATGTGGGACCGGACTTTCATAAAAAGATGGGTGGAATTTAGATAGGCAGAGAAGAGAAGATGAGGAAGGGCAGGCAGCAAGTCAGTGGAGGGTCTCTTTTGCGGATGTCTTCTTTATCCTAAGTGGAGGGCCCTTATAGGAGAGAGCAGAGAGGCAGATTTGGGCTCAACATAAGGAAGAATGCCTTAACAATAAGATGTATACCAAAGTGGAGTGGGCTAGCTTAGGAGGTGGTGGGGTTCCCCTCACTAGAGGCCATAGAAGCATAACTTTAGAACTGAATGGGATCTTGGGGGTCATCAAGGCCAACCTCTTCATTCCACAGATGAGGAAACTGACTCACAGGTTAAACGTCTTGCCCAAGGTCACACAACCAATAAGTATCTGATAGGGGACAAGCAGACTGGATATGGACACTCATTGGATATTGAAGTAGTTCTTACTCAGACACAGGTTGAACTAAATGGTCTTTGAGGCTCTTGCCCCTTCTGAGATCTAGGATTCGGTATTGAACCTTGCTTATCTGGCTAATCTTGTTCAAAGAGAACTGAATAGAGTACTGGGCTGGGAATCATCAAAGCTCATATTTCTGAGTTCAAATCTTCCTAGATGGGTGACCCTGGGCAAGTCACATAACCCTGTTTGCCTCAGTTTCCTCATCTGTAAAATGAGCTGGAGAAGGAAATGGCAAACTCCTCCAGTATCTTTGCCAAGAAAACCCCAAATGGGGTCAGGGAGAGTCAGATGTGACTGAAAATGACTCAGCAACAAATAATTCAGACTTATAGTAGTTGTGTGACCTCAGGCAAGTCACTTAACCTCAGTTTCCTCAACTGTAAGGTGGGATCATAATAGCATCTACTTCCTAGGGTTGTAGTGAAGATCAACTGAGAGAATGTTTGCAAAGTACCTGGCATTAGTATGTACTACATAAATGTGAGCTATTATTATTCCTCTTAAGTGACTGTGGACACTTAGAAATTATGAGACTGTCTTTAAAACATTCTTTAATTCCAAGTTCCTTCTCTTTCCTATGGATACCTGGGGTTCCATCCTATCCTACATGCCCCCAAACTTTATTTCCTCTGTGGGGTACTTGGAAATACTTGTGGGGTACTAGGAAGCCTATGTGATGGCCATGTTTTTCACTCAATGTGGGGGTGATAAGAGAGATGAATGTGAGTTGTGATGGGTGGAAGTCTCTGGGCTGTCAAACTTTACTTGCTTATCAAAGAGTAAGAACAGAAAAATACTTAGTAGGCATTTCTGGGTGTGGGCTGCTCTAAGAGACGAGGTGTGGCCAGCCCTGCTCATTTGACTGTGATGGTGGGCTGGGGGAAGCCTGTCTGTGTGAGAGCTTGGCCATTTGACTGTGTTCTAGACCTGAGGATTCATGAACTTTTAATACATGCTAAGCAGAATAACACTATCTTCATGTCAGAAGTGGAGTTAAAAATCCCTAGTAGAGAAGATCCTCTTTATTATCAAATGTAAACATTGGGCAATCATTCAGAATTTTATTTCCAGGAAAGGGGTTCCTGCCATCAGGCAGGGGGTTGGGTGAGATGAATGACCTCTAAACTTCGGTATAGTTCTGAGAGGTTGAAATCCTAAGATTCTAAAACTTCCCACTCTACCCTTCTCTTCCCTCCAGTTCATTTGGAAGACTGAAGAACTGATGTCCATATTGCCAGCTAGCATCAAAGGATCTAGCTCTAGAAGGGACCTCAGAGGGCATCCGACTCACTCAATCCCTCCTTTTATTGATTGAATACAACAGGCATTTAAGCACCTACTATGTGCCAAGTGGGACCTCTAGGAGGCGCAGTGGATAGAGTACTGGGCCTGGAGTCAGGAAGACTCATCTTCTTTAGTTCAAGTCCAGCCCTAGACACTTCCTAGCTGTGTGACCCTGGACAAGTCACTTCGCCTCGCTTGCCTCAGTTTCCTCATCTGTAAAATGAGCTGGAAAAGGAAATGGCAAACCACTCTAGTATCTTTGCCAAGAAAACCCCAAATGGAGTCGTGAAGATTCAGACATGACTGAAAACTGACTGAACACTAATGTGTGCCACGCACTATGGTAGGCACTGGGCATACAAAGACAATTGAAACAATCCCTGCCTTCAAGGCATTTCCATCCCACTGGGGGAAAATGTACATGCACCCCAAACCAAATGGGAGATCTATACAACGTAGGTGCAGTTGAAGGAAGGGCACCAGCCATAGAAATGGGTTGCAATAGGTTTCCTCTAGGACAGCAGTTCTCAACCTGTGGGTCGCGACCCCTTTGGGGGGTCAAACGACCCTTTTGCAGGGGTCGCCTAAGACCATCGGAAAACACATATTTCTGATGGTCTTAGGAACCAAGACACCGCTCCTCTGTCCGTCTCCAGGTGGGTCCGCCCCCACGCAGATACACCCACATATGAATATTAAAGGGTCATGGCATTAGGAAGGTTGAGAACCACTGCTCTAGGAGGTAGCGCTTTGGAAAGGAAGCTAGGGAATCCAAGATGCAGAAATGAGGAGGATGTGGATTTGACTGGGTGTGTGAATAGGAGCACCTCACTTAACCACTGTTTGCCTCAGTTTCTTCATCTGTAAAATGGGGATAAGAACAGTCTCTACCTCCAAGGGTTGTTATGAGGATCACACGATACCCTGTTCATAGAGTGCTTAACAAACCTTAAAGTACTATGTGAATGCTAACTATCATTATTATTTATGGGAGACAGCTTGCAAGGTACAACAAAGAATGTCAGGGATGAGAGAAGCAGCCCACAGGCCCATTTGTCTGGAAGATCCTAAGTAAGTGAAGGAGTAATGTCATTAACCCTAGAGAGGTCAACTGGAGCCAGGTCGTGAAAAGCTTTCGAATCCACACAGAAGAGTTTGTAATTTGTCCCTAAGGAAATAGAGAGCCCTGAAGCTGCCTGAGCGGGAGAATGACCTCAGAATATTGCTTTGGCAGCTGTGAGAAGGATGGATTGAGAGGGGTTGTTGTTGTTAGTGGTGGTGGTGATGGTCCTTTATTCTCGAAGAGGACCATGATGTCAGGGAAGTGATGCCATGACATGCAAGTGAATTGGATTTCAGTAAGGCAGGGCTGTGCAGTCACCAGCCTTACTTTCTTCTCTAGAGTCATCTGGTCCAGTGGCCAGATATAGATCAGGATGACTGGAGATGGCCCAGCCTGAATAGTGGGAGTCTAATTAGGAGGCATCCACAATATTTCCAGAGAGAGGGGATGGGAGCCAAGGTAGGCTGGTGGCTGGCTGTAGAGAAGGGGATGATTTAGAGAGAGATTATAGAGCACGTGATTGGATGTGAGGTGAAGCAACTCAAGTGACTTTCAGAAAGTCACACACAGGCAGGAGTAGCTGAGCTGGAGGTTGAACTTCCACTCTCTGACATGAAATCCATTGATCTTTTCCCTAACCTGTGCTGCCTCCTGTGTTCTTCCAGCCCCGTGAGATGCTAACACCTTCTTTTGGCTCCCAACGGTCGTCCTCGTACATACAGTAACTCCTTCCTCAATATTTGCACGGGGCTTTACTGTGACAAAGCCCTTTCCCACCTATGATCTCATTTGATCACATGTTCCAAAATATTTCCATTTGGTAACGTACGTCAGTGAGACAGACAGTCACATGCCAGTATACATGGAATCTTGCCATGAGTGGTGTTTCAGGACTGGTACTTTCAGGAATGTTCCCTTCATAGGGTCAGAGAATTTAGAGCTCAAGGGACCCTAGAGGGCCTCCTGTCAGTCCCTTTCATCTTTCAAGGGAGGAAACTGAGGCCCAGAGAGAAGGTCTGTGACTTGCCCAATGTTACACCAGAAATAATGAAAAGATTTGGAACTTGGAACCAGAATTCACAGAACTTCAGAGCTAGCAGGAACCACTGAGGCTGTCCAGTCCAATTCCTACCTGAAAAAGAATTCCTTCTCTAACAAAAGCCTGTAGACCTTGAGTAAGAAAAGACCTTAGAAATCATTTAGTCTTAACCTGCTCATTTTACAAATATTGAAACTGAGTCCTAAGAGGTAAATGACTTGTTTGGGGTCACGCAGATAGTTCTGTGTTTGGAATTTGAACGCAGGCCCTCTGGCTCCAGAGATCACCATATCCCACTGCCTGCTCTCATCCTTGACAAGCAGCCATCTGCTTTTTGTTTGAAGCCCTCCAGTGCCCTTCCCACCATACCTGCAGAAAGCACTAACGACTTGAAATGTAATACTATCATTAAGAGTAATAATAACAGCTAACCTTTATTTAGTGATTTGAAGTTTGCAAAGCACTTTCCATACATCATTGTCTTCTTTAATCCTCACATTGACTGGGAGGCAGAGCTAATTATTACCACCACCACCCCTATTTTGCAGAGGAGGAAGCTGAATAGAGGGAGTCTTACCCAGGATCTCCAAGCTAGTATGTGTCTGCCGCAGTATTTGAATTCTAGTCCTCCTCCAGGTTCATTACATCCAAGGTAGTTGGGTGTAGTAGAAAGAGAAATGTACATAGACGTTCTAGGCTTCAGTCCCAGCTTGGCCTCTTAAAAGCTATATGACCTTGACCCAGTCTTTTCCTTTCTTTGAGTCTCAGTTTTCATAACTCTGAAGTGAGTGCCCCCTTTTACCTGAGATCTCTCCTGATCCCTCCCCCTAGGAAGTAACATCCTACTTTGGATTTGCTTTAACTATACAAAATCTGGGCACTGTGTGCCAGACACTGTGCTAGTCCCCTTGTTCCTACCCTTCAACAGAATATAAATGGAAAAGATCGTAGATTTAGAACCATAGGGGACCAATCTTAGGGACATTCTAGTCCATCCTCCTTTTTCTTTAGATGAGTAAACCAGAGTTGTAGTTACCTGTCCAAGGTTACATGGGGAGTAAGTGGAAAGGTACAAAGTGAGACCCAAGTCTTACATCTTACCATGCACCATGGTAGGGACAGTATGGTTTGGTTTTGTCTCTGTATCCTTGGTACCTAGGGCACTGTGCCTTATATCTATTAGAAGTTTAATAAATGATTGCTAAATTCAACTAAGATCTTGTGTCCGAAAGCTACTTTGGGGTCCAAGAGGCAAAGTGCTCCCCAAAGTGCTTTAATGGGACAGCCCACGAAGTATTCTAGGTCTAGGACTGGTTTCTATTTCACCTGGTGCTCCCTTCCTGACTTAGAACATATGGATAATAGAACTAGTCACTGTTTCATAGAAGGAAGTCCCAGTTCTGAGCTCTATTTGCAAATGTCAACAAGAGTCCAATGGGGACTCTTGGGCTGTTGAGTGGTGGAGCCAGAAAAGTGGTTGGCAAGGAGAAGGTCCTGTGAGTCAGTGGAGAATTAGTGATAACAGGTGTTTGGTTTTTAAAGAGGGTTGAAAACCGTAGACTTGTCTTTAATTACTCCAATAAAAAAAAAAACTCAGGGTTTTGTGAGCTGGGCAGGGCTGTCCACTCCCTCTCCTTGTTAACTAGGTGTTGTGTTTTGTGTTGGTGACTGGAGTCACCTACTGGGGCCAGGGCCTAGGGAGAGGCAACAGGTTTCTTCCCTAAATAGTGGTCTGGTGGGGTAGAGGATTGGGACATAAGCCATGCAGTCTGCTCTAGATAGAAACCTGAGAAGTTAGTATTCAGAGTAATAAGGACTGTGGATGTAGCAAGAAGGATGTAGAGAGTGTCTGGCAAGAGACTCAGGGCCATTGAGGAGAACCTGTGTGAATACTTCTGATCAGGAGAATCAGCCCCTTGGGAGGCAGCCTGTTATGTTGTGGGACAGTTGGTTCTGACCATTATTAGGAAGCCTCTCCTGAAATTTATGACCCTGTAACTTTCTCACTATGTTTTTCCTCAACCAAGGACATGGGCTGTGCAGTATTGTTAAGTTTTTTTTAAAAAAAGATATCTTTTGTTTTTATATGACCTTCATTTTCAAGTATATTCCTCTCCCTTCTCCTGCCCAGAGAGCCATCCCCTATGAAAAAGAAGAAGGAAGAGGAGGAAGAAGAGCCATTCAGTGCATTTAATCTGCGCACTAGCCACATCCATCGGTCTAGGCACATGGTCCAATGAAGGACCTCAGCTAGAATGCTTGCTCTGCCAAAGACCTGGCTGTCTTGGGGAAATGGGTTCACTTCTTCAATTTAGTTTCCTTCTCTGGAAAATGAGGAGATTGAATTAGATAATCTCTGAAATTCTTTATAGCCCAAAGTCTAGTTCCACACCCCCAGTCCTCAGCCTTGGTAAAGAAAGGAGGAATAACATGCGGGTGTTTGTAAAGTCTGTAAATGTTACACAGCCTCCGTGGTAGAGTAGTCTCAGTCCCTAAGGTCCCTGCTCCTCGCCCATGCTTGTTTCCCATTCTGTAGGCATGGAGAACAAGGCCAGATTTGGTCTTCCTTTTCCTTTAGGAGTATAGCTACAGTGAAAAGAGCATGGGATTTGGACACAGAGGACCTGAGTTTGAATCCCAGGTTTGAATGCCATGTATTAGCTGTGTGACATCGGGCAAATGATATCTCCTCTCTGGAACTCAGTCTCCTTATCTAGAAACTGAGGGAGTTGGACAGGATGGATAAACTGAAAGGGACCTTTTAGCTTTCCAGAAGGTTCACTACAGTCAACGCCACCATCTTTAGCTCCTTCAGCCAGCCCTTGTATGACATGATCTATGCCACCTCTCCCATATTTTCTGAGCATCAAGCATATGCAGATGATGGGATCAGGTCCTGGGGAGACTCAGCGGAGAGATAATACAGCTGCTTGCCCTCCTGGAGTTCACAGGCTGGTGGGTGTGAGAGTGCCAGGATGGCAGCCCACATCATCCTCGTGGAGCATCCTACAGGTGAAGTGTCCACTCTAGGGCAGAAAGGCAGACAAACTGAGTTAGGTTCCCTCAGGAGGTGTAGCCAGAATTTGCCAGGTCTCCAGATTGGTGGCAATTAATTGCAAACCCAGGGAGAGGCTTCAGCATCAGGAAGAGAAGAAACCAGAGAAAATCTTCTACTCCTATGAGGAAATTGGGCTCAAAAGAAGAAGGCTGCAGAAAGCAGTTCCATTGGAGGCCCATGTTCCTGCAGGCATGGGAAGGGGCTTCTCTTTTAAGGCAGGGAATGGTGGTCATAGACTGGTGGATACTGGTGTCACTCCCCTCCTTGAAAATAATCAGTGGCTCCCTATTAGCTCCAGGCTAAGATGCAAAACCCTCAGTTTGGCACTTAAAACCTTGGACAATCTGACTTTTCCACCCACCTTTAGTACCATAGAAACATACATTTAGAGCTGGATGAGACCTTAGAAAAAGGGAGGAAGGAATAAACATTGATGTAGTACCTACTATGTGCCAGGCACTGTGCCAAACCCTTCTAACAAATATTATGTCTTTTCATTCTTCCAATAACCCTGTGAGATGGGGGCTATTATTATCTTCATTTTACAGTTCAAGAAACTGAGGCAGGCAAAGGTAAAGTGACTTGCTTAGGGTCACATAGGAAGTAAATGTTGAAGGCTGGATTTGAATTCAGGACTTCCTGACTTCAGACCTAGAGCTCTATCTACTGCAGCACCCAGCTTCCTCGATTTCCCCTCTTGTCTCATGGGGAAAGGCAGTCAGAATCTATGTTTCCCAAGAATCCTTCAGGTTCCTCTAGGATGTGACCACATTTGTCTGTAGCCACTGGGAAGCCAGTTTGCTTACATGGCCCTAACTGATCCATCTCTTTGCCCACGGAGCTGTTGTTAAGAGTGGCCACACTGGGGCTGCCCTGCTCTGGCTCAGGGTTTTTTCTGTTGGGATATTTGTGTTGAGAGGAGAAGAGAAGAGAGGCAAGCTTGTAAGAGGGCAGGCTTCCCTCCGAGGTATCCAGAGTGGGAGGCCTGGGAGAGTTTCCTTGCAGCCCGGTAGTGAGACGTAGTGGCATTTCTTCTTTCTTTCCAGTTCGCCCTCTGGCATAGCGAGTTCTGGGGAGCTGGTTTCTGAGAAGTAACTCTTCCTTTGAACAAATGTGAACTTGGAGAGCTGGGGAAAGTTCACCTTGGCATTGAGTCCTGAGCAGTGCTAGCAGAAGGGGCGGAGGGGAGCTGGTGCTGGGGCCCTAGAGGTCTTCGTAGCTGCTCGGAGCCTCTGCCTCCACCCATCTATCTTCCCCATCCTCCTCCAATGCACAGTGGGTGAAGAAACCCCCCAATAGAACTCAGGAAGCTTCCTTCTGCCCAGGGTAGCCCCCTACCCCCACCCTCAACCCATTACTCAACACCCTGCTTTCTTGTAATCCAACTTTACTAATTACATAATGTGAGCTGAGGGCTCTGCTGGGTTTGGTTTTATTTTAATCTGCTGGCAGATTCTGGCAACTGAGTGTTTATCTTTCTCTCCTTAAGCTATGGTGAAAAGAGCAGAGGCAAGTCCTGAAAGACCCGAGTTCTAGTCTCAGCTCCTCCTTAAATAGTCATTTTCTTCTTTTTTTTTAATTACAAAAAAATTGAAATTCAATTTCATTTTCTTAAATGAATAAAAATCTGCCCTCTCTCCCATTGGGGAAAAAAAAGAAAGATGAAACCATTGTAACAAATATGAATAGTCAAGCAAAATGAATTCTTGCCTTGGCCACATCCTTGGGTATCATGGTTGGTCATTTTGAGCTGGCACTTTTATAGATCTGGTCACAACATTCCTTTGCTCCCAAATCCTCAGTCATTCCTTTTTGGCTTTTGTGTGCCCTTGGAGGAGATCTTTCAGTTTCTTGGAGCCATGGTCACAAAATCATAGATCTTCGAGGACATGGAAGCAGCGTCATCTGGGAATGCCTGCTAGGACATCAGAAGATGTGGGTTTGAATCCTGCTTACTCAGAGGCTCATTCCTTGTGGGATCTGGGCCAAATCATTTAACTCCCTGGGCCTCAGTTTCTCCATCTGTAAAATGGGGGGCTAGACTAGATGTCTTCAGAGGTCTTTTCTAGTTCTAGACTTAGGATCCTTGGTTGGACCTAGCTCCTCTGACTCTTAAAATCTAGTTCTGTTTCCTCTCAAACTTGTGGGTCTCAGATTTTTGGTCTTAGGCAGGGCTGTGCTCCCCTCTGAAAAAAGGGGAGCCCTTAAACATGTTTTAAAATTTAATCTGTATTATTGACATTTTCTCTATCACTTTTTTGGGGGGCTTTTTGGAGGGCAATTGGGGTTAAGTGACTTGCCCAAAGTCACACGGATAGTGTGTCAAGTGTCTGAGGCTGGATTTGAACTCAGGTCCTCCTGACTCCAGGGCCGGTGCTCTATTCATTGCTCCACCTAGCCGCCCCTCTATAACTTTTAAAAGTCAAGATGATCAACAGAATAATAAATCCAGTCCTGATTTGTGGCGTTTGTCAATTTCTAAGGTGTAAACACTCCCTCTGAAAATTTAAGGATCACTGGAGCTACTCTGAGCTGGCGCCCAGCACAATTCTGGTTCAGGACCCTTCACATTCTTAAAAGTTATTAAGAGCCCTTTAAAGAGCTTTTGGGTTTGGGGGTTTTATCTATTTATATTTACCCTATTAGAAATTAGATTAATTCATTTAACATTATGTAAATGGCATTTTAAATGAAAAATAGTTATATTTTCCAAAACAAAAACATTATTAAGAAGAGTGAGTTGTTTCCATATTTGCAGATCATTTTAATGTCTGGTTTACTAGAAGACAGCTGGATTCTAATATCTGCTTCTGCTTTCCATTTATTGCGTTTTGTTGTTTTGGTTGAATTATATGAAGAAAAGCTGGTCTCATACGAGTATGTAGTTGGAAAAGGGAGGTATATTTTAATAGGCAAATAATGTTTTAATATTATTCCAAAGATCATTTTTACTTTGAAGATCCCCTAAAAGGGTTTCAGAGACACTGAAGGGTCTGGGGAATCATATTCTGAGAAGCACTGACTTATCCCATGTTGCATGATTTAATTTCTTAGAGGTTAGAAATGATCCTATGTGACCAAATCACTTTACCTTCCTGAGCCTTACTTTCCTCATCAGAAAGATCAGGAAAGGAGGACAGAGAGGAAAGATCTCTGCTTTTGAGGGGAAGGATCCAGTTTTGTGTCTCAGCTCTGATCCTTATTACCTTTGTGACTCATGTGTAAGATAAGGGGGTGGGCTTGATGGTCTCTGAGGTGCTTTCTGGGACTCTGATCCTAGGGTTAGTTGGATATTTAAAGTCTTTTAGTTGTTGGGTTCCTCATATACCATGTCTTTTGGTAAAATGCTTCCGTGTCTTTCCTTTTCCTACAGTGTGCCCGAGTATGGACATTCGGAATAACCTCACACAGTTAAACATGCTGGAGCGCTGCTCTGTCATTGAGGGCAACTTGCAGATACTGCTGATGTTTAAAACAAAGCCTGAAGATTTCCGGGACCTCAGTTTCCCCAAACTTACCATGATCACAGAGTACTTGCTGCTCTTCCGAGTGTATGGACTTGAGAGCCTCAAGGACCTTTTCCCCAACTTGACAGTGATTCGTGGGTCCCGCCTCTTTTTCAACTACGCCCTGGTCATCTTTGAAATGGTCCACCTCAAGGAGATTGGCCTCCACAGTCTGATGAACATCACCCGTGGGGCTGTGCGCATTGAGAAGAATAACGAGCTATGTTACTTGTCGACCATCGACTGGTCTCAGATTCTAGACTCGGTGGAAGACAACTATATTGTGGACAACAAGGACGACAAAGAAGAGTGTGGGGATGTGTGCCCGGGGGCAGTGAAGGGAGTCAACAGCTGCAAGGCCACAGTGATCAACGGCCAGTTTATCGAGCGGTGCTGGACCCACAACCACTGCCAGAAAGGTAGGAACCTTTATTGTTCTCCTTGTAGGGCCGTGTGGTGGAAATAGAACTGTTTAGCCTAGAGCTGGTTCAAAGTCTACGTCTGGTGCTTACAGACTTGAGTATTCTTTGATCTAAATTTTCCTTCTTCCCCCCAGCTTTGACACTGTATGTTCTAAGGGCCCTCCCAGCTCTAACGTTATGTCTTCTAAAGGCGCTCTCAGCTCTGACATCCTGTGTTCTAAGGGTCCTCCCAGCCCTGACATTCTCTGTTCTAAGGACCCTCCCAGCTCTGACATCCTGTGTTCTAAGGGTCCTCCCAGCCCTGACATTCTCTGTTCTAAGGGCCCTCCCAACCCTGACTTTCTGTGTTCTAGGGGCCCTCACAGCTCTGACAACCTGTGTTCTAGGGGCCCTCTCAGCTCTGACATCCTGGGTTCTAAGGGCCCTCCCAGGTCTGACATCTTGTGTTCTAAGGGCCCTCCCAGCTCTGACATTCTCTGTTCTAAGGCCTCTCTCACCCCTTGACATCCTGTGTTCTGAGGGCCCTCCTACCTCTGACATCCTGTGTTCTAAGTGCCCTCCCAGCTCTGACATTCTCTGTTCCAAGGGTCCTCCTGGCTCTTTTATTCCATAAACCATAGCTTATAACCTGAAAAAGTCTTCCCTTTCCCAGGGGTTTTCGTGTCCTAGTGGAAAGAGTGTTGGCCCTGGATCAGGAGAAACCCAAGTTCAAAATCCAAATTACTTAGGGTGACCAGTAATGGGAAGTCCATTAGCTCCTCACTTTGCTCCTCTGTAAAATGCCTGTGGTGACCGTTGGAGTGCCTCCCTCTCAGGCCTGAGTCTCTGATGAGTTGATGTATGAAGGTGATTTACAAACCTTAGGCCAGCACTTTATCAGTGTGAGTGGTCATCGTTATTATACCTAGCTAAAATGGGGTAAGTTTCCCCCTTGGTGTTTTTGGCCTGTCTTGTGAGTGACATCAATAAAATTCAGCAAATTTAACCAGTTATTAGGTGCCTGCTGTCTGGAGCTGGAATAATTGGGAAGACCTGAGTTCGAATTCTGCCTCTGACACATCCTCCTGGCTATATGACCTTAGGTGAATCACTTAACCGCTTAGTGCTACAGGCAGCTTTTCTAAGACCATGGTTATTGAGGAGGTGTTGACTCAAAAGTAGTAGAGGGAATCTTCTTACTGAGAATTCCTTGTAGCAGTGAAATCACAAATCCAACCAAGCCTTCACCCTCCTCTTCCAGTCCATTTGTTGGAAGAGAGGTGCAGAGATGGGATATTCTATAGTCCTTCCCCTCAGGGAGCTTATAGTCTAATGAAGAAGGGGAAGGGGCTGGGAGAAATTCAACATAAATAGGATACAAGGTAGAGGGTCAAAGAGACATCTAATGTGCTCTAGGGAAATTTCAGGAGAGAGAATGAAGAGCCTCATTTTCTCTAGTTGAAGCTCCGTGGAGGTGCTGATACCTCAGCTGTGCTGAGCTGGCAGAGGAGATTTGTAGTAGCTAGAAAAAAGTGGTCAGAAGGTAAATTAAGTCTGACTGATCCAGACAGTCAGAGAGAAATGCAGTATCTAGAAGGAGATCAGGAAACAGTGCCAAGGCTAGGTGGACTGGATTTTAGTAATACAGAAATCAGGCTGGGGAAAAAGAAGGGGAGGCTAGATTTTGGAGGACATTAGATGTTGGGATGAGCAGTTCATGTTTCTTCTCAGGGGGAAATAAGAGCTACAGAAGGTGTTTTAAGCAGGACAGACCTGGACGTGAAGAAGATTATTTTTTGATGGTGGTTTGATGGCTAGATTGGAGAGGGTGGAAGCTGGAGGCAGGGAGGCCAGTCAGATGGAAGCATCAAATGGGTTCACTCATCCCTTCAGCAAATATTTATTGGCTACAGAGATGTGGTAGGCACTGCCTGCTCTCAAGGGGGGATGGAGGAAACAGGCTTTGTGGAGGATTATCCTGGCATAGGTACTCTGGGGGCAGAAAAGTCTGTTCCTATTTAAAGGAGTGGTATGAGGGCGATGGAATCCCCTCGAGAAGACCAAGGACACCAGGATTCTAGCCACCCCTTCAATTTGTGCTTAAGGCCCCAAGACCTTGGTTAAGACTGCTTTTTCCTGGATATCAGTTTCCTCTTTTTAAAATGGGAGTGAGATAGGCTGGACTAGGTGGTCTGTAGGGACCCATCTTGAAATTCTGGGATCTCAAGCTAGTTAAGAAGCTGTTTGTGGAAGGGTGCGAGGATGGGGCCTTTTTGCTTTTCTCTGTACCCCTACTGCTTAGCACAGGGCCTGGGCCTATATACCGAGTGCTTAATAAATGTGTATTGTTTGACTATGAGTATAAGGGTATGACTGGGTGTAGGGGTGTGTGTGTGTGTGTGATCATGTGCTGAGAGAAGTCAGCAATTCCAAATGGAAACTAACAGCATGGGACTTGGTATTTTGAAAAGGATCCTGTCTGGTGACGTGAGTTTTTAAAAAGATTTTTCCTGCTCCTGAGATTCTCCAAGGTAAGTGTGATACAAATTTGACATTGAAAGAAAATCCTGAAAAGTAGTAAAATACTAAATAAATAATTTTTAAAGAAAAGAAAATCTCCCAAACTGTGAACATAGTGGAGGTCAGGGGGTTAGGCAAAGGAGAGACCGAAGATTTGCTGTTTACCCTTTAAGAAACATGATTATTATAGGGTTTTTTTTGCTTTTGGGGGGGGGGGAGGCAATTGGGGTTAAGTGACTTGCCCAAGGTCACATGGCTAGTAAATGTAAATGTCTGAGGCTGGATTTGAACTCATGTCCTCCTGACTTCAGGGCCGGTGCTCTATTCACTGCAGATTATTATAGTTTTAAAAGTACTTTCTGTAGATCCCTGTTGCTTCTAGGAAAAAAAAATTCAAAACTTCTTAGCTTCACCCTTAAAACCCTTCACAATTTTGCTGTAGCTTACTTTTCTAGGCCTAGTTAACGTCATTCCCCTTTATGAATTCTGCACTGGGGCCAAACTGGTTTCCCTTTGAGCTCAGCATTCTTTCCCCTACTTCCATGCCTTTGCATAGCTCTCTGCTGTTGCCTGGGATGCCTTCACTGCACTCCTTTGCCTGATCCTTTAAGGCTTAGCTCTTGTGGACCTTTCTATGGGATATCTTTTCTGAACCCTCTCCACTTCCTCTCTTCCTGCTCATATTATTACACATATACTTAGCTATCTATATGTTGGGTTCCTCCCAGCAGGATGCAGGCTCTTTGGAGGAGAGGAGTCTCCCCCTTTTAACCTATGTTTTAGTCTCCCCAGTACCCAGGATAGTGTTTGCTCAGGTCAGTGCTTAATTAAGGCTTGTTGGGTTGGATTAAAAAGGAAAGGTGGGTTTTCTGATGATGATTATTTTATACTTTATTGAAGATTGGTAAGGCTGGCCCTCACATGTGGGTTGGTGGCCAGAGGATGACTCTGGGGGTATCTGGCTCCAGCCACTGAATCTTCTAGAGGACTCTTCTGACCCGGTCATAGGGAGAAGGTCATTGGGATCAGTTTCTCACCAAGTTTTGTTTGTCATTCATTCATTCAGTTAACAAACATTTATTAAGTGCCTACTTGTGTGCCAGGCACTGGGCCGTGTGCCTGGAAATGAAGAAAGGCAAAAGACAGTCCTTGTCTTCAGTGAGCTCCAAGTTTAATGGGACTTGTTAAATGTTTCTATTTTTTAATATTTTCTTTTTTCTTTTTTCTTTTTCTTTTTGGAGTGGGGAAGGCAGGGCAATTGGGGTTAAGTGACTTGCCCAAGGTCACACAACTGGTAAGTGTTAAATGTCTCAGCCTGGATTTGAACTCAGGTCCTCCTGATTCCAGGGCTGGTATTCTATTCACTGTGTCACCTAGCTGCCCCATTGTTAAATGTTTCTGATTCCCTTTCAGTCACATGCCATAACTAAAGATCTGTTCATTTATTTTATTTTATTTTTGTCTGGATCAAGGAGTTTATTAGTGTAGAAAACTCATGTTGGAAACTCCCTCCACTGATCAAGATCTGCAGTTTATCTGTAACTTCATTCCCTGGGATCAAGTGACTTGCCCAGGGTCTCACAGCCAGTATCTATCAGAGACAAGATTCAAACCCAGGTCTTCCTACTCTAAGGTCCAATTCTTCATCTTCTCTACGATACCTCTCTTGATAATTTTTTTAATCATCTATTTTCCCTTTCAGTTCTCTTGCTCTGGGGATTGGCAATAATTAGTCTGAGGCTTGAAAAATGCCCCTGACATTTTATGTGTTCACTTATCTAATCTTGGCTCCTGAGAATGTGGTCTGTTTTTCTCTCAGCTCAGAACACACATCTGTGGGTTGTTATGGAAGAACACGGGCATGCACACTCATGAGTGTCCCTTGAACACCTGCTTGGGCCCCTCAGGCTGTGTTGGAAGCTTGGTTGTTTTTGATTTGTTCAGAAGTTGTTATGTGTGAGGATGCATGAGTGTGTGTGTGTGTATGAGAGAGAAAGAGAGAGAGAGGGGAGAGAGAAAGAGGAGAGAGAAAGAGGAGAGAGAGAGAGAAAAAGAGAGAGAGAGAGAGAGGAAGAGAGAGAGAGAGAGTGTGTGTGTGTGTGTGTGTGTATGAGAGAGAAAGAGAGAGAGAGGGAAGAGAGAAAGAGGAGAGAGAGAGGAAGAGAGAGAGAGAAAGAGAGAAAGGGGAGAAAGAGGAGAGAGAGAAGAAGAGAGAGAGAGAGAGAGAGAGAGAGAGAGAGAGAGAGTGTGTGTGTGTGTGTGTGTGTGTGTGTGTGTGTGTGTGTGTGTGTTGGGTGAGGAGAGTGTTGTGACTGCCAGTCTCCTGGAAACAGATGGTGGGAGATAACTGTTCTTTACCTCCTGAGCCTGCTTGGTGAGTCTTTTAACCTATTTCTCGTGGCCCTTGGGTGCCTAGCCAACCTTCCAGTTGAGGTTTTGAAAGACTCTAGACTTCCTTGAACTCTTACCTCAAGCTAGGCTGAACTGCTCCCAGGACCACTCACTCCCACATGGGCGGGACTTGAAGGTTTATATATCATTTGCTTCACAACAGGTAGTTTCAGTGACTGTGCACATTAGTTCACCCTCTAGAATGTAAACTCCTTGAGGGCAGGAACTGTTTGCTTTTTTTTTTTTGTCTTTTCATTTCCAGTGTCTATTGAATATTGAATGACTGGACAAGCATTGAAGTGCCTGGTATGTGCCAGTTACTGTGAAAGGTACTGGGGGTTCAAAGACAAAAATGACAATCCCTGCCTTCAAAGAGCTTACACTCTACTAGAGGTGAAAGGGGTATAACATGTATACAAATAAATATAGTACAAGGAAAATTGAGGTGGACAAGGTTGCACTCACTGTTGGATGTGGAGGGTGCAGAAATTGGGGAGAGATTCCCAGAGCTGGCACCATTGCAGAGAAGCAGATTTAAGCCTTTGTAAGGACAGACTTCCTAACAGTAAGAACTATTAAAAAAATGGATAATGAGTTCCCCATCACTGTAGGTGTTTAAGCAAAGATCGCGTGATCTTTTTTGGGGGGTGGATATTGCAGAGTGAATTCTTGTTCAAGTTGAACTGGATTGCCTCAGAGATTTTTTCTGACTCTAGGATTCTGTGGTATGCTGTGGTGTGTAAAGGAGAGTGAGAGTTTCTGGGTTGTTGTGTCAGAAAGGAGCATCAAAGGGAGAGTGATGATGAGAGGGTGTCTTAATGTCTGGGTGATACATAGGTTAAGTATAGTTGGTGATTATGTGGGTGGGTGTGTACAGAATAATTGGGGCCAGGCTAGGGTCATGGTTGCTTTGCAATTGGGCTGGAAGTGTGGCATAGATGTTAAGGATAGAATGGGAGGAACCCAAAAGCTGAGCTGATCCCAAGCCAGAACCAGCACAGGATTCTGGGAAAGAGCAATGGGATTCTGGGAAAGACAAGTGGAATTCCAATGGGATGCTGGAGGGAAGTCACACAGCAACAGCTCTCGGCCCAAGATGACACTCATATCATGTGGTGTGAGTTGATCCTTAGAGAAACAAGATTGATTGGCTCAGTAAGCAGAAAGCCAGGCAGCTAGCTGAGTCTACGGATCAGACTTCCTTTACATTTTAAGATTTGGTGTAACCTTTGTGTTCTCAAATTAGAGAGACAGCGAGTTGACACAAGAGATGGTGTGCTGGACCTGAAATCAATAGACCTGGGTTCATATCCCACCTCCGACACTCATTAGCTGTGTGACCATAAGACAAGTTACCTGAACCTCAGTTTTCTCATGTGTGAAATGGGGCTAATGATAGCACCTCCCTCTAGAGTTGTAAGACTCACATGAGCTAGTTTATATAAAGCACATAATTTTAAAATGATAGAGAAGTATCAGTGCTTATTATTGTTTTTATTAAGTACTTAATAGTACTCTAAGTACTATTAAGTACTTAATATCTATTTTTGGAAATTTTTAATGGATTAATTTTTTCTTTTTCTTTTTTCTTACCTTTTTATAAAGTTCACTAGGAGGGTAAGAGTGTGTAAGAAAGGAAGAGGGAAAGTGGACCCTATAATTAGGGCATCCAGAAGTGATGGCAGTCATTTGAGGGTCCAGGAATGGCTGTCAGAGAGGGAATAGCCTAGAATGTTCTACCCCCTCGCTTCTTCATCTTGCTTCCTTTAAGAATGACTTTGAGGGGCGGCTAGGTGGCGCAGTGAACGCAGCACCAGCCCTAGAGTCAGGAGGACCTGAGTTCAATTGTGGCCTCAGACACTTAACACTTACCAGTTGTGTGACCTTGGGCAAGTCACTTAACCCCAACTGCCCCTCCAAAAAGCAAAAAAAAAAAAGACTTTGAATGAATATGCCATTTTGACTATGATAAACACCCAAATTAACTATAAAGGACATATAAAGATGCTATCTGCCTCCAGAGAAAGAATTGATAAATAGTAGTACGTATGGAACTATTCGTAAATGTGTGTGTGTGTGTGTGTGTGTGTGTGTGTGTGTGTGTGTGTGTCTAACGGTCGTCGTCAGCTCTAGGGTGAGGGTGGAGGGAAGAGATGAAAAAAGGAGATAAAAGAAATTAGAAATTTACATGATGATTTTATTATATATTAAAAGGAATAGAAAATTGTACATAATACACTTGCGGTTTTATGTGCAATCATCCTTTTTGTTATACTATGTTATAGAAATTCTTATTGTATTCCAGAAATTTAAATTTTTCCTTCAGGCTCAGCTCCTGCTGGAACCCCATCCTGATCTCCCCATACACCCTCCCTACTCCATTGCTTTGTATTGATTTTAAATATTTAAAATGTCCGTTATCTGCATATATGTGAACCCCCAATAGAGTGTCAACTGCCTAGGGGCAGGGACAGTTCTCTTTTTGTCTGTGTCCCCAGTGCATAGTAGGCATTCAGTAAATGCCTTTGGAATGACTAAATGAATGAATGGCTGTCACTCTCGGGCCAGCAGAGGCCAAATCTGGCTTCCCAAGGAGGCCAGGTTTTTGGCTGGGTCTCAGGGCCATGTCCTCATGGGCATGTTGGCTCTTCATCTTCACCCAGAGATTTGATTACTCAGAAGTGGTTTAATAAAGCAGAATGACGACTGGTTTTATTTTGAGGAAATGGCTTTAGTGTCTCAGCGAGTGGACTGTGAACTCCTTTTGTTTTGATTTTCTTCCTGACCTCGCACTCTGTTGTACGGCACCGCAGAATCGACTTGGCCCCAGCCCTGTGGAATTCATGACCATTTGAGTCCGGGCTGGGCTGGGCTGGGTGTGCATTTACCTTTGTCCTGTTTATGAAGGCTTTGCAAAGTAAATTAACGAGTGAGCTACTTACAGAAGGTTGAGGCTTATTGAGAAAGTGAGTTTGCAGGTGCAATTACCAGGGTTGTTTGCTTATCCTTCTTTTTCCGGCCTCCTCACCTTTGCCCTTGGTGTGGCCCAGTTGTCATTTCTGCACAAGAGAGTTTGTGTTTTTTACCTGTTAATTTTTTCTCCACCAACCTGCTATAAACACCTCAACTTTCCCACTTCTGGGGAAGAAGATTCATTTTCTTCCTTCTCTTCTCTCTGGCCTAGGCTTTTGCTGAGGCTAAGGCTTGGAGAGAAGGTACCTGGATGAAGCCTATTGACTTCCTCTCAGAATCATGTTAAATGCATTAAACTAAAACACATAATTACAAAGCAAGCCATTGATACTGTAATCAACATTATCAAAATATAAAAAAAAAACAAGTTTGTGGAGCCAGGTTAAAAAGCCTTGCTCTGGATCCTTAAAAAAAAACAAGCAAAACAAAGAAACAAACCAAAACAAAGCAGAAGGAAGAAAATGCCTCAGAAACCTACAACCAAGTATCTTTGCAACATAGGAGGGAAATCCATCCTTTTAAAAAATATTTTTATTTTTATTTTTTATATCACCTCACTAACTACATCTCATATCATCATCTCCTCCCCAAAGAACTGGCCCTTACAACAAAAAATAAAAAGAGTCAGGGAAAGTGTAGCCAAGCCAGCCAAGCCATGGAAAAAGTCTGACGTATGCAGTATTCCAGACCCATGGACCCTCACCTGAGCGGAGCGGTGAGAGAAGACCCCTTTTGCTATGTCTTGGGGCCAAGTGAATGAGATGGAGAATGATTGTGCTATAAGAAGGGATGACTGATGGATACAGAGAATCAGGGGAAAAGCTCTCTGAACTGATGAAGAGTGAAGGAAGCAACGTCAGGAACACAGTAAAATCAGTGACTACAACCGTGTAAATGGAAAGAGCAAAAGAAATTGGATGGTTTGTAACAGTAATGATCCAATTCAGCCCTGAAGAAGAAAGGACAAAACGTTCCCCTTGTCTGTCTTTGCCCTGTGGGGGACCATGGGTCTGCAACATTCCATCAGCCTTGGTTGGGGCATTGGTTAATTTTGCTTTTTTGTTGTTGTTACAAGGGATGGCTTTTTAGGGAAGGAGAGGGATATATTCAGAAATGAAAGTGACATAAAAACAAAAGACATTAGTAACCTTTTTTAAAAAATGGTAAGACTTATCTTTTCTTCCAACTCCAAACTCCCATTATTCTGTGAAGTTTTATGGGAGTGAAGGAACATGGGTGACAACAGGAGATCACAGAATTTGGGAGCTGGAAAGGACCTTGGCCATTTAGACCAATTTGTAACCAAAAGGAATTCCCACCTTCACATGGCTGACAAATGTTCTCATTGCAGCCTTTGCATGAAGACCTCTGATAAAGGGCAGTCCACTGCTTTCCAAAGTAGCCCATTTCCACTTTTGGACAGCTCCTATCATTAGGAAAATTTTCCTCACTGAGTCTAAATTGGCTTCTTTACAAACCTGCTGCTTCTGGTTCTGCCCTCTGGGGCCCACTAGAACAAGCCTAATCCCTCTTTGTCCTTACAAAAAGGGATTAGGAATTCCTGAGTGTTTCCATCCACCTGTGTTGGAGCAAACTGATACTGTTTTAGAATTGAGTGCTTTAAGGACTTCAGAGTTTATCTGGTTCCACTTCCTCATTTTTAGAGATGGGAAAACTAAGAGAAAGGGGAAGCAACTTGCCCAAGGTTTTGCAGGTTGTATGGAGCAGAGCTGGAATTTGAACTTGTGTCTTCCGATTTCCAGAGCTGTGTTTTTTGCTGTACCACTAAATGGTATATACTGTAGGTATCAACCTTTTACTCATTCTGAAGAGAACTGTCAGCTTGAAAGGATGCAGAAATCTCCCATCCCAAGTGCGGCTTTCATGTCTTTAAAAGTTACCAGGTCCTCTGGGGCCACCGTGGGAAAAGGGAGCTTGAGGAAGCTGTCCGATACCCAGCCTGCCGTGGATGTCAGCCTGATCGGTGACTCACAGCTGCCATGCCCCAGTGGAATTATCAGTTGCATTCTTGGGTAAATAGTGAGGGAGTCAGCCAGTACTTCCATATGGAAAGCCCCAGTTTTCCCTGGAGGTTAGTAACTTACCCTTCAGGGAGTTCTCCTATCTTTTTGTAAACCTTTAGGGGAAGGGATTCCCTCACCTGGTTTATAAACCCTTTAACCTCTGCCCAGGGTGGTGTTGGAGAATAGGAAGAGATGGATTTTCTTTTTTTTTTTTTTTGGAGGCAATCGGGGTTAGGTGACTCGTCCAGGGTCACACAGCTAGTGAGTGAGGCTGGATTTGAACTCAGGTCCTCCTGACTTCAGGGTTAGTGCTCTATCCTCTGCACTAACTAGCTGCCTCCAACAGATGGATTTTCTTATTTATTCATATCCATCAAATAATTAGCAAGTATTTATTAAATGCCTTCTGTGTGCCAGGCATTGTGCTAATCTCTGGGGATATGAAGAAATGAAACCGGCCCTGCCCTCAAAGTGCTTCCATTTTATTGAAATGGAAACTACAGAACTCTATGAATATAAGTATCAACAAAACAGAAGCAGCACAAATACAGACGCCAGGTAGTTTGAGGGGAGTGAGAGGTGTCAGGCGCAGCTGGGGGTTCAGGAAAGGCTTCATGTGCAAGGGGCAGTGCTTGCAAACCAAATGTGTTCACATCTGTGTCGGGAGGGACTGTGTCCTTTCCTCCCTGACCATGGGCTCAGAAAATGGAAGGACTGAAATTGTCACAGACTTCATTATTAACTTTAAAAAATGGTAATGAATAGCTGACAATTCTTTACAAAGATTTACAAACCATTTTGCCCATAATGATCCCCATAAAGTAAATAAAATTTTCCCCATTTATAGATGATAAAACCGAGAGGGGGCAAGTGACTTGTCCAAGGTCACACAGCGAGTATCAGAGCCAGATTTCAAATCCAGACCTCCTGACTCTAATTCTAGTGCTCTAGTGCATGATAAGGCAGGTAGATGGCACAGTGGGTAGAGCAGTGAACCTGAAGTCAGAGACCTGAATTCAAATCCTGCCTCGGATACTTAGCTGCATGACCCTGGGCAAATCTTTTAACCTCTGTAACCTCAGTTTCTTCCTCTGTAAAATGTAAAAGCACCTACCTCGAAGGGTTGTTGTAAGGATAAAAAGGAGAACGTATTTGTAAAGTGCTTTTAAAGCTCTATGTAAACACCAGCTTTGATGATGACGACAGTTCACTTCAGAGACTGCCTGTGGGTCAACATCAGTTGATTGTGAGCTGGTAGATCTTCAGGAATTAGACTCTGGATCACATGAGAAGTAACTTAGCCTAATAAGTGTATGGAGGGGAGCTATCCTTTCTTTCACAAAGGGGCTGATATGGCTGGAAGCCATGTGCATGAGATAGCTGTGGTCCCTGCTCCTTGTGGGAAGAATTCATCCAAACTTAGAACTTAAATTTTTCCTAGAGAAGATTCTCCTCTCCCCATGCCCCACCTTGCCCCATCCCAGGTGATGCTGGGAGCCTCTGGGTAAGATGTGGAGCAGCTTCCTGCCTTAAAATTTAGGAACCTAGGGAATCTTTACTTTATGCAACACTCTTATTTTATAGATGGGGAAATGTTATACAATGAAGAGGAAGGGATTTGTCCAGTGTCACACAGTGAGCTAGTGAACTTCAGATCTGGAAAACAACTTAGAGACCAAACCCTTTCATCTTACTGACTGGTAAACTGAGGCCAGTGAAATGAGGAGCTTGACTTGAGTTCACTGAGTGAGTCAATGGCAGAGCAGGGGCTAAAAGCCCCCAGTCTCTCTCCTCTGTCCAGGGTGCTTTGCCCAGCCCCATGAAAGAACTTTCCCAAGGAGTCTGGGCAAGGCAGAAGTAGAATGTGCACATAGTGTCCCCCTGCCCGGCCTGCAGAGGGGTACTTGCACTTTGGCCCTGAGCCTTTTCAGTCTCCTCAGCCCTCTCGGCTCTGTTCCCAAGGAGGCTCGAAGATTCTTTAGTCAAGTTTTCACACACTCCCATACACACCCTGTCATTTGCTTGTGGGTTTGTAGCAGGGACTCGGCAGTGCAGGCCATGCCAGGACCAAAGTCGACGGGCGGTTTGACCTGCTGCACGAGCCCTGGCATGGGCTTGCTGGCTGCGTTTCCAGCCCTTGTTCAGAGGCTGACAGATGCTTCTGGATGTCTGGGAGGCAGCATGGGGAAGGGCTCAGAAGGCTTGGGTCAGAGTCTCACTTCTGTCACTGACTTGTGGGGTGACCTTGGACAAGTCAAGGGTCTCATAAGTGGAAAGAGGAGACCTTGGAGCAGTGTGGACCAACCAGTACCTGGGCAAGATTCTTTACAACATCCCTGGCAAGTGGCCTCCAATCTTTGTTTAAGGATCTCCGGTAAAAGGGAGCCCACTCCCTCCCAAGCTCTAATTGTTAGTAACCTTTTCCTTATATTGAGTTAAAATCTGGCCCTCTGCCACTTAGACCCATTTCTTCTAGTTCTGCACTTTGAGGCTAAGCAGAATGAATCTAATCTCTGTTCCCCAGCCCTTCAGATGTTTGAAGACAGCTATCAGGGTCTTCCCCCCCCCCCCATACCCCAACCAGGTCTTCTCTTCTCCAGGCTAAATATATATCCTGCCAGCAAGCATTTATTAATTGCCTATTGTGTACCAGGCATCATGCTAAGCACTGGGGAAAAAAACTTCCTTAGTTTCTTCAAATTTTACTTACAGGACATAATCTCAAGGCCCCTCACCATCCTGTTTTTTCCTCTCCATTTGCTTTTCAGCTTATCATTGTCCTTCCTAGAAATGGCCCTCAGAGTTGAGAACAGCTCTCAAGATGTGGTCTGGGCAGGATAGAGGGTTTTCCCATCCCTCCAACTATACCCTCCTGCTGGGGAAAGATAGCTGTGGCCCCTGCTTTGTGAAGGCCAGCCATGCATATCCCCTACCTAAGGTGACCATTGCCAGGTGGTAAACCAACCATCCTTGTAGAATGAGTTGGAGTTAGCCCTGGGGGCCCATTCTTTACTGTGTGCTTCTTGAAGATAGAGCTTGTCTCATCCCCTGAACCACAGGACAGTGGAAATTTCAGGCTTGGATGGGATCACTTTCATTTTACAAGATGCAGAGAGAAGATGATCCTTATGTAAGGTCGTAACTAGAAGTAGGAACTATAATCCAGGCTTGCTGTGGTTCAAGGCTCTTTTTGCTATACCATATGTTTTTACCGTGCCTTCCTCCACCCCATCAGGGAAACCTCACATGGATGTTAAGTATCTGTTGAATAAATGGAACCGGACCCATAAGTAGGGTGGAATAAACAGGGCTTTGCCCCTGGGTGCCTGATTTAGAGGGTATTTGAAGTTCTTAGCATTGGAGAAACAACAGAAATTGTTAGCACTTAATTCAAAACATAGGAAAATGCGAAGTGAAGAATAGAGGTGAGCTTACTCTGTGTTTGTGGGACAGTGCCATCAGCAGCATCAGCTTTGCCCTCGTGTCCCTGTGTCTCTGTATTGTGTGGTGCCTTGTTCCTTGTCTTCATGCTCTTGCTGCTTGCTCCAGGCACAAAGGTTCCTTGTTAAAGCTCTGAATGGATCCACATACTAGTTTTTCCCAAGGATGCCCTTTATCCCTCTATCTCTGCTTCCCAGCACTGGCTGCTTATAACCTTTACTGTGCCTGCTTCTCTTGTCTGGCCAGATTGTATCAAAGGTTTAATTCCTCCCCTCACCATGGGGCTGTTTCTCTGTGCAATGGCCACAGACTTGACTTCTGCCAAATGTCCTGTGGCCCTGTGATGTTGTCGGAGTATTGATCTTATGGGCACTAGGAGAGTGATGCATCAGCCCATGTCACAGAATCTCAGAGCCAGAAAAGTTCCATTTAATTCAACTGGGACCTGAACAAAAATCCCCTGTGTACAACATACCCAGAAAGCCTTTGTCTGAAGACCTCTTAGATGGAAGATCTTAGATGGAAGTGTGAATATTCCCCATTCTTGGGGAAACCAGACCAACATCCCATAGGGGTCATCTATCCATCAGCATCTCTGTCTTCCTCTCCATCTTCCTACCTGTCCTAAGTGAGAATGAAGTACCTGGACTTTCTCCTACCACTCAGTGATCAAAGTGTCAGAATTGGGAAGAAATTTGGAACCCTAAAAGTAGAATATTAAAGAGAGAATATATAAAAAAAACCTGTGTTTACTTTTGACCCAAAAATACCACTATTAGATCTAGACCACTATTTTCCCAAGGCAATTGGGGAAAAAGAAAAAGAACCTATATGTTCTAAAATATTTTTAACTGCTCTCTTTGTGGTGGCAAAAAACTGGAAATTGAGGGGATGCCCATCAATTGGGGAGTGGCTGAACAAGTTGTGGTAAATAATTGTTATGATATACTACTGTTCTGTAAGAAATAATGAGCAGGTTGACTTTAGAAAAACATGGAAAGACTTGCATGAAATAATGAAAAGTGAAATGAACAGAATCAAGAGAATGTTGTATATAGTAGGGACAATATTGTTCAAAGAACAGCTGTGAACAGCCAAGTTATTCTGAGTGTTATAAACACTCAAATCAGCTACAAAGGACTTATGAAGGAAGAGGCTATCTACCTCCAGAGAAAGAACTGATGAATAGAAGTTTGCACAATATGGTTTTGCATATATTTATAAATTTGGGTCAAATGGTGGCCTCTAGTGAGGGATGGGAAAGGAAAGAAGGAAACAGTTAAAAAAAATAATTAAGTTTTTTTTAAAAAAAAGAGGGAATATAATCTAAACCAATCCCTTCATTGTGTATATGGAGAAACTGAGGCCCAGAGAGGGGAAGGGATTTGCCCAAGGACATATAGTGACTTTTTTAGTAATATAGAACCCACATCTCTCAGCTCCGGGGCTGGGGTTTGTTCCATTCCGCTCCCCCTTCTCCTAAGTCTTCTCAGTATAAATAACTGTTCCCTTCCCTTTTATCCTGGTCTCAGTGGGCATCCTTTCATTAAAGCCCTTCATCAGGGGGCTTTCTTTGTTTGAAGACTAAGATGACAAAGTTGCTTTGGTTCTCTTCCATCCCCTGGGCCCGCTGATTACCTTGAGAACTGGTCCCTTTTGCTGGAGGTCTGAGCAGCTGGCAGCCAGTTTAAGGTTTCCTCTGGAAGGAACGGATTTTGGCAAGGGGTAGTTTTGTAAATATACTCTTCAAAGTGCAGTTTATGATGTAAGAATGGCCATTGTAAAAGACTTTCCACGCCTCCCCCCCTTAATTCCCCCTAGCTTCTGGGAGGAAAAGCACTTGGTAAGTGGAGTCTGTTATTAGTGAAATTGTTTGGGGAGCTCTCAGCTACATTATGAAGTTTGTAGAGGAACTCATTGTGTCCTGGAGGAAATTGTACCAAGCCCTTCTCAGTTCCTAACAATGGGTGGTCAGAAGGTCATTGACCGAATTTCCTAATTATCTCCTCTTTTTGTGTGGTAGCTCCCAATAGAGACTGGTGAATGAGCTGGTGAGTAGGCCTGGAGTGGAGTTTGGGGAGGGAGGGATATGAAGACTCTGGGCATGAGACAGCCTGAGTATTGGAACTACACAGCGCCAAGTTGTGGTAGATGGAACGCTGTACCACGGAGTCAGGAGACCTGGTTTCGAGGACCAGCTCTGTGGCTTATTATCTCTGTGATCCTGGACTTGATGCTCACCCTCTGTGGACCTCGCTCTGTAAAGTGATGAGGTTGGACTAGGTCAGGAATTCTTATGCTGGGGTAGATTGATTTCAGGGGGGCTGTGAACTTGGAAGGGAAAAAATTCCATCTTTATTTGTAATTTAACATTTCCTTGAATTATTTTAAAAAGATTATTCCGAGGGGTCAGATTATCAAAGGGCTTCAGGACACACAAAAAAGTCAAGAACTCCTGGACTTATATGATCTAGAAAATGAAGGGGTGAAAATGAAGACGACCTCTGAAATCCCTTTCAGCTCCTCACCTAGGATCTGATACCTTGGCAAAGTCCCTCCCAGCTAAAACGCCTCATTTTCCTTCTTTGTAAAGTGTAAAGATACTGCAGTATCTCCAGTAGCAAGCATTTATTAAGCACCTATTGTATACTAGGCTCAGTGCTAAGCCTTGCCCTCAAGGAACTCCCATTCCAATGGGGGAGAACATACCGCAACAACAGCAACAACAAAAATCATACGTTCAAGATTGTTGTTCAGCTGTTTTCAGTCATAGCTGGCTCTCCATGACCGCATTTGGGCTTTTCTTGGCTAAGATCCTGGAGTGGTTCTCCATTTCCTTCTCCAGCTCATTTTATAAATGAAGAAACTGAGGCAAACAGGGTTAAATGACTTGCCCAGGGTCACATGGCCTGTAAGTAAGTATCCGAGGCTGAATTTGAACTCAGGTCCTCCTGACTCCAAGCCCAGCTCTTTATATACTGCACCACCTAGCTACCCCACACTTAAGACAGAAACAGGTTAATCTCCATAGGAGGGTTAAATTTTGAAAGAAGGTACTAGCAGTGGGGGTGACCAGGCCAGCCTCCTGTGTGGTCGTAGGGTTTGAAGAAGTCAGCCTGGAAGCAGGGGTGAGAAGAGTGAGGAGAGAACCAGAAGGTCCCTGTACTTTTTAAAGGATACAGTGGGAGGAAATGTCAGGTTTGGGGAGAAGAGGCTAGGCAGCTCCATCACTTTGCCTTTCTGGGGGCTCAGTTTCTTCCTCTGTAAAATTAGGGGGTGAGATTAGTTGCTTCTGATGTCCTTTTAGGCTCCAAGTCTATGAACCTTTGATTCTAGTCCAAATCCCTCACTTTATGGTTGAGGAGACTGGCTTTGCTTCCTTTTAATAAGACTGTGCAAACCCCCGAAGTGCCATCTAAAGGTCAACTATCATTATTATTGAGGCCATGTACTGCCTGACTTCGACTCAGGAAAGCCACCACCTCTGACATTGGCTGGGTGACCACGGACAAGACACCGGAGCCTCAGGCCACTCTCCAAGATTATAAACTATCAATGGATCAGGAGCGCCCTTGGAAAGAGTTATCCCATTGACAAAGTCATGTACCTTTGATATATTGACTCATTAGTTATCACTGCCTTATGAAATCAACAGCATCACCAGGCCTTTGTAAAATAGGGGTGATAATCCTTGCCCCAATGGGGTTGTGAGAATGCTCCAGTGGAGATAATTGGATGGGAAAGGCTTTTCAGGGTTGTGGAAATGGGAGGGGTTTTCATTACTATGGCTGTGGAAATAGAGAATGGTTCACATTTTTCTACTACACTAAAGTTTATATGATGCAAGAATGGTAACAATGGACATTTTGATAAGGGTTCACAAAGTATGCTCCTACCGAGAGACCTGTGAGTGAGGTAAATACATCTATCTCTTTATTTTATAGATGAGGCATGGGGAGAGTCAGAGTAGTCAGAACAGGGACTCCAAGTCACGTTTCTGATTCTCTCCGAAGTGTTTGTCTCATTGGACCATGGAAGCTACATATGTGGGCAAATGTAGTACAGGCATACCTCCTTTTTATTGCTCCTTATTGCACTGTGCAGATATTCCTTTTTTTAAAAAACAAATCGAAGGTTCGTGGCAACCCTGTATCAAGCAAGTCTATGGGCGCCATTTTTCCAACAGCATGTGCTCACAATGTGTCTCTGTGCCACATTTTGATAATTCTTGCAGTATTTCAGACTTTTCCCTTAGTATCTTATCTGTGGGATCTTTGATTAGTGATCAATGATCTTTGTTATTAATAGTTGGTGTGCCATGAACTATGCCCATATAAGATAGTGAACTTAATGGATAAATGGTGTGTGTGTTCTGACTGCTCCACTGACCCACTCTGACACTCCAGTCTCTTTCCCTCCCCTTGGGCCTTCCTATTCCTTGAGATACAATATTGAAATTTGGCTAATTGATAACCCTATCAATTGTTCAAATGAAAGGAAGAGTCAATCCTTTTGGCCAATTTCATTGTTGTCTTAGTTTGAAAAATCATCACAGCCACCCCAGCCTTTAGCAACCACCACCCTGATCAGTCATTAGCCATCAACATCGAGGCAAGACCCTCCACTGGCAAAAAGATTGTAACTTGCTGAAAACTCAGATGATGTTTAACATTTTTAGCAATAAAGTATTTTTAATTAAGGGATGTACATTAGGGTTTTTTCTTAACATAATACTATTGCACACTTAATGAATTGTAATGTAGTGTATATGTAACTTGTATGCACTGGGAAGCCAAAAGATTTCTGTGACTTGCTTTGTTGTAATATTCACTTCATTGTGGTGGTCTGGAACCGAACCTACAATATCTCCGAAGTAGGCTTGTACAGACCCTAATATGGTGACTGAGGCATAGGGTGTTAGGGGATCAGGTGAGGAAGAGAGCCTTTCTGTCTAGGGCATTTTGAAAACCAGGTGAGAAATTTGTAACAGGAAGGAGAAAGGAGTATAGGTTGGTGAGGGGGTCAAAAAATTTGCATTGGAAGAAGATTGATTTGTATAGGATGAGATCAGTGATCAGGGAAGGTAGGAGTTAGATCACTGGCACTGAAATGTGGGGAAAAGAGAAACGAATGTTGGTGGAAGGTGTGTTTGGGGAACAGAATTTGACTAGAGTGGAGGGCTCTTTCAGGGGAGGGGGGAGGAAATAAGCATTTGTAACTCACCTACTGTGTGCCAGGCACAGTGCTAAGCGCTTTACAAATTTTATTTCATTTGACCCTCCCCACTTAACCATTCTCAGCTTCAGTTTCCTTATCTCTAGAATGGAAATAATGATAACACCTATCTTCCGGCATAGTTTGAAGATAAAATGTGATAATATACGTAAAATGTTTTGCGAACCATAAAATGTCACCGTCATCATCATCATCATCGTTGTTATTATCCTTGTAACCTCAGGAGACGTGTAAGGAATGCTGGGTTTACAGTCAGGGACCTCATTTCAAATCTTGTCTCTGCTGCTTGTATAACTAACCTCTCTAAGCCTCTGTCTCCTCATCCGTAAAATGGCACAATTGTACTACCTGATCTCTGAGGTTCTTCCCAGCCCTGAACCTATGATCCCTACATTTCTCCTACAGTGCTGGGGTTGGATTTCCATAGATCACAGAGTGAATGATCAATGTGGGACTGGAAGGGGCCTTCCCGGCCTGTCTGGGCTTCTCCCCTGCTCCCCCTTCTCTCCATGACTCCTCTTTACTTCAGGAACTTTGATGCTTAATTTAAATCCAGGATATAACTGTTCTTCCTTTCTCTCCATTTCCCTTCCCATCACTGGGGAGAAACTCCCCACACCAGCTGCCAGAGTTGGTTTTAGGACAGGATGACAACTCCCCAGGAAATCCAGGTTCCCTTAGATTAGCTCTGAGTTGTGGCCTGGGGAAACACTACTGTTTTTGGACCTCAGTTCCAGGCAATTTGGGAAGAGACTAATGACAGTTTTACTAATTTGAGAATGAGCCCATTTTCCAGAAATTCCTCTGTGATATTGACTGAGAGCTTCCTGCCAGTTGGATGAGACTGATTGAATCGGTCTTTCTCTTCTCTAGAATAGTATGTTTTCATAGAATCCTAGGATTTATAACTGGAAAGGAACGTTAACTAGTCCTGACAGTTCCCCTGCCATTTTATAAAGTAGGGTAAACTGAGTCCCAGAAAGGGACAAGAATGATTCATCCAAGTTAATTCCTATATTACAGAGCTGAGCTGGGATTTGAACCCTGACTTTTCTCTGCGTTATCATACATTAGCTGGCTAGATCTTAACAGAGACATTTTGGCCTGAGAAAGATAGCAATATTTGCTACATACTTTTCTCAAAGAGCTGGAACTCACCTCCTCCAGTGGAAAGTTTCTAAATGTCCATTCCCCATACAGTTCACTGATCTCCAGTGGTGCAAGTAACATGTAACATGTGTAATAGTTGTTTACAATGCTTAATGGTGTTTTTCATTTCAGACCACAAGTTGGACACTTTCTATTTGGAGTAGAGATTACAAAATGGTGGTTTGGTAACTTTTTGGGTATGTCATAGCTTTCTCAGAGCAAGGCAGAGCCCTTAAGCCTATCTTTTTAAACAGAATTCACTTTATTGATGCATTTCAAGAAAATCACAGTTTTGAGGGGAGAAAAAGAAAGAAAATCTCAGTTCTTCTCCATGATTGAACCTTCCCTTATCATAAAGAAAAAAAAAAGTAAAATCACTTGATACAGTGTTTGCCTGTGACACTGTATACAGCATTCTGTTCACCTCTGTGCTGTCAGGAAGGAGGTGCATGTCAATATCCATTCTCTGGGGCCCTCATTAATGGTTCAATTTCCTTCACATTTATTGTAATTATGTTCTTTTGTTTCTGCTTATTTTCCTTTACATCAGTTCATACCAGTCTTTCCATGGTTCTCTGAATTCCTCCTATTCATCTTTTATTACTGCATAATAACATTCATATGTAATAATTCTTTAGTCATTTCTCACTTAAATGGTACCTCCTGTGTCTCTGTTTCTTTGCTCCCCCAAAAGGTGCTGCTCTGACTATCTAAGAACATAGTGGATCATTGTCTTTGCTTTTTTTTAACCAGACCTAGGACTTCATTATCCTATGAAGATATCAGGGATGAACTTCTTCCAATTCTAGGCAGTTTCTTCTGCAATGTAGAATCTTAAGAGGGTTGTGCAGTGAGCTTGGGCACTGAGAGTGACCTGCTCAGGGCAGAACTTAAACCCGTCTTCCTGACTCTTGAAGGCAGGCTCTTTATCTTACTATCATGTCTCTCCCCTAAAATATTTTTCATTGGAATATAAAATTGTCTTAGGTATCTCCATCACTCCATGTCTCTTGAGGTCGTGTGCTGTCTGTTCTCTGATCTTCTTCATTTAAGATGACATTGGCATGTAACGCTTGTCCTACTGGGAACAGGTACGCTCACTGGCTTCTTACTGTCAATGGGTTGTTCAGAAGAGATGCAGGAAAGATCTTTGGTCTTGAAAGCTTTGATAGATCCAAGAGCTCATTGGTGGATATGTTTTCTCCATCAGGATAGGTCCTAACCCTTCCTGTGTGATTCATATTCATGCTTTTCCATAATCTCACAGGGGATCATCCCGATGTGTCAGAGGCTTTAGTAAATAGTCTAGTACCTTAGAGTCAGGAGGATCTGAGTTCAAATGTGACCCCAGACACTTGGTAGTTGTGTGATCCTGGGCAAGTCACTTTACCCTGATTGCCTCCGAGAAACCAAAATGAAACAACAAAAAGTAGTCTGTGTAGCCTTTGGACTCTCCATCTGCCCCTCCACACTCTTTCTCTTTATATATTATGAGATCCATAGACTTGGAGCTAGAAGGGTCATTTTGTGGTCATTGGTGGTCACTTTGTCTAAGCCTTTCATTGTATGGATGAGTAAATGGAGGCTCTGAGAAACTCACCCAAAGTCATGGTAAGGGTTGGAGCTGGGTTCTGTCATTGAAAAGAGAATGAGCCTCATTTCTAGGAGAGAGACCTGTGGAAGTCCATAATGGTGGGAGAACAAGGTCAGGGTATCCCTGCTGGGAGGGATTGTTTATTTTCCTTTCATTCTTTTTTTTTTCTTTTTTTGGAGGGCAGGGCAATTGGGGTTAAGTGACTTCCCCAAGGTTGCATGGCTAGTAAGTGTTAAGTGTCTGAGGCTGGATTTGAACTCATGTCCTTTTGACTTCAGGGCCGGTGTTCTATTCACTGTACCTTCATTGTACCCTTTCCTTTCATTCTTAAATGGTGGGGTGGGGGGAGCGAGGGTTATAAACTTGGTTTTAGTTTTTTATTTTTAATGTTTTGATATCTATTTCAGTATAATTGGTTTTCTTTGTATTCCTATGAACTTAAAAAACCTGATTCTGAGGAGTCCACAACATAGAAAAGCCTGAGAACTCTGCCCTTCTATACTGTGATTTTTAAAGGACAGAGACTTGGGATTTGTCTGCTATTTTGGAAATTTGCTGCCGTTCTGATACATGATCTTCCTGGGTCCTCTAGATTAAACCTGTCTTGGGGTCATAGGTTCGTAGACTTGGGGCCAGAAGGAACCACATAGGCCATCTCATTCAATTCCTTCTCTTCAAGATGAGCATCTGGAAGTGCAGGAATGTTGAATGATTTGTCCAGTATCCCACAGGGAGGAGCATTTAGAGGCAGGATTCAAACCCAGATTGTCTGACTCTAAGGTCATTTCTCTTTGTGCTGTTAACACATTGCCTCCACTGGGGAAAAAATAGCCTTTAAAATCTTAGAAGGACAAACTCTGTTGGGACAGGCAAGGATCCTAACCAGGAAGCCTGAGATCACTTTATGTGAGGCAGGGGTTGATTGCAAGCTTACTATGAGTCAACAGTAGGATTTGGCAGACAAAAAAGCTCCTATTCTCCTGGGCCCCATTGAGAGAGGCAGGGTCCAGAGGAGGAAGGTGAATTCTGCTATACTTGGTCTGCACTTACCGTGCTCTGTCCTGGGAACTGCCTTTTGGGAAAAACATAGGCAATCTGGAGGGTGATCAGAAGAGGATACCTATATACTAATTTTATATTTATACTGCATATATTTTCCATCTGATCTTGTTGTCTTCTCTCTCCATTAGAAGATAAACTCTTTGCTTCAGTAGGGATTGTTTTATTCATTGTACTTGAATTCTTAACTGCCTAGCCTAGTGCCTAGCACGTAGTAGGTGCTTAATAAATACTTGGTGATCAATTAATTGATTTCTTCCCCCAATAAAATGTAATTCTCTTTCAAATAGGGATTATTTTGTTCTTTGTGCTTATAGCTCTAGCAATTAGCACAGTGTTGGGCACATAGTAGGTGCTTAATAGTTGGTTGATGGAGAATGAAATGGTAATGATGGCACATGGTGGTTGCTTGAAGAAATTGGGGTTGTTTAATTAAACAAAGAGAAAACTCAGAGGATGTTCACCATTAGGAATTTGAAAGGCTGTCGGTGACAGAGGGATCAGCCTTGCTTTACTGGCAGGGCACCACCAAGAATAGTGGGTTACAGAGGGACAGATTTTGGGCTTTATATATGGAAAAGTTCCCTAATAATTGCTGTTGTTTAGTCATTTTCAGTCACATCTCTTTGTGACCCCATTTGGGGTTTTCTTGGCAAAGATAGTGGAGTAGCTTGCCATTTCTTTCTTCAGCTCATCTTATAGATGAGGAAACTGAGGCAAAAAGAGTTCTATGACTTGCCCAGGGTCATACAACTAGGAAGTGTCTGAGGCCAGATTTGAACTCGGGAAGAGGAGTCTTCCTGACTCCAGGCCTGGCACTCTATCCACTATGGTGCCACCTAGCTGGCCTCCTAATAATTAGAGCTGTTAAAAAAGTTAATGGGACTGTCTTGAGGAGGCATCGAGGGATCCCTCACTGAAAGTCATCAAGCAAAGGCTGGTGAAATGTTTATTTAGGATATTATAGTATAATATATATATAGTATATACTATAGTATAATAGTATATATATTATAATATATTATACCATAATATAATATATTATGCTATAATATAATATAATATAGTATAATAGTTATTTAGGATATATAGTATAATAGATATTATAGTTTATTAGGATATTATAGTAGAGATTCTTCATGGATTGTTATTTTTTTAAAAGGTGCTGTTTGGAGGGGGTAGGGTGTGAGGGAGGAGATTAAATAGGATTTTCTTCTCAGGATATACTCTTTCAGACCTTGTTACAGTGCTCAGATGTCTTTGGGCAGATTTTTAACAATGATGAAAACAACAACAACATAGTGGGAAGAGAGCTCTGGTTTTGGAGTCAGAAACCAGGGTTTGGATCTTATTTACTTTAAAATGAGTACTTCTTTGACCTTGAGAAAGTTAATCCCCTTCTTTGGGTCTGTTTTCTCCTCTGTCAAATGAAGGTTGGAGTAGGTGGACTTTAAGGTCCCTTTCCATGATCCTATAGGGACTGGACTAGATCCTATATGGACTGGACTAGATCCCTTCCAGGTCTGAGATGAAATGGTTTGGGTCTTCCCAGCTTGGCTGTAGTCAGAGGGAAGGGAAAAGAAGAGATATTTATCAAGCACCTACTCTTTGCTGAGCATTGAGCTAAATCCTTTACAGATATTATCTCATCTGATCCTCACAACAACCCTGTGAGATACATGTTATTATCTCTATTTTAGCACTGAGGAAGCTGAGCCAGACAAAGGTTTAAATGACTTGTCTGGGGTCATACAGTGAGTGTATGAGGCTAGATTTTAACTCGGGTCTTTCTGACTCCAGGCCCAGCTCTTTTACCCACCATTTCCATCAAGTTGGGAAGATAGAGGTTGTCTCATTGGAACTTGCTGATGGTTTGAAGAGTGGAAAGAAGTACATGATTTTTCCCTTTTAAAAAGAAGTGGTTCTAAGTCCTTGGCCATGGTGCTATGTGTAGATGGCGGAGCTTTGGTGAAGCCTTCAGCTCCAAAATGTGGTCCTGGTCAGTGGTGTCCAACTCAAATAGAAACAGGGCTACCAAGCTGTGAGTAGTTGCACATTGACTTAGAAAACCACCTATTAACATTATCTATGTTCTATTGTATTTTTATTTCTTTTGTTAAATATCTCCTTACATTTTAATCTGTTTTGGCAAAGCAGTGTTTGACACCTCCAGTCTTAGGCATCCGGTCATAGCGTTGATCCAGAAGGGTCCTTAGGGGCCACCGAGTCCAACTCTCTCATTTTTCATATGAGGAAACTGAGGCCCAGTTAAGCAAAGTGCTGATTATCATTCAGGAAGTAAGATGCAAACCTAGGCATTCTTTCCACTGTACTACATGAGGATGCCAAGCACAGTGTCTTGAGATAAGATAGCCTGAGGCTCAATCATATATTCAGTGCTGAACTGGACCTTGGAGGTTCTTAAGTCTTAGTTTACAGATGAGGAAACTGAGAGATTTCTTAAAGAAGATTGAGCAATTTGCCCAGGATTACACAGGAAGCGAGTGTCTGAGGCAGGATTCAGATTCAGGTCTTCCCGACTCCACTCTATCCACTGAGCCAAATAGCTTCCTTTGAGAACCATGAGGACACCTGGGATAATTGGGAATGTGGTTCCTGTTTTCTGGAGTAAGTCGATATGGGCAGACTCTCAGGATCTATGGCTTTTCCTTCAAATTGGCTCCCGATTCCTTGTTGTCAGTCTTGCTGCCATGTTTGATGGAGTAATTCTTGTGAAAGCATGAGGGTGATTTGCAATCAGTGGTCCTTGGGCCCACTTGGTGAAAGGGGAGTTTGGAAGAAAGACTTGCCTAGGGCTGTTTGCTATCAGCTCAAACTAGAACAAGTCCATTTCTTGGAAACCATTGGGAACGACAGATGGAGGGGGGACGGAATTTGCAAGTGGGCCTGGGCTCATTTTACCCTTCCTTTCCCTTATTCTCAGTTACTTGTTTTCCAAAGCCCAAAGCCCATTCACTTGTGGTTCATCCCTCGCTGTGGACTGGAGACAACCAGGCAGGTCTGTTGACATTGTTTACTCCTAGGAGGGCAAAGGGTGGAAGCATCTGGCGCTCAAGTGAGCCACGAGGGGCCGTGATTTCACGTCACTGGGATGTGTGGCCAGCTTTGCTCTTTTCTGAGTTGGCCCTAAGGTGGAAAGGAAGTTAAGCCAGTGATCCTCTCCTGGCCGACATTTTCAGCTACCAAACCTGAGTGAGGTACCTAGGAGAACCTCCCAGAAGAGGGGGAAAGGAGCATGTTCAGATGACAGATTTTTATCATGGATTGTTATAGTTTTAGAAGGTGTTGTTTGGAGGGGGTAGGGTGTGAGGGAGGAGATTAAATAGGATTTTTTTTCTCAGGATATACTCTTTCAGACCTTGTTACAGTGCTCAGATGTCTTTGGGCAGATTTTTAACAATGATGAAAACAACAACAACATAGTGGGAAGAGAGCTCTGGTTTTGGAGTCAGAAAACCAGGGTTTGGATCTTATTTACTTTAAAATGAGTACTTCTTTGACCTTGAGAAAGTTAATCCCCTTCTTTGGGTCTGTTTTCTCCTCTGTCCAATGAAGGTTGGAGTAGGTGGACTTTAAGGTCCCTTTCCATGATCCTATAGGGACAGCTAGCTGGCACAGTGGACAGAGCCTGGAGTCAGGAAGACCTGAGTTCATATGTGACCTCAGACACTTACTAACTATACAACCCTGGACAAGTCACTTAACCCTGTTTGCCTTAGTTTCCTCATCTGTCAAATGAGCTGGAGAAGAAACTGGCCAACCACTATAGTATTTTTGCCAACAGAACCCAAATGGGGTCATGAGGAGTCAAACACCAGTGAACAAAACAATCTTGTAATCTACGTTCCATGGTTGTTGTGAGGATTAGATATATGGGGTGAGTGAGAGACCACACAACTAGCAAGTGATAGACCAAGGACACAGACTGAGTGTCCACATCGCTCCATTTTGCTGCCTTAAATTGCCCTGCTTTGCAGCAGGGCAGGTTTCAGGGCTCTTGGCTCTGACTTCGGAGGCAGAAAGATATTGAGCACAGCTAGCGTTGCATCTTCTGGTTCTACTTGGAGCCCTTTCACCATGAAATTGGCACTGGGCTGCTCCCACGGGCAGCTTTGGTTGCGAGGCAGTGGTTTAGCCTGTCACTGGATGCCTGCTGGATGTCAAGATCTGGATTTCTGCAAATTGAAGCAGATGGTTGACAGCTTTATTTGTTTCTGGGTGTTTGGAATACCCTCAGAGTCTTATCCTGACCTTATACTTTTGCAGACTGAATACCTTCATCCAGTGATAAACCTTTTCACCTCTTTGAGCTTAGAGCTCATGGCCCTGGGGGTCCCATGGAGCCTTGATGGGGCAGGATGGCTTTGTTTTACCTCTCCTCTGCCTCTCCCCTTCTTTTTAAATACACAGAAGAGAGTTGAAGGAAGTTAGGAGACATAAACAAGTAAGATAGTTTTGCTACTTGGAATTGTTGTTTAGTCATATTTTTTTTCAGTCATGTCTGACTCTCTGTGACCCCATTTGGGGTTTTCTTGGCAGAAATACTGGAGTGGTTTGCCATTTTCTTCTCCAGCTCATTTAACAGATGAGTAAACTGAGGCAAACAGGGTTAAGTGACTTGCCCAGGGTCACACAGCTAGTAAGTGCCTGAGGCTGGATTTGAACTCATAAAGATGAGTCCTCTTGATTTCAAGCTCAGTGCTCTATCCACTACACTATCTACCCCTGGTGTTTTGGGTTTTTTAAATTAGTACTTATTTGACCTTGAGAAAGTTAATCCTCTTCTCTGGATCTCGGTTTTCTCCTCTATCGCATGAAGGTTGGAGTGGGTAGGCTTTAAGGATCCTTTCCATAATCCTTCCTATAGGGGCAGCTAGGTGGCACAGTGGACTGAACCTGGAGTCAGGAAGACCTGAGTTCAGATCCAACCTCAGATGCTTACTAACTGTGCAACCCTGACAAGTCATTTAAGTCTGTTTGCCTCAGTTTCCTCATCTGTCAAATGAGCCCCCTTTCCATCTTGTTTCTTCTTGGATTTACACGTCCCTACTGTTCTAGGAAAGTGATTTACCCTACTTTAAACTTTCACTTGAATTCATACAGAAGTGCTCTCTCTCTCTCTCTCTCTCTCTCTCTCTCTCTCTCTCTCTCTCTCTCTCTCTCCCCCCCTCCCCCTTCTCTCCCTCCTACCCTTTCTCTTTTGTCTCTCCTTCCATCTTTCTCTCCATCCTTCTCTCTCTCTTTCTCCCTCCTTCTCTGTCTCTCTCTGTCTCCCTCCTTCTCTATTTCTCTCTGTCTCTCTCTCTCTGTGTCTCTCATCAGAGAACCTGGGTTCAAATCTTGTCTCTGTGGTTGGCACAGATGACCTTGGAGGTCTCTTCTAGCTGCAGATATGTAATCCTGTGTTTGCAAAGATTGAAAGAGTATCCGGTGGGATATGAGTCCAGGTACTGACTCAAATCCACATTCTTCTCACCTTAAGTATAGACTGACTACGCACCCACTTTGTGCCTAACCCGGAAGAAGGTTATGGCAAACTCAGTTCCTGCCCTCCTGTTGGGTTCCCATTCTAGCAGAGGGACTAGAGGAAAGCTATCAGTAGCTTTGAAATATAGCATTATCTGGTTGGTATATCAGGCGGATGCAAATGAAGTGCTACTGTGTGATGTCTCAGGAGTTACTGACTCCTGGGGAGGATTTCCTGGAGGAGATGATATCTGAACTGAGGTTGAATAGAAATTCAGTAGATTAAGAGGGAGAGGGATGGCATTCTAGGCACAGAGATCATCAGCCCAAGCAAAAGCGGGAAGGTGGAGAGGGTGCATAGCATGTTTGTGGGGTTGGGCTGGGGTTTGCTGTGGTTGAGGCATAGAGTCTCTTGAAGGGAAATGATGGGAGACAAAACTGGAAAGGTAAGGTGGACCTGTGGAAAGCCTTGAATCCAGGCAAAACATATTTATAACTTAACCTTTCTACTGAGGCTTAGGGGAAGGGTAGTTTGGTCCTATCAAAGAAGAGTTAAGTAACCTTGCTCAGATTCCCTCCCCCCATTTTATCCCCGTTCTCCTGGAAGTGTACCTCCAAGACATCATTGCTGAGTGAGCTGAGGCTGGTCTGTCACTATCAACATGGGCGCAGTGACATGTGGGAAGCCCTCTGCCTCTACTTGCAATTGGAGGATGGGACAGTTGGAGTGCCAAGGGAGAACCAAGCTTGGGCTGGGAATCGGGAGCCCAGGGTTCTAGTCCTGGTTCTGCAGCTAGTTCACTTGTTAGATGGCTTAGGGCAAGTTCTTGTCTGGGAATCATTTTGTCTGCTGATACCTCTTTTGGCTCCCCTTCAAGACATTTCAGGGAGGAGTTGATAACCCTTCAACTAGGTCAGACCAAGGTGCTGTTTATATTTCCATCTCTGAGCATTTTCTCTTACTGACCAAATGAAATTATGCCTACCCATTATTGCTCAAGCATTTTGCAAACCTTAAAACCTGTACAGATGTCGGCAGCAGCACATCCTTTATGAAAGCTTTCCACTTCTCTTCTTGGCCTTCATCAAAGATTCCCTTGATGTCTGTGAAGATCATTTTCATAAAGATTTTGTGGAAATGGCAAAGTGGGCACATGGGTGGGCAGTTATTGATATTTCCTCTAATGCAGTGGTTCTCAACCTTCCTCATGCTGCAACCCTTTAATACTCGTATGTGGGCGTATCTGCATGTGGGCGGACCCACCTGAAGATGGATAGAGGAGCTGTGTCTCAGTTCCTAAGACCATCGGAAATATGTGTTTTCCGATGGTCTTAGACAACCCCTGTGACAGGGTTGTTCGACCCCCAAAGGGGTTGCAACCCACAGGTTGAGAACTGCTGCTCTAATATTTTGGGGGGGGGATATAGTATTAATATCTTATTACCCTCTCCTCCAGTATTTGACATGCCTTCAAATATCTTGAGAATTGATCCCTAATGACTTTCAAAATTATCATCTGCTTTATACGTTCTTTGTCTGCCAGGGGTGGGGAACCTGTGGCCTCGAGGCCACATTGGCCCTCTAGGTCTTTGGTTGCAACCTTTTGACTAGGTCCAAGTTTTACAGAGCAAATCCTTTTATTAAAGAGCAAATCCTTTTATTAAAGGGATTTGTTCTGTGAATTTTGGATTCAGTCAAAGGGCCACACTTGAGGATCTAGAGGGCCACATGTGACCTCGAGGTCTAGTCCATCTCCATCTTTTCTTTTCTTTTTTTAAAAATTTATTTATTTTTTGCTTTTTGGAGGGGGGAAGGCAGGGCAATTGGGATTAAGTGACTTGCCCAAGGTCACACGGCTAGTTAAGTGTTAAGTGTCTGACAGTGGATTTGAACTCACGTCCTCCTGACTCCAGGGCCAGTGCCCTATTCACTGTACCACCTAGCCGCCCCTCCATCTTTTCTTTAGTGTTGTCTTTACTTGACAGAGGACCTTGGGCAAAGGCAAGTAGAGGCAGAGGGCTTCCCACATGTCACTGTGCCCATGTTGATAGTGATAGGCCAGCCCCACCTCACTCAGCAACGGTGTCTTGGAGGTATACTCCCAGAAGAATGGGGATAAAAGGGGGGGAGGGAATCTGAGCAAGGTTACTTAACTCTTCTTTGATAGGACCAAACTACCCTTCCCCTAAGCCTCAATAGAAATGGTTAAGTATAAATATATTTTGCCTGGCATTCAAGGCTTTCCACAGGTCCACCTTACCTTTCCAGTTTTGTCTCTTATCATTTCCCTTCAAGAGACTCTATGGCTCAACCATAGCAGAGCCCAGCCCAACCCCACATTGGGAGCCGGGGTGAGCTAGTAGAAATAATGCCAGATTTCAGAGTGGTAATATCCAGTTAAAATTCTAAACCTTCTTCCTTTGTGAGTTGGGGCAAGTTATTAACCTCTCTGGGCCTCACTCAATCTCTCCAGATCTTTGATGAAATGGTCCTCCTTCCTCATGCAGAACTTTGAAGGCTGTGATTTTAGAGCCCAGTAGGCGACTCTACTGTCACTGATAAGTTTTCCTACAGAAATTTGACAGATCTTTTCCATTTTTTGTCTGTTCATTGTCCTCCTTCTAGCTTTATGCTTAAATACTCTTGTACTGATCTGGTTTCTTTAGGTCTCTCACCAAGCATTCTTGCTGCTTTATGAGGTGATATCACTCATAATTTTCAGTCTTATAAATATCAGTTGTTATTGTTGCCACTTGACTGTGGGTTGGCCCTGAGATTTTCCCTAAAAGTGGAACTGGGGAAATAGCATAGCTCTAATATTGGGGGGGGGGGGGAGAAATTCTTTGATCAGGCATTTTTCCCCTTAGTTCTGAACCAGTTTCTGGGCTTTGTCCTTAGGAGTTAAAGGCTGGAGACTCCATTTGCTCAGTCACTAAACTTATGTCAGTCTTTAGAATAAGGATAGACATTGGATGTTAGTTATTCTTGTCCTTCCCCATTGATTTGTACCAAACCAAGATTTATTGACAGGACCTGATTGGGTTTTGTGGTCTTAGGGGTTTTCCTTACATATAAGTGTAATAATTACAGAATTAAAGAATCTCTGAGTTAGAAGAGATGTCAGACCCATTTAGCCCAGCCAGTCCATAACTAAGAATCCCTTCTACCACATTCTTGACAAGTGCCTATCCAGACTTTGCTTCATGCTCTCTAGAAAGTATAGCTCAGGGGCATGCTGGAGCCAGCTCATACCTACCTGAGTCAATGGTTACATTTTTAGCATGAGCAGTTAAAGCTCAGAAATTGATAAACCCTACAAAGCATGGCTTGATTCATTTTGTTGACTATCTAAAATTAAATGATAGAACAAATGTTAATCCATTTTAAATTTTAACAAATAAATTTTAAATTTGAACAATGATTTTAGAATGTGCCCCATGGATTCTTTTTCCTGGGAACCAGTTATCAAACATGTATCAGCACCCTCTTGTCCAGATTCCACCACCTCCCTTTAAAGAGCCTTCTTTTGGACAGCTCTAATTGTCAAGAAGTTTCTCACTTTTCTCTCCCTTCACTTTCTCATCTCTTGCTCTTTTCTCACCCCCTAGGGCCAAGGAGAATAAGTCTTCAGTTCACACTAGAAGAACTGCAACAATTTTTTCATAAGTTTACTTTGAAATGAAAATTTTTTTATCCCACTATTTCTATTTTCTTTGCTTTATGAATTTAAAAAAAATGAGCTATGTTAATTGACTCAGCTTGGTTCTTCAATTCCGGTCCATTTATTAATGGCCTTCTGTATGCAAGGCACTAGAGAGACAAGGGCAAAGATGGAACGGTCTCCGTCTCCAAGGTCCTTCCTATCTGCTTGAGAGGAATCTAATTCATCTTCTCTATGACAGCACTCAAATGATTGAAAATAGCTCTCCTTCCCTGCCTGAGATCCCTGTTCTCCTAACTGTGACTGTTTCTCTAACCTTTAAGGTTTGCCAAAGCACTCCCCCCCTCTCCTGCAAAGGAGAACGTAAGCTAATAAAGGTCAGGGACTCTTTTATTTTGTTTTTGTATTTCTGGGAGAACCAGGCCCTGCCCTGCCTGCAGAAAGTGGGTGTGTTGTGTTGAGTCGAATCGAACTGAACCCAGTGTAGTATGTAGTATTATTATATCCACTCACAAGCAGGAGTGACTTGCCTAGGGTCACACAGCTATTAAATGGCAGAATTGGGATTTACCTGTTTATCAGACTAGTTAGGTAGACATTAGAAAATAGGATTTGAGGGGTGGCTAGGTGGCGCAGTGAATAGAGCACCCGCCCTGGAGTCAGGAGGACCTGAGTTCAAATTTGGATTCAGACACTTGACACACTTACTAGCCATATGACTTTGGGGAAGTCACTTAACCCCAATTGCCCTCCAAAAAGCAAAAAAAAAAAAAGAAAGAAAGAAAGAAAAGACAAAAAAAGAAAATAGGATTGGGGGAGGGGGGATAGGACTTTAGAAGTCAAGTAGCATAACTTCCTCATTGTACAAATATGAGAGGCAGTGATTTGTCCAAGGTCTTCATCCAGGTGTTCTTGTGCCACATCAGTACTTCTATCACAGAGGCTGCTGTGCTCCCTTTCTCCCCTGGTTGTCTGTTAGGTCACCAGGCAATTAAATGGAGGAGGCGAGTGGGTAGGTGTGGCCACAGTGGTAAGACCTGGAGTTGGGAAGACTTGAATTCAGATCTGGCCTCAGACACTTGCTAGTTGTGTGACCCTGGCCAAGTCACTTCTGGTTGCCTCAGTTCCATCATGTGTAACAGGAGGATAATAATAGCACCCACCTCCTATAGTTGTTCTGAGGATTAAATGAGATATTTAAAAGTACTTTGCAAACCTTAAAACTAATATAATTATAATTATTCTGTGGTTCAGTTCATTGTTACAAATGGCATTTTATAAACCCTGAACCTGAAAAGCCATGCCTGTTTTTTAATTACTGGGAATTCCCTTTCTACATGTCCTGCTAGATCTTCACTTCACCTTTGGTGACCCAGTGACATTCACTCCTCCCCTTCCTGAAACCCTGCAGGAAACATAGCATCATGGTTCTTAAAATAATTGGGAAGGATGGCCTCCTCCCTCTGTCCCCTCCCTGCCCAGGGTGTTGGAGGAGGGAGAGAAAGCCCTTCCCAAGGAAGGGGCACATGGGCCAGGGTCACATGTTTCGTGCTCTCACTTGACTTCTGGTGAGTGAGTTGGGTTTGGGCTCTGGCCCACAGGCCAGTGGGGAATCCCAGCCTGGCTCTCCCTCTTTCTCTCCCTCTGCTTGCCTCTGGCCCTCCTGCCCCTGCTCTGTTGGTATATCCTTAGAGATGGGAGATACAAGTGATTTCAGCCATAATCCAAGCAAAACACTGGCCAGGCTGAGGCTGATCACATCCCCTGTACCCCCCTAGCAGATCAGGCTGCAGGAAGACTGACAGGTGGTGGAAAGCTTGGGATTTGGAGTCAAAGGATTTGCATTTGAATCCTGGCTCTTTGATTTACCAGCTATGGTCATCTGGGACTACAGAGGAGAATTCCTCTGTAACGAGAGGGAGGGTGGGGTGTGGGATCTGAGCTAGGGGATCTGGGCTCTTCCTACTCCAGCAGTCTGGAATGCTGGAAGATTGCCTCTCCCAAAGAATGTCCTCATGGGTGATGGCTCAGACCCTCCTTATTTTTCTTAGGACCTGCCTTAGGACTCTGGCACCTCTCCCTCAGTGTCACGTGGGTTCCTTGGGCTGGCGTGGGAACCTCACCTGCCATGGAGCACAGTCACTGCCTGTGGGGCAACAAACTGCATCCCGGAGTTCCAAACAACCAACTCCTTACAAATGGAGTTTGGGGACACGCCCTGTTTGCAAGTCGGGGATGGTCTGTGCTTCCTGCCTTCTCTCCTCCCAGGTTTGAAGGAATGTGAGTTCCCCCCACCCCTCCCCTGTTCCTGGCCTCTCTAGCTGCTCACCAAGGTGGGGAGGATGGGAGTGGGCAGTCCTCTGTTCTCTCTTGACCAATATATTGGTGGCAGAGAGCTAGCCCAGCCTTCACCTGGTGCTGGTAATAAAAAATACTAACTCCTGTTTCTAAAGTGCCTAAAGGCTTACTTATAAAGCACTTTCTCATCATGCAATGGAAAGAGCATTAGAGTTTTGGCCAACTTGCTGTTTCTTGTACATGACACCCTATTTCCCACCTCTCTGCCTTTGCACAGGCTGTGCCCCAAGCTTGGAATGTGTTCCCTCCTCATCTATGCTGCTTAAAACCCCTAGCTCCCCTCAAGAAGTTTAATTAAAGTACTACCTTCTCTAGGAAGCCTTTCTTAATATCCCCCCAGCCCTACCCCCATGCTAGTACCTCCCATTGAAATTATTGTATTGACCTTGTATGTACTATGGTGGGCATCTAGCTGGTGGAATGGACAGAGCCTCAACCTGGAGTCAGGAAGTCCTGCATTCAAATCCAGCCTCTAACACTTACTAGCTGTTTGATCCTGGGAAAGTCACTTCACTCCTATCTGCCTCAGTTTCCTCATCTGCAAAGTTGAGATAATAGCAGCACCTACTTCTCAGGATTATTGTAAGGACTGAATGTGGTAATATTGGTGAAGTGCTTAGCAAACCTTAAAGTGCTGTGTGAATGTTATTATTGTTATGACTTCATTTCCCCTAGTCCTCTGTTTCCTGAAGTGTAAAGTGAGTTGGGGTTGGACTTGATGGTTTTGAAGGTCCCTTCCAAATCTGATGTTCTTTCATTTTGGCTGCCTTCTCATAGCAGTGTTGATAAAAGGTGAAGCCTGCTTTACATGCTTAGAGTCACACGACCAGGCTCTCACAGAAGAGCCCTTAGAAACCATGGAGTTCTGAACACCTCATTTTGTACATGGGGAAATGGATGTTAGAGGTGAAGTATTTTACCTGCTGGTACGAGACTTCCCACCTCCCACCTGGTAGACCTTCTGCCTTGCTTGTGTTCTGCAATTTTCCATAGTTTGTACATTTCAGAAGTGTGTGTGTGTGAGAGAGAGAGAGAGAGAGACAGAGAGACAGAGACAGAGACAGAGAGACAGAGAGAGAGAGACAGAGAGAGAAGGAGAAAGAGACAGAGAGAAGGAGAAAGAGAGAGAGACAGACAGAGATGAAGATAGACAGACGGAGCATAGATAGAGAGGGAAGAGAGATGAGAGAGATGAGAGAGAGAGAGAGAGAGAGACAGGCAGGCAGACAGATGGGGCATGGAGAGACAGAGACAGACAGACACAGGCAAGCAGATAGATGTGGTGGGGGAGATAGAGAGACAGAGATAGAGAGAAAGAGGGAGGGAGAGGGGGAGGGAGATGAGGGGAATTTAGTACCTTTTTTGAGGTACCCCTCCCCCCCAGATCAGGGCATCTTATGCAATAGATTAATAAGTGCAGAATACCTTCAGACGGCCTCCTGGTCAGAGGTTTAAGCTTTGACCAGGCATGGAGCTGGGATTTTATGTCTCTGAGCAGGGTGTACGGATGCCTCTGATAGAGGACTCCCACCCCACCCCCATATTGATCCTTTAATGCTTATATCTCATCTTCTTTCTTACTTTCATTTAGCAAAGTATAGCCAACAATAGGGTGTTTTTTTCTGTTTATTTTCAATTAGTAAGCATTTCTTTTTGTTTCCTCTATACCAATTGAAAGAATAAAAAAAGAAAGAAAGAAAATCCTCATAACATATATGCATAGTTAAAAACCAAACACATCCTTTGGCCAGGTCCAGAAATGTATGTCTCATTCTGTACCCTGAGACCACCACCCTCTGGCAGGAGGTAGGAAGCAGGTACCATTCCCATCCTCTGCAATTATAATTGATTGTTTCACTCATCGGAGTTCTCAGGTCTTTCAACGCTGGTTTTCTCTGTAATGTCATTACAACAGTGTCTTCTGTAATTTATAGCTTCTTCCAGTCTGTGATAGTTTCCTTGAGTGCCGGCAAAATTATATTAGAATAATAATAGATATATTTTTTAAAAGACTGGTCTCCCTGTCTCTCCCCAGCTGGAAGCATAGAGGCCCTCTCCACCCATCAGCTCAGGGGCTCCCACCTGTTCTCTTTCCAGTCCAGGTTCTGTTTTTAAGCTTATTCTATCATACTTAACACGCCAGAGGTTCTGAGGGCCACCCACAGGCTTACTCTCTAGAATATGATGGTGCTGTCTCTCCGGGTCTAATAATAATAACTAACTCTTTCCATGTCTGGAATGCTCTATAAAGCCCTTTCTGTTTTCTCTGTTTCACCAAGAAGGAAACTGAGGCTCAGAAAGGGAGAAATGTCTTGGCCAAGGTCATGAAACTATTGACTTTTGGAGCCAGAATCCCAACCATAGCTCCTCTTCTGACTGCAAGTCTGGCCTTTGTGCCGCACCAAGCTGCCTCCTAATTTAATATTAAACACACCCTCGGGAGCTTACTCCAAGCTGTTGTTAGCAACACAGAAGGAGCTTAAGGTTTGAATTGTAATAAAGTGGGTGGTTTGAATGGGCTGTGGTCCCAGAGCTCTCTGTTCAGAGCGAGTGGTTCAAGGTGTGGAGAGTAAGTCAGGGGCCAGCCAGCATGTGGTCTATGGGGCAATACTCTGCTTTCTGGGTTACTTCGGGCCAGGAGCAGCTATCTGGGAAGCCGCTACAGGACAAGTGGGCTCTATTTCCCCTTCCTTACCAGGTGTCTGAGCCAACGAATTAAGGCTAGCCAAACAAAACAACAGATATTCAGAGGAGCCCAGATTCTCTGTAGACTTTCTCTAGTTTGTTTGTACATGGTTGTTTGCCTGTTGTTTCTTCCATTAGATTGGAAGCCTTTTGAGGGCAGGGACTCTCTTTTGCCCTTTTGAGTATCCCCAGAGCTTAGCACAGTGCCTGGCACATAGTAGGTTCTTAATGAATTTTTATTGACTGACTGACTGATTGTGCTAAAGGAACCTCAGTAGTAGTAGTAGTAGTAGTAGTAGTAGTAGTAGTAACAATCCCCCACCCCACCCCCATGTGATTGATTTCACCTACCTGGCCTTTGCTTCTCAGTGAATTGAAAGGAGTTGGGCTGAATGATTTTAGAAATCCTTATGGCGCTGAATCCTACCTTCTCACTCCACTTTAGAGCCCCAAAGGCATAGCTCTTCTTGATGGCCACTCTCCTCAAGCTTTGAAAAATAATGCTCCAAAGAGCATTCTTCTTGTGACCTGTTCCAACAATCTGTTTGGAAAGTGTGAACTTGCTTCTTCCCTAAGATCTTACAAAGCCCCATTCCCCAGAATCCTGGAAAACCAGAAGATTGCTCTCAGTGATCCCTTCTGTCTCAGAAACGTGTGAACTTAGGGCTGCAAAGTACTTGCCCATTGATGATGCAACATCTTGTCTCTTTTTTCCCCTTCTTATTTGTAGAGTGAGTCCTTGTTCCATACAGGTTGGACTAGATGTCCGATGAGACAGTTCATTACAGAGGAAAGAACATCATTCGTGTATTAGAAGACCTGCTTTTAAAGCTTCCCCCATATTCATATGACCTTGGACAACTCATTTAGTCTTTCTCGGTCTCATTTCCCCTCTGTGTAAAATGAAGGGGCTGGATTAGTTGACCTCTGAGGACCCCTCTGACTCCCGATCTATGATGCTAATAATTCCTTCCAACAGCATTGTTCTGGGGTTCTATGAGTTCGGAATTCCCCCACCACCCGAGTTGGTTGGATCTTTAGTGAACATCTCCTTCCAGCCCTTTGTTCAGCTAATAGGGGAACTGAAGCCCAGAATGGGGAAGAAGTGTCCCCCTCCCCAGCAGTCTGTTCTGTACTATTTAAAAGAACTAATTGAAATGAAAACCGTCAACATCGATTTAGTAACCAGCTACTTAATCACGATCATAGCATGTGTTTCTGTAGTGCTGTTAGCTTCACGTGCCTTATTTCATTTGAGTCTCTCAAATATGTGTTATCTGGAGACCTGGGGGTTCTCTCCAATGCTGGAGATGTAACCTTCCCTGCCAGCCAGTTCTCTTCACCTGTTTCTCCATCAGTGGGTATCCTCTCTTTCTCCTGCCATTTGATCCTGGGTAGAAGAGAGAAAAACCTTTAAGCATTAGACTCTAATTTTAAAGCATAGGCTATGCTAGGAGCTCCCCATCTCTGGGGGTCTTTCAGGGCAGGCTGGACTGGCGGGAGGTCATAAGATTGTGAGTAGAGAGGGACCATAGGAAACAACCTCCTGTTTTTTTTCAGATGAGGAAACTGATGTTCAGATTTAGCAGGACCAGAGGAGAATGGGCTTGTTCAAGGTCACTTAGGGAATTAGAGCTGGAATTTGGGCTCTAGTCATCTACCTCCAAAAGCAAGGCTCTTCTTTCTACTGCAAGCTGATTGCTGCTTGGGTAGGGTTTGGCCTGGACACCCCTGAGGGGCCTCCAGGCTCTGGGAGTCTGTGTGTCTGTTCAGTGAAGCCAGACTTTGTTCCTGACCAGGAAGGTCTCTGACTTACAGAGGCCTATGTGGGATGGCGACTGTGCCCAGCTTGGTACAAGGAGGCACCTCAGCCATGGGGTGGGGGCTGGCTTGGGGAGAGAGTACAGGACTGAGGCTTTGCTTTGCTCTTGAGGAAGTGAGGTTCTCTTCTTTGTTATGCCTGTGAAACACTGAGCAAGGATTGAGCAAAATTGAGTGTCACCCCCTTTCCTGGACTCTGGGGGCTATTTGTTTCCTGGCCCAGGGCTTTCACATTTACCTCTTGATCCCTGTTGCTTGCTCATGAATAAATGAAGAGGGAAAAAAACCCATTTCTTAAGTATTTACTATGTGTCACATACTCTTCAGCAGGGTTAGCATCCAGCTAAGAGAAGAGGGGTAACACACACAGAGACAGAAGAAAGAGAGAAATTGAGAAAGAGAGACAGATGGATGGATGCAGAGAGAGACAGACAGTCAGAGATAGAGACAAAGAGAGGTATTGACAGACACTGGAGAGAGATGGAGAGAAAGACAGAGAGAAAAAGAAAAAAGAGATTGAGACAGAGACAGAGGTAGACAGACAAGGACAGCCAAAAAAAAGGAAAGACAGAGTTTGAGACAGACAGAAAGACCAAGAGGGAGACAAAGAGAAAGACAGACAGAAAAAGAGACAGAGAAATTGAGGCAGAGACCAAGAGAGGGACAGAGAGGCAGACAAAGAAAGAGAAAGACAGTCAGAAAAAAAGAGGCAGAGAGACAGACATAGTTCTGCCATGCCCAGACAGAATGACATGTGCCCAAGAAGGAAGATTGGAAACAGGTTCAAGAGTTTGGATTTACTTGTCTACCCCTAAAAGCTGTTAGCTAGGTAGCAGTGGTGACCTTTCTGGTCTAACCAAGGTGTGGGATTCATGGCTGTTGCATTCAGTCTACTTTTATAGTCACATTAGCTTCTAAGCTCATAGAATCATCCATCTCCAGCGAGGAGATGAGCAAACTGAAGGCCAGAGGGTTCAAATGACTTAATTAAGGTCATCAAAAGCCAGGATTCCTGCTTGGCTTCTTAGCTCCCTAGTTCCCTGCATGTTGCACTGGGGTGACACCTTCGGAAACATTTTTCCAAGACCCAAATCTGAAGTGTGAGCCAGGGTTACTTTGCACCAAAGAGCATCCAGTCTGTCAGTCCTCTGGGTAGCCCATGAGTCCCTGGATTGAGATTTCAAACAGAAGCAATTGCCCAGACTCAGTTCCTCTCCTCATGACCTCCCAGCAGCCTCCATGCAGCCTGTGCTGGGCCCTCTGCATTCCTTGTAGCCACAGGTGTTCCTCCAGACACTTTTCCCCAGACCTGTCCTTGCCTTTCAGCAGCTGCAGGGCAGGGCAGGGCTGGGCCAGGCTGGGAGTTTGCCTCTGCCCTCAGTAGTTCTGAGATTCTGACTTGGCTGTGCACACCTGCCAGCCTTCCCTTTGAAGGCACGAGTTTCTCTACTCACTCCATGTTAATTAAAAGTGCTCCAAAGAATAGGGCATTTAATTACCGGTTTTAATGGATGGTTAAGATTCTTCATTTTTTCCCCTCTTTGTTTAGTAAAGGGGATCACAGAAAGGGACATTTATTTCTTCTTATTAAATACTTATAAATAATAGTTGATGCTGATAAGACCACAGATTTAGAGCTCAAAGTGTTCTTAGAGGCCATCTAGACTAATCCATTTCTTTTACTTGTGGAGAAACTGAGGCCCAGGGAACTCAAAGGTCTTGTTCAAGGTCAAATAGATAGTACTTGGCAAAACTGGGATTCAAGCCCTTATCTGCTGACCTTTAAATCCCTGCTGCTTCCTGACACATCGTTGCCTGTGTTCAAGGTCATCTGACTTGGTATCTTCTCTTCTCTGCCCCCCTTCCCCAAACTACTCTTTTCTTTCTCAAATTACTGACCTTGGGCACTTTACAATTTGTTTATGCGTGTTCTACCTGGATCAGGAATTCTTAATCTAGGAAATAAGAACTTTAAAATATATATAAAACTGCATCCCAATATAATTGGTTTCCTTTGAAATCTGATGTATTTTATTTTATGCATTTAAGAACTTTATTCTGAGAAGGGGTCCCTAATCTCCATCAGACTGCCAAGGGGTGGGGTGGGATCCAGCTTAAGAACCCTAGTCTTAGAGAACCAAATTGGGAGCCACAGGACCAGAGATCCAATTCCAGCCCTGTCATTTACTCCTTGTGTGACCACGGACAACTCCCTTTCACTTTCTGCTCCTCTGCTTCCTCCTCTGTACAATGAGGGTCTTAGACCCTTATTGTGAGTGATGACCCTTCTGGCTCCAGATCTGTGATCCTAGGCAGGGCATATATCCCTATGCCAGTGACAATGAGAAAGATGATAATAACTCCCAAGTCTATAATGCTTGCTTTTTTCTTTTCTTTTCTTTTTTTTTTTTGAGCAATTGGGATTACACAGCTAGCAAGTGTCTGGGGTCAAATTTGAACTCAGGTCCTCCTGACTCCAGGGCTGGTGGTCTGTCTACTGTGCCACCTACTTACCCCTGTACTGCTTTGTAAAAACTTTTTTTCACAGTTAGTTTGTGAGGTGGGTTGGGCAGCAATGATCACCCCAATTTTGCTGAGGATCAGAGAACTCTCACAGTCCCATAGTTAGTAAGCTTCAGATCTGGGGTTTGAACCCCAGGGCTCCAATGCTTTTTCCAAGATACCACATTGCTTTGCCTTGATAATGAGTTTTTTATTGGTGATGTCATGGATTCTTGGAAGGGGACAGGATGCTGGCTTTCTGGTTTGTTTTTTAGAATCTCTGCACCTCCCCTGTCCTCTCTCTCTCTCTCTCTTTCTCTCTCTCTCCCCCTCCCTCCCTCTCTCTCTCTCCCTCCTTCCTTCTTCTCTCCTCTCCCTCCTTTTATCGGTAGAATCCCCCCTCCCACAGCACATAGCAATAAACATAGTTCTGTGCATGTTGTAGGACTCAGTTGCTGAATTGAATATAAGTTTCAATTGTTTGGTTTTAACCCTTTCTACAAAAAGATGATAAGGGCAGGGAAGGATTATTGTTGGCCTCACTAATACAGATTTGTCAAATGCTTTTGGAGCAGGAAATGATAACATAGAGCAGCTAGGTGGCTCAGTGGATAGAGCACTGGGCTTACAACCAGAAAGATTCATCTTCCTGAGTTGAAATCTCAGCCTGAGGCACTTATTAGCTGTGTGATCCTGGGCAAGTCACCTAAACCTGTTGGCCTCAGTTTCCCCATCTGTAAAAAGAGCTGGAGAAGGAGATGGCAAACCACTCCAGTATCTCTGCCAAGAAAATCCCAAATGGGGTCACAAGACTTGGATATGACTGAACATCAACAACAGGTTACAACATCCCTGAGCCTCAGATCCCTCACCTCCAAAACAGGGTTAATCATGCTGATACCACCCTCCCACAGGGTTGTTTGGAAGAAAGAGCTTTACCGACCTTAGAGCATCATAGAAATGGGATGTAGAACACTAAGATGGGCAACAGTCAGGTGCGGAGTTGCATGAAACGGGGGCTTGTTTATTGCAAACCTTCCTCAGAATCTCTGCTGGCCCATGGGCTATTTGTCAAGTGTTCCCAGGCAGTACCAGCCACAGTGCCTTGTGCTAGGCATTATTACCAAAGAGCTCTTTGTTCAAGCCCCAGTTTTTGTGGCCTGTGTGACCCCGGCTAAGTTGCTTCCCCTGTCTAGGTCTTGGTTTCTTCATCTATAAAAAGGACGCTGGTCTAGAATAGATGAACTTGTGAGGCTCCCTTCCAATTCTTAATTTCTGTGATCCTTCTTGCTGTCTCAGAACAGGGTTTGCAGTTGGATCTGTGATTTCCTTAGCATGGGGAACTCCCAGTGTGAAAAACTTCTAGATTTTTCAGAAGATAGGCTCATCCTCTAATTTATAAGCTTAATTGCCCTGGGGTTAAGGGATCTTCTCACATTCATACACCTCATTTTGTTAGGGCAAGACTTCCCTGGCTCCAAGGCTAGCTCTCTATCTGGTAGCCCATGGGAGATGGTGTGATTCATTGGAAAGAAGACTGGATTTAAAACCAGGGGATCTGGATTTGAATCCCAGCTCTGCCATTTATCGGAGGTATGGTCAAGACTCTTCACCCCTATGTGCCTCAGTTTCCTCCATTGTAAATGAGGGGGTTGGACTCATGGCTTCTACGGATCCTTTCAACTCTCCATCTATTATTCTATGATTCATACTGACTCTCGTTAGTCTTCTTCATTAATTTTTATGAATGAATTCAGAGGTGCCAGTGGTAACTCCTTTAGCTCAGTATCACCATTGGCTTACTGGCTGTGGTGATGAGGAGGTTGGTGATGACCTCTGAAAGGAGAGGGATGCTTTGAAATCTGGGGGTGAGGAATGAATGAATGGGAGGAAAGCACAGGACTGGGAGACAGATGGTGATTTGGTCCATTACTTGTTCTGTGGACTTCATTAAGATCTTTCTCTTCTTTAGGCTCCTAATGAGGCTAGACTAAATGATCTCTAAGAAAGCAGGGACAGAGATGTGGCTCTGACATCAGTCAAAGGTTCTAAGCACTAAAGCTGTCCCAGAGTAGAATGGGCTGCCTTGGGAGGGAGGGGGCTTCTCTGATTAGATGGCCATTTGTCATTAGATGTTTTGAATTATAGAGAGGATTATTGTTCAAGTTTGGGACTGGACTAGATGGTGTCTGAGAATCTAAGATTCTCTGGCTCTCTATGGAAGAGTCACTGAACTTGGTGGGAATCAAGCATCCCATTCTAGGTCAGGCTCTGCCATATAAATGGTAGACTACTAGACAGGTGACAGTTATCATGGTTCCTGTTTCTCTAGCACTTTAAGATTTGCAGAGTCCTTTTTTCACAAAAACCCTCTGAGGTAAATAGTGCAAAGATTATTGTGACCATTTACAGATAAGGAAACTGAGGCTGGAAGGGGATGTGACTTGTCCAAAGGAACAGACACACAGCAAGTGGCTGAACCTTGATCTGCAGCCAGGCTTCTCCTGTCTTCAGGTCTAGCAGGCTTTCTTTTTCAAGTTTGGGGTGATCCACGGTTAGCCACAACAATGCATCTCTAACATGTTAGGAGCAGCACCGTGACTTCATGCAATCCCCTTCCTCCTGCTGCTTGTTCTGGCTTTAATTGCTTGGGAACTTTTCAGTTGTCCTGATTTGGAAAATGTGTTGCAATCTGTGCAACGTATGCAGAAAAACCTCTGCCAGAAGAGATGCACAGCTGGGCAGGGAAGGAAGTGTTTGCTGAGGACAAGCGGTCTTCACTCTCCTCCTCCTCCTTCTCCTCCTCCTCCTCCTCCTCTTCCTCCTCCTCTTCCCCTTTTTCCTTTCCTCTCCTTTTGCTCTTCTTTCTTTCTCTCAGTTTCTCTTTCTTCTTTTTCTTTTTTCTTCTTTTTCTTCTCTTCCTTTTCCTCCCTCTCTTTTTCTTTCTCCTTCCTTCCGTCCTCTTCCTCTCCTTTTTCTCTCACCTTCCTTGTTGCTTCTCCCTCTCTTCTCTCCTTTACTTTCATTTCCCCCCTCTTCCCTCTTTTCTCTCTTCCTTTTCTTCTTCCTCTCTCTCTTCTCTCCTCCTTCCTTCTATTCCTCTTCTCACCTTTCCCTCTGTTCCTTCCTCCCAATTATTTACCCAAGTAGTTTTTTTCCCCATTGGGAAAAAAAAGGTTAGATGTAGAATACAGTAGGTTATTCTGTTCACTGACAGTTTTCACAGCAAGCACATTGAGTTGTGACTCACAAGACTTCCCGGCTGTAACTGTGATTGATATGAAACACTCTGTTAATGGTAACAAACAACAACAACATCTCCCCCAGCCTAGTGGACATCTGGAACTAGATGTCCCACAGATGTCTTAACTGAATATGTCCAAACGAGGCTCTCCTCTTTCCTCCCAAACTCTTCCCTTCTTCCTGACTTTCCTGCCACGGCTGAGGCTCCGCCGTCCTTCCAGTAACCAGGTTGTGTCATCCTGACCCCTTCCTTCTTTCGTGCCCACCCCACCCCCATAGCCAGTCTGCTGCCAAGTCCTGCCGATTTCACCTTCATGGCATCTCTTGTGTATACGCCTTCTCTCATCTGCCACCTCCACGGCCTTGTCACTACACTGGCCACTGGGGCAGCCTTCTGGTCTGCCTCTGCTTCTAGTCTGTCTGTACCTTCAGCCACCCTCCACTCCCTCGTCATATTGATCTTCCTAAAGCATAGGTCTGACCACGTCACATTCACCCCCATTCAGTAAACTGGTGGTTCCCCATCACCCCGAGGATCAAATAGAAAATGCTTGTTGACTGCCTAAAATCCTGTTTGGCTCTGAAAGCCCTTTATAACCCAGTCCCCTCCTACCTTTGCAGCCCTTACGTCCTTCTCTCCCCTACACACTCTGGGATCCGGTGACACTGATTTCCTTGTTCTTCCTTGAACTTGGGCCTCCATCTCCTGACTCTGGACCTGTCCTCCATGCCTGGAATGCTCTCCCTCCTCATCTCTCCCTCCTGGCTTCCCTTAAATCCCATCTAAAATCCTACCTTCTTCAACAGTTTACCCAAGTACTGCTCCCCCCTCCACATTGTGAAGATTTCTTATTTATTCTATCTCTAGCTTGTTTGTACATAATTATTTGCTTCTTGTCTCTCCTTCATTAGACTATGAACTCCTTGAGGGTAGGGACTGTCTTTCACCTTTCTTTGTAGCCTCAGAGCTTGGCATGCAGTAGGTGTTTAACAAATGCTTGCTGGCTAAATAATAACAGTTCACATTTCTGTAAGATTTTATGGTTACTGGCTGCCACATGTAAGCTTTAGAACTTAATAAGCCTGTTCTAGAACTTAACATGCCAGCCTTATGAGATAAGGATTTCTGGTTATCTCCATTTTCCAGATGAGCAGGCTGGGGGTTCAGAGAGACAGGCAGGGCTTTGCCCAAGGTTGCACACCTGCTGATAATAATAACTCTTGTTCATCCAGCACTTAGATAAAGTTTTCTCAGTCCCACTGGTCAGTGATGGTGAAGACATAACAATGATGACCATAGACAATATTTCTATGGCACTTTAATGTTTTCAGAGGCTCTTTACATATGTATTCTATATGTTAACCTATGTAAATTTACACATAATGGGGCAGCCAGGTGGTGCAGTGGATACAGTGCCGGATCTGGAGTCAAGAAGACTCAGCTTTATGAGTTTAAACCTGGCCTCAGACACTTACTGTGTCTGACCCTGGACAAATCACTTAATCTGTTTGCCTTAGTTTCCTCATCTGTAAAATGATCTAGAGAAGGAAATGGCAAACCATTCCAGTATCTTTGCCAAGAAAACTCCAAATGGGGTCACAAAGAGTCGGACACGACTGAAACAGTTCAACAACAACAATTGCATATTTTAATTTCCCTCATCTGATCCACACCACAACCCTGTGAGGTTATTTCTCTTCCATTTTACAGGTGAGGAAACTGAGGCTCTTAGAGATTAAGGGAATTTTTTGGTCCAAGATCATTCAGCTAAGAAGTGCCTGAGGCAAGATTTGACCTCAGATTTTCCTGACTCCAAGTCTAGTTCTCTCTCCCACTCCCTTTTACTGAAATTAAAGTGACTCAGGTGGCTAGGTGGCACAGTGAATAGAGCACCGGCCCTGGAATCAGGAGGACCTGAGTTAAAATTTGACCTCAGACACTTAACACAAAAACCAGCTGTGTGACTTTGGGCAAGTCACTTAACCCCAATTGCCCTACTTTCCCCCTCTCTGAAAAGCAAAAATATATGAATAAATGAAGGAAAAGAAAGAAAGAAAGAGAGAAAGAGAGACTCTCCCTGGGTTGTAGATACATGGCTGGTAAGTGAAGAGGCTAGGTTTTGAACCTGGTCTCCTGGCTTTAAATTCAGTGCTCTTCCTATCCTACCTGCTGCTACTGAGTGGCCAGCAAGAATCCAGATTTCCTGACGTCTTACCCAGCTGCTTTCTTCTGTGTCCCACATGCATGCGCTCTCTCCCTCTCTGGATTAATAGAGATACAGATCAACTTGGGCCTTCATCCCAGACATAAAAATACTACAAAGCTTTGTTTTTTGAAAAGGAAGGAGACCTTGGGAATTGAGTAGATAAGAGCTGTGATGTTTTAAGCCACATGTCCAATGGAATGAGTTGCCAACTTTAAAACAAAACATTTTCCCCTCACACCCTCACCCCTCTGCCCTGTCACTACACACATACACCCAAACAGAGAGCCTGGTTGCTTGGGAAATGGGGAAAGTGTCTGCTTCTGGGAAGGGAGGCACCTGCTCATTTAATTTTATCTGTTCCCATGTAAATAAGGTTCTTAAGAATTTCCATCTCAGTTCCTTGGGGTCAGGGCATCCCAGACTTTATTGTTCCCTGCTGTGGGGAAATTGAATTCATTGCTAAGAATAGAACTTTCAACTTCTTGGTCATTCAAGGAAACTCTGAGACTGAACTTGGGTCCCTTTGCAAAGCCTGTTCTGCCCCTGCTGAGAACCTGGCCAGGAGGGGAAAGCTGGGGAGACAGAGCAACTTATTGGACTTTCTGGAGAGTTGAATTAACAAATGCACTGTCTGAGCTTTTGAGCCAAAGAACTGGGTTTTCCTCCTAATGATTTGAACGTGTCTGGGACAATGGACATTGTTGCCTGGAATCATGCAGATAATTCTCATGGTGCTCCACCCTTCTGTGTCTGGTCCAGGTGCCTTGGGGAGAGCCTCATACTGCTGGGAGTTGAGACCTGGGTCCTAGGTGTAGCTCTGGTAGCTGGGTGACCTTGAACAACACTGTTCCATTTTTGGAAGTCATTTTCCTATTTGCATAATAATAGCATTGGAAATTATCTCCAAGGGCCTTCCCAGCTCTAGAATTCTCTGTTCTAAAGCTTCTCTCAGTTCTGGCATTTCATGTTCTAAAGGTCCTCCTGGCTCTGGAGTTTATGTGCCAAGGGCCCAGCTTCTGACTGACATTCTGTGTTCTAAGGGCCCTCCTAGTCCTGACATTCTGTATTCTAAGGGCCTTCCCAGCTCTGACATTCTGTGTTCTAAGGGCCCTTCCAGCTCTGACATTCTGTGTTCTTTGTTTTAAAATTCCTTCTTGTGTTTTATTAATAAGTCCAAGAGATAGCTTGGCATAGTGGATAGAGTGTCCTGACTCTTATCCAGAAAGACCTAGGTTCAAGTCCCATGTCAGACATACACTAGCTGTGTGACCAGTGTCAAAAGCTTGGAAAGGGCCAATGCACTGGGCAGTGTCAAATGCTTTGGTCTATTCCAAGCCTTTGACTACTCTCTACCTGTATAACTTGAGGGATCAATGTTGTTGGAAGTGCCAAACAAGGTCCAACCAAGTCAAGCCCATAGTATAAATGCTTGGGAAGTCCAGTGTACCTACAGTTTCTGCTCTGAGAATTTTGTAGGAAAAAGCCCAGATTTGGGGGGGTTTTATATTTTCCATCTTCTTCAACTCTGTGGGATCACAGGGAGCCAGCTGGTCATTTGCAAATGCTGTCTGTCCTTGGCCTCCCCTGGGCCAAACTATACATGGAGAAGCTTTCAGCTTGGGGGGAGGTTGGGGGTGGGAGTGGGAGGGGAGACATTCCAGAATCTTTTCCAGACTCTGTATGGACTTTTGCCCCTTGATCGGCACGTGCGCAGCTCTGAAGCCTCATCCTGTGATCTGGCTGGCTGCCATGGCTTTCCGCTGTCTCTGGGTCTCTGCAGTAGGGGTCGTTGAGATGGGTCATCAACTTTCTGAGTACTCTGCTCCTTCTGCCCCCAAGGCCTTATAGGCTCACAGCTTCAGCTATGCTCCTCTCAGTTCTCCTGTGTGTGTGTGTGTGTGTGTGTGTGTGTGTGTGTGTGTGTGTGTGTTTGTGTGTTTTTGTACTATGAGGATGCAACCTGGGTGTCCTCCATAAAGACCAGGGACCATCTCAATTATCTGAGTCATGGAGGGAGGGAGAATCTTTGTAGTTTAAAAAAAAGAGAATTTTAAATATTTTCATTTTGAATGATATATGGTTTGGCTTAAGGATGGATACTGAGCCCTGAGATTTAACTTTCAATCTAAATAACAAATAATTAGGCTAAGAGATGGTGTTTGCAGGACTGACTGCAGGATCCTTGTTTTAGAGCCAGAAGATGCCTTAAAACCATCTAGTCTAATCCCCCCCCCAGTTTATTTTTTAAACAGATAATAGGATTTTAGAATTGGCAAGGACCTAAAAGATCATGGGATTGTAGATTTAGAGCTAGAAGACATCTCAGAGGAAATCTAGTTCAGTCTCTTTAATTTAAAGATGAAGAAAAAAAAAGAAAATTAAAAAAAAAAGATGAAGGGTCTACTTAGTGTCTTCCCTGGTAAAGGAGTGAAGGAAGGAAATGAGCATTTATTAGGTCCCTACTAAGCACTTTACAGCTATTCCATTTGATACTCACAAATCCCCTGGAGGTAGGTACTCTTATTATCCCCATTTTGGGAAACTGAGGCCAGGAGAGGTTAGTGACTTGACCAGGATTAAGCCCCTTGTAAGTAAGTACCTGAGGTAGGATTCTAATTCAGGTCTTGCCTCCAGGCCTGTTGCTGTATCCACTGTGTCATCCAGTTGCCCAGGAAAAGAGAAGGCAGCCTTACTTTTAGCTTCTTTCCCTTCTCTGCTTTTTCCCAGACTGTGACATATGAGAGCTAGAGAGACATCATCGAGCACCCTCATTTTACTGTTAGAGACACCGAGGTGCAGAGTGGAAGGGAATGCACTCAAAGCCATGCTATGAAGAGGTAGCGGCATGGCTTATTGGAACTCACTATCTCCTCTTAGAACCCAGGCTTACTTCCCCATTACCGTGAGGCAAGGAGGGAAGGATGGCATTATTGGAGGCTCACATTTATATTTGGAGGTTTATGAAGGGCACCATGGCCCTATGGAAAGAAGGTTAGCTTTGGAATCTGATTAACATCTCAGCTCTGACACTTAGGACCAGCTGTGTAATGTCCAGCAGGTGACTTAACTTCTCTGATCTCAGTTCCTCATCTGTTAAATGAAGGGATTTGAATTGGCTACCCTTTTCAAGTCTCTTCCAGCTCTAAATTTATAACACTATTATCATCGCCCTCTCTCCCTCACAGGTGGGAAGTATCATTCTCTGTCTCTGTGTCTCTCTGTGTCTGTCTGTCTCTGTCTCTCTCTTCTCTTTCTTTCTCTGTCTCCCCCCCCTTTTCCCTTCTCTCTGTCTCTTTCCCCCTCTGTGTCTCTCTTTCCCCCGTCTCTCTCCTCCTTCTTTCTCTCTCTCCCCCTTTTCCTCTCTGTCTCCCTCTCTTTTTCTGTGTCTCTTTCTCTTTGTCTCTCTCTCTCTGTCTCTCTCTCCCTCCTTCTCACCAGCAGATGAGGAAACAGACAGGTTTGCTTAAAGTAACAAAGCTTGTAAATGTCAGAGGCAGGATTTGAACCCAGGCTGCTCCTGACTCCAAGTTCCTGATTACCACTCTTATGTTCTATAATTCTGCTCTCTAGCTGTGCTTAAACATCTCCTTCCAGGTAAAGTGTGAAGAGAAGTGAATTTGGGCTCAGACAGCCTGGGTTCCTGCCGGTTCCTTCCTTGTTGTATCACCACAGGCAAGCTAATTGCATCTCACTCAGCTACACATTGCTCATTTGTCAGATGAAAAGGTTGCCCTTTGAGAGGCTACAGGATGTAATAGAGAGAGTTCTGGGGCTTGGAATCCATCAGGAAGGAGAACCGACTCTGCCTCTCACTAGCTCTTTGATCACAAGTCTCCACTCCTCGGGGCCTCAGTTTCCCCATATGTAAAAAGAAGAGATTGAAGTAGATAACTTTTTAAAGATCCCTTCTGGCTCTAAATCTATAATACTATTTTTTAAAAAGTTCTGTTGATTTCTTTTGTGTTTTCTTTCCAACACTTTCTCCTTTGCAAAGAGAAGCCTCTATTGTAACAAAGAAACACAGTTCAACAAAAACCAAGTCTAGTGATACAGTGTGACAGTGTATACAACTGGCACTGGTTATCCCCCTATGAGGAGAAAACTGTGCTTTTATCATCTGAATTTTGAATGGATGTCCCTATTACCAGATAATCTCTAAGGTCCCTTTCAGCTCTTAAAATCCTCTGAGTTAACAAGTTCTTGTCCCCTATTGGTCCCATTTGGTGAGTAGAGAACAGCCCTTGAAGGCAGAAAGCACTGGGCTCCAGCCCACCTCTGGCAGTTGTTAGCTGTGTGACCCTGGGCAAGACACTTCTCCTCTCTGTATCAGAGCTGTTCTGAGACCAGAGGGTTTGCACTTGACCTTCATGGTCCCTGCAGGCTCAAAATCTAGGATGTCGTGAACTTTCATGACTCTGAAGTCTAGAGAACTCTGGAGAAGATTCTCAGCTCTGGCTTGGAATGTAACCTTTGCCTTGGCTCCTATTGTCTGGGGACACCAGGACTGGGAGGGTCTGTGGGCCTTGGTGTTTTCAATTAACTTCTTGCTTCTGTTGGTCTCTCTCTCTCTCTCTCTCTCTCTCTCTCTCTCTCTCTCTCTCTCTCTCGTATGTGTGTGTGTGTATGTGTGTGTGTATGAGTGTGTGTGTTTGAGAGAGAGAGAGAGATTGTTTTCACCAACCTGTCAAAGCCACGAGGATTGTTTTGTCTTGGACTTCTAAGGCACAGTCTCCTGTGGGGCATGTGAGGTTCATTTCTCCAAGGATGTTTGTGGTTGTGGAGGGAGGGTGGTAGGGACTCTGTGGCCTATGGAGCCCTAGGGCACATCCTGACTTTAGGGGCAGTGGTCTCTGAGAAGCTCACAGTGGAGACTCACTGACCCCAGCCACCCCAGATGCACAGAGTTCCATCCCAGAGCAGAGGCAGAACCTTTGGCCTGAGGATTTCAAAATGTTTGCCAACCGCACAGGCAGGGAAGACGAGCACCAGGAATCCCAGAGGCAGGGTAGCTGGGACTAGAACGAGGAAGCCTGAACTCATTCTGTGTCCTGATCACAGAGAAGCCACGTGTCAGGGAACAGAGAAATCCTGTGCCTGTAGCTGGGCCCAGAATCTGGCTTGGGCTTTTCTGTAATCAACCAGAGCAGTAGGAACTCTTCAGTTAGTGCCCTGGGGGGGGGGGGGGGGGCACAGAGATCATTATTGGTTTTATCACGTTTCCCATCTTTTTGATGGAGTTCAGATAGAAAGAGCCTGAAGACAAGTCACTATCGTGTTGTTATTCTTTTATATTTAGTGTTCTGCAGACTTGCACAAGGGGATATAATTATCATGACTATTATTGTTAATTAGCTCATGTTTCTGTAATGCTCCAACAATGCTTTGCTCTCAACCATCCCTTGAGGGGAGGAGGAAGGAACAAGCAATTATTAAGCACCACCTATGTGCTAAGCAGTTTACCAGGATAATTTCATTTACCCCCATTTCTACAGATAGGGACTGGATCTGTGATCTGTTGATATAGGGAACTCCCAGGTGAGGAAATTCCCTCTGCTAGTGCAAATTAATACCTTCTCTACAACTTATAGTCTTAGAGAGTTGCCTAGAGCATAGAGGGGTTAATTGCCTTGGGCAGGGTCGCATAGCTCGAGTAGAGGCTTGAGCCCAAGCCTTTCTGGCTCCAAGGCAATAGATATGCTGCCTGTCAGCCCCATTTCTTCAGATGAAGAAACAAAGTTCAGAGAGAAAAAAAAATGACATGTCCAGGGTCACATAGTTAATGTCAGCCCTAGGCTCCCTGCCCAGTGGTCTTCCCCCTTCCAATTCAATTGCCCTTAAGAACTTGGGGGAGCCAGGGAAGGAGACAAGTCGGTCCATCAGCAGCTCCCTTCTTATGTCCCTTCCCTACTTTCTTCATGTTTTTCACCTTACCCATAAGCTCCAGAAGGAAGAACTCAGCCTGGGAACCTGGGATATATCCTGGAGGAGATGGTGGTGCTTTTAGAATCTCGGAGTTGGGAGGGCCCTTCAAAGTCTTAACCTTTTAACCCCATTCTCTTGACAAGAACCTGGGCAAGTGATCAGAGGGTCATCTTCAGTGATGGGGAGCTCACTAATTCTTGCAGTCGCCCTGTTCCATTCTCAGAAGTTGTGATTATCTAGAGATTTTCCGTTAGGTTAAGCTATAATCTATCTCCTTTTCACTTTGGGAAGAGAATAAACATTTATTAAGCACCTACTGTGTGCCCAGTATTCTGCTAAGTGTTTTACAAATATCTCACTTGATCCTTATAACTATCCCCATCTTACAGTTGAGGAAACTGAGGCAGACAAGTTAAGGGTCACATAGCTATTAAGTGTCAGAGGCTGGATTTGAATGATTTGAATCCTGGTCTTCTAGACTTCAGTTCCAGCTGTCTATCTCCTTTGGACTTAGCTTTCCCCTTTGCAGTGGGCAGCTCAGAGATTTTTCCACATGAAAATCCACTCTATACTTGAATTCAGTGACCCACCTACTTCCCCCTTTGCTTAAGTATTCTCTGTAAGGGCCCTTCTAGCCCTCTGATTCTCATACAATATAACTTCCAGTCCCTTTCTCATCCTGGTCCCTGTCCTCTGACTATTCTCAGCTTATCAGTGTCCTTTCTAAAATGTGGCACCCCAAACTGAACACATTATTCCAGAGTACAGCAGGACTCTGACCTCCTTAGTCCTGCATTTTCCTGGTCTTGTAGCACTAGAATGCTTGCTTGTGTGACTAGGGTAAACTAGGAACTGAATGCCATTTGCAAATGTTCTCTACCCAAAATTTATCCGTAATCCCTATTTCATCTTGTGTGACTTTTGAGAAGGTGACAAAAGATAAGAGAATTGAAGATATGACTTGTTTTAGAAGTTTGAGATGATCAAGGAAGGCATGGCATTGGGCATGGTTCAGATGTTTGGAGAGCAGCTTTTGAAGAGTTCAGAGGTCCTATGGGCTGAGATTCTCAAAAGGAAGATGAACGTCTCTCATGAAGGAGACTGCTAGAGTAGTAGTGATAGAAAGAAAAGGGAAGAGAATAGGATTATGGCACATGGGAGACCTTTGATAGGATAGTGTACTGCAATGGAAAGAACCCTAGTCTTGACCTAGGAAAACTGAGGTTCAGGTCCTGAGTCAAACTATGTGTGTCTGGCAAGTCACCACTGAGACTGTTTCAGCTGGGATCTTCCTCTTAGCAGTGGTATGAGGGCAGCTGGGTTGGCCTGTGACTGTTACTGTCTTCCTAGCTTGTGTATAACAGCATGGGATAAGAGGAAAAGAGTCCAGGACTTAGAGTCAGGAGAGATCTGAGTTGAGTAAGAGTCAAAGATCTGACATGTATGACTTGTGCTGTCATGGACAAGTATTTTTTAACCTTTCTGAGCCTCTGTCCCCTCATCTGTAGCATTTCACAGTTGTTCACATGATGGAACAATATAAAGAAAGTGAAGTACTTTGTAAACTTTAAAGTGCTATATAAATATTAGTTGAGAATTATTTAAGGTGATGTTGTCCAGGGAGACTGGCATGGATGGACAGGGTACTCTCTGAGCTAAAGGGGTGGGGGTGGGGGGATACAAAAGAAGATAATGAGGATGCACAACAAAAGACAAATACGGAAATGGGTGTAATCCTTGAAGAACGGTACAGAGAAGCCTAAAGTCCTGAGCAAACAGAGGCTCATGAAGAATGCCGGAGAGAAGAAAGGATTTTAAGGCTTTGTTGGGAACAAGAAGGAGTAGAAAGGCACATGGGTGGTGTCTGTAGCAGGCAGGCTGCAATGGTAACAGATGGTAGGGGAAGCTGGGCCGCTCACTTCCTATTCTGAATCTTGTTTATTAAGCTCCACGAAGGGTAAAAAAACCAAACAAACATGGTTAAGGATTACAGTAACTGGAACTCAGTGCAGGTGAGGAGAGAGCAGGAGTGGGAGAAGCCCTTTGAAATGAGGCTCAGCCCCCAGGTTCAGGTGAGCTACATCCCAAGGCCCAAAAGATGGCCCAGATGGGATTTCTGAACTGAGGTCCAGAAACTGTGGACGGTAGGAGGTGTTTGGGATGTAGAGAATTTTTTAAGAGGGGAAACTGTGGATTCTAAAAACATAAATGTTACTTCATCCCTGACGAAATGCCAGAGTAGATTGTCAAATGAATAGTGGGCTTAGAAGGGGTGACAATGATTACTAGGAGCCAGCCTAGGTGTGATAAGAAGAAATAGCATGATAAGAAGAAATCGTACAAGATGAGCTTTCACTTTTTGGTCAGGATTACTGGATTGGTGTGTGAAAAGGGTCTGTTGGCACCCAATGTATCAGGATTACTACAGGACATTTGACAAAAATCTTTCAAAATATCCTTGTTGACAAAGTGGAAAGCTGTACATTGTGTGAAAGAAAGAGCAATGGATTTGTAGATGGTTGAAGAACAGACTAAAGGATGTTGATAAAGGTAGAAGGGTATATGCAAGTAGCTTTTTTTTTTAAATAAATTTATGTATTTATTTTTAGTTTTCAATATTCACTTCCATAAGATTTTGGGTTCCAAATTTTCTCCCCATCTCTCCCCCCTCCAAGACAGCATATAAATTGATATAGGCTCAACATGTTCATATTAAACCTATTTTCACATTAATCATGTTGTAAAGAATTAGAACCAATGTGAGGAATCATGAGAAAGAACACACACACACACACACAGCAAATAGTTGCTTCGATCTGCATTCAGGCTCCATAGTTCTTTTTCTGGATGTGGACAGCATTTTCCATGTTGAATCTTTTGGAGTTGTGCAAATAGCTCTAGAGTGATATGCCACAAGGCTTTACCCTGAGTCTTCCCCTGTTCAGATGAGGGCTGCTGCTGCTAGCTCTTGTTTGTAGAGGGTTTTGAGGTTTACAAAACATTTTGAAGAGTTCAGAGGTCCTATGGGCTGAGATTCTCAAAAGGAAGATGAACTTCTCTCATGAAAGGGACTGCTAGAGTAGTAGTGATAGAAAGAAAAGGGAAGAGAATAGGATTATGGTACATGGGAGACCTTTGATAGGATAGTGTGCTGCAGTGGAAAGAACCCTAGTCTTGACCTAGGAAAACTGAGGCATTATCTTATTTTTATCTTCGCAACAACCCTGGGAAGTAGTTGCTATTATTATGATACTCATTTTACAGATGAGGAAACTGAGGCAGACAGAAGTTAAGTGACTTGTCCAGGGTCACAGAACTAGTAAATGTCAGGGGCTGGATTTGAACTTGGGTCTTCATGACTCCAGGCCCAGGGCTCTAGCCACTCTGCCATCTATAGTGTGATTATTAGTTTTTTTCCTAGGACTTAGGGCTGGGAGGGATAATTGGTATGCTGGAGAAGAAAATCAGCATGTGGATGGGATTTCCATTTCACTGTGATAATTACATCTGTTAAGGAGGAATGAAAGTACCCTCTCATAATAGTGGCTAATAATGAATCACACCAGTTTTGCTACTTAGCACTCGGGAAAATGGTCCCCTAGTTTGCCTCTGTACCTTCCTGAAATGGAGGTAATATTCATTCACACTTAGAGTTTTCACGCTGGGGGAAAGGGCATTTCAGTCACAATTGCCTGTTTGAAGAGATTAGTGAAATGCAGGCTTTCATAGGATGCTAGCTAAAAAAAAAAAAAGTTTTAGGGCTAAAGAATTCAGGTGGCCCTGGTGTTCTCAAGGCAGGGTGATTTACCAGGTGGAGATTTGCTTTGGGAAAAATATGTGACCTTGTACAAATCACTTAACATCCCCAGGCCTTAGTTTCCTTATCTGCAAAATGATGAGGTTGAACTGGATGGCTTCTGGGTACCTTCTTGCTCCGAATCTCGGATCCTAAGTTGTGAAAGCTGTTTCGGGTTCAATCTGTTCTCTAAAGCAATCGAATACAAGTTGAATTGTCTATGGTATTTTGAATCATAGCTTTGGATTGAAAGCCTACATTAGTGTTCGTGTTTAAAGTTTCTGCCAATACTTTTTACATTTCTTCACCAGGTTTAGTTTTTCAAAGATTAACTTGAACCCCAAGACTGTCCTTTCAATATATATTTACTGAGTGCCTACTCTGTGCCTACCACTGTGTTTAAGCCCTGGAAATACAAAGAGAGACCACAAATAGCCCCTAGGTTTTGGAGCTCACAGTCTCATGGGGGAGACAACATGCAAAAGACCTACCTACAGACAAGATCCACAGAGAATGAATTGCAGATAATTGACAAAGGAAGACCCTGAGGACTGGGAAAGGCTTCTTGAAGAAGGTAGGCTTGAGCAAAGACTTCCAGGAGGTCAGAGAAGCCAGCCTCGGGCTTTAGAAATAATTAGTTTGTCTCTGGATCAGTTAGAAATGATTTCACTTGGTCTTTTAACCCAAGACTGGTATAAGACTCTTAGTTTCAAAACTTGGCGGGGGGGAGGGGGGGTAAGGGAGAGGCAGAAGCACATGCTTAGACCCCAGTATCAGAGCTGAAAGGGACCTTAGAACAATGTTGGAGGTGAAAATAGACTATCAGAGCTGGGTCAGACTTTAGAACAAATATGGTTCTGGTGAGTTGGGGTGAGGCACCTTAGAACAGAGAGTGTCAGAACTTGAGAAGGAACTTCGTCAGAGCTGAGGGCAAGTCTTTAAAGATCATCTAATCCAACTTCTTCATTCTCCAGATGAGAAAAGAGGCCCACAGAAGGGAAGGAATTTTCCGAGGATCATATAGATAGCTGAGTTGGGACTCAAAGTCAGGTCTTTTGCCTCCAAATCAGGCCTCTCTTCCCTCCACCACACTCCCCAGAGCACCCCATAGAAGCCAGCCCCAGACTGGGCCTAACACATCTGTGTACACACATCGGCTTCCAGACCTCTCTGTGTGGGCTGTGCTGACACTCAATGCATCGAATTTCCTTAAGGAGATGAAGACTCTCCCCTCTAGAATCAAATACAAAGTTCTCTGTTCAGCATTGAAAGCCCTGAACGATGTGGCTCCAGCCCACCTTTCCAGCCTGATTTCACATTACTTCCTTTCATACAGTCCAGTCCCGGCCAAACTGGCCAACTTGCTGGTCCCTGGAGTTAGCCTTCCATCAGCAAGTGGAAGGCCTTTCCATTTTATTTCGGTAATTACATCTGTTAAGGAGGAATGAAAGTACCCTCTCATAGTTGTGGCTAATAGTGAATCACACCAGTTTTGCTGCATAACATCTTAACAAAATGGTCCCTTAGTTTGACCCTGTACTTTCTTGAACTGGAGAGAGTATTCACATATTGGGTAATGTTGTCTGTCCTTTGTTCTCGAAGAAGACCATGACATCAGGAAGGTGATGCCATGAGTTGCAAGTGAATTAGATTTAAGTGAGGCAGGGCTGTGCAAGGTCAGTAGCCTCACTTTCTCTCCCACAGTCATCTGGGTTCAGTTCAAGATATAGATCAGGGTGACTAGAGATGGCCCCAATGCAGTGGGAGACCGTGGCCTTTTTAAGCTAAACCTTTCCCAGGTCTCAGTCCACATATTCTCTGCCTTGCACTGCGTTTGCACAAGTCTGCATGCCCTTCTCATCTGCACATCTCAGAATCCTTCCAGGCTCACCTCTTGTGTTAGAGGCAATTGGGAGGCCAGGCCTAGAGTTAGGAAGACCTGACTTCACATTTAGCCCCAGATACCTGCTGGCTGTGTGACCCTGGGCAAGCCATTTCACCTCTGTTTGCCTGTTTCTTCATCTGTCAGATGGAGATAATAATAGCATCTACCTGGAAGGGTTTTGTGAGGATCGAATGGGATAATAATTGTAAAATGCTTAGCACTGTTCCAGGCACACAGTAAGCTCTATATATGTCTTTGTGCTTTCTCTGCCCTCAAATTAGCCTGTTTTTTTTTAAATATCTGCTTACATATTTATTATCCCATCCGTGTATCTGAATATACAGTAGGTGTTTAATACATGCTTGTTGGTAGAGGCATCCTGCCCTGAAACACCACCTTTCCGAGAGACTTCTCTGAGTCGGGAAGGCTTGGAGCCAAGTCCCACCCAAAGCAGCTCTCTAACATTGTAAATAGCTGAACAGGTGCTGACCTGTGTTAGTAAAGGCTGTTTCCCCCCAGGAGTTCCCTATACCAATGAAATCATAGGTCAAGTTTGTTGGATTGGATTTGGGAGGCACACAGAGGAAGGAGCTGTAACACTGGGAGGCAGGAGCCTGGCGTGGTCCAGTGGAGGCAGGGCTTTGTTTGGAGCTCGAGGACCTGGCTTCACAGCCTAGTTCTTGTGCTTCCTAAGGGATCTTGGCCCTAGATTCTTGATCTGTGAAATGAGGGGCCCGGCCCAGATGGTCTCCAAGACCCATTCCTGTTCTAAATCCATGACCCTATCATCTTCTGCTCTTCTCTTCTTGGATGGCCCCGAACCAGACCTTTCAACTTCCCCTTTCAGCCTCAGCTTCCTCCCTTGTAGGATGGTGAATAACTGCTCGTATTTGAATTCAGCCCCTGGTACAGGTCACCAGTGCTAACGGCAGTGAGGACTACCCTATAGAGGTGCTATAGAAAACCCACGCAGTCCCACCCCTTAATCTAGCGGAGGAGAAATTTGGAATCCAGAGAGGGAAGGAGTCAGCTCCTCGGCCGGAACTCGAACCCAGGTCCGTTGCTCCTTTTGTATGGGTGGGTTGGTTCTTTCTCACGCACCCCCCAGGACTCCGGGCGCCGGGTGCTGCAGGTTGCGGCTTCATTGTCCGCTGATAGGAAGTGCGATCGTCTGCACTGGGGCAGACTCTTGGAGGGTGCCCCCTCCCGAAGGGGGCAGTGTTGAGGTCTGAGCGCCTGGGCCTGGGGCGGGCCGCTGATGCCCTGCGCGCCCCGGCGGGCTCTCGGGGCAGCCAGCTCGGCCAGCGCGGGGTTAAGCTGGGGCTGCTCCCTCCGCCCCGCGGGGCGCTCAGTGGCTCCGGGCTCCAGGCCCTGCTGGCATTGGCTCCGGGGGAGGGCGGTTCTCCGGCCGGCGGTCTTTCCCGGCCTGGATCCGGGAGGTTGTGGACCGGACAGAGCAGGCGAGGAGAGTAGGGGTGGAGAGAGAAGAGAAGAGAGCGGGGCTTACGCAGCTCAGCCTCTGGGACAGCGGTGGCGGGGTGGGGGAGGCTCTGCTTACAGCCTGGGCCGCAGCGCCAGCTCGAGAGCCAGCCTCTCTGCCCTCTGCGCTCTCCCGGGTGGGCAGAGAAGTAGGACCTTTCTCCTTGAGGTCTGGCTCTGGTCCTATCTTCTCGCCCCTGCTCTGTCCTGGCTGGATGGGTCCCTTCCTGACCTCTTTCAGGAGGGTTTGGGTATACCTGCTCGGTACAGGATCTTGGTCAGGTCCTGATCCCCTCACCCCCCTTCCAAATACAGTGTGGGTAACTGCAGGTTCAGGGGGTGGCATGGAGCTTAAGGTGGAGAAAAGAAACCCATGCAGGTCTTTGAAATCCCAGGTGTTCACCTCTGCTTCCTAATCCCTCAAACGACTCCCACCCGAGCGGTTTTCCTTCCCGTCTTCTCCCTTCTTTCTCTTTCCCTCCCTGCTCTCTTACTCCCTTCTCCTCTCCACTTTTCTTCTTGAGATCATAGACTGAGCTCTGTAAGGGACCTCCGGGGTGATTTAAGCCACACTCCTCATTCATAGAGGAGGTCCAGCAAGGTCAAGTGACTTGCACGACGTCTCTTGGCAGCCCCTGAGATTCTAGCCAAGGTCGCATAGGGTGATGCCACAGCCACAGCAACTGCTGCCTTTCTGTTCTTCCCTTTACCTCTTCAGCTTTTCTTCCTCCTTCCTGTAAGAGCAGTGACTCCAAGCCCCAGTTTCAACAACTTCTGTGTTTGCTGTCTTTTAGGAGTACTAAAGGAGAATGAAGCTCGTAGTGAATCTTTGGAAAGATGACAGAATCAGAAGAGAGACGAAAGATCATAGAGCCCAACCTTCTTAATCTGAGGAGGGAAAAACTGAGTTCTAGAGAGGGCAAAGACTTTGCCAAGGTCACACAGGGAGGCATGGTAGAATTGGGATAAAATTTTTTTTTAACCCCCTGGCAAAACATCTTCCCAATTCGCTCCTGATCTTCCCATTAATAAGACAAACAGATCTAAAATCACTGGTCAGGTTTTTTTTTTCTAAATTATTTTCTCCTTTTTTTTTTCAAAGAAACAGGACATTTTTTAAAAGAGCTGTTCAATTAAAAATTTTTTTTATTTACTCATTTACTTTTAATTTACAAGATTCAGTTCCACAATCCCTGAGTTTCAGATTTTCTCCCCTCCCTCCCCCCCCCCCCCATGGTGGCGTGAAATCATGTATAGGGTCTGCAAATACTTTCACATTGCACAATAGTCTGGTCATGTAGAAGGGTTGTAATCAATGAGTGATCACTGGGAAAAGAAAAAAAAAGCAAAACCAGACATGAAAGAGAACGATAACGAGTTTTGCTTCAGTCTCCATTTAAACTATAGTCTTTCTAGATCTTTCTCTGAGTTTAGGTATCTCCTTCCATCCTGAGGCTTGTAGAGTTGTCTTTAGCTGTTCGTTGTTGAGGATAGTCCAGTTTATCAAGGTTGGTCATCATACGTACGATGTGTCTGTGATTGTGTACAGGTTTTGCCTGGCTCTGA
>CM053580.1:551473058-551513647 GCA_028627135.1 Pseudochirops cupreus
TCTTTCTCTGAGTTTAGGTATCTCCTTCCATCCTGAGGCTTGTAGAGTTGTCTTTAGCTGTTCGTTGTTGAGGATAGTCCAGTTTATCAAGGTTGGTCATCATACGTACGATGTGTCTGTGATTGTGTACAGGTTTTGCCTGGCTCTGAAGAGCTATTCAATTTTGTTGATCAAGATTTAGATTGAAAGTCAGTCCCTTGATTATTGTGATTGTTGGCTAAAATGGTGAGTTAGAGTCCATATTTGTGGTGAACCTTTTCCAATTGAAATTTACAGTATTCACCTGACCCCTGCCCATCAGCAAACAGCCTAGCCTAAATTCAAAAAAGGGGTAACAAAGGCTGTTGGGGAAGAATTCCCTGCCAGCAGTAATAGACTGGAAGTCAGGGGCCCTGCTTTCTTCCAGTTCCCAACTGACAAGTAACCTGGGGTAAGTCTCTTTCTCTTTGTTTTTCTCAGTCTACTCCGTTGTAAAAACCTGGCATGGGAGTAGAGCTTTTCTAAGCTCCCTTCTTCCTCTTGATTTCTTTTCGAAGTACTGGGCTTCTGCAGGATGAGGGCTGAAAAATGTGTCCATTTTCCAGGTTTTAAAAAAGCATGAAGTAGTTCTTTATACCACATCCCCCCTAAAGTAAAATATCTTAAGAACTTATAAAACTCCAGCATTTATTTCATCTTCTATGGAAGGAACTTTATGTGTGTGATCTCTAAGATTCTTCCAGTTCTCAAAATTACTTTGTATATATTTTGAATTAAATGATGTGACCATGTCACTTTGTATACATTTTGTATCCATTAATATGTATCAGTTTCCTCCCACAATAGAATATAGGATCCTTGAGGGCAGAGACTACTTCATTTTTGCCTTTCTATGTCCATAGGGCCTGGCACATAGTAGGTACTTTATAAATGTTTGTTGAATTGAATTGCAGCTCAAAGTCCTGGGGTCCTACTTTGAGTCGATGGGGAAAAAATCTTAACAGTTTTTAAAAAAACAAGTTGGTTATTTGTTGAGACTCTGGAGCCTTTTTTGGTCTATTAGTTAAATATTTAGCTCTACATTTTTCAAAAGCAACTCTTTGCTGCAGACCGGCATGGCTCCCTTGTTTACATATTTGGAATGTGAGCTGTGAATACTGAAATATTCCAATTAAGAAATTTTTGAGAGGGAAAAAAAAACCTTGCCCAACCATTATTTTTGGATAACTCAGATGTTTGTTTTTATGCCTCTCTTCACCCTAGTTTTCTTCCATGTAAAATGAAGATGAAAATACTCTACTACCAGTATCACAGGGTAGTAAGAAGGAAGGTACTTTGTAGTTAATTCAATCAGTAAACATTTATTAAGTGCCTATGACCTGTCAGGCTCTGGACTAATTGTGGGGATACAAAGAAAAATGAAAGGCAATCACTGTTCTCCAGAAAGAAGCTCACAGTATTATGGGGAAGACAACTTACCAGCAACGATGTACCCATAAGCTACAAACAAGATCAATTAGGAATAATCAGAAGAGTGACACACCTGAATTAAGAGAGATGCTGAAAGGCTCCCCAGAGTTATTAGAATACCTCAACTCCATAATCTTAGGAGTCAGTTCCTAAACCATGTTCCTAGATGTAAGTTTATAAGAGAATGAAGCCAATGACTATTACTTACTATATATATTAGTTTGATTTCTTCCTCCCTGCCAAGGGGATCCATTGCAAAGGGGAAAAAAAGGTTTTCTGCTACATTCTTGACAAATGTTCATCTAGCCTTTGCTTGGAGAATAGCAGAGATGGGGAGCTCATTACCCCAGAGGCAGTCTTTCTATTAATTAAAAAAAGAGTAGAATGATAATAGACATTTATGGAGCACTTTTATACCCCTGTAAGTTAGGTAATAGGTATTATCCATATTTTACAAATAAAGAAACTGAAGGAAAAGCCTGGGAAACGGCAGATTCTGAAACAGATTAGGGCAGCCTGAGTCTACCTCCTGCAAAGAGCCTATGTGGCTCTGTCTGCAGCCAAGGAAGACTTGGAAGCATTGGGTCCCAGCCTTGGTGGGGTGGAGCTTTAGTTACCTTAGGGGAAGATAACTGTGTGGCGCCCTGGTAAAAGTCCTCCACATCACATTTACTTCTCAGTAGAGACGATGTGGGGCAGCTAGTGGCGTATCGGGTAGAGCACCAGCCCTGGAGTCAGGAGGACCTGAGTTCAAATTTGACCTCAGACACTTGACACACTAGGTGTGCGACCTTGGGCAAGTCACTTAACCCCGATTGTCTCACCTTCCCCCCTCCAAAAACAAAAGAGAGAGAGACAATGAACAACCAGATGAGTTAAAGGGGACAGTGTTAAGAAACAGTGGTCAGAGTGTTGGCCTTAAAGTCAGGAGGCACAGGCTCAAACCCTGGCCCCAATGCATGGCTCCTGTGTGACCTTGACCAAGTCCTTTCCACTCTCAGAGTTTCGGTTTCCTCATCTACAAAATGGAAGCCTTATTGTGAGGTATGACCTAAGCCATGGGGTTGGTTGTCCAATTCAGTGTGCATTACATGCCCACTCTATATATGACATTGTGAGTGAAGTTGGGGGATAGAAAGACAAATGGAAAGGATCCTCAGGAAATATCTATCCTGAGAATCCTAGCTCTGGAGCTGGAAGGGACCTTAGAAACCATCTGGTCTAACCTTCTCATTTTACAGGTGAGGAAACTGAGGCACAGAGTAGTTAAGAGACTTGCCCCAGGTCCCACAGGTGGGAAGTACCAAAGGTTGAATTTGAACTGAGGTCTTCTGACTCCAAAACCAGGGCTCTTCTCTTTTCACTCTGTTCCTCCCACCTTCAGGTACATAGATGAGTAAATAAAACCAATTTGAGGAGGGAAGGACCACTAATAGTTGGGATTAGAGAAGATTTTGTGGAGGAGGTGGCATGTGAAGGTGACACCTGAAAGAAAAATGTGGATTCTGAAAGTCAGAGATAGAAAGAGAGTCCTGGCATGAGGGACAGCCTGGGCAAGTGTTTGGAGGCCAACAGAGATGAATGGGGGAGCAGAGTGGGGAAGAGCTCTGTGACTCTAACATAGACAGCAGGTGAAGGATAAGGCTGAGGTCCTTTGCAGTCCTACTCTTTAAAACTTTGAAGGTCAGGTTAAGGATTTTGGTTTTGTTTTTTAATCTGGAGGCATAGGGAGCCCTGGAAGGTCCTTGAGCAAGAGAGTGATTTGGTCTGACAAGTGTTTTAGGAAGATTGGTAGCTGTGTGAAGGACTCACTTGAGCAGGGAGACCCCAGGAAGGAAGGCCAATTAGGAAAAAGACCAGTGAGCAGCTGAACTAGAGTCATGGCAGAAGCGGAAAGAAGGGCAAGGATGTGGTGGAGGTGGACAAGGCTTGGCAAGTGACCGAACTGGGGAAGGAAGGAGAAGTTGATGGAGAAAGGGCTTTGCCAGGCTTCAAACGCTATAGAAGTGGGAGCGGCTCCCAATCCAATCAGCTGGGGGGCCCCAGACTGCCTGGCTGTGGGCCAGCCCAGAGGAGCCGCTAAGTCTTCTGGTAATTTTGTAACTTTGCCCTTTATGTTGCTGTTTTAAACCTGTCTGTTTCCCTTTAGCTACGGCAATTAAAAACAAAACAAAAATAAAAATGTCCGACCTCCGACCTCCGACCTCTGACCTCCGACCTCCGGAGAGCTGAGAGGTGTCGAGGAAGGGGGGAGTCCCGGCCGAAGTTCTGAGAAAACTGGGGAATCCAGGGAGTCGCCTTGATGCTGAGGGAGTTGGACAGCCAAGCCCTGGGGCCAGGGGAGCAGGCGAGAAAGAAGGCGGGGCCTGGGAACCTCCCACTGGGAGGCCCCATGGGGTAACAGCTATTTCTTCCCATCCCGCAGGACTATTGCATCACAAGATCTAGAGAAGACCGCAGACGAAATCTAGTCCAACCTTCTCATTTTACAAATGGGGAAACTGAGGTTCACAGAGGGGAGGTGACCTTCCCAACATCAGTGCGTCGGTCAACAAACATTTGTTAAGTGCTTTTGATATGCCCGGAACATCGTAGGACTTAGAAATAGGAAAGCGTGTGTTCAGTCATTTTTTTCCCCCTGTTGTGTTTGATGATTCGTGACCACATTTGGGGCTTTCTTGATAAAGATACTGGACTGGTTTGCCATTTCCTTCTGCATCTCATTTTACAGATGAGGAAACTGAGGCAAATAAGGTCAAGTGACTTGCTCTGGTCACACACAGCTAGTAAGTGTTCAAGGCAAGATTTCAACTCATGAGGATGAGTCTTCCTGATACCTAGCTGCCCTAAGTAGAACTGGGATTCAAACTCAAGTCCACTGAGTTCAATCAAACGATCCATAAATATTTATTAAGCTCCTACTGTGTTACTGACACTGGGCTAAGCAGTGGGGATTAAAAAAAAAGACAAAAGACAATCCCTGCCCTCAAGGAGTTTCCGATCTAAAGAGAGAGACTACAGGCAAACATGCAGGATAAATAGGAGATAATTAATTAAGAGGGGTTAGGGAAGGCTTCCTGCCTGAGGCGGAATTTAGTTGTTCTTCCTTCCTTCTGGAAGAGGACCAGGAGGTGATGCCATGACATGCAAGTGAATTGGATTTAAGTGAGGCAGGGCTGGGAAAAGTTGCCAGCCTCACTTTCTCCTCCAGAGCCGTCTGAGTCCAGTGGCCAGATAACAATCAGGGTGACTGGAGATGACCCCAATGCAGTGGGAGACTTAAGGGAAGCCAGGAAGGTCAGTAAACAATCAGATCCAGAACTGTATCTAGGAAGCAAGGTATAGTGGGTAGAGGACTGACCCGACCTGGAGTCTGGAGGACTAGGTTCAAATCCTGCCTCTGACACTTTCTAGCTAGTATGTTTTAGTTTCTTCACCTGTGAAATGGTAATCCTAATGCTGCTAGTTCCGGGACCCTTACCCTTTTTTTTTTTATCCTGCACTCCTGGGCCTACAATCTAGTGAAGTCTATAAAACCATTTTTTTAATGCATGAAATAAAATACACAGGATTATAAAAGGAAACCAGTTATATGGAAATAAAGATGTTATTTCCCTCTGCCCCCCAGTCCAAGTTCATAGAACCCCTTTGCTACAGCTAGGTGGCCTAGTGCACAGAGCATTGGACTTGGAGTTAGGAGGACCTGATTTCAGATTCTGTCTAAAACCTTTCAGATGTGACTCTGGTGAAATCACTTAACCTTGCCGTGCCTCAGTTTCCACATTTGTGAAATGGGGGTAATAACAGAGCACCTACTAGCTACCTCTCTCCCATTGTTGTGAGGATCAAATGAGATATTTGTAAAGCTTAGCACATCTCCTGGCACATAGTAGGTGCTTAACCAACTCCTTCTCTTTTTCTTCACCCCTTCCTTCTCCTCCCCCTGCCACATTGGCTATGAGGAATGAATCTTCTGGTGTTTTGGGTGCCCTGCACAGTCCTTTGTACACAGGAACCACCCCATAACTGTTTGTGGTGTGGGAGTGCATCTAGCACATTCTTTCAGTTTGTTTTTTGCTAGTGTAGGAAGCTGCCTGTGAGGGGCTCCCAGTGACATTGACCCACACCTGCCCTGCTAGCTGGAAAATTTGAAACTGGCCTGAGGGCACCGAGAACTTCTACAGGGTCACCGTGGGCTTCCTGGCTGTGGGCGGCTCTGGTCTCCTGGGTTCTCCTTAGTATTTCATCCGGCAGAACTGCCAGGTGCTGAAGTCTGGCAGCCGGAAATGAGAATTCCTGTATGACACTGTGCTTTAGTACAAGGAGCTAATCTCAAGATCTAATGGTCCAGTACATAAAAAACTCCATTCTTTTTTAACTAAATTTAAAAAAAAATTTCTTTCTGAAATTCAATTTTTCCAATTAATGAAAATACATTTTTTTCTTTTTTTCTGCTTCCTCCTCCCTACACCCCTTCATCCCTATTGGGGGGAAAAGGGCAAGGCAATAATGTTTACTAAGGGCTCACTATAGACCAGGCATTGTGCTAAAAGCAAAGAGACAAGCCCCTGCCTTCTAGGAGGTAACATTCTAATAGGGGAGTGAAGGCACATGGAAGGGAAGTGGAGAGTGGGGGGAAGGGAGGGGATTGAAGCATGGCCAGCCTCAGCCTGTCCCCAAAATGAGGCCCCAGATGGCACTGGCCAATGGGAGACAGCTGGCACTGGGAGGGAGGGATGTTCCAGGGTGAGAACCTTTGTTACAAATACTGTCTAATCAAACAAAACAAACTTCTGCATTGGCCACGTCCAAATAAAACATTTCAGTCGCCCCTTCTCTGTCAGGAGGTCGATGGCGGGTTTTATCATGAGTGCTTTGGAATCCTGATTGGTCTTTGTATTGATTCCAGTTCTTCAGTCTTTCAGAGTTCTTTTACTTATCTCTGTGGTCTTTGAAATGTAATCTCCCTTCAATTAGACCTGGAGCAGAGGATAACTTTCATTTTTGTCTCTGTAGCCTTGGCTCAGTGTCCAGCACATTCTAGGCTTTTATTAAGTGGCTATTGATTGATAGTAAGGGGAGAGAGTGCGGATTCTGGTTTGATTGGTGAAGGAAACCTTTCACTCAAGAAATAGAGAGTTGTTTGAGACTGAGAGAGTTTGAGATCCGGTGCTGGTGGTCCCAGAGCTGGTAGGTGTTAGAGCCAAGTGTTCCAGGCACCAATCCTAGTCCTCCGAGCCCCACCATCTCTAAACAATGAGCAGACATATAAATCACCTAGACTGAGTGGGATGGAGGAGATGGAGAAAGAGATGACTGGCCAGAATATCTCCACAGCATAGAAGGTACCACACTCTCAGGTCACTGGTCTTCAAGGATTTCCTGTATGCTTGGACCAACCGTGCAAATGGGCTGAAGTTGAAAACATCCTCCCTGGGGAGAGTGGGAGGGTGGGGGGAGGAAGAAATCTAACAGACCAGAGGATGGGCCAACAAAATCCTACAGAGTCCCCCTGGGCACTTGGGCACACAGGCCAGAGTGTGTGGTCCACTGGACTGGTAGTCAGGTGTGGCTGTGATTCACCCCTCCCCCACTTCCTAGCTTGTGGCCATGGGCAGATCCCTCCTCTGAGCCCCAGTGAGATGCATTTTACTATGTGTCCTGACTCCCTCTTAGCATTGTTGTGAGGACAAGACTTGGGAAAATCTTGGTAAAGCTGATAGGCAACTAGAGGGCTCAGTGGGTGGAAATCAGGAAGAACTGAGTTCAAGTTCAACCTCAAATGTTTGCTGGCTGTGTGGGCTTGTCCTGGGCAAGTTGCTTAAGCTGCCTCAGTTTCTCATCTGTAAAATGGGGCTAAAATGGCACTTGTGAGGATAAAATGAGATATTTGTGAAGTTCTTTGCAAAGCTTAAAGAGATGTATAAGTACAAGCTATTATTATGATGCCATTATTGTCATTAATAATAAACCTTCAAATGCTGCTGAAATGGAAACATTATTGCCATTTGTTTGCCCTGTCTCCTTTAGTCCTCTAAGTAGCCCTGGATGGGAGGCATGGCAAAGGTTATTTTCTCATTTTAGAACTGAAGAAATGGAGGCCCAGGAACAGGAAGCATTTTGCCCCCAGCCTTGCCTAGTAGGTAGTGAGTGTCCTGTCAGGACCAGAACCCAGCCTTCCTGACTCCCAGTCTGGAGCCCTGCCCACCCCTGTCACCAGCATACACCCAGGACTTTTCTGGGCAGCAAACACCCAGACCCCTGATTTGCCAGCTGTCCTCATCAGGAAAGGTCTCCTTTTATGGAGGTCACTCTGGTTTATTGGGGGTTTTGTTTTAAATGAATCCTGGGCAGGCAGAGGGATTGGTGTAGATAAGGGATGGGGTGGGGGAAGACACCATATCTCCGAAAAGAAGAGGATTCCTTAATTGGGAACTAGCCCCTTGAACCCTAGAAAGTCTGGAGCCATATAAAGGGACCAGTCAAAGAGTAAAGCATGATTTCTCCTCAGTGGCCGAGAGCTAGTACTATGTCACCAAAGAAGGTATGGGTTTGTTTTGGTTTGGTTTTTCCTCTTAGGGAAGATTCAGGCAGGCATTTTGCACATGAGCAAACTTCTGATTGGCCTGGAGGGCCCTAATGAAAAGATATTGTGGTAAGGCAGGGAATGATGAAAGTGTGGATTGTGGAGAGAGTACTGACTCTAAAATTTGAGGACCTGGGTTCAAATTCTGTTTTTGACTCTTATTTCCATAAACATCTGGGGCACTTAACTCCCCTGGGCCTCAGTTTCCTCATCTGTAACAGGAATTAATACCACTGTGGAGGGGGGGCGGGATTTTATCTTCCTGTGACTGTGCCTTCTATTTTGACAACATCTCTTGCATCTGTTCCTTTCTCTCTATTCAGTTGGGCTCTACTTTTGTTAGGCCTTCATCACTTCTTACCAGGATTATTGTATGTATTCAGGATGTCCCTTCTCTAATTCATCCTCTACACAGCTACCAAAAAAACCAACCAAACCTTCCTGTCTCTCTCCTCTAGTAAAAATTATCAGTGCCCTATTGCCTCTATTGTAATGAATGAAAATCATCATTTTGTTTTTAAAGCCTTCCATGGTTTGACTTTTATCTCCTGCCTATATTCTCTTCAATGCTAGTGCTAGCTGTTCTCGGGATCCAACATTTCATCTCTAGCATTTGTGACTTTGCCACTGTATCTTAAATGGATTCCCTCCTAGCCTCTACCTGGTAGGATGCCTAGCTTCCTCCAAAGCTCAGCCCAGGCCACTTTCTATATGGTCCTTTCCTGGTACCTCACCCTCCCCACCCCACTCTTGGGTGGGATCGTCCTATGGGATTACCTTGTCACACTCCAAATACACTTGCATTCCTTTTTGTCTATGGTGTTTCCCCTGACACAATGTTACACTCCTTGAAATCAAAGACTTTCCTTTTGTCTTTGCATCCCCAGCATTTAGCATAGTGCCCAGCACATGGTGGGCCTTCAGTAAATGCTGGTTGAATTGAAAACACACAGGGTGGATGTATTGGACTCTTCCTGCTGAGTCTGATTTTTGCACTAGCAAAGGAACAGGGGGTGAAGGAGGGGGGAGGGAGAGAGAGACAGAGAATCCTTCCCTGTTGGAAAAACAGCCCAACTCTTGCACAATAAGGGTTTTTCATAATGTTTTCACTGCATGTTCTGTAACATGGAGACAGTCATCAAAAGCAGGCCTGGCAGTCTAGGTCTGAGGCCAATTTCACACATCAGTGGGCTTTTCCCTGTCCAGGACAGCAAATGTCTTGGGTACCAGTTTCCTTTGCCTTCTGTCTGTCTCTCTTCTGAAATAGAGGCATTCCTAGAGAACTTAGCATCTTGCCTGCACCAGGAACGACTTCATAACCTGAATATAATGCGTTTCAGTAAAGGAGAGCAGAAGAGACACAAGCTTAAAAGTGGGAGACCCGGGTTCTAGTTCTCAGCTCTGCAATTAACTGCTGTGTGATCTTGACCACAAGTACAAACTAACAGGATGCTTGCTACACAGAAAGTGCTTAATAAATGTATTTTTTTTTTTTGTTGCTGTTGACCAATCCCTTCCCCTTTCTGACCTTGATCTGACAGGTGCAGTGGATGGGGTGTTGGCTTTGGAGTCAGGAAATCTGAGTTCAAATCCTGTCCCAGATCTTTACTAGCTGTGTGATCTTGGGCAAGTCACTTAACCTCTCCTAGCCTCTTTCTTCATCAACAAAATGGGGATCATAATACTGCCTACCTCCCAGGTTGTTGTGAGGATCAAATGAGATGCTATTTTTAAAGTGCTTTGCAAACCTTCAAGCACTATGTAAATGCTAGGATTACAGATGAGGTGCTGCTGCTCTGACCTGATAGAGGATATTTCCCCACACTGGGGAAATGAAATTTGAATGAAACAACAGACTTAAATGACCTATGCCTGCCTATCATTTATCTAGTAGTTTAAAGTCGGCAAGACACTTGACCCACATTAGTTAGTTTCAGCCTTACTACAACTCTGCTAGGTAAGTGCTGTGGATCTTAAAATATACCCATTTTACAGATGATAAAGCTAAGGCCTTACGGAAGTTAGGTCACTTAGCTAGTGTCAGAGATAGGCTTTGGATTCGAGTCTCCCTGTTCTGAGTCTTAATTATAATAGCTCTTATTTCTGGAGAGCTTTCAGGCTTCTCTGACAACTGTATAACCCCTATGAAAGGGGTATTACAAGAATTATTTTCCCCAGTATAAGGAAGGGGAAACTGAGGTCCAGATAGGTGAGATTTGAACTTGTTTCTCCCCTGACACAAGTTGAGCACACTCTTCGTTGTATCGACAAGAAGCTGGATAAGAGAGCCCTCTCTGAAGTCTGAGTCAAGTGCAACCTGTGTCTCAGCCTAGCCCCAGATCCCACCCCCTGAGCCTGATCCTGGAACCTGCTGCTGCAGTTTTCATCCCCTGCTGGCTCTGAGCAGCTCATATTTGGCTCCTTTTCTTCATCCCAGTATAGCAAGGCTTGTTGCTTTTGCTCGGATCTGTTGGAGCGGAAGCTTAAATGAAGCAACCCACTACCATCTCTCCCCAAATCACAGAGATGGCCTTCTGAGCTATACACATGGTAGGGTTGAAAGCTGAAAGGGACCTCAGATAGTGTCTTGCCCAGTTGACTCATTTTATGGATGGGGAAACTGAGGCTCCAAGAGGTTATGTGACTTGCCCATGGTAACACAGCTACACTTAGAGGTAGCTGGTGGAATAGCAGATGGAGCATGAGGCCTGGAGTTGGGAAGACCTGAGTTCAAATCCACCCTCAGACAAATAGGTGCCATGTGACCCTCGTCAAAGCACTTCATTTCCACCTTCCTCAGTTTCCTCAACTACGAAATGGGAATCATAATAACACCTACTACCCAGCGTTATTATTAAATGAAGCAAATTTGTACAAAGTGCTTAGCACAGAGCCTGTAAATGCTATATAAGTGCTTATTCTTCCCATGCCCCCCACCTAAGTGGCATAATTTGAATCTGGATCCTATGATTCTAGATCCATAACTCCTTTCATCTCCTCCCCAAATTTCCCCTCCTCCTTCACTCATGGTTCATTAACTATCACAGCTTGAAGTGGCTCTTAGAGATATTATCAGAATCACCCCCTTCCACCACCACTACCACCATCACTCCCACTCTTACCCCACCATCTTGATTTATAGATGGAAAAACTGAGGCAGAGGGAAAATGACTTGCCCAAGGTCACACCACCAGTTAATGGCAGGATGGGCATACCATTCCATACCATTGTGCTTTCTATGGCTCTCTGTTTTCTCCTAAGACTAGTCATCCCAGATGCTAATGGTTTGTGATTTTGAATTAATCTCCCCCCTTGGATTCCAATAAACTAAAAAAAAAAAGTTGATTAGGCTCCTACCACATATTGGGCCATGTACAGGATGCTAGGAGAGAACAAAATAATGATTGTTCTACCTTCATGAAGCTTACAATGTACTTGGGCCCTGGCAGGATTTGGGGGCAAGAGGGTAAAAGAAATGTACACAAATGTGAATGTATGATACAAAGTAGGATGTGATGGGGAAAAAGAAGGTCATTTTTGACTGGGGGTGGAGTGTCCAATCTCCCTTGATGGAAGGGAATTCCTGGCTTCTACAGGTTTTCCCAGGGCTGATTATTCCTTGTCTAAAGCTGAGATTTTGGGGCTGTGTACCTGCTTCGGGGGTGAATGCCACACAGAGACACCCTTCTCTTACTTGTGTGATGGATGTTAGAGAGATGTTGCTCCTCTCTACAACATCCCTTTTTTTTTTTCTTTTTGGAGGGGGGAAGGCTGGGCAATTGGGATTAAGTGACTTGCCCAAGGTCACACAGATAGCAAGTGTTAAGTGTCTGAGGCTGCATTTGAACTCAGGTCCTCCTGACTCCAGAGCCGGTGCTCTATTCACTGCACCACCTAGCCGCCGCTCTGCAACATCTTTGTATCCTCATAGGGTGCTCGCTGTCCTTCTCCCAGTGTGCTGCCTCACGGGATGCTCTCTCTCTTTCTCTTCTAGTGTGTCCACCTTCATGCAAGTGGCAGGGCTGCACGGCGAGTGGACAGTGTTGCCACAGCGAATGTCTGGGCAACTGCTCTGAGCCCAACGACCCGGAGAAGTGTGTGGCCTGCCGCAATTTCTATCTGGATGGCAAGTGCGTGGAGACATGCCCCCCAAACTATTACCACTTCCAGGACTGGAGATGTGTGAACTTCAGTGTCTGCCAGGAGCTTCACAACAAATGTAAAAACTCCCGTAAGCCCTCATGCCCCCAGTACGTCATCCACAATGGCAAGTGTATCCCTGAGTGTCCTTCTGGCTATACCATGAACTCCACCAAGTGAGTACTGACCACGTGGGGAGGCACTCATGCATGTCTTTGTGTGTTCATGTGTGTCTGTGTTGAAATATTAAAGAAAGGCAACATAGAGTAGAAAAAAAAATACTGACCAGGGAGTCAAGAAGACCCGGGCTCATATCCCACATCTGCCATCTACTGTCTGTCTAATCTCAGGCTCTGTGGGTCTTATTTCCTTCATTTTCAAATGAGGTGGCTGGTCTAGGAGGTTCATTCTAGCTAAAAAAAAAAAATTCTAGCTCTCTTCTTTCCCAGTTATGTCACTTTGGATAAGTCCCTTCCTCTCTCTGGGCCTTAATTTCCTTGTCTGCGAAATGGGACATTTGGACTAAAATGATTTCTAAAACCCCTTTCAGCTTTCAATCCTGATAGCACACATGATTCCTATGGAAGAGGATTAACATCAGCGTCATTTGTCCTGGTTCAGACAGGCAGACAACAGTCCCTCAGGTTCCAGCTAGTCAGGATCCCAGGCAAGAATAGAAGAGTAGATTGGAGACCTGAATACCAGTTCAAGTTGTGCCTCTTCCTACCTGCATCATTATGGGCAAGTCCCTTAACATCTCAGCCTCAGTTTCCCCCCCCACTGTAAAAAGAGGAGGTTGAACGAGATGGTCCCTAATGGTGGCTTCTCTCTTTCAATCCTATTGATATAAGTCTAGCCCTGGCCTCTAGGGAACCTCTGAATTAGGTAACTTCTCAGGGGACCTGCAGGGAATAGTGAGATGGCCCATTTGTGTTCAGTTCTGTGTCTGGAAGACAATGCCACTCATATACAAAGGCATCCATAACCTGGGTTTCATGCCAGCAGTGCCCAGGGAAGGGAAATGGGGGCACCTTCTTATGTACTGTCTGCTCATGATACTATGAGCCCTTTTCTCCAAAGGCATATCAAAGAAGAGGAATGTCAGTCCCCAAAGCAACAAAGGCATTGCTTTTGTAGGCAGCCAGGCCTATGTCTGCATACCCGCCCTATTTGTCCCTGCCGAGGGTGTCTCTGCTTCAGGGCTCATCCTGAAGGACTGTATCCCTGAGAGATAGGGGAGACCACCTGCCCCATCATTATTTCTGGGACATACCTCTGTTCCTTGAAGGCCAGTGTAGCCAAGCCAGGCCATGTTCAGGGGCACATTGCCATTCCGGTGAGAAATGTCCTAGCTTTCTCACAGTGAGATCCTGCCCTGGGGATGAGTCAGGTTTCCTAGCCCTGTGTTTGTTTATTCTTTGATTAGCTTCTTCAGGAGATTGGAGCTGGCTTTTATTATAACCCATTTCCTGGTTGGTTTCTGTATTTTCTGTTGTGTTAAAAAATACACCCAGGAGTAGGGTGTGGAGTGGGTGAGGGGAGGGGGGCTCCTGATGCCATCAGAGCTTCCCCTTCTTGACCCATGAGTTCCAAGGGAATGGTCTGCCTGGGGGCCAAAGTGGAAGGCCCTTAGTGGGAAATTAATTTTTCCTTTTCCCCTTTTTCCCCTTCCTCTCCCCCAACCTTTTTTTGTGCTAGGTACAGGCAAGGAGACAGGAGAAGGGTGGAAGGGATTTAGGTCACATCTCCCCTAATGTAGGTTTACAGGCCACGTCATGTGATGGCTCTGAGAACAGTGTGTCTTGTTTTATTGCATTAAAAAAATATTATCAGGTAACCTTGTTTTCCCAAAACATGTGCCTGCAAATCAACTTAGCTTAGCCTTCGGCGGCAGCTGCTTCCTGCCTTCTTCAGAGGATGGGGTATGGCAGGCACTCTCTGCCTTCTCTCCTGTCTGGCATACCTTTGAAACCAAGAGCGGGATTCTTCATTTCCCCTTAGAGGTGGGCGTCAGTCTCCTACCCACTAATTAGCTTTTAATAGAAGGAGCATCAGTTTCATTATAACTCAGGCTCGAGGAGTGAATGAATCATCATTGTCCCTTACAACATCTTGGAGTGTGGATTGCAGCCGCAAACCACCACAGCTGAAGATGGTTGGTGCTGTCGAGTGATTTCTGAAGGTTGGCAGATGAAGGGGCAGAAGTTTGTAAACTGGGAAGCCCTCGGGGCTGCCTTGAGTTTCAGTGAGGATGGCAATCCAGCTCCTAGAATCCCAGGATCGGAGATCTAGAAAGCTGCAAAGGACCTCCGAGGCCATCTGATCCAACCCCATCACTTTATCACTGAGGGAAACTGAAGCCCAGAGAGGTTCAATGAGTGGCCCAGTGTCACACAGGGAGAGAGTGCAGAGCTGGGGCTTGAAGCCACATTCCCTTACTCAAGATCAAATTTGCTCTGTTACTTCATAGCCAGTTCAGCAAATATTTATTGCAGTATGTGCCAGGCACTGGGCTTGGTATCTAGGCTATAAAGACAAGAATGAAAACAGTCTCAGTCCTCAAAGAGATTACATCCTAGGATTGGCGGTCAGATAGATGTGAAGAACTGTGGATCCAGATAAGTGAGTGTAAAATCCAAAAAGAGTCTGTATGTGTATATAAGCATATATACTTATACAATGCAGGTGTGTCCTATATGCACATATATACATTTATAAATATATATATACATACATACATACAGAGGACATGTATGCACAAATGTATACATATGTGAAATATGTATAGAATAAGAGACAGCATGGGTTTTGGATAGAGACATTAACAGCTAACATTTATCCAGAGGCAGCTAGGTGGTGCAGTGGATGGAACCCTGGACTTGGAGTCAGAAAGACTCATCTTCCTGAGTTCAAATCTAGTCTCAGACACTTACTAGCTGTGTGACACTGGGCAAGTCACTTAACCACTGTCTGCCTTAGTTTCCTCATTTATTAAATAGACATAAAAGCACTTCCTTTGTGGGGCTATTCTAAGGACCAAGTGAGATAATGTACTATGGAAAGCCCTTTGCAAACCTTAAAGCATTATAGAAACACTCACTATTGTTATCTTTGTGATAACTTATTTGACCACAGCATCCTATGAAGCAGAGAGAAATATAGAATGGCCTTGAGTCTGCTGTGGTCCCCTCTCACTTTTTGATAGAGGTAGAGGGTCAGAAGGAATACAAAGATGGGAAGACCAAATATTTCCATTGCTGACCCAGAGACCATTTTCATAGATTTGAGGGATAAGTTCCCGCTATGTCTGAATGAAACGAGGAAGGCTTTTTCAAAGGCTTGGAAAAGTTCATAGCCCTTACTATAATGAAGAAGAAGTAGGAGGAGGAGAAATAATGAGATTAATAACTACTGACTCATAGGCCTGCTTTCCCAGCTCTGCCAAACCTTTATCTGAAAGTGATCTATGCAGGCATCAAAGGCAACCTTGAAAGTATGAAACAGGCAAGATTGTGAATGGTCAAAACAACATTCTGCAACAGGACAGATCCTTAACCATAAGTGATTAAAAGGTCTGGAGGACACGAGATTCCACTGAGGTCATTGTTTAGCTTGACATTAAAAAAAAAACCAACATCTGATTCAGTAGGAGCTGTAAAGATCCTTCTCCCAGAAGGTGTCTCCCATCCATATGGCAAAAATTATATAAGATTTTTTGGGAGATGTAACAATAGAGGTGATTGTTCAGTAGCCCTCTTGGTGGGTCATGTCAGGAGAGGTATAAAGCAGGAGAGACTGCCACTGTCATGGAGGATGTTTGATGCAGAATCCAATGGAAGAGAGATTCCCTGTAGTCTTGACCCTTTTTTGTGGGGTGGAGGCCTTGGATAGGCTGGTGAAGCCCAATACTACTGTGGTTTCTTGTCTATATCCACAGTGGAAGGAAATGCCAAATTTCAGGTAGAAGTCAATGAAAAAAAAGACGTGATTTTTTTCCCATGTGAGTTTGTGGACCCCCTGAAATTAATCCAGGGGCTACAGTCTAACAACTCCTTCTATAGACAGTGAGGTTCTTCAGATGCTCTGGTTTGAGGCAGATGATGCTATTCTGATGGCTGAAAGCCCAGAAACATGCCCAAGTCTCCTAAAGGGGCTCCATCATCACACCCCAAGTTGCCATAACTTTCCAACTCTCGATCCATGATCCTCACACAAAGAAACAAGTGAATGAAAGTGTCTTGTCCAGATGATGATGTATGGCTGCATGACCAACCTATAGCAAGCTTTTCCATAATGATCTTGATTAGGGACTACACATGGTCCCAGAATTCAACAGGAAGAGGAAAGCAATGATTCTCTTGGGAAAACCGTACCATGTTTTTAATGACTCCCAAGCTTCCACCTGAAGCGCATACTCACCTTTTCAATATTAATTATCTTCTGGTGATTTTGTATGTAGCTGTGGGTCATAGAAGGCCAATCTCCAAACAATTAAAGACACAGACCACCCCAAAGGTAGCAGAGGGAGAGGGGCTGAGTGGGGGTGAATAGGCAGCCACATATCACCAACAAAGAATTACCAGGAAGAATAGACACAAAAGATGCTGTCAGAGATCGGCAAAGGAAGTGGGCAGGTCCTGTAGCAGTAGTGATGGAGTGGGAGGAAGGATTCAATTGATTGGACAACCTACCTGTGTCACTGGAATCCATATAATATCAAGAGATCTAGAGAAAAAGAGAGATTTTGGGATGGATCCCCTTGAGAAGGATGGACAGGGGAGGATGTGGAAAAGAGTTGCCTAGGAGGAGATGTGAATGGACTGTGATCTCCATCAGTGAAAGAAGTGGCCCTAACATCATTCGAGCCCCCCCCCCCCCCCGCTCCCGCAATCCTCTGTTTTACTGCCTTGTAATTCTACCATCCTCCATTCTATGGTTTTTCAAAGCTCTGACATCCTATAGCCTAAGGGCCCTCCCAGTTCTGACAGCCTGTGTCCTAAGGGCCCTCCCCACTGTGATACTGTATGTTCTAAGGATCCCCCTAGCTTTGACATTCTGTGTTTTGAGGGCCCTCTTTGCTCTGATAGTCTGATCCTGTTTGTGGATCATTTTTCATGATTATATCTAGTACTGGTTACCTCCTGATGACAACTAAAGTAGGTTCCTTAATCTAATTAGTAATATGTTCCAGAATCGTACAGTAGGACATTAATGTCTGGGAAAGTTTCCCATCACTGAGGTGTAAATTCTCACTTAACTCCCTCATGGGACAGCCTGATTTAATTCTTTCCTACATCACCACCTTCTCTTGTCTGGAGCCAGGTAACCTTGAGGTCTGTCATTCTCTGTCTGGGGAGGGTTGGGGGGGGGTCCTTTTCTATTCTGTGATGGTGCTGTGTGTTTACGTGCATGTGTACATGTGTGAATGTGCATTGTGTATCTTGGTTCAGACCTAGGATATGACTGGGCAGCTAGGTGGTACAGAGTCAGGAAGACCTGAGTTTGAATCCTGCCTCAGCACTTAGCTGTGGGACCCAGGACAAACGTCTGGACTTCTCTTAGCCTCAGTCTCTTCTTATGTCAAATGGAATAGCACCTGCTTCCCAGAGTTGTGAGGATCAAATGAAGGGACATGTATAAAATGCTTTGCAAACCTCAAAGTATTGTAACGTGGTACTTATTGTTTTCACTGTTGCTTATTTTCATCATTCTCTTTGCAACAGGGTACTGTCAGTGAGAAAATTCCCTCTCCCAAGCAAGTTCTGTGCAACTTCCATTCTTAGAGATTGCCTGAAGGGGGAAGGGAATAAGCATTTATAATGGGCCTACTCTGCACCAGGCACTGTGCGCTAAGCATTTTACAACTACGATCTCATTTGATCTTCACAATAACTCTGGGAGGAGGGTGCTAATGTTATCTGCATTTTACAGATGAGGAAACTGAGGCAGACAGAGGTTAAGTGACTTACCCAGGGTCACACAGTTAGTGAGTATCTGTTTAGACTCAGATCCTCCTGACTCTAGACCCAGAGCTGCATCTACTGCACCACCAGCGGTTTCCAATGAATCACTCTAAGAGGTGAAGGTACTTGCCCAGGGTCACCTAGTCAGTATATGTATGTCAGAGGCAGCAGGTGAACCCAAGCCTCCCTGGCCAGCTCTCTACCTGCTTCTCCATATTGCCCCTATGTACAGCTTAGAAGTAACCCAGGGCTCTCAGAGGTGGGGCGCCATGAGAGAATGCCAACTCTGGCAAGTTACCACACTAGAAAGGCTTTAAGCATAGGCCTGATGAGAGACTCACTGTCTTGTCATCTGAGGTCCAGCCCAACTAAACTCAGAGATTCAGGGCTGGCCACTAGGGGTTGATAATTAATAACAGCTCACATTTATGTGACTTTTTAAACTTTACAAAATGTTTCACATATGTCATATTCTCATAACACTGTGGGGTAAGGTCTAATATTATCCCCATTTTACAGGTGAGTAAACTGAGGCAGACAGAAATTAAGTGACGTATCCAGGGTCATACAGCTTGTAAATATCTGGGACAGGATTTGAACTCAGAACTTCCAGATTCCAGACCCCAGAGTAGGGACTATATGACCGTTTGTTGGCTTTTTTGTAGAAAGGATTCCTGTTCTACTTCAGGTATGACTAAATTGTCTCTGAGGCTCCCTTCAAGTCAATATTCTGTGATTCTTTAAGAGAACAGGACCCCCCCCCCCAAATTTAGTATTTAGTCAGGTGTCCAAGATATCCTGTCATTAATTTTAATAATGACAGGAGGCTGAGAGAGCTAGAAGGAGCCTTCAATACAATCAGGCAGGATTTGGACCTATATTCTCTGACTTCAGAAGCAACACTCTTCCCATTGAATCTACCTTCTTACTACCTGCTACCCTGCGTAACTAACTTAACTTCCTTACTTACTAGCTGGGTCACCCCAGGTAAGTTTTTTTTACCTTGCTAAGGCTCAGGCAATCTCCTTGGGTTAGGAAGCCCCCAGAGCAGCCTTCAGCCTTGCTATGATAGACTCGTGGATAATTTCATTCCATTGACAGCTAGCTGGTCTTCATTCCTTCAGTGACTTGCTGTATACTACAGATTTGTTCTCTGTGTCTTGTCTCTCAGCCTGCATTGCTCTCCCTGCTCTGGTCCCTGTCCAAAGGTCTGCAACATTGAGGCCGACCGGACCATCGATTCTGTGCATGCTGCACAGGCCCTGCGAGGGTGCACTGTCATCAATGGGAGCCTGGTCATCAACATCCGTGGTGGCAGTGAGTGTCTGGGACTGGCATGGGCATGAGAGTTATGTCCGAGCCAGCATTTATTAGATACCAGCTCTATGTGGTGCTTAGAAGTAAGTGAAAAGGTCAGGGGGAGCCTGGGAGGTCCCTCCTGCTCCAAAGTGAGAAGAGTCTTGGAAATGAGAACAGCGGCTCGCTTTTCTTTAGTACTTTCCATGAGGCCAGCTGTGTGTATCTTACCAGTCCACCTGTTACCCCTGTCCTGAACACCAAAAGAACTCCCCAAAGTCATCAGTTCAAAGCCAAGTGGCAGGGCCAGGATTCTGAAGCCAAGGCTCTCCATGGCACCCCACAAAACATCCCCCAGGTGACCTGCCAGCTAATCTCCTAGCCATTCTGACTGCCTCCTGGATACATTCCAGCCAGACTGTTTAATATCATCGATAATAAAGAAATTAGAGCTGAGCAGAAATCATTTGTATCAATATTCATAGAGAGAGGAAGGCTCAACGATTCGGACTTGTTGACGGTATGTTCTTCCCCTTCCAGATAACATAGCAGCCGAGCTAGAAGCCAATCTGGGATTAATCGAGGAGATCACAGGGTACCTTAAGATCCGACGTTCCTATGCCTTAGTATCCCTCTCCTTCTTCCGGAAGCTGCACCTCATTCGAGGAGAGACCCTAGAAATTGGGTAAGCCTGTCTCCTTGGCACTCTGGACTGTGGGCTTTTGAATGGAGCATTGTCTCCATGTGTGTTGGGAGGGAGGGCTAGGAGTTCCTCATGAGGTTTTTAAAAGGGAAAGGTATCCTTTTGAAAGTTTCATTGACTATTTGGGGGAATGAATTTGAAGTAGCTTGGATTGGAGTCTTCCAGAAGGTAGGGAACTCATATTTTAATTATGGATGTAAAGATAGACTCAGAAGTCACTCAAGTACTGATCCATCCATAAGAATCATGTCAATTCAGTTAATGTCAGTTCAGTTCCGTTCAAGAAGCATTTGTGTGCTAAGTGCTAGAAATAAAAAGGGAAAAAAAAAGGAACAGTCCATTCCCTCGAGGAACATAATGATCTTGGGAGTAATAACAGAGAAGTCAAAATAAGCGAAACAGGTGATTATGAAAATGAGGGGACCAAGGAAAGCATCATATAGAAACTGACCTTTGGACTGAGCCTTGGAGAGAGTGACCCTCTGTGACCCTTCCACAGATCCCTCGTTCCCTTTGTAGGCATGTGAAACATGGAGACCTGGGTCTATGTCTGTGCATGCAAATATGTACAGACACACTTCTAGTGCATTCAAAGCATATACATATGTTGTTTTCTGAGAGCGGACCTTCCATCCATATAGATCCCTGCCAGTCTATAAGTAATCATTTATTAAACACCTACTATGAGTCAGTCTGTAAGTAAATATTTATTAAACCCCTACTATGTGCCAAGCACTGGGGATACAAAGAAAGGCACAAGTATCATCCCTACTCTCAAGACTGTCCTCATGGGTCTCTGTAGCTGAAAACAAACATCCATTCATGGCAGCTGGGTGGTACAATGGTTAGAGTATTGGACCTGAGTTCAAATCCTGCTCCAGATACTTGCAAGCTCTGTGATCCTGGGCAAGTCTCTTAATTTCTGTCTGCCTCAGTTTACTCATCTGTAGAATGAGGATAATAATAGACCTTGCCCTACTATGTTGTTATGAAGAGAAGACAAATGTGAAACGTTTTGTAAAGCTTAAAAAGTTACGTAAATGCGAGCTATTATTAATTATCAACCCCTACTAGCCAGCCCTGAGTCTCTGAGCTTAGTTGGGCTGGACCTCAGATGACAAGACAGTAAGTCTCTCATCAGGCCTATGCTTAAAGCCTTTCCAGTGTGGTAACTTGCCAGAGCTGGCATTCTCTCATGGCGCCCCGCCTCTGAGAGCCCTGGGTTACTTCTAAGCTGTACATAGGGGCAATATGGAGAAGCAGGTAGAGAGCTGGCCAGGGAGGCTTGGGTTCACCTGCTGCCTCCGACATACATATACTGACTAGGTGACCCTGGGCAAGTACCTTCACTTCTTAGAGTGATTCATTGGAAGCTGCTGGTGGTACAGTGGATGCAGCTCTGGGTCTAGAGTCAGGAGGATCTGAGTCTAAACAGATACTCACTAACTGTGTGACCCTGGGTAAGTCACTTAACCTCTGTCTGCCTCAGTTTCCTCATCCATAAAATGCAGATAACATTAGCACCTTCCTCCCAGAGTTATTGTGAAGATCAAATGAGATCGTAGTTGTAAAATGCTTAGCGCACAGTGCCTGGCGCAGAGTAGGCCCGTTATAAGTGCTTATTCCCTTCCCTTCCCCCTTCAGGCAATCTCTAAGAATGGAAGTTGCACAGAACTTGCTTGGGAGAGGGAATTTCCTCACTGACAGTACCCTGTTGCAAAGAGAATGATGATGAAAATAATGAAAAATAAGTGATTATTTTAAGTACCATGTCATAATACTTTAAGGTTTGCAAAGCACTGTACACACGTCATCTCATTTGATCCTCACAACTCTGGGAAGTAGGTGCTATTATCAGAGAAGTCAGAAGACTTGTCCTGGGTCCCACAGCTAAGTGCTGAGGCAGGATTCAAACTCAGATCTTCCTGATTCCAAGTCTAACACTATCTACTGTACCACCGAGTTGCCCAATCATATCATAGGTCTGAACCAAAATATACTATGTGTGTATACATGTATATGTGTACACATGTATATGTGTACACACATGCTTCTATACATAAATGGTCTCCTAAGGTTCTCCTTCGATGTGTCATGTCCAGTGGGACTGGAGCAAACACAACCTCACCATCGCCAAGGGAAAACTCTTCTTCCACTATAACCCCAAACTCTGCCTGTCTGAAATCCACATTATGGTGGCTTCTTAATGGCTGTACCATTAGAATTAGAATATTTCTCATATATCTAACCAGGCTCAAAAGGCTTCACATACAAAACTGATGATGCCCTATGTGTTGTCATTTGGGAACTGTCTTTGTTAACCTTGGCGAGGTTTATCACTAGGGCTGACTAAGCCCCAGGGACTCTCAAAGACCATCCAGTAAGTTGTCAAGTGCCATGATCAGTAGTGGGGAGGGAGCTACCCCATGAACAATCGTAGGCCCTTGAAATGTACACATCAGTTTTGGAACTCAAAATCCAAAAGTGTCTTTTAAAAATTAATACTACATATGTTTTTTAAAACAGTATCATCTTGCTGGCCTTCTCACTGGGTGGCAGAAGAGAGAAAGTGAAAATTTAGAATTCAAAATTTAAAATAATGTTAAGAATAAATAAATTAATTAAAAGAAATGTGCACGTCAAGCATTCATGCCCTTGTCCTTCGCCACAGTGCCTGGTGAAGTCAGTTGGCAAGCATTTAAGTGCTTACCATGTGCCAGGAGCTGTGATAGCCATCAAAGATACAAACACAAAAATGAAGCCATTCTTGCCCTCAGGGAGCTTACTTTTTATTATAGTCATACCTGAACTTTAGGAAACCCAGTCTGATGGTTGTTCAGAGGAATGAGTGGAGGGAGATGAGATTTGAGGCAGGGAGATCAGTTAGGAGCTTATGGAAGTTGTTCAGACAGGAGGTGAGGGGGCCTGCAAGAAGGGTGGGCCTCCCTTCTCAGGTGAGCTGGTCCAAGTTACCTCCCACCTCTCCCTGTGTTCCCCTCCACAGGAACTACTCCTTCTATGCCTTGGACAATCAGAACCTAAGGCAGCTGTGGGACTGGAGCAAACACAACCTCACCATCGCCAAGGGAAAACTCTTCTTCCACTATAACCCCAAACTCTGCCTGTCTGAAATCCACAAAATGGAAGAAGTTTCTGGTACAAAGGGCCGGCAGGAGAGGAATGATATTGCACTGAAGACCAATGGTGACCAAGCTTCTTGTACGTAAGACTTGGTTTGAGATGGACTCCATGGCGGGGTGGAGGTGGGACCCATCTATACAGGAACTGTCCAAAGGTGGCTAGTAGCATGGTGGATACTGTACTAGGGTTGGGATCAGGACAGCTCTGGGTTCAGATCTCACTTCTACCTGCTCCTCTACAGAATGGGAGTATTATTACCTGCCTTTCTTCTGCCATAGAGTTATTGCTTGGCTCAAATGAGATGCTGCAGATCCACGCCGGGGGGGGGGGGGGGGGGGAAATGTCATTATCAGTTGTTAATTACATGGGGTAAAAGGATGACATAGGGTTTGGGGGAGTGAGGATGCTGGCCTCAGCCTTGAAAGGGAAAGGTTGTTTCCCATTAGTCTTCTTTCAGTTCCATATTATGTGTCATGATGGCAGCGATCATCAAGACAGATGAGGAGAATGTGGGTGAGAAGCCACAGGAGAGTCTTGGCTTTGGCTTCTTAAGACATTCTTAGCATGGCAAAGTCAGTCGTTTAGTCAACAAGCGTTTATTCAGATCTTACTATGCCCAGTATACTGGGCTAAGTGCCGAGGATACAAAGAAAGGAGAAGCCACCATCCCTACCCTCAAGGAGCTTACACTTCACTGGGGGAGACAACACGAAAACAGCAATGTTCATACAAGATATATACAGGGTAGATGGAAGGTGCTAAGTGGTGGAAGATTGGGGGGAGGGCAGATACAGGAAAGGGCTTATTTAGAAGGTGAGATTTAAGTCCTGAAGGAGGTCAGGGAAGCCAGGAGGGGAAGGTGAGAAGGCAGAGCATTGCCTCTGGGAGTGGGGAGGAGATGGGTACAGTTGGAAATAACATAAAGACGGGAGATGCTCAGCAAATAAAAATGCTACATATTTTCTCTGAGAGGCAGGACAGAGCACTGGAAGCTCCTGGAGTCAGTGATTGACCCGGCAGCTGAGAGCCTAGTCCTCTGATGAGTGGCATGGCACAAATACCCTAACTCCCTCTAACTAGGATCCCCTCTGTCTTTGCCTCAGCTGCTGGGGAAGCTAGCTGACTTAGTTTTAGTGTTGGGTCTCTAAGGCTGCTGAGGGAACGATGCAACAACCCTGGGCAGAATTTTCTCTTCAAGTGGGGCCCACTTGCTTGTTCTTTAAGGACACCACAAACCAGGGCTTCTTACTTATTATTAGGAAGTCTTGTTGGGGGGAGCATTAGGAGTCTTGGTGTTTGTTTAACACTTACCTAACTGAAGTGTTAAGTAAATAAAAGGAGCAGGGCTCTTCAGAGCCTCAGAATGGAGACATGACTCTCCCACTCATGACTCTGCATGGGGCCTTGCTTGTAATAGATGTTCCATTTTGATGTGGGGGAGGGGGACTGTATGAAGGAGTGGGTAACCAAGTGAAAGGGGGAAGGGATGAGCGAAGGAGCAGGTGGGCAAGTGAGAGAATGGGCAAGGGGGATGGAGAGGGGCACGAGCGATTGTGGAAGGGGCTAATCCGGGGAAAGGAACAAGTCAATTTCCAATTAGTACTTTAAGGCTTGCTAAGCCTTTGCAAATATTATCTCATTTAATCCTCACTACAATCCTGGGAATGTAGGAGCTGTTATTTCCCTATTTTACAAAGTAGGAAACTGAGTCAGATTAAGCTACTTTCCCAGGATCACACAGGCCCAATTTGAACACAAATTTTCCTGACTTCTAGTTCAGTACTTTATCCACTGTGTCAACTAGCAGCCTCACTAGAGAGAATCCATCTTTCTTTGGGCCTGGAGGGGGCTGAACGTGGGCTGCCTGCCTCTTGTTCTCGACCTTGTCTGCTGTATCTGGGGGAGGATATTTGTTCTGGCAAATGATGATGCAACTCTATATGGGAAGCAGATAGTGGGTGTGAGGGTGACTGGGAGTAGGAGAAGACAGTGGGAGACTGGCAAAACTCTACCCCAACCTCCAAAGGTCAGAAAGCATCGGAGTACTCTGGATGATCTGGGGAAAGGATTGCCAGTGAGGCTGGACATTTGCTGCCTCTCAATTGAAACTGAAATGGATTGAAATTCAATTGAAATTGAAAATACTACTGATACTACTACTACTACTACTACTACTACTACTACTACTACTACTACTACTACTATTACTACTACTACCACTACTACCACTACTACCACTACTACTACTACTACCACTACTATTACTACTACTACTACTACTACTACTACTACTACTACTACTACTACTACTATTACTACCACTACTACTACCACTACTACCACTACTACCACTACTACTACTACTATTACTACTATTACTACTACTACTACTACTACTACCACCACCACTACCACTACTACTACCACTTCTACCACTACTACCACTACTACTACTACTATTACTACTACTACTACTACTACTACTACTACTACTACCACCACTACCAGACACTTACTTAACACTTTAAAATTTGTCCAGGGTTTTACTTACCTCTCATTTGACCCTCCCAGAAATCTTGGGAGGTAGATGTTTCAGGCTTTATTATGCCCTTTTTATAGATATGGAAACTGAGGCAGAAAGAGGTATCACTCTGGCAGCTGAGGTTGAGGGTGAACTATAGTGGGGAGAGACTTGAAACAGACAAGGAAAGCAGATCTACACTGGGATGGTGATTGTGAGTGAGTAGGCAAAAGAAGACATAGAGGAGAGATGTTAAGAAGGGAGAGAGACAGAACTGGACAAGTGACTGGATACATGGAGTGAGTGCAAGTGAGGAATCAAGAATGACACTGAGGGAGGGAGGGAGAGAGGAAAAAAGAAAGGAAAGGAGGAAGGAAAGAAAGATAAGGAAGAAAAAGAAGGAAGGGAAGACAAAGAAGAAAAGGAAGGAAAGACAAGGAAGAAAGGAAGGAAAGGAGGAAAGAAAGACAAAGAAGAAAAGGAAAGAAAGACAAGGAAGAAAGGAAGGAAAGGAGGAAAGAAAGACAAAGAAGAAAGGAAGGAAAGACAAGGAAGAAAGGAAGGAAAGAAGGAAGGAAAGACAAAGAAGAAAGGAAGGAAAGACAAGGAAGAAAGGAAGGAAAGAAGGAAGGAAAGACAAGGAAGAAAGGAAGGAAAGAAAAGGAAGAAAGGAAGGAAAGACAAGGAAGAAAGGAAGGAAAGAAGGAAGAAAGGAAAGAAGGAAATAAGTGTACTATGTTCCAGACACTGCACTTTACATTTAATAATAATAATAATAATAACTAAAATTTGCATAGCATTTGCTACATTCCAGGCACTGTGTAAATGCTTTACAATTATTATTTCATTTTGTCTTCACAACCACCTTATTATCCCCATTTTACAGAAGAGAAAACTGAGGCAGACAGGGGTTAAGTGGCTTGCCCATGGTCACACAGTGTCTAAGGCTGGATTTGAACTCAGGTTGTCCTGACTCCCAGTCCAGGGCTCTAGGCACTGTGCCTCCTGACTGGGTGACTGGGAAGGTAGCGGAGCCCTCCATACTAACTGGGTTTGACGTTTTGAAGCAGGTCCTGGTGAGAGGCAGATTTTCCACCCCCATGGACATAGATCTGTGTCATGATATCTTCTACGGTCACAGACTAAAGGATTAGGGCTGACGATGTAGTGGTCACCATGATAGTCTTGACCTATCTGCCTCCCACATCTTTCTAGAGATGGTTTCAGTGAGGATCTCACATCTCTGAAGGGGCTGGACTCCAGCCCAGAGGACCTTTCAGTCTCTCTATCTGGGATCCTGGGATCTGACACTTTCATTTTTGTTCCTCTGCACAATAGTCTGCACGAAACACAAAAGAGCAGTAGGGGGCTGGTGACTTACTCTAGGACTGGGTTGGTCTAAACTCCTTCCCTCGGATTGGAATGCCACCCAAACTTCACCATTGTACCACCTAGGGTTCTTAAACCCTCTTGGCCTCCATTTCATCACATGTACAATATGGGGTTCAGACTCAGTGACCTCTAAGGTCTCTTCCACCTCTAAGCTGATGGTCCTAGGAATATGAGCTGAGAACTATCGGAATAAAGAGCTAACTTTCTAGAATGCTTTAAGGTTTGTCAGGTGCTTTCCAGATATTATCTCAGTTTATCATCACAACCCTACGTGGTAGGTGCTGTTATTATCCCAGTTTTACAGATGAGGAAACCGAGGCAGATAGGTTAAATACGGAATCATACAGCTAGTAAGTGTCTGAGGCCAAATTTGAATTCAGATTTTCCCGACTCCAGGTCCAGTGATCTATCCACCGTGCTACCTAGCTGCCTAATTAATATTCAATTATTATTATGCTAATATCAACCACATTAACTTAATATTTCTATTAATAGTAATAATAAACATCCCATCAAATATTAAAATAACAATAATGATAATAAACATTCTATCAATCTAAGGTATGAATAATAATAATAATTAATGATTGGTTAATTGGTTGGTGATTATATCCATTTCTACGATGTGTTAAAAAACTTATGTTTTTATACATAGCAAACACCTAATAAATGTTTGTTGTATTGAATAAAAATTAATATAGAAAGCTCTTTCTTCATCATCACCTCATGAAAAAGGCAAAAAAAGACATTCATTTTATAGGCAGGGAAACTGAGGCTCCAAGGTAAATGCCTGCCCTAGGGTCACACAGGCAGGAAACATCGGACCTAGCATTTGAGCTGAGGTGTCCTCACCACACATTGTCTCTATATTTCAGGGGGTTACCCCTTTCCACAGACACTCAGCGACGGGGCAGTTTCCAGAGCCCCCCGGTTTTTCTGCTAAAGCTCTTTTTGTACCTGTATTTCCTCAGGTGAAAACGAGCTACTCAGGTTTTCTTCCATCAGAACCTCTCACGACAAGATCTTACTGAGATGGGAGCCTTATTGGCCTCCTGATTTCCGAGACCTCTTGGGATTCATGCTGTTCTACAAAGAAGCGTGAGTAGAAACATGGAGCTGGGAAACCACGAGGAAGCCGGGGGAACCGATTGAGGGTTGCTTGCTACTTCCCCCACTACCCAAACTCACTCATCAAGTGACTGTTGTCTCAGCTATTCCCTAATTAAGCATTTGAAAAATGGGATAAAGACAAGCATGTAGCCATCTGTCCCATATTTGTTAATTGGCCTTCTGGTCTTGGCTTTTTGGATTCTAGCGTGAGTTCCTTTTCTTCCCATCCATTTGTATATATCCTCCCATATCACTCTGACTTCTTCATATTCGTCATTTCTAAGAATGAAGCATCTATTAAATGCTTACTCTGTGCCAAGCTCTGTGCTAAGTCCTAGGGATGAAAATACAAAAGCCAAGATAGTCTCTACCCCCAGGGAATCTACACTCTAATAAGGAGAGCCAACATATAGAGGGAAGTGGTCGCCAGGAAATTGGTATTTTGGTCCAGAAAGTTACCAGGATGGTGAGTGGAGCCATAGTTCAGTAGATGGATGCACCTCTTCCAGAAACAAGGGGAGGAGTGGATTTGATCATGGTTCCTGATTTGGAGGATAGGATTGGGAAAATGACCTGGTGTAGAATCCCAAGTTTCTGGTCTGGGACACAAGGTGGTTGTTGAACTTGTTGAAAAGATGGCTGGGAAATAAAGAGTGACATCAAGCATGACTGAGGCCAGGAGAGCAGTAGGCTTCTGGGGTAGAAGTTCCAGAGATGAAAGAGTTAAAACCTCCAGGACATGGAGGAATCTGAACCTCTCTGGGTCAGGAGGCAGGGTGGCTATCGAAGACTGGCTGTGAATTTTTTTCTGAGTAATAATATGAACACAACACAGTTGTTTCAGCCATTCCCCAATCAGTGGGCATCCATCCACTTTGTTACCAGATTTTTGCCACCACAAAAAGTGCTGCTATGAATATTGTGGTAAATATGGGACTTTTTTCCCCTCCATTCCTTTTGGGTATTCGCAAATTCTTATAGAAGTCCAAATTGTTTTTCGAAGCAATTGACTCATTTTACAGATCCACCAACAGTGTGTTAGAGTGCCTATCTTTTCCCAGGCCTTCCAACATTGACTGTTTCCCAAATTCCCTTATGGTCTTGAAATTTAAACTCCGTGATAGACTCCTGATTCAGAGACATGAAATCTTTGTGGGAGGAAGGGAACATGGGGATTTTGAAATCCCTCTTTAGTTCAAAAATCAGATGCCAACCTTTTCCCTTATCCAGCAATAGTTTATCTGTGGGGTTAGAATGATTTGAATGGATAGATGATGTTCAATTGTTTCAGTCATGTCCAAGTTCTTTGTGACCACATTTGGGGTTTTCTTGACAGTGGAGTGGTTTCTGTTTCCTTCTCCGGTTCATTTTACAGTTGAGGAAACGGAGGCAAACAAGGTTAATTGACTTGCCCAGGGTCACACAGCTAATAAGTGTCTGAGGCCAGATTTGAACTCAGGAAGATGTCTTCCTGTCTCCAGGCCTGGCAGTCTATCCACTGTGACACATAGCTGCCCTAGTTCAAATGAATGAGTCTTTTTGAGGAAGCAGCCTAGCATAAGGTAAAGAGTACTAGACCTCCAGAGACTTGGATTCCAATCCTGATACTAGCAGAGATAGAATTTTCTCATCTGTAAAATGGGAATAATAACTGTATTCTCTTGCTCAATTATAGTTTTGCTTTGTTTAAAGATTTTTTAAAACATAATTTTGCTTCCGTGCCCAAGAGTATGATTTTTGTACAGTAAAGGACAGAACAAAGTGAATAATAGGTCACTGAAAACCAAGATAAATAGAGAAGAGAGTAAAGAATCACCTAGTGTATACTATAGAGTGCTGGGACTGGAATCAGTGAGAGCCAAATTTAAGTGTGACCCCAGGTGCTTACTAGATGTGTGACCCTGGGCAAGTCACTTAGCTTCTGTCTGTCTCAGTTTCCTCATCTGTAAAATGGAGGCAATAACAGCCCCTCCCTCCCAGGATTGTAATGGAGATAAAATTACAATTTGTAATGCACTTTGCAAACCTTTGAGTGTTACATAATGTTTGCTATTAATTTGTTACCCTCAGTGAGCTCAAATCAATGTAGCCAGTTAAACTGGCTGACGTGATTGCTGAGCAGAGCTATCATCAGTGATCTTTGCGAGATGGGGACAGGGTGTTTCAGGACTAGAGAAGGGCAAATGACCTATTTTTTTTAAAGGAAGAATTTGTAAACGGGCAGCCTATGAGTTTTACTCCGGGGATTGTCACCTGAGTGTCCTACATTCCTCTTATTTGCTTTATAGAAGGAACAGAGTAACAAGATTCATTTTCTTTTTGTTTAGAAACGTTTTCTATACTATCAGAGTTACCTTCTTCCAGAGAACCATAATACCAGAGGTTGAGCCAGGCCTTCTCCAGAGAGAAATCTCAGCCTGGACTAGTTGGCTGTCTGGTGGTTGGAAGCCCCTGCTTCTAGCCAGCACTCTACCAGCATAACCCTTTATTCTTTGTGTTCTACCTAAGACCTTACCAGAATGTGACCGAGTTTGATGGCCAGGATGCCTGTGGGTCTAATAGCTGGACAGTGGTTGACGTTGAACCCCCGGTGAGGTCTAATGATCCCAAGACACAGAATCAACACCCAGGGTGGTTGATGCGAAACCTGAAACCGTGGACCCAGTATGCCATCTTTGTGAAAACCTTAGTCACTTTCTCTGATGAGCGGAGAACCTATGGTGCCAAGAGTGAGATCATTTATGTCCAGACCAATGCCACTGGTGAGTTGTCATTTCATGGACATGAAAGCCATTTAGGGGGATTGTCTCAGGCAGATCGTCCAGCCCACAAAGGGCAGGACCCCTAGGTAATAATGCACATATTTGCAACTGAGCCCAGTGCTTGCTTCCCCCCACCCCCACCCCCAATACTAAGCATAATGAGGAAATTGTCTTGAGTTACTAAATGGCAGAGAAGAGTCTCTGTCAAAAAGGGAGAGATGTTCCCTGCCCTAAGCACACTGGAATTTAGTCAGCTGAGGAAAGTTCGACTTCATTGCAAACCTTTTGCCTGTTCGTCATGTTCCTGATTCGGGTCATTGATAAAGTTCTCAGTCTAAGAATGTTCCCTTCTCCAGAATGGTCTTTATCTCCACGTGGTTAAGATGGCATGATGCCATCTTGTATAAAACTCTGATGTTATGCTCTGACTCCCCAAGGAAGGGCTTCTTTGCAAATGATAACTGGGATGGTAATTTTCATCCTGTTTTTAAAAATAGATTTTTTTGGGATACCTTTTGTTTTTGTGTCATAGGCATTTCTCAGTAGCTTTTCTGCTCCACACCAAATAAACCCTCCTTTGTAAAAAAAAAATCCGAAAAACCAGTTCAATAAAACCAAGTCATCTAGTGATGTTGTATGGAGTTCCCTGCCATTTATGCCCCACCCCCTCTACTGAAGGGAGGGAAGGATACTTCCTAACGTCTTCTTTAAAGTGAAGATTGGTCTTCTAATTACTCAGCATCTAGTTTCACTTGAACGATGTTTTTGCTTATGTTATTGTCATTCTGTTTATTGTTCTCTTGTTTCTGCTTACTAAATTCTTCATCAATTCATGTAAGTCTTCCCATGCTTTTCTGAATTCCTCCTATTATTTCTTGTGGCACAATAGTATTCCATTACATTTATATACTAGTTTGTCTAGTCTTTCCTCAATAGGCACCCATATTTGCTACCACAAATATGCTGCTATTATTGTTATTATTATTTTGGTACACATGGGGCATTTCTTTCTGTCTTTTACCTTCTTGGATTTTAGCCCAGTAGTAGGATCTCTAGGTCAAAAGTTATGAATGAGTAGCTTAGTCATTTTTTACTCAAAATTCCAAAATGATTTCCCAAGTGATTGGAGCAGGTCGCAACCCCACCAATAGTGTATTAGTGTGCCTGTCTTCCAGCAGCCCCACCTACATTGACTATTCTGTCTTTTGTCATCTTTGCCAATTTGTTTTCTTCCTATTTGCAGTTCCTTCAGTCCCATTAGACCCAATATCCGTTTCCAATTCTTCATCCCAGATCATTTTAAAGTGGAAACCACCCTCTGAGCCAAATGGTAATATTACGCACTACTTAGTGTACTGGGAGAAGCAAGCTGAGGACATTGAGCTCTATGAACTTGATTACTGCCATAAGGGTGAGTAGCTGGACACCTGCATGTACGGACCCATCCAGGCACACACGCATACCACTCTCTTAGGGCCCCTACATGTTTTACTGAAGGGTCATTATTCACAGAGTGAGTCGGGCAGAACATTAGAGTTGGAATAATAATAATGATGGAAGTATAGCACTTTAAAATTTACAAAGTGCTGCATGTTTTATATACATACATAGATATTACATTGTTTGTGAGGTGGGGGGGAGGAATAAGTGTGTGTGTGTGTGTGTGTGTGTGTGTGTGTGTGTGTGTGTGTAGCTCACTATATGACAGGCAAGTTATTCCGCATTTTACAAATGTAGAAACTAAGAGACCTAGAGAGGTTCAGTGACTGACCCTGGGGTCAGGTATTGGAGGCAGGATCTGCATTCTGTTCTTCCTGCCTCTAAGGCCAGTACTTCATGGTGCCTTTCAGGTCTGCTACTTTGGGCCCCTCATTTTACAGAGGAGGAACCACAGGTTCATTGAGGTCAAGTGACTTGGCCAAACTCATACAGGTCTCAGAGACCCCTCTATTTGAACCCTGGTCCTCTGACTGAAGCTGGCATACTTCCTACTATATCCCACCACCATCAGAATCCCAGATCCTTAAAATATGGAAAAGAGATTTTCAACTGTCTAAAGCTTCATACCCTTGGTTCAGCCAAGTGGAATAAGTAGGTTGCAGCTACACTCTCAATACATGGGTTGATTGCCTTATACTATATCAGTCAAGAGTGACTTCTGCCATTGGTCTTCTCTGGACTGAATGGAAGAGCCTGCTAAGATCAGTTGGGCCAATCTAAATGTTCCCCATTCGGTGCTTGGCAAGACCAAGGCCATGAGAGGTTTTTTTCTTTTTTGGGGGGGGGGGAGTAGGGATGGGGGAAGGCAAGACATTTGGGGTTAAGTGACTTGCCCAAGGCCACACAGCTGGTAAAGTGTGTCAAGTGTCTGAGGTCGGATTTGAAATCAAGTCCTCCCGACTTCAGGGCCGGTGCTCTGTGCCTCCTACCTGCCTCTTTCCTTTTTTTTTTTTTCATGAGAGCTTTTCTTTACCCAAGGACTGCTGAATTTGGCCAGGTACTGCATCTGGTCCCCAGGAGGGGTGCCCAAAGTATGCAAGTCCCTCAGGTACTTTCTCTAAAGAAGTGTGGGTGACTTGAGCTTACATTCAAGATCCGAGTTCAGGGTCTGCTATTTTATTGGAAATCACTATTGCTATGATAAACACAGAGGAATCTATTAATGCCCATTGTTAATAGAGCTAATTAGTAAGTTAATGCTTTTAAAGTGCTTTACCCTTGTAAAATGCTGTGTAAAGAACTGGCTATAGTGAGTCTTTCATAGGATAGGGGAATCTTGGACCTGAAAGGGATTTCCAGTTCTCATCTGAGGCATAAGTCCATCCAACACCATTCCTGAAGAGGGCCATCTGCTCTCTGCATGAAACCCCAATAGAATGTAAACTCTTTGAGGGTAGGGATTATCTTGTACATGTTTGGACTGAATTGAAAGCCTCCAGTAAAGAAGAACCTAACAAGGCAGCCCATTCTGACTTCAGACAATTCTAATTTTCCAACTGTCAATTGAACAAGCATTTATTAAGCATCCACTGTGTGTAGAGCAGTATGGGATCTCCGAGGTTACCTAACCTCATTCTCTCATTTTACATATGAAAAAATTAAAACCCAAATAAGAAAGAAGGGATAGCCAAAGTCACCCAGGAAGTGGTAGAACCAGGATTCAGGTCACTATGTCTTGGTTCTAAATGCAGTGATCTATGCCAGAATAGTCGGGTTTGGGTCAAGAATCTGACATATTATTACTTGGTTGATGCACAAGATGAGTTTTATGTATTTTGCCTGTATCTGTGTATGCACAAACTACCCTCTCGTTAGAATGTAAGCTCCTGGAGGGCAGGGACAGTTTTTGCTTTTTTTTCCTATCCCCACTTCTTACTCCATTGCCTGGCATGCAGGAGGAGCTTAATAAATGTTTAGTGATTTATCAATGAGGAGTACAACTACAATAAGCGTTCATTAAAGTGACATAGATTCATGTTGAAATGCCATAACCATACACTAAGAATTAGAATGTCAGCTCCTTGAGGACAGGGACCCACCTTTTAACTTAGTAGAGTGACTAGTTCATAGGAAGTGCTTAATAAATGCTTGTTGGTGGATTGACCAAGTGTCTGCTCATTGCTATGGGAGATACAGAATTTTTCTAAAACCCAGTTCCTCATGGATCTCACTGTATGTAGTAGGATTAGAAACAAATACTGATGACTGTAATAGGCAACCTTATATTGCTCCTTATCATAGCACAAGTCAGAAAAATCCCTTTGGCCACGTTGTTCTGAGTTAGGAGAATCAGACAAGGCTCCCTTGAAGAGGTGATCTGTGACCTGGGCTTTCAACTCTATGTAGGAATTTGGAGCTGAAGAGGAGAGGGGCATTCCAGACACAAGGGAAAGGTCTCTTGTATCCTTCAGTCCAAATCTGCCTCCCTAGAGCACTATCAGCCACTCCTGGTTCTGCCCTTCAGGGCCACCTAGTCTCCAATCTCTCTTCCACAAGACAGCTTTTGAGTTCCATGAAGAGCGATGTCAGGGCCCCCTCCCCACCTCAAGACTTCTCCAGCATAAGGGAAACATCCCTAGTTCCTCTATCTGTTCTGTTCTGTGGCATGATTTCAAGCCAATCAGTCTGTTGCCAGGCACCAAGCTAAGTAATGTGGATGTGAAGAAAGGCAAAATCTTAAGGCTCTTCACTGTCCTGGAAGCTTAAAGTTCTGTCTCCTCTTGTGTTGTGGATAGCTGTGGGAATGGTTACTTTTGGCCATTTAGACCCAATAGTGCCTGAATAAGTATCCCTTTGGGAGCATCCTTAAGTAATGGTCCAGTCTCTTCTTGATCTCCAGTGACAGAGAATCACTATCTCCTACAGTGGCCCATTCTGCCATGAGACTGCATTAGTTATTTAGGGAATAAGCATTTTTATAGCAGCTGCTACGTGCCAGGAACTGTGCTAAGCACTTTACAAATATTATTTCATTTGATCTCCATGTCCTGCGAAGTAGGTACTATTGTTATCCCCATTTTACGGTTGAGGAAACTGAGGCAAGTGTAAGTGGCTTGCCCAAGATCACATAGTTTGTAACTATCTGAAGCAGGATTTGAATTTGCCTCTTCCTGACTCCAGGCCCAGTTTCTAGCCACTAGGTCACCAATTGCCTCAAACTAGCAGCCAAGAAATCTGATTTTGCCTCTGTGCTTTTTCTACCACTGCTTCTCATTCTGCTTGACCTGGAGGGCAAAACTTTCTTCTTTCATGTGACAGTCCTTCCTGTATTCAAATACTTGAAGACAATTCTCTTCCACTTTTCCTCCTACATTTTCTGGTGGTCTGAGATTAATTACAAAACAGAACATAGCTGTATACAAATTCACCTGCTCATAATCTATTCTGGGATCACCAGAAAGGAATGGGGCAGCATTGAACAATGCTGTTACAATCATAGACTAGTTATGTATGTTTTCCCAGGAGAAGGAAAATGATAGGTCATCGTAAGTGATAAAGGAAGATGAACCTTTTGAGGAGAGTCCTTTGTCCCCAGGGGCTCAAGGAACTGGTGACAGTGGTATTGAAAAGAGCCCTTTCTGGTTAATTAGAAAATCAATCAACAAGAATTTATTAAACATCTGGAATCTGCCTAGGGGGCAGGTAGGTAGATAGACATGGGACCTGAAGTCGGGAACTCATCTTCTTGAGTTTAAATCTGGTCTCAGACATTTACTAGCTCTGTGACCCTGGGCAAGTCACTTAACCTGATTGCTTCAAAAAGGAAGGGAAAGGAAGAAAGGGTGAATGGAAAGATGGAGGGAAGGAAGGAAGGAAGGAAAAGAAAGAAATTGTTCAGGTCTTTTAAAGGAGGGAGCATTTGAGTTTGAATTCTCAGAAGAGGTGAAGATGGAGAAGGGAGGCTTGGTCAGGACATCAAGGCTTGGTCTGTCCCCTGCTGTCAGGTAGGTGAGTGCTGAGGACATTTGTGAAGGTGCAGTTGAATTCACCAGACATGTATTAAGTACATGCTGCAGCTAGTTTTGAGGGGTGCAAAGATAAGAACTAATCGGTCTCTTCCTTCAGAGAGCTTATGTTCTACTGGTGATGTGACACATACATAAGCAAGTATATACAACATATGGTAATGCAAAGTAATTTCCAGAGGAAAGAGAATGTCTATAGTTGGAGGGATTGGGAAATGTCTTTTCCTAAAAATTGCTCTGAAGGAAGCTAGAGATTTGGTGAGGCTAGGTAGGCTGACTTAATGTTCTGTGTTCCTTGGTGTCCATTCCTCAACTCTGATCCTTTGACAGTGAAGTTGGTGTGGCTTAGTGGAAAGAAGCCAGGACTCAGTCCCAGGGCCTGAGTTGAAATCCTGCTTCTGCCCCTTAACTTGCCTCTGTGACCTTGGCCAGATCTGTTCTACTCCCCTTTATAGAATGTGCGGACTGGATCTTGAAGTGATCTCCAAGAAAGGCCCCTTCCAGTTCTAAGTTCTGTTTCTGTGACCTATCAGAAAGGTTTTCTGTGAGTTAGTATGATGCCTCTGTGAGCATCATCCCATGCTGACTTCACCTCTCTTGTATGGGCTTCTCTGCAGGGTTAAAGTTGCCATCCAGGACCTGGTCCCCTCCCTTTGAATCTGAAGATTCTCAGAAACACAACCAGAGCAATCACGAGGACCCTAATGGAGAGTGTTGCTCCTGCCCAAAGACTGACTCCCAGATCTTGAAGGAGCTGGAGGAATCTTCTTTTAGGAAGATGTTTGAAAATTACCTCCACAATGAGGTTTTCATCCCCAGGTGAGATATACCCTTGCCTGTTAGCACCTTTGTGGGGATTGATTTGGTTCTGAGTCCAAGGTGGGCCTGGAGAATGCTGGGTTGGAACTGAAATGAAAATCTAGGGACTATTTGTGTGGAACAGGCAACTGAGCAGTAAGTTATCTTCCAGTTAGCACCACAGAGGCCTATTCAGAATAATTAAGTGGAGGGGGGGAAATATGGAGTAATGCATTTAATTCTGAGTGCCATGTTTTAGGAGGGCCATTGACGAGCAAGAGAGATCCAAAGGAGGGCAGCCATGATGGTGAAAGGCCTCAAGATCATGGCACATGCTGATGGGATGAAGGAATTGGGCGTATATAGCCTTGAAGGCTCTCGGGATGAAAACGAACACACTGGGAGAGGGGGTGGGGATGGCAAGGAACAGGAACATGGTAACTGCCTTCAAGGGCCATCACCTGAAAGAAGACTTACGTTTGTTCTGCTCAGTGACAGAGGGTGCAATGAGGAGCAATGGGTGGAAGTTGGAGAGACAGATTTAAACTTGGTGGAACCATTCCTAAATATGAGAGCTCTCCTGTAGTGCACCCCTGGGAGGTAGTGGGTTCCCCTTCCCTGGAGGTCTTTAAGAAAAACTAGGTGACCATTACCAGGTATATTGTAGAAATGATTTTGTTTAGGTACAGGCTTGATAGATGGCTCCTGAGTTCTCTTCCATTTTGATAGCATATGAGTCTCTAAAAAAGAAATCATTTTTTCCTCTTCCTCCACACTCTCCACCCCCCCTTAATACTTCTCAACAAACTTTTAGGAGAAACAATCTTTGGAAGAAAATTCTCTCTCTTCCCTCTTCCTGCCCCACCAACACCCAGCCAACTTTCTAGTTCTTGTCAAGGTCATCAGGATTATCAGTCTAAATTCTCAGTTGGATCCTTTCTAGGGTCAAGGAGCTTATCTTTCACTAACATTTAATGAGCATTTATTAAGCCCCTACTATATGAAAAGCACTGGAGATATTGAGACAAAAATGAAACAATCTCTACTTTCAAGGTGCCTGCGTTCTACCTGAGGGGATCAAACCTAGAACTTGATTGTGTCTCTACTTCCCCAGATTTCCTGCTCTTCCTCTTCTTGAGAATATCTTTCAAGTACAGAGATTCCTTGAAATGCATGCAGTGTGTCCCATCTCATCCATCCTGTATTTCAGGGCTATAGATGTGAGTCTGTGAAGACTTTTGCTCAACCACAGCATGGCCTATAGATTATCTGCAGGGAGAGGCTTCCTAGTCATTCCAATTCTGTCTCCTGGTTAAGTTGCTGATAGCAGGTCAGTCTTTGGTTGTGGCTGACTATTTTTCCATCATTTCTAGCTAGGCAAGTTCTTTAATTCAACAGCTATTGCAAGCAGACTATTTTCTCTCTCAGCCCAGTGGATCCACTTGTTGGTATATCTTATGAAAGTTGGCATGATCATGTCTAGTTCCTCTAAACAGTCTTGCCCTCTATGGTCTAATGCACTACCACCTGGTGCCAGACTTGTCCCACCCTTGATAACATTTTTACCTTTGTATAACTTTCCCAGTGTTCACCTGTGGCCAGTCCTAAGGGTGCATGAGATCTTTGGCTTGTTCTTTGAGGCTGCCGGACCCTGGTAATAGGAAACTTGGCATCGTCCTTCAGTCAGAGCATTGAGTATAGGAAGCCAGCCCTTGGGGCTGGACCTGCTGTGTGTGCCCAGTGCTGTCCTTTATAACGCATTCCAGTCCATGATTAGGGAGGCCTGGTGACCGTGTAAACAGTATCCAAAAGATATCTTCCTCCTTGGCCTGCATCCAGAGAGGGCAGAAGGTGGGGCTAATCTTCCCTGTCCATCTTCTACCATCCCTCTGAGTGGTGATGGGAAACTGTGGACCATCGCCTCTGTAACTCATATGGACTCTGTGGTTCATGGAGCTAATGTGACTAGGAACGTTTATGTTGGCTGATCTCGATGGCTGAGCAGAATGTGCTGAGAGATTCTGGAAGGGGTATTTTCCTTCCTCACCCCATTTCTTGGTCTCTCTTTTCTTCATCCTATGGTCCTCCTTCACCCTATTTCTTCTCTTTCCATCACCCTTTTTCTCTGCCTTCCTGAAGACACAGGACACCATGACATGCAAGGATCAGTTAAATGAGCTGGTTATGTTTAGCCTGGAGAAGAGAAGACTTCAGGGGAGGTTGTTGACGTCTTCTAGTGTTGGAAGGATTATTTTGTGGTGGGATGGACTGCTTTGGGAAGTAGTAGGTTCTCCCTCACTGAGGCTCTTTAGGCAGAGGCCAGATGAGCTCTTGCTGGGAGACCGCAGAAGATATTCTTGGTTAAATCAGACCTTCAGTAATCCTTCTCCAGCAGACTTTGCTGCTGTGCAGGCCTCTTTCAGCTTTTTGGACTATGCCCCTGGAGCTTGTATATGGGAACCCCAAAACACACCATGGCAGCTTGCGTGGGAGACTGAGAGGGAGAGTCTTCCTTTTGTCAACAAACACAATTCCTGCGGGTTCTCTCTCTGACCAGGCTCTCTCAGCCTCCCCGCAGATACCAGAAACCACTTTCTCCTTATAGAATGCAGCAGAGGCTTTGTGCCTGGACTGCCCCACCCCCTCTGCTCCTTTTCCTCCCTTCTATCCTAAAGTTGCTGTTTTATTTTTCTCTCTGCCACATCATTGCAAGGCTTGGTTTCCTGAAGAGAGATTTCCATGTACAGATAAAAATGAAGCAAAAGAGAGATTTATTCTCTCCTGTTGAGGCATCCAGAGAGACATGGGATCTCAGAACACAGAGATGGAAAGGCGAGAATATCTGTTCTATCTTATAGAGGAGTAAATGGAGGCCCTAAGAAATTCTGTGACTTGCCCAAGGTCACACAATGAGGAAATGGTACTGCTGGGATTCAAACCCAGGTCTTCTTGATGCTGATCATTTCTAGCTCCCCAGGTGCAGTCCCCACTCTTTCTCTGCCTGGAAGGCCATGTTTCTTTAATAACAGGTAATGCCTGTTAGAACTGACCAATTCCTTTTTAAAAACTTTTTAATATTTTTATTTAAAGTTTTGAGTTCCAATTCTGTCCCTCTCTCTCCCTCTCCCCTCCCTGAGATGGTAAGCAATCAGATGTAGGTTATACATGTGCAATTAATGTAAAACATTTCCATATTAGTCATTTTGTATAAGAAGACTTGAATAAAAGAAAAAAAAGAAAGTGAAAAATAACATGCTTCAGTC
>CM053580.1:551523575-551557105 GCA_028627135.1 Pseudochirops cupreus
ATACTTGTATAGTAACGCAAAACACTTCCATAGTAAGACTCTCATTTTAAAGTTGAAGAAACTGGAGTTGAATGACTTCTCCTAGGTTGCCCAGTCTCCATTCTAGGGCCTTCTAGTAAGGGCCCTCCCAGCTCTGACATTCTGTGTTCCAAGGGCCCTCCCAGCTCTGACACCCTGTGTTCTAAGGGCCCTCCCAGCTCTGACATCCTGGGTTCTAGTTCTGATATGCTATAACTGTTTTAGTGTCATGGACCCTTTTGGCAGTTTGAAGACTATGGACCCCTTTTCAACACAAGATATTTAAATGCATAAAATAAAATACATTAGATTAAAATGGAAACCAATTGTGTTGAAATACAATTATCAAAATATGTACATATATTTAAAGTTTGTATACCAGATTAAGAACCCCGATCTAAATACTAAAAATTGTTTTTGCATGTAACTGGGGAAAAATAAAATACTAAATAAAAAATAATTTTACAAAAAGGAACCCCCATTCTAAGAGTCCTCCCAGTTCTGGCTTTGGTACTCTAAGCTGCTTCCCATCTGTGACTTTCTGTGGCTCTGAGTCTTATGCTGGCTTCCTCTTTCGCCCTCTGTGGGTTTCATGGTGCCCTTGGAGGCTTTTAGTGGTGACAATAATTGTCACCATTTTGTCACAATATTGTCACAATGGTGACAATAAATTCCTCCTGAAACTAGATTGCTCCATTCCCAAGGGTTTTTTGTGTGGCTGACTGAGGTTGGGGGAAGTATTATGAGGGGGAGGAGGAAGGAAGAAAACAAGCATTTATTAAGCGCCTAGCCATGCCAATTTTGCCTCACAGAAACCCTTGGAAGAAGGTGGTATCCTTACAGCCATTTTGCAATTGAATAGTCTGAGGCAAACAGAGGTTAAGTGACTTGCCCAGAGTCATAGAGCTAGTCAGTGTTTGAGGTTGGATTTGAACTCAGATCTTCCTGACTCCTGTTTCCCCCCCCCCCATCCTCTGTACCAGAGGTTGCATCAAAGGGTGTTTCTTAGGGAAATGCCTCCCTCTGCTTTTATTGATTTTTCTTAAAGAGAGGGTCATTCAACGTCTTAACTAACCCTCTCATTTCAGAGTTGGGGTATGTCAAGTCAACGAACATTAATCAAAGACCTACTATTTGGCAGGCACTGTGCTAAATTCTGAGAATACAAAGAAAAGCAAATATGCACCCTTTCCTCAAGAAGCTTCCAGTCCAGTGGGGGAAACAACGCACAGATAACTATATATAAACAAGATACAGTCAGGATAAGTTAGAGAGAACCAAGGAGAAAGGCTTCTGGAGACAATGAGATTTTGTCTCGAACTTGAAGGAAGCTTTGGGGTGGGAGATGAAGAAGGAGAGTGTTCCAGGCATTGGGGGTTGTGATGCTAGGCAGAGTTGGAAGATTGAGTGTCTTGTGTGAGGAAGAGATGGGGAATAATATCACTGGATTACAGAGTACATAGTGGTGGATGGGGTATGAGAAGACTGTAAAGGGAGGAAGGGGCCAGATTATTCAAGGTTTTAAAAGCCAAATTTAATATTTCATATATATCTTTGTATACTTGATTTTGGATTTTATATTTTATTCTGGAGGTTATAGGGAACTCTAGGAGTTTATTGAATAGGGGAGTGACATGGTCAGACCTGTGCTTTAGGAAGATTAATTTGACAGCTGAGTGGAAGATGGACTGGAGTGGGAGGGAGGTTTGAAACAAGGAAACCAACCAGAAAACTATCTTACTAGTCCAGATGTGAGATGGCGGTAGTGTTGGAGGAGCGGGTGGGCTGTCTACTAGAGATATTGCAGAGGTACAGTGCACACAACTTAACAACAGCTTGGATATGGGGAGTGAGAGAAAGAGAGCAGTTGAGCATGGCATCTTTGTTTTGAGCCTGAGTAACTGGGAGGATGGTGGTGGCCTCAACAGTAACAAGGGGAGTTCAGAAGAGGGAGAGTTTTGGGGAAAAGATAATGAAAATATAACAAATTAAGTTTTGAACAAGTTAAGTTTAAGATGTCCAAAAGATTACATCTTTAAATGACCAATAGCCCATTGGAGATATGAGTCTGAAGGTTAGGAAAAAGCTTAGAGCTGAATAAATGGACCTGAGAATCATCAGCATTGAATCATGGGAGTTGATGAGATCACCCAGTGGAATAGTATAGAGGGAGAGGAGAAAATGGCCCAGGACAGAGCCCTTGGAGATATCCACAGTTAACAGACACGATCTGGAAGATGAAGACCCAGCAAAAGAGACTGAGAAGTATTTGGAGAGGTAGGAGAGCCAGGATAGGAGAGTGTCACAGAGACCTGGGAACAAGAAAGTATGTGGAAGATGAGGGTGATTAGGAGAGCCTTAGCCACAGAGAGGTCAAGAAGGATGAGAGTTGAGAAAAGGCCAAAGGATTTGGCATCAATTGTTGACAGTCTTCTCAAAAAGTTTAGCCACAGAAAGGAGAAAAGATACAATTCAGCAGTTAGTGGGAATAGGGACGACTAGATGGTGAAGTGGATAGAGCACTGGGCTTCAGGAAGACCTGAGTTCAAATTTAGCCTGAGACACTTCCTAGCTGGATGACCCTGGGCAAGTCACTTTACTCTGTTTACCTCAGTTTCCTCATCTGTAAAATGAGCTAGAGAAAGAAATGGCAAACCACTCCAGTATCTCTGCCAAGAAAACTTCAAATGGGGTCATGGAGAGTCAGACACAATTGAAAAATCACTGAACTGAGTTAGTGGGAATGGTAGAGGGGATGATATACCGAAAATGAGACAGGCCAAACAGGGGTTTGAACTTTCCACTCCAAATCCAGTATTTATTGCACTAAAGCAAAAGGCCCAGTTGCTGTGTTAGCTGCTTTTCAGCTCTCAAACTTAGACAAGTACTCCTTGTCTTTGCTTACCCTCTCCCCACCCCGGGGTATCTGTAAGCTGCCCTAGGGCTGTTCCAGGACAGCTGCCCCTATCTCTGCCCTGAATTCAGCCTCTGTCCTCTGGTCCCTGCCTGGAAGAGTATAACCTTTGAACAGAGTTGTTTTTCTGGTTGATGTTCTTGCCGGTGAGAAGGGTCACATGCTCTGTGAATGGGATGAATAATATCAGGTTCTTTTTTTCTCATTCATGTTTTCCATCTGCACTCTGCTCTAGCATGGGCCTGGAAATCTCAGCTCCAGTATACCCTGAAGTCAGCTGGTCAATCAACCAGGATCTAAGTGCTTTCTCTGTGCCAGACCCTAAATGGAGTATCCCCAGCTAAATTCCGGGGGTACAAAGAAAGGCAAAAAACATCCAGCCCCTTCCCTCAAGGAACTCCTGTTTTAATGGGGGAAGGCAACCTGTAAAAGTCTGGTACATCTAAGATGTAGAGAGAGAAGAGCAGAGAGTGAGTGGCTAGCTGCCCTTTATACAGTACTTTGTCTTATGAAGAGCTTTTCCTGCAAACTTGATTAGCTAGATAATTTTATAGTCCTTACCCCCATTTTACAGATGAGGTTAGTGACTAAGGAAGGCAAAGTAGCTTGCCCAGGAGGCCACAGCTAGGAAGTGTCATAGCTGGGATTTGAACCCAGGCTTCTGGACCTAGACCAGGGTTCTCACAGCCCCTGCACGCTGTAATGGGGACCTTTGTGGTGATGCTCTCCTTCTTTCTCCACAGCTCCCTTTCATGGGAGGTTCTTGCCCCTGGCATCATCATAGTCTTAATTGGGTTACAAGCCTATAAAAGAAGGAAGAAACTCTTCTGGTTTCCTGAAAGAAGAATGGAGAAGGGATTAGGGGGGAACTCTTCTTCCTTTCTATCACTCCCCACCTATCTCTCTTAGCCCTGACTCCCCCAATCAGTCACTTAACAACCCATTTATTAAGGAGTCACTCTGTGCGGTACCTTTGGAGGCATCCTGAGGTTATAGACGGAACCCCAGGCTGAGATGCTGCAAGAAGGTGGTTCTCCCCCTGACCTGACCATTGATTAACTTGCCATGTGACTTTGGCACAGGCGTCTTACCCTCTCTGGGCTTCTGTTAACTCTTCTATAAAAAGAGGGAGCTGGCAGCGATGTGAGGAGAGGACCATGGGGAATAGCAGAAGCAGCCATGTATTTAAAGTCAAGAAGACTTCAGACGCTTACTGCTTATGTGGCCAAGAGCAAATTACTTCAGCTTGCTTGACTTCGTTTTTCCCATCTATGAAATGGGCATAATAATTGCACCCTACCTCCCAGGGTTTTTGTGAGGATTAAATGAAGTGATTTGTGTACAGCGTTTTTATAGAACTTAAAGTGCTGTATCCATGTGATCTGCTGTTGTCAGAACCCCTTCATACTTATCTGAGTTATATGACTGTAGGCAAATCTTTTTCCCCTTTCTGAGCCTGTTTCTTCATCTATGAAATGGGGATATGCACTGACTCCCTCATGGAGAAGGAAGGAAATAAACATTCCTATAGCACCTACTATTACCTCATTGGATCATCACAACAACTGCTATTATCCCCATTCTACAGATGGGGAAACGGAGGCAGATAGAGATTAAATGACATGCCCAGAGTCATCCAGCTAGTAAGTGTTTGGTTCTGGATTTGAATTCAGATCTTCCTGGGTTCTATGCACTGTGCTGCCAAGCTGCCTCATGGAATAAAGTACTTTCTGAACTTTAAAACACCTGTAAAAACGAGGCAGTAGGTTTTGTTATTATCATTATTAGTGGAGAGACTCCTGAACTGAGGGCCAGGAAATTTGGGGCTGAGTCTTAGCTCTTCCACTGATCTCCTGCTGTGTTACCTTAGGCAGACTTTTCCTCCCTCGGGGCTTTAGTTTCCCCATCTGCAAAAGGGGGATAGTCACCCCCTTCCTTGTTTGCCTTCCAGGACTTTTATGGGGGTATTGAGAAGGATCAAGGTACAATGAATAGAGTGCTGGACTTAGGGGTTGACCCTGGACAAGTCACTGCCCATCCTGGGCTCAAATTTCCTCTACTGTAGAATGAGGGAGTTGGGCTTGCAGACCTGTAGGGTCCCTACATCTGTGATCTTGTGATCTGATGTGTGTACATGAAAGCATAGTACAGATGCGTATTGGTGTTTGTTGGATAATCTCCAAGCTTGTTAATTGCTCTGAGATTCGTCAGTATATTTCTTATCAGAGCTCCCTGCTCAATGGGGGCTCCAGGGAGCCTGACCACTTCCCATCAGGCTGATCCCTGACCTTGCTCAAAATGGCGGATTTGGTGGGTTTGGCTGCCCATGCAGCCTCATGTGTGTAGCCTCTGGCGGTGAGATTGTAGGATGACACCGAAACAAGAAAAACCGAAGATAACCTCTTCTCTCCTGTTCTTCCTCTTGCCCTTGTCTCTCCCCACCTCCCCCTTCCCCCAAACAGGAGCTGCATCTCTGTGTTTCCCGAAAACATTATGCCAGTGAACAGGGCTGCAAACTGAAAGGCCTGCAGCCGGGCAACTACACCGTTCGCATCCGAGCTACCTCTTTGGCAGGAAATGGTTCATGGACTGAGCACACCTACTTCTATGTCACAGATTATTGTAAGTTCCTTCTGTCAGTCAGGAACGACTTGCCATTGTGCGCCAGGAGGCTGTGAACCCTTCTAAGACCTGGTCCTTTGCTTGACCATCTCATGGGAGAGGTGTGTGTGATCACAGCCTGATGAGGGGCCTGGACAGTCCATGCTGTGGGAAGAGAGACAGTGAGTGTGTGAGTGTGTGTGTGTGTGTGTGTGTGTGTGTGTGTGTGTGTGTGTGTGGCGTGTGTGTGTCTGTGGCATGTATGTTTGTGCTTGTGCAAACACACACTCAGAGAATGCTTCCTGAAGGAGGCAGGACTGAAGCCAAGAAACCCTCTAGAGACAACTACATGGGCAACAAGGGCATAGGTGTCTATGTGATAGGAGTGGAGGTGTAATGGGTTTAAAGAGTTCAAATTCTGCCACAGACACCGGCTAGTGACGTGACCTCTCTGTTAGCCTCAGTTTCCTCATCTGGAAAGTAAAGATAATTACCCCATCTTCATATGGTTGTTGTAAGGATCAGTTGTGCCAATCTAGGTAAAGAAAGTGCTTCACAAACTGTAAATTTCCACCATTCCCTAATAATAATGCTGCTAACAGTGGTAATAGTAGCAGCTAACTTTTATCTAAACTCTTATAGGGTGCAAAATACTTTACATCCAGTATTTCATTTGAGTCTTATTGTGACCTTGTGAGCTTAAGTATTATATTATTAATTTATTGTAATCTATGTATTATAGTATGTTATTAGCCAATGTCCTTATGTTTTAATAATATTTTTCCTCAATTATATGTAAAAACAATTTTTAACATTTTTTTTAAATTTGAGTTCCACATTCTTTCTCTCCCTTCCTTTTCCCTGGGACAGTAAGTAATCTTGACATAGGTTATACATGTGCGATCATGTAAAGCATTTCCATCTAATATCCTTTTTTAAAAAATAGATTTATTTATTTACTTTTAGTTTACAACATTCCCTTGAGTTTCCAAGTTCCCACAGTCCCTTGAGTTCCAATTTTTCTCCCCTTTCCTCCCCTCCCCCATGCAATCAAATATAGGATCTACAAATACTTTCACATTAAACATTAGTCATGTTGTAAAGAAGAATAGAGTGAACAACGAGAAAGAAGGAACAAAAAACAAAAAAGAGAGAGCAAGTGGTTTGCTTCAATCTGCGTTGAGACTCTGCAGTTCTTTCTATGGATGTGAACAGCCCTTTCCATCATGAGTCTTTTGGAGTTGGCTTATAGCTTTGCATTGCTGAGAGGAACCCAGTCTATCAAAGTTAGTCATCACAGATATGATGTGTCTGTAATTGTGTACAAAGTTCTCCTGGTTCTGCTCCTCTCACTCAGCATCAGTTTCTATGTCTCTCCAGGTTAATATCCTTATTTTAAAGATAGGGAAATGGAGGTTCAGAGCAACCAAGAGACTTAGCCAGAGTCACACAGTTGCAAGAGTTAGTGGTGGAATTTGAATCCACATCTTGACTCCAAGGCTAGCATTCAACCTACTCTGCCACCCTGCCTAGTGCTCATGAGATCTGTGTGTGGTTGGGCAAAATGCTTCACCTTCAACTTAGTTCCCTCACCTATAACTTCAGGACCCCAAGCTGTGAATCAGGGACAACTCTCCCCAGAGACAACCCCCAGGGGCAGAAAAGTCAGATTTAGGGCGGGGTCAGTCCACTAGCCAACAAACTAAGAGCCCCTACTATGGGCCAGCCATAGTGCTAAGTGCTAGAGACACAGAGAAAGGCAAAGAAGAGTCCTGTCCTCAAGCAGCCTACATTCTAATGGAGAAAACATGTACAGAACTATGTGCAAATGAGGTGTGAATTGGAGATAACCTCAGAGAAAAAGCTGCAGCATTGAGGGGGACCAAGAAAGACGTCTTACAGAAGGTGGGATTTCAGGTGGGGGGCAGGTGTGTTTGGATCCATGATCAGCGGTACTTGTGTGAACGATGTTGGGGCTTCTAGACTCCAAGGTGGAAGGGCCTTGAGGGACCAGACAGGCCAAGTCTCTTACCTTCAAGAGGAGGGAACTAGGCAGGAGAGGGATGAACTTTCTTGTTCAAGGTCCAGCTGCTAAATGTCATGGGCAGGTTTGGAGGCTGGGTCTTTGTCACACATCGTATGAACGTTACCTTTCTTTTGTTTTTTATTTTTTTGTTTGCTTTAGTAGACGTCCCATCAAATATTGCAAAAATTGTCATCGGCCCAGTCATCATTATCATTTTCTTAATCAGCGTGGTTGCAGCTGTTTATGTCTTTGTGAAGAAGAGGTGAGTGCGAGATGATAAAGTTAAAAATGTAAATGTAAAAGGGGGGAGTAGCCTAGGAAGAAAAGGGTAGGTAATGGTTTGATATCACAGAGATATGTACACCAAGACAGCCCCCCCCCCACGCACACAGATGCACAGACACTGACACACACAAGAAAACCCAAGTTATGAACAGTTCACTTGCCATGGAGTCAAGTTGTTACCAGCCATCACCCAAAGCCCAAAGCCTGCCTCTTGGGTCTCATGTTCTAGGTGCTAACCAGTGCCTGTAGAACAGAAGCACTTTCCACTGGGAGACCCGTGGCACTTCAGCCATGCATTTGCTCAGCAAGCATTTATTAAATGCCTTCTGTGTGTAGAGCTTTGAGGATTAGCTCAGGATAGACCTCTTTGAGGTCACAAGAAGGCTATGATACCTATACCAATAAGCCATATTATATAGGGACAATGCTAGAGAGTAAAAGTGAATGAATAGTCCTTTGTACTCCTGCCATACTTTGGGAGGTCAAAGAAAGGAAAGATAATTTCTGGTTGGGTTAGGGTATCAGATGATACCCTACAGTATGGGGTAGTGGATTGAGAGCTGGCCTGGAAACCAGGCAAACCTGAATTCAAATACCACTTCTGTCCTCTATTGGTTCTGTGACCCTGGGCAAGTCATTTCAACTTTCAATGCCTTTGGCAACTTTCTTAAAAGCCTAAGTTACAGAGAAGGTTCTGACCGATCTTGGTAGAATCTGGGATTTCAGTTCCTATCCCACTTCCCTCCATAAAACAAATACACCTTTTTTTTTTTCTTTTTGGAGGGCAATTGGGGTTAAGTGACTTGCCCAAGGCCACACAGCTAGTAAGCGTTAAGTGTCTGAGGCCGGATTTGCCTGAGTTCAGGGCCGGTGCTCTATTAACTGTGCCACCTAGCCACCCAAATGAATATACCTTTAAGGAACCTAGAGATCCCAAAATTCCATAGAAAAAATGTGCACTCTCCAGAATGCCAAGCTCTCATTAAGAATCCAGTGGTGTGCAGACACTGTGGTAGGGAGACCCATCCTGCCCTACCAGAAAGTCAAATGGGCGAGGGGGAGGACATAGGAGAGAGCAGATTGGGGGAGGGGTTATACAGTGGTATGGCTGTTTTTGAGGTGTTGGGTAGGGGAAAGATGGGGAGAAAATTTGTAACTCAAAATCTCGTGGAAATGAATGATGTAAACAAGAAAATAAATAAATTAATTTGTTAAAAAAAAAAGAATCCACAAAAAAAAAAAGAATCCAGTGGTGTGTAGGATTCCCTGAAGAACTGAGTCATTTATAGGATTCTGGACCCCTCCATCTCTCTAAAGAATCAAGTGATCCACAGGGTTCCTTAAAAACTTAGTGAATTTGTATTAATTTAGTCACATGAATGAATTCATAAGGGACTTTCAATAAAAATCTAACCAACTGCTGGGTTCCAACAAAAATCTCATGACCCCTAGTGTTCCAGGAGGAATCTCATGAACCCCAGGGTTCCACAGGGAATATAATGACGTTCAGGAGTCCCCAAAGAATCTAACCATCTCTAGGGTTCCATGTAGAACCTAAAACCAAGGGGTGGCTAGGTGGCACAGTGAATAGAGCACCAGCCTTGGAGTCAGGAGGACTTGAGTTTAAATCTGAGCTCAGACACTTAACACTTACTAGCCCTGTGACCTTGGGCAAGTCACTTAACCCCAATTGCCCAGCCTTTCCCCCTCCAAAAAACAAACAAACAAACAAGAACCTAAAGCCATTTGGGCTTTTCCTTCCCTGTTATTCCAGGCAAACGGAAGGACCAACGGGACCGCTGTTCGCCTCTTCCAATCCAGAATACCTCAGTGCCAGTGATGGTGAGCAACTCGCCCCATAGGGACATGCGGGCCATTGTTTTTAGAAGAGTTGTCAGATTTTGGTTCCTCTCCTTTTGCAATTGAGTCATGCATGTGTGGGCCCATGCATGTGTGTGTGTATGTGTCCCCAATCCACATATGTCCTCTCTATTTAAGGAATGATTAGAGGGTGAGGGGTGACAGAGTTGGCCAACCTTTAGTTTTCCAGCCCTTCCTTCCATAAGCCTGCAGTTCTGGGTCCCCACCCCTGAGTTATACTCCAGAGACCCCATCCTATGTGTCCAAGATCATGCATGAGAAGCCTAGAGGTTGCATCAGCCTTGTCCTCCAACATCAATGGATCAGAAATTTAGAACAGGAATAGAAAATGTCTGTCATGAGTGATGACCTACTCATAAGTGATGAGAAGAGAAACGTGAAGCATTTGGGCCTGTTGCCTCCCTACCTTGCTGTTTCTATAAAGCACCTGTGCTCCCTAACTCCCATCCCCACCAGCTCTTTCCTGGGCAGGAGTAGGAGGATGAGTGAAGGATCCACACATCTAGACTTCCCTCTCCCCAAAGGAACGGGTTCAGATCCCACTTCTGACTGGATGGATATAATTTTGAGAGGCAGCCTTGAGGATAGTGCACCAGGCATCCTTCAGTTCCACTCATGACTCTGCCTCATAGTGGCTGTATAAATGTGGGCATCACTCTGGGCCTCCGTGAAATGAGGGCATTGGTGTGGATGACTTCTAGGTCTCTCCTTGCTTTAAGTCTGTGATTTTGCCCGGGGTTCTACTCCTACCCTGACTAGCTGTGTGATCTTGGTCAAGTATGGGCTTTAGTTTGTTTCTCTACAAAATGGTCCCAACCTCAAAGGGCGGTGGTGAGATTCTGGGGTGGTGGTGACTGCCAAACACTCTGTAAGAGTCATGGGGAGCCACAGATGTCCCACAAACACTGAGGGTCTTTTCTGGATTTTTGCAGTTTATGTACCAGATGAGTGGGAAGTAGCTCGAGAGAAAATCAGCCTCCTCCGTGAGCTTGGCCAGGGCTCTTTTGGCATGGTCTATGAGGGCAATGCCAAGGACATTGTCAAGGGGGAGGCCGAGACCCGAGTGGCCGTGAAGACAGTGAATGAGTCTGCCAGTCTCCGGGAACGTATTGAGTTCTTGAATGAGGCCTCAGTCATGAAAGGCTTCAGCTGTCATCATGTGGTGAGTGACATCTGTGTGTATTTGCCAACAGTGGCTTTAAGACACACATTGAGAGTGCTACCAATCCAGGGTCATATGTATGTGGGGGGGAAATCACTCCATAGATCACATGTCTCCAGCCCACCTCAGAGTGAAGGGGAGGGGAGGGAGGAGGAGCAAACCCAAGTCCTGCCTTCTGAGAGCTCCCATTCTAGGGGGTGCTGAGGAGGATGAGATCCAGGTGCTGACCTTATGTAGGGAGTTCAGTCTGGAGAAGGCAGAGAAAACTCTTCTCTGGGCCCTGTCCTGGGATGGTAATTCATGGTCGTAGGGAAACAGGAACTGAGGGCAGAGGACAGAAGGAAGTTACCCAAGGTAATACAATGACCATCATAGATCTGAATTCTAAGAAAAATGGTGTTGGCACTGTCTAGACGGTTCTTTTCGACCAATGCATCCATCTCTCCCTTTTGAGGGCCCTTCTGGAGCTTCTTTCTCCCTTGCCCACCCTACCCCACCCCCCAAGCCCTGCCTAGGGACACTTGCCTAAGCCAAGCCTGTCTTCACCCTTCAGGTCCGCCTCCTTGGGGTGGTCTCCAAAGGGCAGCCCACCCTGGTGGTCATGGAGCTGATGGTGCATGGGGACCTGAAGAGTTACCTCCGCTCCCTGCGGCCGGATGCAGAGGTCAGTTGGTCCAAAAAAAGAGACTAGACAACAAAACTTTTTTTGGGCCCGTTTCCACTCACCCACCTATTCTCCCTTTAGAACAACCCTGGTCGCCCTCCCCCTACTCTCCGGGAGATCATACAGATGGCCGTGGAGATTGCGGATGGCATGGCCTATTTGAATGCCAAGAAATTTGTTCACAGAGACCTCGCTGCCCGAAACTGTATGGTTGCTGAAGACTTTACTGTAAAGATAGGAGGTAGGTTGTTGTGGCTCAGGGAGAAAAAAATCTCATCTGAGATCAGATTTGAGATGGGACTGCATCTGCTTGACTCCTTGTGATTCAGCAGACAGTCATTAAGTGCCCACTGTGTTCTAATGCTGAGAGGGAGGACAATTTGAGAGAACATTTAGTCTAATTCTGTCGCTTACTCCCAATGTGACTCAGGCCAAGTCAATGAACCTCTCTGAGTGTCAGCTTCTTTATTTGGAAAATGAAGTGAGACTAAATGACTTGTAAGTTTCCTTGCAGGCTCTTATTAAGCACTTACTGTATACCAGGCAGTGTGCTAGGCACAAGGGATAGAAATACAAGAGGCAAGAGACAGTTTCTGCCCTCAAGGAACTTCCATTCTAACAGCAGCTGAAAAGCAAGGGGGATAGGGCTGGCAGAGGTGGGAAAGGTACCCAGGTACCCACACAGGGGCACAAAGTCAGAAGGAGAGCCAGAAGGATTGTTTCAGGATGAGAAGGCGGCTGAAATATAGTGGTGCAATCCAGAGTGTCAGAAGCAGAGTCAGGAGGGGAAGGAAGTACCAGATCTGTGAACCTATGGTTCTGAGATTCCGTCAATAGATGGTTTCCAAGGTCCTTTCCAGGTAAGCGAGAATTAGTAAATGTTTAACAGTCAGGTCCCTAAGGTGGTAATGGGGGAACACTACTAACAACAGAATTTGCATAGCACACTTTGAAGTTTAATCTGCACTTAAGTCCAGAGCCAGGGTGGGGAGTCAACAGAACGATAAATCAAGCCCTGATTTATTGAGGGATAGATGCTCATACCGAAAATTTAACAGTCGGGTCTCTCATGAGCAAGTTGGCTCCAGCATACCCCTGGTCCCAAGTCTGGAGCTGGGACCCCTGCCCTGTTCTCATAGAGAGATATGACACACAAATGCAGTTAATAAGAATAGACAATATTTTGGGATACAAACATTAGGTGCTAAGCACTAATCAGGATTCAAGGTGGATGGGGTGGGATGGTAGTTATTGAACAGGGGATGAAGGCAAGGCTTCCTGAGGAAGGCAGCACAAGCTGACCTTTAAAGGATGGAGAGGAAATATAGAATGAAGAGGGAAGGAGGGCATTCCAGGAGGAGGGAACAGCAGAAGAAAAGGCAAGGAGGTGGGAGAGTTCATGGCATGTCACATGATCAGATACCTTAAATGACCAAGTCTATGTCTAGGCCTGATTCCTGAATCCCCACATTAGTCACTTTGAAGGGTTTTGTAGAATGTGTGGCTGGGAGAGGAGAGATTGGTGGCAGATTGGGGAAGTGAGTTGAGGGGAGGGAGTCGTCTGTGAGGTCTCTCTCTAACAGCTTTAAACTGTGTGTTGCCAGACTTTGGAATGACCAGAGACATCTATGAGACAGATTATTATCGAAAAGGGGGCAAGGGCTTGCTCCCAGTGAGGTGGATGGCGCCGGAATCTTTAAAAGACGGCGTCTTTACCGCCTATTCGGACGTGTGGTAAGTGAGAAGGTCTCCTGGGCCTTGTGGACCTTGGTGATGAGTTGGGAAGAGGCCGGGGTTCAGAGCCTTGGGACCGCCCACGGGAAGGCCCAAGCTCCTGGCGCTTCCCGCTGATCATTGCCTTCCCCCTCTCGCCCACAGGTCCTTTGGCGTGGTCCTGTGGGAGATTAGCAGCCTGGCTGAGCAGCCCTACCAAGGCCTGTCTAACGAGCAGGTCCTGAAATTTGTGATGGACGGAGGGTACCTGGACCAGCCTGATAACTGTCCAGAGAGAGTGTAAGTATTTTGAAAAGGCAGAGACTGAAATGGGCCCTGACAAAAGAAAGGGGTAGGTTTGAATCATGCTAATCTTGCTCACTTTTTGCAATTATAGTTCCCATTTCTGTAGCTCCTAAAAGTATTTTCCCTACAGTAAACTTAAGGTAGATAATTAATAATCATAATAAATCACATCAATTGAATTTTATATATATTATCTCATTGGACTCCCACAACACCCTGGGAGTTGGGTAATACAAGTAATTTTTAAATAAACTTATTTTTACAGGTGTTTATTATGTCTCCTTCCCATTAGATGTGTGACTCTGGGCAAGTCACTTAAAGCTCTGTTTGCCTCAGTTTCCTCATCTGTAAAATGATGCCAGCAGTGGTTACTTCACAGGGTTGCTGTGAAGATCAAATGAGATACTCCTAAATGCTTATTCTCTCCCTTCTCCTTTCTCCCTCCACCTTTAATAGCAATAAAATTTTAAACCATCATAGTCAATACATATAGTCCAGCCAAACAAATTTCCCCATTGGCTGTGCCCCAATGTACGTGTTGTTCTGCACCGTGAGTCCATCAGCTCTGGAGGTGCATGGCGTGGTTGTCTTCGGCCTTCCAGACTCGTGGTTCTTCGTTGCTGGATCAGTATTCTCAAGTCTCTCCATGGTCATGCTGTCGCTCTGTGAATTGTTCTCCTAGTTCTTTTTGCTCTAACACGAGCACATTTAGGGTTATCCCCATTTTATAGATGGAGAAACTAAGACTCAGAGCATTTTGGTGACTTGCCCAGGATCACACATCTAGGTGATTATTCCCATTTGGCAGAAAAGGCTGAGACGGAATGAAAGACTGGGGATGAAAGATTGAGAATTGGGAGAAGAGGAAAAAGAAAGCCTATCTGGGCAAGTCATTTGATCTAGGTTATGTAGGTAGTAAGTATAGTAAGTCAAGAATCAAACCCAAGGCTCCAGTCTCCAGATCCAGGCCTCTTTCTACAATATAGCCACACCTTTCGATATGTCCATGGTCATATGGCTGGTGAACTTCAGAACCTGGAATTCAAATCTAGCCTTCTCTGCTTCCATGTTTCTTCCCTTCTCTGGGCCTCAATTTCTTCCTATTTTAAAGTATGAGGATTGTCTTGGCTTATCCATGTTCTAAGGGCCCTCCTAGCTCTGATATCCTGTGTTCTGTGGGCCCTCCTTGCTCTCACACTATGTGTTTTCAATGTCTTCCTCTCATTTTGTGACTCTCTTCTTGTGACTCTCTACTCTCTAAAGTCAGAATAAGCCATTATTTCTGTTGTTTTCACATCTTACAATCTGCTTTGCCAGTATCAGAATACTTTAGCCTTAAGTGCCCTCTCCTACCCTGAATCTGACTGACCTGGGGGCTGCCCATTCACACATTCCAGAGTTCAGTCATCCCCATGGAAGCCTAGCAGCAGCAGGAGGAAGCCACCTTGGTGGCCACATGCCTCCAGAGTCCTAGGGTCTGTGTATATACAGAAAGGAGGGGATCCCAGGAGTATAGGTTTGGAACTGGAGAGAAACCTCCAAAGCTGCTTCATCCAACACCTTCCCACCCCCCCATCTTCCTGATGAGGCAACTAAGTCCAGTAGAAGTAAACTAACTCAGCCAAGGTCACAGCATTATTAAGGGAACAAATCAAGATTTGAACTGAGGGCCTCTGACTCCTACTGCACAATGGTGCCCCCGTGAAGGTAACTCAGCCTGAAAGGACTCTGTGTCTCTCCTTTTCCAGGAACAGCCTGATGCAGATGTGCTGGCAGTACAATCCCAAGATGCGCCCCACCTTCATCGAGATCATAGAGATGCTGAAAGACGACCTCCACCCGAGCTTCCGGGAGGTTTCCTTTTTTTACAGTGAGGAGAACAAGCCCCCTGAGAGCGAGGAGTTTGAGATGGACTTTGAAAACATGGAAAGCATCCCCCTGGACCCTTCTTCTTACTCCCAGAGGGACGAGGTCCTGGGGAGGGACAATGGGCCATCCCTGGGCCTTAAGGGAAACTATGAGGAGCGGATACCTTATACCCACATGAATGGGGGCAAGAAGAATGGACGCATCCTCTCCTTGCCAAGGTCGAACCCTTCCTAACATTTCCCTACTGGGGACGAGTGTTTAAGCCTCCCCCTGGGGCTTTGATGTTCTCGCCGGATGGACGGCCCGCCCCCCTCCGGGAAATCTCAGGATTCCTCTGATTGCTGCCACCGTGTGACTGACACACGACTCAGACCCTAGCCCTCCTCCCCTTACCCCCCCCTTCTTATTTCTGTCCAGTCAGTTTGATGACTCGGGTGCCCAGTTTAGTTTCCGTCATTGTCCGCCACTGTGGCTGTGCCTGGCTGTCTGTGGACCCCACTGTGAACCCTGTGTCCTGGGGGAAAAATCTCCTGGGGCTGTTGGCCTTCTGGTCACCCCTGGTCACCACCGCTCCCAAACGAGAAGCGCCTGAGCTCCGAGAGAAGTTTGGCCTGCTGTGTTCGTGAGCACAGGACATTTTGCCAGGGTCCAGGTTTCTCCAAGCCAAGGACTTGTTTGTGGGGGGGGGAGGGGAAAACTTTCAAAAGTGGGGGTGGGGGAAGCAACCAACCAAATCACAAACAAGTCCTTTTCCAGCAAAATTCCAGGCTTTTTAGGATACTCCCCAGAAAATGTTTCTTTTGTTTAAGACTGAAGAATATTTTTTAAGAAAAACAAACCACAAATCAGTTATATTAGTTCCTCAGATTGACCAATAGCTGCTGCTCTCACACTTTTTCATGGGTCTGAAACCCTTGAGTGTGTGCGCTTGTGTGTGTGAGCCTATGTGAGTGTGCACACGTGTGTGTATCTGTTTTGTGTGTCTATACCTCCAGCGTGTGTCTCTCTCAGTGACACACATCAATGGAAGACTCTTGCATCATTCTCACGGGGGCTTTGGATGCCTAAGGGGCATGTGCCTCTCCTCCAATTTGCTGGGGTGACAGTGCCCCCAAAACAATGGTTTTTGTTCTGAGACTCCCCCATGCTTGTCCCTTCCCTCTCTCACTTGCTCATTTATGTTTGGTAATTGCGTCTTCTGGGAGCCAGGATCTCTGGGGGGATGGGTGGAGAAAGATGGGGTTCAGCTTGAAGCTGGGGATCCTTTCAAGACCAAAAAGAAAGCCAGGGAAAAAAAAGGTCAATCGAATGGAGGTCTCCAGCTCTCTCCTCCCCTCATCCCCACCATGGCAACCTAAAGCACACCTTTGTTGGGTTTAAACATATTTAATTTTTTTTTAAGTTTTAAACATTAACTTCGTATAAGTTATTGACTGTTTTTGATTCTTAAGTTTGGGCTTTTTTGGTCTGTGTTCTGTGGGTGTGGTTTCTTTGGTCTGAGAGTGACCCATTGATCTGAGAATAAACTGATTTTAGCTGATCACAAGTTGAGGAGCCAAGAGACAAGTTAAGTCTGTACTTGATGAGGCTTTAGAAGTAGGTTCCTGATTTATTGTGCGTGTGCGTGTGTGTGTATGCGTGTACATGTGCGTGTGTGTGCATATGCCAAGAGCTGTGAGCTGAGGCCTCAGTGGGCACAAGTGTGATAGATACAGATACCCCTCCTGCTCCTTTGTCTCTTCTCTCACCCCTCCATCTTCTTCCACTTCTTCCTCCTTTCTCTTGTTCTGCCTCTTTTGCTCTCATTGTCCCTTCTCTCCCAACCTTTCCTCTCTTTTTTATTCTTCTCTCTTCCTCATTTTCTTCTTCTCCTCCCACCCCTCTTCTTCCTGCTCCTGGACCCATTTCATCTTTTGCCCTTTTCTTTCTCTCTCTCTTTCTTTCTTTCTTTCTCTCTCTCTGTCTCTGTCTCTGTCTGTCTCTCTGTCTCTCTCTCTCTCTCTCTCTCTCTCTCTCCCTTTCTCTCATAGGTTTTCCATAAATACTAGAGGAAAAGTATTTAAATGCAGGAGAGTCCCCCCCACCCTTCCCCAGCCCAAATACTTTGAAAAAACAATATAGACACAATGTAGACAACAAATGTCTGGAGAGGAAAGTATCGGAAAACAGATGTCCATCACCATAGACCCATCCCATCCTCGCTGTCCTCACCTCCGATCTCACCTCTGTGTCTCCCCTGTGGTGCAGGTGGGTAGGGAAGCAATAGCTCCCAAGGCTCTCCCAGATGGTGACATGATCCCTGGCATGGTCTTTGACCTTTGGCCATGGCGATGCCATCTTGATCTGGAGCTTGGCAGAGGTAGAGGCTGGTGGGTGGAGGGTGAGGTGTGAAATGCAGGCCTTAATGTCCATGTAATAGACTTATCCGTGGCCCTTAAACCATAGCTGTTCCTCATTGGGTAAATGCGGCGGCTCCGACAGAGCAGATACATTAGCCCGGTGTCTCAGAAGGTTGCTCCCAATGATCAGCCCTGAGGTTGTGGTGGTCCCAGCTTCTTCTTCCCCATGCTCTCTTGCTTGCCCACTTGTTCTCAGGTATTCCGTGGCCTTGTTACCGCAGGCTTCCGGGTGCTGCTTCTCCCTTCCCAAAATTGTGATTAAGAACAGGACTGAGCAGTAGGAATGATCCTCCTTCCAGCCTCATAACTTCTTGGTCAGGGATACAAGTGAAAAAGACACCTGGGCCTAGCCTGTGGCTATGACACGGGGAGAATTTCCCCTTGCACAGATAGCATAGAAGTGATAGCCCTTAAAAGATTGTCATGGGTCTGATTGGACAAAGGTGCAAATGGAAGGGGGCGAGCGCTGAAAAGTCACCGTGAGAAAACCAAGGTAGGGCTTTGTGTTTTCCCTAGTAACCAGTAGGTAGTAGTGAGCAGCTCAACACTACATTGTCAGGAAAGAAGAGAGATGTATTCTCACATTTTTTCTAATTCAGCAAAGGTTTTCTTATTAGGAAAATAAAATTTATTTATTTTAATATAATATAAATCACTGTAAAAATTTGTTTTCTTAAGAAATTGAAAAGTGTGTCAATTCTTATTGATGAAAAATTAGCAGGAGGATGCCGTGTGATGATTTTTTTCCTCTTCTGTCACAGTCTACCTCAGTCTTGTAAGGATGTCTTCAATGAGAGATGGATTTGGGCTGGAAGCAGCTTTGTCTGGGCCCAATCTGAGCCAGAATGATTGGTGTCAGTGGATGGCAATGCTGGAGACTCAGGGGGGTCAGTGTGTGTGTGGGTTCAGGTAGAAGGGTGTGATCCTTCCTCATGTGATCTAGCGAGTGGAATAGGGACCCTCATGTGTGTCGTTCCCCCCCCCCCATCTTTTCCCCCAACCCCATGATTTAACAGAATACCATTTCATAATTGGCATAATGTTTGATCCTGCCATCTGGCTCTAGTCCAGGCTGTTTCTCCCAGGGAGGAGACTCAGTAGGAGATTGCCATCTGAAATGAAGTGTCTGTGTCTCTCCTGGTTCCTACCCTCAGGAATGGATCCAATTCTTCCGTCAGAACTTTGTGGTCTCAGCGACCTGTTAGAGCCTTGTGAGTACAAATCTGTTGTGTGGTTTGGTCATTTGGGGGGAAGTCTTCATGGGGGGGCAGAATCACAAAGGTTGACCTATTGCCAATGCTAAAAATCCATGTGTACTTTCCCCATCTGGGCCCCCGTGTGCACTTGGTGCTGGACCTCTACTCAAATGTACAACATTTTTTTTTCCATCATATTCTTTGGATGGAAAAAATGCAATAAAAAATGATCATTTTTACAATGCAGAAACTGGCGCAACCTGGATTGGCTGTTAATTGACCTTAAACTGACCTCTGTTGGCCCTTTTTATTTCACAGAACTCAGACGGTTCACTGGAGCAGGGTGGCCATGTTCTGGGTTCAGCCTATGAGGGCCGAGGGCGGTTCAACACTAATTCAAGAGTCTACTCTCTATACTCCACAGGCATCCCTAAGTGCCCAAATCAACAACAGCTTGGGTTTTTTCTTTTCTAGTATTTTACTGTGCACAACAGAATTGCTTCAATCTCTCCCTATCCTGAGTTGTTCAGTGTCCACGTGCAGCAAAGCTTGGTTAATGCAGACGCTTATTAATGGAGTGAAAAGTAGTCAGGTGTCTTGCAGAAAGCCAACGTTTGCATCATGTTGAGAACGAGCCCTTGGTCCTTGGGTAATTGGGGTGACAGCTGGGGGGCTAGCTTCATGATGCTAAGGTTAAATATATGCTTTAGATAACCAGTTGTGCCCGAGACAACCACAAGTTTGGCACGTGGGGTGTGGGGAAGAGGCAATCAGCTTCACTTTGTCCTTCACCTGGCTTCGAGCAGGGAGAATTCTAGAAAAACATCCTTTTGCCTGTGGAAAGACTGAGTGTATTCTCCTGTTTGCTTGGATCTGAAGGTTCAAACAAGAATGGGCTGGGGGGAGGATCTAATGGCTGTATTCTGAGGAGGTCATAGGCCTTGATGCTCCTCTGATGTGATAGTCTAGGCAGGGAAAAGAAGAGGGCTAAGAGAGAGTGGGAGAGGGAAGGTAGGGATGGGTCTCTGTGCTCTGGCTGTATTCTTTCCATTAATTCTTGGTGCCTAGCTGAGAGTGAGTGTGACTTCAGCCTTAAACTTGCACACCTTGGTCATTCTTGGATCACAGCATCCCATTGCATTCACCCTCAGCTAACTTGGCTGTTCAGCTGAGCCCTGCTGTGGAAAGCTTTGGCCTAGAACAGTGCAGGGAAGAAGCAGATTTACAGGGATTCCTGAGCTCTGCTGGCCAGCTGGCTCATTTAGTTTCTGGAACAAGGGGCTAAAGTTAACAAGATTCCCCCAGGATAGGAGAAAGGAAACCTTGAAAGACTCCTGAGACCAACTGATTACGGAGACTCTGTCATCCTTCCTGAATGAGTTCTGTGCCATAAATATTCTTGGATGTGGTTTGGATTTCCCTCATGTGGGTTTCTCAGGGGCTCTGGTGATCAGTGAAGAGAAAACTTCCATCTTCCTTCTCTTGTGGCCCTGGCCCCAGTCGCCTCGTAACAAACCTGGCCAAACTAAACCTCAGCCAGGTCCTTAATTCCAGATGCTTTGAAATCAAGGTGTTAGACCAGCTGGAGAAAGACGTGTGATGCCTTTGGGGATGATAAGATTCATTATGACTTTCTGTATATTTCACTTAGAACTGGTCTCTCTTGCTTGGCTCTCCCCTAACTCTGATGGCTCGGGACTCAGTCCTTTATTTTTCCAGTGTTTGATTATATCTGTATAATTAAGACTCTTGTAGAAAGACCCAAGGAAAAGGCTTTTTCTGGGATAGCATCAAGGTGAAAATCGGTTTTTGCATTTTGAGTTGCTCAACAGCCAGCATTTTACTTCCTCCTGAATTCTTTGTACCAGTGGGAGGGGAGCCAGTGTTGGCTGCAGAGAGAGGCCCCTTGGCTAGAGTAGCTGCGAAGGAAGGAAAAGAGGGCGGGTGTCCTCTGTTCTCTTGATCAGCCCTAGGCTAGCTCTTGATGTCTGCCTTACTCAGGCTTTCCTTTATTTGTTTAAGTCAGTTATGTCAGCAGTGCACACAACACAGGGTGGGCACTGGGAATGTGGGTACCATGCTGCCTACAAAACAGACTCATTTTGGCCTTAGCAAGATAGTCAACTCAGCTTTCCATCTAGTTAGGATGTACGGTGGAGGTCAGTCACTGAGCCTCCTTGCTTTGGCATCCCAGAGGCCACACCTACTGTCATACACCTCGTTCCCAGCCATGGCTGTTGTAGGCATCTGTCTGCTCCCTGAAGGTCTTGGGCTATATTTCTCCCTTTCTGGGAATCTCCCAGGCTTCCTTGCCAATGGGTGACTCTGCTTCCATCCTTCATAAAGCTATGTGTTGTATAGACTGACAACGTGTTGATTTTGTGTGAGAAATACTTCCCAGTAGTATCATCCACCTTCCCCCAAATTACCCAGGGTCTCTGAGTTCAGGGAGAAGAAGGAAGAGGAGACGGTGGTATGGCTAAAAAGTTAGAGCAATGTTTGTGAAGGGGATGAATCTGGAAAGAGTACTCAGTGGGATTTGGCTTGGGGCCATAAGAGGTGAGCCAGGCTCCCAGTTGCCTCCGAGGTCCCTGAGAAGAGCCTATTCCTCAGGTCCCAGAATGGTGCCAGTTTTGCCTCCAGCTTGACAATAATGTGTAAAAGGATCAAATGTGCCATGGTTTAAAAAAAATTTTAAAAAAATTCAGAAAAACAAAACAAAACGAAACAAAAAAAGCTTGATTACTTTTTTCATTGTTTTCATACAAAGAGCCAAGCAGTGACATGTACAGAGATGCCTTTGAATATTAAAAAAAAAATCTTGCTGTGTGTAAACCATTGAACAATTAACTGTTTATATTAAAATTCTGAATAAATTATCGGAGAATCACTTTGGTTGTGCTGACTCTGCTCTGTGGTGCTGGGCTCTCCCACCCTGCCCCTTTGGTAGTTAGGGTCCTTGTGTTCAGCTCTGAGATCTGTTTTTGTCAAGGAACAGTGAAGAACACCAAGAAACAAGCCCTTGGCCTACCTCTGAAGTTTGAGACCAGAACTGATGCTGGGTGGGCAAACTTTCCTAATTAGGGGAACTGCCCAGAGGTACTGAGCACCTCATCACTGGATGTATTCTAGTGGAGGTGAAACAACTTGATCATTAGGCAAACTTCCTAATGACTGGAGCTACCCAGAAATGGAATCAGCTAACTAGGGAGGGAGAGAGCACCTTATCCCTTGAACTTAGTGAGTGAGCTTGGGTAATCCCTTTCTTTTTGGGGACCTCAATTTCATCGTGTAAAACAAACAAGGTTTGGAGTTGTTGGCTTCTAAGGTAATGATAATGTAATCTGGGACCCTGGGCCCCCCAAGATTCTGGGCTCCCATGGATTCGGTCCAATATTGAAGGTTTCCCCAATAAGGGAGTTTTCTATCTGGCTTATGCCCCCACTTAGAAATGAACCACCAGCTCCTGTACAAGCACTCAGGGTAACAAAATGGTTATTGGGTATGGGACAGAATTTTACCAAACAGAAAAAAAGGATTCATAGGAGCTCATAAACAGTAAGTTAACAAATATTTATTAAGAACTTACTACGTACCAAGCACTCTGATAAGTTTTGATAATACAAGTACAAGCAAAAGAAAAGATAACCCTTGTCCTCCAGGAGCTTACAGTTCTGAAGGAGAAAACAACACACAGACGAAAACTGAAAAGAGGGCAGGAGGAGGCAGGTGTGGAGGTAATTACATGGTGGGGAAGCCTGGAGGAGGGTAGCCTGGTGGGAAGTGAAGGAAATGATTGGCCTGGGTGCCCTCCTTGAATGAAAGTTCTGGGAGGAGCCTTCCACTTTCCAGTGAACTAGAGGGGCCCAGGGAGGAAAGTATTTTCAAGGCTAAGGTGAGACAGATACAGAACCTATAAGACCTTCAAAGAATTTGCAAATCCCCCTCTTCCCCCGCCCCAAGTAATTGTATTTGAAGGCTTCTGAACAAGCAGTACCCCTTCCCATCTGACCTACACTCTCTGAATCACTCATTGTAATAGCAAACCTTAAAACACGATATAAATGTCAACGCTTATTATTGTAATTCTTAGAGCGGGTGACAAGATCCAGCTCATCTGCTCCCCCAAGTCACCGGTCTCTTCACTGCTCCTCCAACAAGGCTGGAGAAAGGGGAAGGAGTATGGGAAAGATTCCCTACTTTCTCTAGAGGCCAAAATTAAATTCTCAAACTCAAGACCACCTGAACTTCATGTCACAGATGATGTCGCCAATCCCTCCAAGGCTGGTGCTGCCCAAGGACCCCCCCCCCATCTCCTAATAGCATCAGACTGCCTAGGAGAGCTAAATCCACCCACCCCCCCTTCAACACGGGGGGAAGGATTTAAAGAACGTTGTCCATGACTTCCCTGCTCAGGCCAAGGGGCCAAGCACGTGTCTGTCTCTACCATGTGCCCCTGCTGGGACTTTCATTGCTGTGAATGCTGCCATCTCTTGGGATGTGAAAGTACATTCTCAGGATCTTTCTCTGATTTCAAGTGGGAAAAAGCACAGGTAACTCCTGTAAGCCTATGCCTTTCAGCCCATGCTGCTGTCTATCTCCTGAACAGAGAGAGGGGAAGAGGAGTCTGAAAAGGGCCAAGCTGGTCTGTCAATTCATTTTTTTTTTTTTTTGCGGAAGGGAAGGCAGGGCATTTGGGATTAAGTGACTTCCCCAAGGTCATACAGCTAGTAAGTGTTAAATGTCTGACACTGGATTTGAACTCAAGTCCTTCTGACTCCAGGGCTGCTGTCAATTTACTTTTAAAGGACTTCTGTCAGCCCCTGCAAGCAAATGTCTGCCCGAGTTGTAGAAAGCCAATGAACTTATTAGAGACAGTTCTCAGTTTTCTTCTGAGTGAGGTGCCAGTGCACATGTTCATATGAAATAGGGAGAGAGACATGTTCAAAATGAGCAGGGGAAATCCTGAACTTGGAGTCAGGAGGACCTGAGTTCCAATTCTGCCCCAGATACTTAACTAACTAGCTTGTGACTCTGGACAAGTCATTTAACCTCAGCTGTAGAAATGAAGATGATAATAACGCCTACTTCCCAGGGTTGTTGTGATGACAAAATGAGATAATACATATAAGGTGCTTTATTATTATTATTTCTATTATTGTGTGTTATTAGTCATTACTATCCTATCATATTATTATTACTATTATTATAATGAGTTTACCCCCAATAAAGCTGTCTTCCTCAAACTTTAAAGTTTGGGGAAGTATGTCACATAAATCATTTCACTTGAGACTCACAATAACCCTGTTAAATGGGTAAATCAGCCATTATTAGTAATCAGTCCCATTTTATAGATGGATAAACTAAGGCTCAGGGTCTTTGAGTGACATCCAGAATCACAAAGCATCATAGTGGGATTTGAACCCAGAACTATATAGAACTATATAGCAGTCTATTCATTGTATAGCCCTACTTCTCTGGCTCTGATATTCTATGAGTTGGCACAAGTAAAGAATGGGCCTTGGAGTCTGGAAGATCTGGGTTCAGATCCCACTTTGGGCACTCATTGTCTGGGTGATCCTGGGAAACTCACTTAATCTCACCAAGTTTCAATTTCCACCTCCATAAAATGACAGAGTTGGAGTCGATAACCATTAAGATTCGTTCCGGGGGTGGCTAGGTGGTACAGTAAATACAGCACTGGCCCTGGAGTCAGGCTGACCTGAGTTCAAATTCAGCCTCCAACACTTACTAAGCTGTGTGACCTTGGGCAAGTCACTTAACCCCAATTGCCCTGCCCTCCAAAAAGAAAAAAAAAAGATCCGTTCCAGCTCTAAATCTACAGGTTTCTCTCAGCCTCCATTTCCTCATTTGTAAAATGGGAATAATAATATTATAATAATAGTATTTCCTTCAAATCAAATGAGATCATATGTATAAAGAGCTTTGTAAACCTTAAGGCTCCATTACTGTTATTATTTACTAATATTATTATTCATTGTATCTATACATTTCATACATTATATTTTATTCATATTTTCATATTCTATAATTGTTATACTTATATTTTATATATTTCATTCATACGTTATCTTATTTTTATTATATTAACTATTATTACTGTTACTATGATGTTTGCTGTACCTAGGACCTGCCCTGAAGTGCTTTGGCCTGGATTGGGACTCAGGAAAAGTCCCCAAATATTTCTATTTATTTATTCCTTCACTTTTAGTTTACAACATTCAGTTCCACAATCCTTTGAGTTTCAGATTTTCTCCCCTTCCCTCTCCCTCCCCTCCCTGCCATGGCGGCATGCAACCAGACATAGGTTCTACAGATACCTTCACATTAAACATTAGTCAAGTTGTAAAGAAGGATTATAACCAGTGGAGTGAACAATGAAGAAGAAGAAACAGAACAAAAAGAGAGAGTGCAAGCAGTTTGCTTCCATCTGCATTCAGACTCTAGTTCTTTCTCTGGATGAGGATGTCTGTTTCCATCATGAGTCTTTTGGAGTTGTCTTTAACCTTGCATTGCTGAGAGAAGCCCAGTCTATCAAAGTCAGTCATCACAGATACGATATGTTCTGTCATTGTGTACAAAGTTCTCCTGGTTCTGCTCTCCTCACTCAGCATCAGTTTATATAAGTCTCTCCAGAAATCACAATAGTATTCCATTACATTCATATACCACAGCTTATTTAGCCATTCCCAACTGATGGGCATCCCCTTGGTTTCCAATTCTTTGCTACTACAAGAAGAGCTGCTATAAATATTTTTGTACATACGGGTCCTTTTCCCACTTCTATGATCTCTTTGGGACCAAAATATTTCTAAAGAGGGAAGAGAACAAGTATTTCTGATGAAGTACAGGCTCTGGGAACCCCCTTGAGCTCTTCTTGAATCCTTGAGGTACAGGCTCTGGGAACTCTCTTGAGCTCTGATTGAATCTTCCCATTTGATGAGCCATTTGCACGAGGCCATAGGCTAGGCCCCATAGCTAGACCCAAATCTCTTACTCTTACTAGCCGAGCCCTCCATCATTCATCTACTTCCCACCCCTGAGCCTATCAAAATATCTATACCCAAATCAACTGTTACCTGACCTCATTGACTCTTCCTGAAGACCTTCCCAAACTCCTCCCCTAGACCACCCCTAGATTCCTCCCACAACTTTTCTGTGTATAAGACCCCATCTTGCCCCCATGCATGGGAGAGCGCCATAGAATTTTCTAGCATAGACTTGCTCTGTGTCCAGTACAGGTGAACTTTTAATAAACTTTACTTTTCTTTGGCTAAGAGAAGACTTGAGGCGAATTCATTAGACAGGACCCAGCATGTTGGTATTTTGGGATCTTTAGCACCCCTAACCCTAACCCTGACCCTCCACATTTTATGGGTAACCTCTTCATTTCTTAAGTACCTACTGTGTGCCCAGTGCTTCATAGGTATTCCCTCATTTGATCTAAAGTAGCTTGTATTTCGTCCAGGGCTTAGCTGATCCAAATTGACCTGAGCATCAGTATATTCTAAGCCCACTTGGGCTCCAAAAAAGTCTGAGTCCCCTCTTCTTCCCCTCACCCTCCTTTTCCTCTGGGTATCCAAGCATCTTGGAACGTCCCTCCAGTTTGGCCTTGTCTTCCAGATTCCACCGGAGGGCTGGTGCTAATGAGATAATGAGAGTCAAGGCCATTCTCAAGGACCTATCAGGAAAAATACTCTCCAACCCCAGAAAGAGGACTGAGGAACTCCAAATGCGGATTGAAGGAGGCTTTTTTAGCTTTATTTTTTTATCTACATTTTCTTTTGCACCATGACAAATATGGAAATATGTTTTGCATGACTTCACGTGTATAATTGATAGTAAACTGCCTTCTCAAGGAGGGGAGAGGAGCAGGAAGGGAGGGAAGGAGAGAATTTGAAACTCAAAATTTTTTTTATTGAATATTTAAAACATTTTACATGTATTTGGGAAATATTTAATGAAATAAATTTTTAAAAAATTTTTAAAAATAAGGCTAAAGTTAATAAGGGGATGAAGCCTTTAGGAGTACAGAGCCATTAGGCTGCCTAAGGAGAAGAGAACCAGCCCAGGTGGGAAAGACAAAGGAGTCAAAGACCTCCACAGTCAGTCAGTGCTGAGATCAGGCCACGAGCTGCACTCTCAATTTGGACGAGATAGGGAGACTCAGTCTCAAAAAAAATAAAATTCCACTTCTAAATCACATGAGCATTCTCAATTGATCCTCATAAGGAGGGAGGCAGGGCAAGAACAGTCATCATCCCATTTTTCAAATAGGGAAACTGAGGCCCCAGAGACCAGACAGGACTTGCCCAGGGTCACCTGGGTGGGAAATGGCACAGCTGGTCCTTGATTACAGATCAGTTGTACCATCAATTGGACTGGCTCTTCTTGCCTTTCCCCATGCCTGCTGCCCTTCTCTTTCTGATGGGAAGAAAGTGAGGCATCTTTCTCCAAGGGCTACCCTGAAGCCATCCAGGGGCTATCGGGTCTCCTGCCCCATAGGTCTCCCTCAGGGCTCCCAATGAAGTACCCAGATATCAAAGTACATACCCCAACAAGAAACAGAGCCTCCCACAAAGCACTCTGAGTTGTATTTGTTTATGGGCGCAGATTTATGTCTGTACATAAGGTATTTTGGATAGGACAGTGGGATTTAGAGTCAGGAAGACTCGAGTTCAAATCCTACCCTAGACACTTGGTGGTCTCAGTTTCCTCATCTGTAAGAATGGGATAATAACAGCACCTACCTCACAGGTTGTGATGAGGATCCAATAAAATAATATGTGGGAAGCGCTTTGCAAGCCTTAAAGTACTCCATAAAGATTAGCAGTTGTTACTCTATGTGCTTGCACATGGATGTGCAGGTGTGGGTGTCTGTTGTTTTATTTATATGGGGAACTCCTGGTGAGGAGATGCCTTCCACCAGCGCAGATCCTCATGGGTTCTGCCACCTAGAATCATTAACCTCCACGGCTTGGCACCGTCTTCACTCAGAGTCTTAGAGAGTTGAGGGGAGGGGTGGTGGTGAAGGAGAAAGCAATGGGTAGTTGAGGAACTTTTTCAGGGTCCCCCAGCCCATATACGTCAAAGGTGGGATTGGAACCTTGGTGTTGTTCCAGTCTCTCATTTGTACATGAATATGTATGGCCCTCCACGTGTCCCCGTTTTGTGTCTCTGTTTACGTACGGGGGCTCTATGTATCATGTGTGTGAGGGGGACTTCCTAATGTCTATTTTTCAGCCTGACTTGAGGTTTATGTGTGAGCACATATGAGTGAGTGAGTGTGTGTGTGTCTGTGGTTTCTGAAATCTGTTTTTCAGTAGTGTGTTACAGGAAGCTGGATGGGAGGGTAACAGCCCCAGGGGCCTGGTTCCTCTAGAGCCCCCTAGGCCTGCTCCACCCTTGAGCCCCATCTTTACCACCTGCCCCACCCCAAGGGAGCCACCCCGAGATATGGCTGGAGGGGAGAGAAGCAGCAAAGCAAATTTAGGCCTTTAGATGTCCAGAGAGAGAGAAAGCAGAGGTCATAGGATCTGAACTAGCCAGGTTGCAAACTGAGAGCCCCACGTGGCTACAGAAAGAGAGAAGTTGCAGGTCCCAGCAGAGAGAAAACAAGGCCGTGGAGCCCAGACCTTCAAGGTGCAAGGTTGGGGAGGGGGAAAGAGGGGAAGGAGGGGGAAAGAGGGGAAGGAGGGAAGTGGGGGAGGGGAGTGCTTTTGAGGAAGGGGGGGCAGTGCATTTGTCATTTGGAAAAGAGGAAGTTTGGCAGGGGTGGGTCAGCCCTGTGGTTAGGTACCCTTTCTCCGAACCCAGACCAGAGATGACACCCTGGATCCCTGCTCTGCAGAATGTAGGAGGACAGGATTCACTCCATGGACATGTCAGTAGCAGAAAGACCTCTCAATGCAAGGTAAGCCGGCTCTGGGGGTTACCAAACCTAGAGAATAAGCCACTGGAGGGGGCAGTTATCTGTGGTGAGACAGACAAGGGGGGGGTATCTCCGGGTGGGACTGAAGGCTGTGCTCTCAGAAGGAATGCACAGAGAGAGTGGATGTTGTGAGGCCTCTGGGGGGAGGAGAGACAGAGGAAGGATCTTTTTAGGTCGTCTGTCCCATTAGATTGCAAGCTCCTTGAGGGTTGGAATTGTCTTTTCCCTTTCTTTATATCTCCCATAGTTAGAACAGTGCCTGGTATGCAGTAGGTGCTTAATAAATGTTTATTGACTGACTTCATGGTCTTTAGAGAAGACAGACCTGGAGACATCTCTGGGAAGAATAGACTTGGGAACTGAGTCTCTGGAGAAGGAATGGTATGTGGGGACTAAAGGCCTTGCACTGACTTTTGTTTCTGCCTTGTGTGCTAAGAGGTCTAAGTTGTCCCTAGGATTTTGGGAGGTAAAAGATCCAAGCTGGGCTCTGAGATTGATCCTTTCAGGCCCATCAAGGAGAGATGCGGTGCTTCCCAATTGCTCTTCATGACCAAGAAAACTGCAGGAATGAGAAAAGGGCTAGGAACAGGTTGGGGAAGGGTCAGACTGGCTGGGGCCAGCCAGGGCCCAGGGACTGGAGAGAGGAAGTAGATGGTGGCCGTATTTCTGACATCCACCAGCACCACCAGTGGGGGACATGCTGCAGTTTCTGGGTCTCAACAGAAATCTTCCATTCTGGACCATGGTCTGTCTACCCCAGGCTGGTGTGCCTGCCTGTCCTTTTCAGCAGCCCAAGCTTGCAGAGGGCCTTCTGATTCAACTTTGACCCAACCCTAAGCAAAGATAGCCGGATATGGACTCAGGAGAATGAACAGCTGTGTGTGTAGGGGGTAGGGATGGCTTAGTCTTTCTGGAGGACCCAGCCTCAGGAAGCTTCCTCTGGGACAGTGTGTTCTAACAAAAAGAGCAATGCATTTTGTTCAAAACTCCTGTTCCTCTGCAACCTGTGTGGCCTCCAGCAAGTCAACGAATCTCTTTGGCCTTCAGTTCTTTCATTTGTAAGATGAAAAGACCTGTCTTGAGCTTTTCCTCAGCTTTAGAAGCTATAGGCATCTATAATATAATAAAATTAAATTATAATTAATAAAATAAATAAAATCTAATAGGCATCTTATTGGGTCTTCAGTCTCTTCCTCTCTCTAGACTGAGTCAGTTAGGTGTGGACCTGGAGAGTCAGGAAGACGAGTTCAAATCTAGCTCTGACACTTACTATCTGTATATCCTAGGGCAAATCACTTCACCTCTATTTACCTCAGTTTCTACCATGCCAAAATGGGGTTAGTAATAGCACCTACCTCCCAGGGTTGTTGTGAGGATCAAATGAGGTAATATCTGTAAAGCACTTAGTACAATGCCTGGAACACAGTAAGCACCCTAAAAATATTACATTATTGTCATTAGCACAGTGCCTGGCACATTGTTGCTACTGTTCAATCGGCTTTCAGTTGGGTGCAACTGTTTGTGACTCCTTTTAGAGTTTTAAGCTCTTTACAAATATTTCCTAATCTTTTCCCCTCTCTTCCTCCTTTCTGTCTCTCCCTCTGCCCCTCCCTCTCCTTCCTTCCTTTTTTCCTTCCTCCTTCCCCTCAAAAGTGAGCACCCAGAAAACTGTCAGAGATTCAAGGAACTCTATGAGTCAACATCTATTCAAAACCACAACTCATGTATGTGTATACAAAGGAACCCCCATCTATGTTTCTCTTTTACCAGACAAACCAGAGAACACACATTGAGAGCAAAAGGCTGGTAGTTTAACAACATAGCAAGATAAATGACAAATAAAATCCCACCGTACACAGAGGGGCACATTATCCCACCACTAGAGAGGGAATATATGTGGCCGGAGAGCACATATGGAAGAGGGCACCCTCAAAACCAAGGCAAGTCATGGTCTTTGGGTTTCTTTCCTGGTGGAGCCCCTCAACACTGCTACTTTCTTTGCTATGCTGAAAGCTGCAGGTGTCTTCTGGTGTTCAGTTTTTCTCTTACACTGCCATTTGCTTATTCTTTGCTGAGATGCCATCTGCTGGTTCTGCACTGACCTGTTCTTGCCGGGTGGTACAATGGGATAGAGCACCCTTCTTCTTCTTTTTTTTTTTTGGTTTTTTGGAGGGCGGAAGGCAGGGCAATTGGGTTAAATGACTTGCCCAAGGTCACATAGCTAGTAGATGTTAAGTGTCTGAGGTCACATTTGAACTCGGGTCCTCCTGACTCCAGGGCCAGTGCTCTATTCACTGTGCCACCTACCCCCTTCCCCCCCGCCAACTTCTTGCAGTCAGGAAGACCTGAGTTCAAATCAGGCCTCAGACACTTCCTAGCTGTATGATTTAGAACAAGTCCCTTGATTGCTATCTGCCTCAGTTTCCTCATCTGTAAAATGAGCTGGAAAAGGAAATGGCAAACCACCCAGTATCTTTGCCAAGAAAACCCCAAATGGGGTTATAAAGAGTTGGGCACAAATGAAGTGACTGAAAACAAAAACAAGTTTCTTATTCTCCCCCCTCCCCACCCCTTCCCTCTGCCCCCTTTCTATCTACTCTCCTACCAGCTAAGACAGACTTCTGTGTCCAGCTGCACATGTACATGCGTTTTTCCCTCTTGAATCTATTCAAATGAGAGTGAGGTTCAAGTATTGCCTGCTCCTCACCACTGCCCCCTCTGTTGTTTAGACTTTTCCTCGCTTGCCCCATCTATGTTAGATAATTTTCCCTGTTCTTCCCCTTTCTTCACTTCTCTCAGTGCATTTTACTTCCCCACCTTTCCATTCTTCCTTTGAGAGCATCTAAATATGACAGAATCACCAGGTTCTCTGTGTCATTCAACTACCTCTCTAAGACCCCTAGAACACTAGAGGTTTTATCACCTCTAGTAGTGATAAAATTCTGCGAGGTTACATGTATCACCTCCCCATGTAAAAATGTAAAGAATTGAATCTTTTTATTGTTAATCTTAACACTTATGATTCCTCGCTCACGTTTACCTTTCAATGCTTCTTCTGAGTCCTGTGTTTAAATGTCAAATTTTCTGTTCAGCTTTGGTCTTTTCATAAGGAAATGTTGAAAGTCCTTTATTTCATTAAATATCCATTCCCCGCCCCGCCAAGATCATACACAGTTTTGCTAGGTAAGTTATTGTTAGTTGTAATCCTAAATCAGAGTTGGTTTGTTTTGTGAAGTTTGGATTCACTCAAAGGGCCACACTTGATGACCTAGACGGCCACATGTGGCCTTGGGGCTGCAGGTTCCCCACCCCTGTCCTAGATCCTTTGCCTTCTGGAATATCATATTCTAAGCCCTCTGTTCCTTTAGAATAAATCTTGTTTGATCCTGGATATCGCTCCATACGGATATGTGACTCCCCTGGATATGAGACTTGCATTCTTTCTTTCTGGCTAGTTCCAGTATTTTGTCTTTGATTTGAGAGTTCTGGATTTTGGCTATAATATTCCTGGGAGTTTTTATTTTGGGATTTCTTTTAGGAGGTAACTGGTGAATTCTTTCAGTTTCTAATTTATCTTCTAGTTCTGAGAAATCTGGGTAGTTTTCCTTTACAATTTCTTGAAATATATAATATTTAGGCACTTTTTTTTTTTTGGTTCATGGCTTTCATGTAGTTCAATGATTCTTAAAATTGTCCCTTCCATTTTACAGGTCAGTTGTTTTTCCTATCAGATAGCTCATATTTTCTTTTAGTTTTTTAGACTTCTGACTTTGTTTTATTATTTTTTGATGTCCCATGGAATCATTCACTTCCATTTAGCCAGTTCTAATTTTCTTTTTTTAAAATTTGTTTATTTTTAGTTTTCAACATTCATTTTCACAAGATTTTGATTTACAAATTTTCTCCCCATCTTTCCCCTACCCCCACCCCAAGATAGCAAACCTACTGAATACCCCTTCCCCCAATCTGCTCTCTCTTATGTCCTTCCCCTCCCCTCTCCCACTTTCTAGTAGGGCAAGATGGATTTCTATACCTAGTGCCTATACATCTTATTTCCAAGTTGCCTGTAAAAAACAATTTTTTTAACATTTGTTTTTAAAACTTTGATTTCCAGATTCTTTCCCTTCCTCCCTCCTCGCCACTCCTACTGAGAAGATAAGCAATTCAATATAGGTCGTAATGTGTAGTTACACAAAACGTTTCCATAGTAGATATATTGTGAAAGACTAATTATATTTCCCTCCATCCTATCCCACCCCTCACTTATTCTATTTTCTACTTTGACCTTTTCAAAAGTGATAGGCTCTAACTACCCTCCCCCCCAATCTGCTCTCCCTTCTATCATCCCCACTCTTATCCCCTTCCCCCCTACTTTCCTGTAGGATAAGATACCCAACTGAGTGTGTATGTTATTCCCTCCTTAAGCCAAATTCAATGAGAGTAAGGTTGACCCATTCCCTCTTGCCTTTCTGTTCTTCCCCTCCTTTATAACAGTTTTCCCTTGCCTCTTTTATATGAGATAATTTACCCTATTTTGTCTCTCC
>CM053580.1:551557605-551583121 GCA_028627135.1 Pseudochirops cupreus
CCTGGTGCCACAGGCTCCATGTGACCACATTCAGCCTATTAGGGAACAGAGTATACTTTCAAATATCCAAGGGTCCTCAGAGTCACGTAGCCACTTTAGCAAAGGGCCTAGGGGCAGGGAAGATCTTCAGATTCCCATAACAAAGATCTATGTAAGGAAGATAAGAAGAGGGCTCAGGATAGGGCCTTGGGGGCGCCCACATGACCTTGATAAAGATCCATAGAAGGAGACAGAGGACAAGACTGAATTATGGATGAAGCAGGTGCTATGGACATCCTTTTTCTAGGTTTTAGCAAAGCTGTTGATATAATATCTCATACCATTGTTGTGGACAACATGGGGAGAGACACTAGATGATAATAATTAGATTAAGGCAGAACTGGTTGGATAACCATACTCAACAAGTGGTTATTGATGGTTTGATGTAAACGTGGCAGAAGGTCTCCAGTGGAGTGCCCCAAGGACTTGTACTTAGCCTTGTGCAATTATCATTTTTATCAGTGACTTGGATAAAGGTATAGATGGCACAATCAGCAAATTTTCTGATGATGCAAAGCTGGAAACATTAGCTAATGCACTTTAATAATAGAGTCAGAATCCAAATGGATCTTGACAGGCTAGAACATTGGGCTGCATCTAATAAAATGAAAAACAAAGCAAAAAAATTAATTTCACAAGTACAAGATGGGTGAGACACGGATAGACAGCAGTTATGAAAAATATCTGGGGTTTCAGTGGATTGCAAGCCCAAAATGATTTACCAGTGCAATATGTCGCTGAAAAAAGCCAATGTAACGGGCTGGTATTGAAGGGCACAGCTTACAGGAATAGGGAGGTGATAGTCCCATTATACTTTGGCCTTATCAGAGCTCATGCGAGTATTGTGTTCATTTCTGGACATCGCAGTTTAAGAAGAACAGTAATAAACTGGAGGGTCCAAAGTTGAGTAACGCATATGGCGAAACTGTATCATGAATGAGTTTGAAAAAAAAAAAGCCTCTAAGGCGCTGATTGGTTTCTTGATTGGTCTTGTTCGAGTTGTCAAAGTGCTGACTGGTTTTCCGCCTAGATCCCGCCTCCCGAGCATGCTCAGTCACCTCAAATCGAAATACCATTAGAGTGGTCTCAGGCCCCGTAGGAGAGAGATAGGGAGTCACGTGTATGGAGGGGAAAAGCAAACCAGGAATTCAAGACAGAATCAGGGGACAGAAGTGTATTGCGTTTCCTCTTATGACTGTCATGTCGCGTTTGGCCCGTGTGGGTCATCTAGACCAATAAAGTACGGGAATCACGGGCTTCCTTGGGAAATGGAGTCGGTTTGACTCTGGGAATTCTGGGAGTCGTAGTCCTGGGTTGTTACTCTCCTCCTGCGCAGGCGCAGCTCGCTGTTCTCTTTCGCTCAGATGGCGACGTCTGAGAGGCCGCACTCTCAGAGGCTGTCAGCTCTGAGAAGGAAGGCGCGGGGCCAGAGACCCAGGACTCAGGGAGAGGGGCGTGGTTATGATGTAAAGGGGGCGAGGCCAGAGAGTGTTGAGGAGGGGAGAGGCCAAAGAAGATTGAGATAAGGGGAGGGGCCTGAGGAGGTTTAAGTTGTAGGTAGTGAGAGGGGCGGGGCCAGAGTCAGGTAATAGACAGGTATTTAGAGCCTGGGCAGAGAGGCTAAAGAAACCTCAATCAGCAAGTATTTATGAAGCCCCGACTGTGTGCCAGACACTGTGTTAGATGCTACGAGACACAAAGTAAAAAAAGTCCCCCCCCCCCAGAAACTCCAACACTAATGGGGGAAGACAACATGCAAACAGCTATATAGCTATAAGCTATCTACAGATAAATAAGAAATAATCTAGAAGAAGAAAAATAAGAAGAAATAAATAAGAAATAAGAGGAGGAAAGGGAGGGTGCATCAGGAAAGGCATCCTGTAAAAGCTGGGGGTTTCAGTTGGTTCTTGGAGGAAGCCAGGAGATGGAAATGGGGACGGAGAGCATTCCACACTCAGGGACAGCCCAAGAAAATGCCCAGAGTTGAGAGGTGGAGGGTCTTGTTTAAGGAACAGCCAGGAGAGCAGTGTCCCTGGGTGGAGGAGTACTGGGGGAGGGGAGCAGAGCAGGTTAGGAAGGACTTTGAAAGCGAGAGGATGTCATAGATGATGTTGCAAGTGATGGGGAGCCCACTAGAGTTCTCTGAGTAGGGGCTGTGTGACGTGATCTGTGCTTTAGAAAGATTAATTTGAACCAGGTCCCTGAGGGCTTTCTCCTGGGTCCTCTCTACACTACTTCACCTAGTGACCTCATCAGCTCCCGTGGATTTAATTACCAACTTGTGCTGATGATTCCCAAATCTACCTTTCTTGCCCCAACTTCTCTGCTGACCCCCAATCTTGCATCTCCCACTTAACTTTCAGACATCTCAAACTGGATGTAGTACACATCACAAACTCAACACGTCCAAAACAGAACTCATTATCTTTCCCTTTAAACCTGCCCCACCTCTCCACTAACTTCCCTATTACTGTTGAGATTTTCCTAGCCCCTCACAGCCCAGGAGCCATCCTGGACTCCTCACTGTCTCTCATCCCCAGTGTCCAAGCTGTTGCCAAGGTCTGTCAATTTCTCCTCAGCAAAGTCTCTGGAACATCCCCTTCTCTCCTCTGCTAGTGCAGACCCACATTACCTCACACCTGGATTACTACAATTACCTGCTGGTGGGTCTGCCTGTCTCAAGGCTCTCCCCATTCTAGTTCATCCTCTATTCAGCCCAAAGTGATTTTCCTAAAGTACAGGTCCGATCACCATCTTCCTCCCCCTACCCTCCCCCCCAATTCAATAAACTCCATTGGTTCCCTATTGCCTCCAGGATCAAACACAAAATGTTCTGTTTGGCATTCAAAGCCCTTCATCACCTGGCCTCCTCCTACTTTGCTGGTATCCTTACACCTTACTCCTCTATATGTACACTTTGATCCAGTGACACTGCTCTCCTGGTTGTTCCATGAACAAGATCTTCCATCTCTCACCTCCAGGCATTTTCTCTGGTTATCTTCCCTGTCTGGAATGTTCTTCCTCCGACTTCCTTTAAGTCCCAACTAAAATTCCATCTTCTACAGAAAATCTTTCCCAATGACTTTTTTTTTTTTTACTTTTCGCAGGGGGGAGGGCAGGGCAACTGGGGTTAAATGACTTACCCAAGGTCACACAGCTCGTAAGTGTTAAGTGTCTGAGGCTGGATTTGAACTCGGGTCCTCCTGACTTTGGGGCAGTGCTCTATTCACTGGGCCACCCAGCCTCCCCTCCCAATGCCTCTTAATTCTAGTGCCTTCCCTCCTTTAATTATTTCCCATTTATGCTGTATATAATTTGTTTGCTGATGGTCTCCCTGAGCTCCTAAATGACAACAATTGTCTTTTGCCTCCTTTGGCATCTCCAGCTTTTGGCACAGTGCCTGGCTCATAGTGGGCACTTGATAAATACTTATTGACTGACTGCCAGATAGCTGAGGAGAGGATGAATTGTAGAAGGGAGAGACTCATGGAAGGGAGACTGATCGATTTCAATGATCCAGGTGTGAGGTCATAAGGACCTTCAAGATGGTGGCAGTGTTAAAGGAGAAAAATGAGCATATAGATCGTACAAAGGCAAAATCAACAGGGCATGGCAAGAGATTGGATGGAGGGTGCAGGGAGAGTGAAGAGTCAAGGACGACATGTAGGTTGGGTGTCTAGGTGACTGGGAAGATGGTGGTACCCCAACAGTAGTAGGAAAGATAGGAATGGGGAGGGCTTGGGGGAAGGATAATGAGTTGAGTTTGAGACCTCTAGAATTTAACATGTCTATGGGATATCCACTTTGAGATGTCTAATAGGCAGTTGGAGATTCAAACCTATACATTGGGAGAAAGGTTAGGGCTAGATGGGTGTAGCGCCAATGCCATATTCACAGCACTGATGGCAACTGTAAATATGCCGGCATAGGTCTCGATTGCAAAATATAACAGACTCTCCATATAAAAGCCAGAAGCAAAACATTTATTCAGAATAACACCAGAAAACTAAATCCTAACACCAGGAAACTGAATCCATCATAGCAACATAGAAGTTAATACACTATAATGCAGCACAAAGCCACACCATCCTTTAGCCTTCCCACAAACCAACATTCACAAGCCTAGCTGTCTCCCTGAGTGCATCCTCTCTCTCCCACTGCCTAGCTGCTCTGACTCCTAGTTTTCTGTGAACTCTGCTCCACCTTTCGGCAAATTCCTCTCACCACAAGCTCCATGTGATTACATCCAGCCTGTTGGGAGCAGGGAAGATCTTCAAATTCCCATGACTATTACAATGGGTAGATTTGAGAATCATAAGTGGTATATGAAATCATGGGAGCTGACAAGATAATGAAGTGAAAAAGTGTAGTGGGGGAAGAGAAGAAATGAGAACCCAAGACAGAGCCCCTGGGGACACCACCTTTAGTGGGAATGACCTGGATGGAAGATCCAGAAAAAGAAACTGAAGAGTAATCATTGTTGCTTCATTAGTTTGTGAAGAATTGTCAAACAGATAGGAGAATCAGGTTAGAGAACTGTAACAGAGATCTAGAGAGAAGGTGTAAAGGAGAAGAGGGTGGTCAATGGTGTTGAAGGCTGAGGTCAAGGATAACAATTGAAAAAAGGTCAGGGTGCCACATCTCACCAGTCAGATTGACTTACATGACAAAACAGGAAAATGATAAATACTGGAGAAGATGTGGGAAAATTGGAACACTAATGCATTGTTGGTGGAGTTGTGAACTTATCCAACCATTCTAGAGAGCAATTTGGAACTATGTCCAAAAGGCTATAAAAATGTGCATGCTCTTTGATCCAGCAATACCACTTCCAGGGCTGGTATCCCAAAGAGATCATACAAGTGGGAGGAGGACCAGTGTGTAGAAAAATATTTATAGCAGCTCTTTTTGTGGTGGCAAAGAATTGGAAATCAAGGGGATGCTTGTCAATTGGGGAATGGCTAAACAAATTGTGGTATATGAATGTAATGGAATACTATTGTGCTATAAGAAATGGTAAGCAGATGGATTTCATAATTACCTAGAGAGACTTATATAAACCAGTGCTGAGTGAGGGGAACAGAACCAGGAGAAATTTGGACACAGTCACAGACACATTGTATCTGTGGTGACTAACTTTGATAGACTGGGCTCCTCTCAGCAATGCAAGGTTATAAGACAGCTCTAAAAGACCCATGATGCAAAGGGATTTCCACATCCAGGGAAAGAGCTAGAGTCTGAATGCAGATTGAAGCAAACTACTTGCTCTCTCTCTCTTTTGTTTTGTTTTGTTTCTTCTTTCTTGTTATCCATTGCATTGGTTATAATTCTTCTTTACAACTTGACTAATGTTTAATGTGAAGGTATTTGTAGAACCTACATTGTATTGCTTGCATGCGGGGAAGGAGGGGAGGAGAGAGAGGGGGAGAAAATTTGGAACTCAAGGGATTGTGGAACTGAATGTTGTAAACTAATAGTAAATAACTAAATAAATTTAATATTAAAGAAAAAAAAAGGTCAAGGTGAGAGAGTATGTTGTATGAGGAATGGCACATGGACCAGTGGAGCTGATCATGGAAAATATAGAAGGGAGTAAAGAGGAAAAAGCCTGGAAAGGACCAGGTTATGGAAAACTTTAGATGCCTAACAGCATGACTTCTTATATTTGATCCTGGAGGTAATAAGGAAGCCCTAGAGTTGTATGGTTTGGAGGTTCATGGTAGAACCTCAAGTAACCAGAATTTTTTCCTTCTTTTTCTTTTCTTTTATTACCACGACCATGACCTTAACAAAAATATAAGACATCATAGTCTCTGTAATATGTTCAATTTCTTAAATGGAAACACTTTTTTAAAACAGAAAAAGTTTGTTTTATGACTCAGTTATGTACTGAGGTTCCTTCTGGTTTGTGGTTCTCAATTTGATTTCAAAACCCATTTTGTTCTCACTATATATTCTCACCTCTCCTACTCTCTCTAGGCAATATCCGTCAATCCCAAGTTTCTAAGAGTGGACCATTGGGGACCCTGGCAGTACCTCTATACTTGTGCATCTCTGTGGTCCATCATGCAACTGAACCAACTCCAAGTTCTCTTTCTGTTATTTAAGGCTGCTGTGCCGTTCTGCTGATTCTTATGTGCCTGTGACCATGGTGTTCCTTACTAGAATGTGGACATGCTTAAGGAAATTGGCTTTGTGTTGATGGTACAGATTTGAATCCCAAAGTGGAAGTCCCTCCTGGAGAGACATTCCTGAATACATTGATGGCCACCTTCCCAAGCCTGAAATCTTGTCTCCATAGGAACAAAACAGGATTCTGAGAGTAGACATCCTCAGTGATCAGAAACATGTCAAAGGGGCAGATCCAACCTTTACCTTTTGCAACAGGACTTCAGTTGCAGTACCCAGAAGGGGCCAAGTCCCATGAGGCCCTGACCCCAGCCATTCCCAAGCAGCAGCAGCCCCTGGAGCTGTTTGTGCTGGACCAATACCTGACCATTCTGCCCAGGAAGATGGAAATTGGATGAACTCTCAATGTCTGGAAAATACCAGCAGATGATGTTACCTGACCCTAGTAGAAGATTTGGCTCATATGTTTGAAGAAGAAGGTGAGAGTCCCAGGGATGTCTCTTCAAGCTATGAGAGAAAAACAGGCTTATTAGGGAGGGGGCCCTTGGGAGAGTAGAGGAACAGAAGGTCCCCAAGGCAGGAGGAAATCTTTGCTGAGCCTTAATATCCAGACTCATCTGTCTCTGTGTTTCAGCCCCTTTGTGTGCACAGATGTGGCATGAAACCATGGAGGGCCCAGGAAACTCCTCATGCTGAAAGTGACACTTGAGATGAGCCTTGTAATGGCCACCAAATTCTATCTCTGCCCCTTCCCAACCCAAACCCTGGAAGGTCAGTTATCCATGCCTTGCCAACAAACCAAGCAACATAGCTGTGTTCGTGCTGCCACCCAGTGGCTACACGCTGGTATCACACAAGCTTGGATTCCAAAGGAAAAGTTGTCAGGGGGAGAAAATCGCCTTCTGTGTCTTTACTAAATTACACAACAGAAGAGATGAGCATTGGAGATACCCAGAAATTCACAGATGACAAAATCCAAGAAAGGAACTGGGAAAACAAACAACAACAACAAAACTGATTTCTGGAGGTCCTACTGAAAGGAAGTAAATGAAACCTCATAGTCGCACTGAGACCTGCAGGGTGAGGAGCCGAGACTGGACTATAGCTCTGGATTGGCAGAGAACTTGGAGTTCGAAAAACCGAGTCCAAACCTGGACTCAGATGCTTCCCAGCTGTGTGACCCTGGGCAAGTCACTTAACCACTCTGTACCTACAGTTCCTCATCTGATAATAGTAATACCTACCTCCTGGGATTGTTATAAGGATCAAATGAATTAACACATATAAAGCTCCTTGCAAACCTCAAAGTGCTATATAAATGCTACTTGTTATATCTTATTCAAAAGAAATAGAATGAGTAAAATACAGTGTTGTATATTAAAGCAGAATCATGGTATGATTGATCATAGTGTCATCCATTTGGAGCTGGAAGGAACTCTAGAGTTCATCTAATCCAACCTAATCTTACAAATGAAGAAACTGAGGCCCCAAGAGTCAAAGTTACTTGTCCAAGGCTGCACAGCTAGTAAGTGGTGGAGCCTGGGTCCTATAATGTCAAATTCATTTCCCTTTCCACCATCCCACATGTGAGGAGGGAAGCCCAGTGCAGAGTAATGGTTCTCAAAGTTCAGTCCACAGAACCCTGCGAGTCCCCTCGACACTTTCAGGGGCTCCTCGAAGTCAAAACTACTTTTTCTTCTAACACTAAGAAATTATTTGCCTATTAAAATACTCCTCCATTTTCCAGCTATGCATCTGTGTGAGACCAGATTGTCTTCATATACTCCAACCAAAAATACCATATTGCAACAGACTGAATGCAAAAGCAGAAAAGAGAATCCATCTGTCTTCTGTTAAGCTACATGTTTAAGAGATTTGCAAAAATATCCAAGAATAATGCTACTCTTCCCATTAATTTTTTTGTTTTAGAAAAGATAGTTATTTTTCATAAAAATGTTACTTATATTAACAGGTAATGGTTTTGTTATTTTAACGTGAGTTAGCTGAATACTTTTAAAATGTATTATTTTAATTTACAATGTGAGAAAGATCAACAGATACAATCCATATAAACAAAAGCTCTTTAGGGTCCTCAATAATTTTTAGGAATAAAGGAGTCCTAAGATCAGAAAGTTTGAGAAGTAAGTATAGAGCTTTTGGGTGAAGATCAACGGAGGGAGGAACTCAAATAATTTTATCATGAGAGTATACAACAGATCAGATAGACAAAACAGAAGAGCAGCTTGGGAAATTGACCACAAGCATGATAAGGAGGCATCATATAATAATGAGGAGGATTTGTAACCCTGGGCAAGTCACTTAACCTGTCTGTGCTTCAGTTTCTTTATCTGTAAAATAAGGGAATGTACTCCATGGCCTCCAAGATGCTTTCTAGCTCTAACTCTATGGCAGTGTGGCTTCAGTTAGCCAGACATCTGCTGGAGCTCTGTCGATAGAAGAGCAACCACAATTTCATGACTGGTCTTAATAACAAAGTTATCTTTTAAAAGATGGAAAAACCAGCAAAGGGAATTGCTGATCTACAGCCAATTCTTAGTAATGGGGAGGGACTGATTGGTGCCTCTTAGATTTTATTATAAGAGAGAAGAAAAGGAAAACTGGGAACAGTCTAGCATAAATCCTAGATTTAGAGAGAGCTACTCTGGACTAATTTTCATTGGGGGGAAGGGAGCGGAGCAGGGATCAGGGAGGAGCCTTACCACTCTGGTGCATTCTGGTCTCAGCCCACAATAGAATGCCAGGAACAATTTCTACAAGTAAGTCTTATTAAGGCTGTTTCCTTAAAGGGGACTAACAGGGTCCCTTCTAGAAAATGTATTAACATATATAAAAATTATATTAAAATGAGCTATAAGGTAGAGGACAGCGATTTCCTCCATCTTAAAACACAGAGGCAACTAGGTGCTGCAGTGAATAGAGCACTGGAGTTAGGAGAACCGGAGTTCAAATCCAGTCTCAGACCCTGGGGAAATCATTTAACTTCAGTTTCCTCACCTGTGAAATGGGAATTAGCGCCTAGCAATAAAAAATGAAATAAAGATAATAGCGTGCCTCCTCCCTTACACCAGGGCGTTGTGAGGATAAGAACGACATTTGTAAAGCATTTTGCAAACCTCAAAGTGCTATGTAAATGCTGGCAGCACAAATGAACAAACATAAATCTGAGCATTCTTATAATCTGCCCCAAAGGCGAGTTTTCCCTTTCCCTTCAGGCATATACTGTGTGAGGGACTCATCTCGAGGCCATTTAGATATTATTCTTTGACCTTCAGGATGACATGGTCAGTCATCTCCAAAAAGCAGTGAAGTGTCCAGAGGCTTTGTTTGCTAAGCAACCAGTTCTGACTCTGGGACCCAGGAACTCTTGAACTCATATGGAGGCTGGAAATGTTCACTTTTCAAGGTTTGCTGGTCACAGACCTGTACTTGGGGAAGAAACACAAAGGCAAGAAGGGACAGCCAGGGGCTCTGGCTAACCTGGGCAAGCGTGTACTTGTGGGAAGGAAAGACAGACAGACAGACAGACACTCAGAGACTGATACAGACAGAGAGAGACAGGGAGAGACAGACACACAAACACACAGAGAAAGGCGGGGAGTGGCTTTTGTACAACTCTTACAGCCTGAATGGGGAAGATCCTGTCCCAGCCCCTCACTGGGGACCAAGGGACCAATGAGGAATCGCTGGGTTTCCCATATGTGCCAAAGAAAGGGTATAATGCACATGTGGTCACCTCAGTCTAGCAAATCAGGAGTTCCCCTAATTCTCCTTTACACATACATTACCTTACTCAAACCACACAACAACACTGGGAGGTTAGGCATCTCCAGGTCTCAGCACAGTGCCTAGTACACTATAAGTGCTTAATAAATGCTCTACCTACAGCTAGCAAACATTTATTAAGCATTTAGTATGCGCCAGGCTCTGTGCTAAGCACTGAGACAGAATAGAGATCTCATAGGCATCATCATTCCTCTCTCCCTATGGCTAGGGACTTCCTCCAATTACATGTAAAAGGAATTTTTAACATTTTGAGCTCCAAATTTACCCCCTCCTCTCCCCCCTCCCTGAGGTGGGAAGTAATCCAATATATAGCTTATACATGTACAATCATGTAAAAATATTCCCATATTAGTCATTTTGTGGAAGAAGATGCAAATGAAATAAAGAAAGAAAGAAGGAAGGAAGGAAGGAAGGAAGGAAAAGAGAAAAATAGTAAGCTTTGGTACACATTCTGAGTCCATCAGTTCTTTCTCTGGAGGTGAATAGCATTTTTCATCATAACCCTTTGGGATTGTTTCGGATCATTATATTACTGAGAATAGTTAAGTCACTCACCGTTGTCCATCTTACAATTTTGCTACGTCTATGTACAATGTTCTCCTGGTTCTGTTCACTTCACTTTACATCAGTTAATGTAAGTCTTTCCAGTATTTTTCTGAAGTTATCATGCTTGTCATTTCTTATAGCACAATAGTGATATCTATCTATCTATCTATCTATCTATCTATCTATCTATCTAATTCCATTACAATCACATACCACAAATTGTTCAGCCATTCCCCAGTTGATGGGCATGCTGTTAATTTCCTATTCTTTGCTACCACAAAAAGAGCTGCTATAAATATTTTTGCACAAATAGGTCCTTTTCCTTTTTAAAAAAATCTCTTTGGGATATAGGCCACCTGGTAATGGTGTTTCTGGGTCAAAGGGCATACACAATTTTGTAGCCCTTTGGGCATTATTCCAAATTGTTCTCTGGAACGGTTGGGTCAGTTTACATCCACAACGTATTAGTGTCCCAATTTTCCCCCATCCCCTCCAACATTTATCATTTACTTTTTCTATCATATTAGCCAGCCTGGTAAGTGTGAGGTGGTACCTCAGAGCTGTTCTTATTTGCATTTCTCTAATCAATAGTGATTTAGAGTATTTTTTCATATGGCCATTGAAAGCTTTGATTTCTTCATCTGAAAACTGCCTGTTCATTGGGCCATTGATCAATTGTGGAATGACTTGTATTTTTGTAAATTTGACTCAGTTCTCTCTATTTGAGAAAGAGATCTTTCTCAGATACTTTCTGTAAAGTTTTCTGTTTTCCTTCTAATATTGGTTTTTTTTAACATTTGATATTCTTTACTGAAAAATGTCAAACATAAGCATTAACGTTTTCATCTACACAGAACAAAGAAAAAGGATTGCTCAGGAAATCATGAATTTCTGTTACATGCTACATCTTACATTTTACATATTCAACATGTTACTTTTTTTCCCCACTTAATAGTATTTTATTTTTTTCCAACTTCATGTAAAGATAGCTTCTAACATTCACTTTTATAAGATTTGAGTTCCAAATGTTTTTTTCCTTCCTCCCTAAGACAGCAAGCAATCCGTTATAAGCTATACATGTACAATCATATTAAACATATTTCCACATTAGCCATGTTGTGAAAGAAGAATCGAACAAAAGGGGGAAAAAACCACGAGAAAGAAAAAGAAAAGAGAAAATATTACATTTCGATCTCCATTCGACTCCATGGTTCTTCCTCTGGATGTGTGGATAGCATTTTTTATTATGAGTCTTTTGAAATTGTCTTAAATCATTGTATTGCTGAGAAGAGCTATGTTTATCAACATGCTACTTTCAAATCTGTCCTTATCTGTTTCTTTCTGAACCTCCTATTCTCTTCTGTGCATTTCTTTAAAAAATGCTACAATGACCCTCTTTTCTTTCTTTCATAACTAAAATGTATCACTGTGGAGTTCAAGATGTCCATATCTCCCTTCCAATCAAGAAGGGGGTGTGGTAGAAATCCTCTCACACAATTCTAACCCTGCCTACCAGGCAGGCTCCTTTAGACCCTTCTTGCCCTTCTTCTGGGTAAAAGTCAAAGAAAAAGCATAGCCAGAGCTTCCAGAATGTACTTTCACTGTCCACCAGCAGCTACATTGATAATGGAAATTAAAGGATCCTTTAGTGATAAAGGCATATGGAATTTATCCAGTTGTTAGTAAAAGTGAAATAAATACCCAGTCAATCTCTCTAGGTAGTTCCTTCAACCACCAGGCTAAGCATAGGGTCCTAGCTTATATTCTGGGAAACATCAGAACTCCTCAGAACTGCCTCCTTTACACACCCAGCCAGGGATTAAAGTCATATTTAAGCAAGCCAAAGGAGAACGAATTTTTTATCTGAATGAGTCGAGCTTAGCAAAAATATGACTGCAACAGTGACATGGATATAAAGGAAAGAGGTGCAAAAGTCCATCTGGATGCACGAAGTGGGATGAACAGGAACAAGAAACATCTCTCAGCTAGTCGGCTTCACAGTCAATGGAGGAAAGTCCACTCAGTGCAGGCTTTTGTCCCACTCTTAGTGGCTATTCTCGTCGTCTGGTGGACACTGTCACTGGCCAGTCCTTTGGGGTAGTCTTTATCCTTTTGAGCCAATTTTCTTGGATGTTATTTTATTATCAGTTTCAAATCATCCCTCAGTCTAAGAGGGAAGGAGAAAAAACAAATTTTATCTGCCACAGGGCTTTGCATCATTTACAACATTTGTCAAAACCTACTCTCAGGTACCACTGCCTACCCCAGGGTTTAGCTGCTCATCCCACTTACGAGCACCCTCTCCTTCTGGAAATTACGTTATATGGCCCTGAATCGACTCAGCACTTCCCTCCTTGTGTATACATCTCACTTCCTCCTCATTCCCCCCAATAAAAAGCAAGCTAGAGGGCAGGCAAAGCTTGTTTTTGTCCTGTCATCTCCAGTGCTTAGCACAATACCTGGACACAATAGAATCAGTACATATTTGTTCATTAGAATTGAATTGTGTGTAATTACACTAATGGCAGTAAATAATAAAAGTGGGGCTGCTTCCTAGTGAAATGCTGGTGTCACGGGGCTCAGTGCCATTCCCCATTTGGTTTCCCAAATCAAGTCAAGCTCCTGGAGGGCACAGACCAGGTTTTGGCTTTGCTTTGTATCGCGCTTCTTGTCTTTTTTTTTTTTTTAAATAAGCTCTATTTCCTTTCAAGAACCTAAAATTGGGTGAACTTGTTTCCAAGATGTCTGGGTAGAAAAGTTAAGGAGCCAAGTCTCCTTCCACAGGAGGGAGGGAAGGAGGGGAAGGAGAGAGGGAGAGAGGGAGAGAGGGAGACAGGGAGAGAGGGAGAGAAGGAGGGAGAGAGGGAGGGAGAGAAGGAAGGGGGAAGGGAGGGAGGGAGGGAAGGAGGGAGGGGGGAGAGAAGGAAAGGGAAAGGGAGGGAGGGAGAGAAGTAGAGAAGGAGGGAGGGAGGGAGAGAGGGAAGGAGGGAGGGAAAGAAGGAAGGGGGAAGGGAGAGAGGGAGGGAGGGAGAGAAGGAAGGGGGAAGGAAGAGAGGGAGGGAGGGAGAGAAGGAAGGGGCAAGGCAGAGAGGGACGGAGAGAGTGAAGGAAGGAGGAAGGGAGAGAGGGAGGGAGGGAGGGAAGTAAAGGAAGAGAAGGGAGAAAGAAAGCATTTATTAAGTGCTTATTATGTGCCAAGTACTATGCTAAGCACTTTACAAATATCATTGTCACTTGATCCTCATAACAACCCTGGGAAGCAAGTATTGTAATTATTTCCATTTTATAAGAAACTGAGGCAAACAGAGGTTAAGTGACTTCTCCAGGGTCACACAGATAGTGTCTGAGGCTGGATTTGAATACAGGCCTTCCTGACTCTAGGCCCAGTATTCTAGAGAGGAACTAGGTACAAGAATGAGGTATTCAAAAAGGCTGTCCTATGGAAGAAGGGTTAGATTTTTTGCTCTTCTTGGTCATAAAGAGCAGAGCCAGTAGAGCTGGGTGGATGTTGAGAAGTCAATTTAGGCTGGGAAAGGTGAGAGGAAACTTGCTAACAATGGAAGCTGTCCTAAGGGGCAGTGGGGTTCAAGGAGACTTGCGGGATTGCTTTGGGGGTATGTTGCAGAGGAGATGCTTTTTTTCTGGTATGGGTGACATTTGGGGATTCTGATAGACTATCCAAGCCCTGGAGTTCATGGAAAAAAGGAGAAAGGGTTCTAGCAGGAGGCCACCCGAGGACCGGTATCTTTGGGCTCCTAGATTTAAAACTGGAAGAGACCTCGGACATGATTTCATCCAGTCCCTTCATTTTATAGGGGAGGAACCTGAGACCCAGAAAGATAAAGTGATTTGCCCGAGGCCATTTAAATAGCAAGTATCACAGCCAGAATTTGAACTCAGGTTCCCTGTGCCTCTCTTTCTTCTCTTCCCTGGAGCCCCAGGATCAAGAATAGAAATAGGAACAGGGAAACGGAAACTAGAAATGGAGGTGAAAGGATCGGACTTCCCTATGATCTCAGAGCATATGGAAGCATGTCGTGGATAAGGTCAAAAGGGCAACAGGGAGAGCAGTATTGCTTTGGAGGTTTTACTTCCTCCGTGGGTTTGGAGTCCATCCAAAGTCAGGATCCTCTGGGATGAGGGGGCTCTGTTTTTCCAAAATAGGGGGCTCTTCCTCATCACCAAAAATGAAGCCATATCCATGGACATCCAGCATCCACAGCATTAATTCAGGAACAGACCTGGAGACTTCAGTTCTAGGAGTGGGCTGGCCTTAGGGTGGAGAGCTAAGTGAACTTGGATCCCCGTTCGGCACTGAAAAACCTTAGCTCCTCTTTATGGGATAACCCAACGGTAGACAAACCTCCAGTAGAGCCTTCTTGCCTCTAGAATCAAATAGGACCTTCTGTTTGGTGTTTAAAACCCCTCACAACCTGGCTCCAAACATGCCTTTCCAGTCTCTGTAACCCCCAATGTTCCCCAATCCCAGACAATGTTCCAACCCAACTTGTCTGTTGCTGTTCCTTGTCCCACCCACCATCTCTGTATTCCTTATGCTTGGAATACACTCATTCCTGACCTCTTTCTCTTAGAATCTTTAGCTTCCTTCAAAGCTCAGCTACAATGCCCCCTCCCATGTGGAGACTATCCTGAGGTCCCTAGCAGACAGTACCTCCCTTCCCCAACAAAAGGACACCATATTTATTCTGGTAACTACCATCATGTAAAGAGGTAGTCTCCCTTTCTAGAATGTAAGTTCCTTGAGGACAGGGACTGTTCCTTTCTATCTTTGGATCTATCCCCAGTGCCTAGCACAGTTTCCAGCACATAGTGCTTAACAAATGCTTGCTGATTGATTTATTGACCCTGTCAGGGGGGAAATCAATTCTGAGTGACAGAGGGGTTCCGAGCACAACAGCATTCATGGTGGGCCTGGCCAGAAGGTGGCTGCTGGAAGCTTCTGCCTTCTCCTTCTTTCCTTTAGGTATGGGAGTTGGAGGAGAGAAGGAATAGCTTCAAAGAGTAGAACCCCCAGCTGCCTGAGCAGGCATGAGGATTGAAAGGTATGCTGGTCTTTCTCTGTCAAGGCACTACACAACACACTCTTATCCCTTTCTCTGCTTGATGCCTAGAATCTCCACTAGATGAAAGACCAGTCAGCTCAGTAGGAGAGGGTATGTGCTAAGCTGACTTGCATCATCTGCCTTCCATCCCTCATCTCCATGGCTTTGCATGGGATGTCCCCCATGCCTGGCAGGTATCCCCTCCTTACCTCCACTTATTAGAATCCATATGGGAGGCCTTTCAAGATCTCCCCGGCTTCCCCCAAAATGTTTCTCTGCATGCGATTTGTATTCTTATACATAAACACGTTGTTTCTCCCATAGAATGTAAACTCCTTAAGGGTAGTGACTATCTCATGTTTGTTATTGCCAGTGCCTACCAGGCACACAATTCTCCCTTAATAAACAGTTGTTGATTCAATGCCTGCTAAGTTGTGATGACTTACTGGATATAAACATTTTGTGAGCACTCCTGTCTTTGGGATGCAATGGGAAATACCATCATATCTGTCGAGGCAGCATTGACTTCGGCACTCTTTATGACTAGAGCAGACCTCTCCATCCATCTACAAGAACAAATGCATTGAATTCTTCTCCCATAGAAGAACCCCATTCCCTCCCCCTCTGTTCTTAAAATTCTCTCCCCACCCCAGGGTCCCCAAAGACGAGAGCAAGTGGTAAAATGAAGGGTTGAGATGAACCAATGGATTGCTCTTCTTTCTAAGTAGTCTCCTGTAATAATAATGGAAATCTGAAGATCTTCCCTGTCCCTTGGCCCCTTGACAGGCTTAAGTGAATCTGAGAATCTTCCCTGATTTGAAAATATACTCTGCCCCCTAATAGGCTGATCACATGGAACCTGTGGAGGGAGGCTTGTTTTTCAGGAACACCCACACCTTGTTACTTTGTGATTGGGCAGCAGGTCAAGAGGGTTGTGACATTCTCTGAGCCAGGACAAGGCTATATATACCCCAATGTGAGGTTTTGCTTTGGGGCTCACTTTGGGAAGAGCTGTGTTATTCGGCCAGATGAGACACTGGGCAGCCACGGAGCCCTCCCCCCCCCCCCCCGCCGGCTTTGAAAACCCAGATGTTGGTGCTTCCCTCTCTAGTAACTAACTAGGTATGAATGTAATGGTCAGACAGCTGGAAGCCCTGTCTGCTGGATTGTGTTATTTTCTGTTGTAACTTCTGCTTGTATTCTCTGAAGTTCAGGGTGCTGACTTTTTCCTCTGAACGAGGTAAATGATAAATGTTTGATTGACTAAAGTAAGACTGTTTCAAGATCTCCCTAGCTCCCCCCAAAATGTTTCTCTGCATGTGATTTGCATTCCCTTATACATAAACACGTTGTTTCTCCCATAGAATGTAAACTCCTTAAGGGTAGTGACTATCTCATGTTTGTTATTGCCAGTGCCTACCAGGCACATAATATTCCCTTAATAAATAGTTGTAGATTCAATGCTTGGTAAGTTGTGATGACCTACCAGACACAAACATTTTGTGAGCACTTCTGTCTTTGTGATGCAATGGGAAATACCATCATATCTGCTGAGGCAGCATTGACTTCGGTACTTTTGGGGATCCTTTTGGGTTCCTTTCCTTTAGAAAAGCAGATCTAAGAACCTGTGCTAGCAGCCGCCCTGGGTATGCTGGGGTGCTTGCTGCTATATCCCCCAATAGAAAAGTTTTTGACTTACCTTTCTCCAAGGTAAACACTGCAGGAAAATTGTCCTTGGGGCACAAAATAGCTGGGGCCTAGGACTGATGGTAGTGCAACAGTTGCTCTGGCAGTCATTGTGTTGAGAGCAGAAATATCCTTTAGGCTAAAGAAATAGGTAGGTTAAAGTGTTCACACACATCCCAACTTTGATTATGCCAGTCAAGTCAGGGTCCCCAAACAATTCAGACCTAAGCAAGAAAAATAACTTAACTGTTCAGTCCCTTGACCCAACACTTCCACTACTGGTTATAAGTCTCATAAGGTCAAAAAAAGATTGTGAGAGAAGAACTGGCATGTTTAAAAGAAAGCTGAGTCAGTAGCACAACACATACAGTATTTATGCCTAACACTCTTGCTGGGTTATTGCATTACTAGAGAATCAGGACACATGAACTAGCAGTTGTCAATCAGCAAGCACTCCTTAAGATCTATTACTATGCATCAGGCACTGTGCTAAGCCATGGAGATTAAAAAAAAAAAAGGCAAAAGCACCATCTCCGACCTCAAGGAACTTATATTCTAAAAGGGAAGATAACATGAAAATAACTATATGTAAGGTAGAGAAATGGAAGGTGATCTCAGGAGGAAATCATGAGAGGTTTCCAGGTAAAGAATATCAATCAATTAGACATCACCAGCCACATTGCAGTAAGACCAAACTAGTGTTTCTTCTTCTGCCAGACCTTGTGTCTCTGTACCGTGAAGAGGAACCTCTCCCTCTTCTCCACTCCACCTCAAATTGTTTAGACATATACCCTGCCCATCTCCTCATTCACTGATATCAATCATGAAGTGTCCCTTCTCCCTACCAAGGCAAGTCCCTCTCTATTAAATCCATCTCCAAACAGATTGCCTCCACTATCACCCTCACCTTCTCTGTAGCCTTCAATTTCTCTGCGTCTATCAACTGCTTCCTCACTGCCTATAACCATGTCCAGATATCCCTCTTCCTAAAAATAAAACAAAAACCAAACAAAACCCCTTACCTGATTCTTTTACCTCCAGTAACTCTGTATCTCTCCTTCCTTTTGTGACTAACCTTGAGAAGGTCATCTCCAATCCACTTCCTTTCCTCTCACTCTCTTCTTAACTCTCTGCAGGCTGACTTCTGACCTCATTCAACCAAAACTTCTCTCTCCAAAATTACCAATAATCTCATAATGAAAATCAAATGCCCTTTTCTTAATCCTCATCCTCTTCTTCTCCTTTCTACTCTCTTCTCTCTAGGTTTTCTTCACACAGCACTCTCCTGGTTCTCTTCCTCTTTGTCTGACCCTTCCTCGTCTCTGGTTGCATCACTTCCACCCACTGTTGGTGTCCCTCAAAGGTTTGTTCTGAGGCTCTCTTCTCTTCTCCATCCACACTATCTCATCTGGTGATCTCATCAGCTACCCCAGGTTTCCACTATCATCTCTATGAAGATAATACCCAGATCTATATTCCAGCCTTACTCTTTCTCCTACACTCCAGTAGAGGATTTTAAGACCTATAGTGCTTAGTTCATAGGATCTTGTGGGGATCAGATGAGATGTTTATAAAGGGTTTGCAGTCTTCAAAGCACTCCATCAACCTCATTCATCAGTATCAATTTGGGAGGGGAGGAGGATCTTGCAATTTTGATTCATTATAGGAAGCTCCCACTGAGTGAAGACTTCTATCTTCTATCAATGCAGAGAGGTCAGTGCCTTCACCACAAACTACAGCCTTAAGACAGTGGCCTGGGGCAGAGATGTCAAACCAGGGCATACTCCCAAGCACAGCAGAACAAAATTAAAATGTAATTGGGAGGAACAGTTAGGTGACTAGATGTCAAAGTGGATAGAGCACCAGCCCTGGAGTCAGGAGGACCTGAGTTCAATCTGACCTCAGACACTTACTAGCTGTGTGGACTAGTCACTTAGCCCCAATTGCCTCCTCCAAAAAATGTAACTGGGAAATATTTAACAAAATAAAACACAATAAACCTAGATAATGGTAAGATGTAGTTCTCTAAGTATAGGAATCCTTAGTTTAATGGCCCTGGTTTCTATCTGAATTTAATACCACTGTCTTAGACACTGACAAGTTAAGTGATTTATATTGTCAATATGTGTCAGAAGCAGGATTTAAACCCAGGTCTCCCTGGCTCCAAGTCTGGCTCTCTATCCACTACAGTCATGCTGTCTCTCCATTACTCATAATCAATAACTCTTTTGCACATGTATAACCTATATCAGATTGCTTGCTGTTTCAGGAAGGGAGGAGAGTAGGAAGGAAGGAAGAGATAGAATTTGTAATTCAAAACTTTTTTTTAAAGTGTTAAAAACAGTTTTAACATGTAATTGGGGGTAAATGAAATATTATTTAAAATAATAACTTAAAAAAATAAAATGGAAACAGGAGAAGAAATCTGAGTTCCCCCTCCTTGTCCTCCACCTTGCTCTTGAGGTAACAGAGAAAGCAGCCTGAATGGGCTGATGCTGAAGATGAAGCCCTCTCTCCTCCTTCCCCTGCCCCTCACCCACCCAGAGGCAAAGCTGTGACCCACCTTCTTCCAGGCATTACACTGCATGAAAAGTGTCCTTCTGACACAAATCTTCTGCTTTTGCTCATTAATGACACAGCACTCACTGAAGCATTCTATGTGTGTCCTGCAAATCTCCCCAATATCCTGTAGAGACAAAGGAAAGTGGGTTCTAATTGGGTGGCACAGACCCCAGTGTGGATGAGTGGATGCCAGTGAGCATCTTAGGGGTTGGAGCTGGTGAGAGATGGATGGAGCTGGTCTCTCATACAAGGACCAATGTTGCTAATATCAGAGTGGACAGCCCATCATCCAAGTGAAGTGCTTTCCTTGTTTCTCCAGCACTGCCTTTGTTAGCTATAAGCCATTTCTACTTTGGTACCCACTGAGTGGTAATGGTCTCAACATATTGGGGGGGTGAGGGGGAGAGGGGGACTTTGGCTCATGTTAATAAAGGGCTCAGACAAGGCTTAACAAAGTCACAAACAGACAAAGTCTTAGATCCCTCACAGTCATGCTTCCTCAGTCTTTTGGCAGCTCCAGCTGGCCCTTGGACTCATCAGAAGTTTTAGCTGGTTCCCAGAATCAAGATCACTCTATCCAGGTTTTCAAAATCAAAATCATTCTCTTCAGCCTGGGAGAGGCTTTCCTTTGCTCTTCTTCAGCCTCCCCGGTGGCAACAGCTTCTGCCTCCATGGAGTTTGCTCCAAGAAGATCTGTCTCAGTTACCAATTCTCATTTTTTTTCTCAATTCTCAGTCCAGCAGTAGCAGCCCAGCCTTCAGATGCTGCTGAAAGAAATTCTTTCTACAGCAGCAGTAGCAGCAGCAGCAGCAGCAGCTTCTGCCTCCAGATCCTTGTCCCAAGAGATTCTCACTCTCCCTCTCTGAGTTTTTTCCTTATATACAGTATTGCATTAGCTACCTGTTTCAGCCAACCCCTTCCTGTTATGTCAGCATACCTTCTTGATTAATTACTAAGTGCTAAGTACCTGTTACCTTTGCCAATACAAAGAGATCTTCAAATTCAAATTACATTACCGTTACACTGAGCCTGCAATACCAGCTACTCTATAGATCTCCTTGGGCCAATCTGTGATCTTTAACTTTCTATATACTTCCTAGCCTGGGATTTTGGAGTCTCTGAATCCATTTATCCAAGACTGGTTCAGAGATTTGTTTTGTTTTTTTCATTTTTGCATTTTCTCTCACTGATTCTAGTATTATAGTCATTTGTGAACCAGTATCTAATAGTTTAGATGCTTTTTTTGACTTCTCCACCATCTCCCCCCACATTATCTCCCCCAAACCTTTCAGTTTTCTTTTGCATGTTGTTTCCCTCCCCCCCCCATTAGATTGTAAGCTTCAGAGACAGGGACTGTCTTTCTATTTCACATTTGTATCCCCAGTACATAGTACCATGCCTGGCTCATAGTAAGGATTTCATAAATTCTATTGACTATTGGTTAACAGTACCAGCATGGGCAGCTAGGTGGTGCAGTGGATAGAGTTCAGTGGTTCTCAACCTTCCTAATGCTGTGACCCTTTAATACAGTTCTTCATGTTGTGGTGACCCCCAACCATAAAATTATTTTCGTTGCTACTTCATAACTGTAATTTTGCTACTGTTATGAATTGTAATGTAAATATCTGATATGCAGGATGTATTTTCATTGTTACAAATTGAACATAACCCACTGGTTGAGAACCTCTGGAGTTGAGGACAAGGTGACCCACCTGAAGTCAAGAAGACCTGAGTTCAGATCTGATCTCTGACACTAACTGTATGACCCTGGCCAAATCACTTACTTTTGTCTGCCTCAGTTTCCTCATCTGTAAAATGAGCTGGAGAAGGAAATGGCAAACCATTCCAGTATCTTTGCCATGAAACCCAAAGGCAGTCACAAAGAGTTGGACACGACTGAAATGAATGAACAATAGTGCCAGCATGTTCTAGTCTCTACCTTTCTTATGCCAAATAACCAGGTCCAGAAAAAGGTGGTTATGTCCCTGTCAGAACTTAACAAGGGGACCACCAAACCCCAATGAAAAGATTAGATCCTTTTCCAGTAAAGGTACCATTTCATCTTGGTTGACCAAGTAAAAAAATTTCTACTGTTTCTTTGATTCTGAGGGAAAGGTCAGGTTTTTTTTTTCTCTCTTTCAATATCTCCTAATTCTGACATTGATTTACCACTAATAGCTCTCTGTCTTCAATTTAAACCATTGTTGTTCATGACTCCATTTGGGGTTTTCTTGGCAAAGACACTGGAGTAGTTATGAAATAGTAGATAAGGCAAACAGGGTTAAGTGACTTGCCTAGGGTCACACAGCTGGTAAGTGTCTGAGGCCAGATTTGAACCCAAGAAGATGAGCCTACCTGACTCCAGGTCAGGCCCTCTGTGCGCTATGGTGTCACTAGATGCCCTATTTAATCCACAGCTTTCTTCTCATTCATTTTGTGACCTACCTTGTCTCTGGTCATAATTCCCAGGATTGCGTTGGTTCCTATTGTCTAAACCCCAGAAGACATTATTACTCTTGTTTGGTTTCCTATTCTACAGAGAAAGAGCACATTTCATTTCTGAGTCAGCATCCTCACTTGGATCATGGATGTGTTCTATAGCCTTGGGTCCTCCCAAGAAGAAAGATAACGCAATTATATTACTATGTTCTAAACAATGTTCTCTTATTCTCAATGCACTCTACTAGTCCTAGTCTTTCTCTACCCTGGGTCAAGTTCAGATATATCCATTGCACCAGAATTTCCCAGGGCTTCACTGTGTATTCATTAATATGGGGAATAGACTATCGCCTCCTCAAAGCACAAAAAATCCAGTGCAGGAGAATCTCTTCTACTGCTCCTCTACCTTCTATTACTACAGTTTTAATGGTTTGGACCAGTCCTTCATCCTTACTAATCATCTTAAAATTTTGAACCTCATTGTGATCTAACCTAATGGACTTGGTACTTGATTGATAGACTCAATAACCAAGTGGCATCTGGTTCTTTATTTTTTTTCTTTCTTCTTCATTTTTTTTAACAAAGTCTTCACAGTTTTTGCCCAGTTCAATTCTATTAGAGGCTCTAGTTTCTGATCTAGTAAATATTTCCTCCTCACCCTTAAAAATACTGTAAGTTGATAAAGGACATGAGACCCACCATGGGTCATCCATATTCTAGCATCCCCCACCCCCAACACATCATTTGACCCACCATCGAAACACTTTGCCTTCTCCTTGCTGTTCTGACTTCCCATAGCCTCTAATTAAAAACCAAACCATCTGTTCTTTATTTTTATAATTTCTTAGCTTATTTGCTATTTTCATAGAGAGAGACATATTTTTCCTATAGAATCTGGTCTATTCTTTTCTCATTTTTTAAGTAGGAAATCCTTGGCATTTTGCAAGGGAGTATTTTTAAATTTGCATTCCGGTAGTTTTGACTTTATCGGTTATAAAGCCTCTGAAGCTGGTCTGGCATCCTTGTCTCCCTCGCTTCTTGGAGTACTCCCTCAGATCTGCCTTCCAACACTGCAGTTACTTCCAAGGTTCTGCTTTATCTCTATTCTGCCCACGGACATGGATTTAGTAGGACACTTTGACTTAAAAACATAAAACCTAAACTTTTTCTTAAGATTTAACAATTCTATTCTGAGCTCAAAATAAAGCTTCATTCATCTCCTTTATGGGCATTCCTTTAACAGGATCCCATCTCAAGAATGAAGAAGTACAGGTGTCATGATGACCCTGGTTAAGAGGAAAATAACAGAAATTCATCTTTAGCCTGACCTCTCTCTTTCCTTTCTGTCCTAACAGGGCTTTTTTTGTTTTTGTTTGTTTTTGTTTTGCCAACATCCCATCCTCAACTCCAAATGTAACTCACAGTGTATGAGGAGCTGGTTTGCCATTATATACTGACTAGAGAGAAGATAACATTCAATCAGACTAATACCCACACGTGCCTGAAGTCACTCTTAATCATGCAATTATCTAATCAACAAGAAAAACATCAACACCTCTAAGAACAAACCACCAGCGTGATACCTAAACATCCCAATAAGTGTGTCTCATACCCTCACTTCCCAGCTAGAGGCTGTTTGTCTCCCTCCAGGGTGGCATGATGTCAAGCCTCCAACAATCAGGACCAGTCTGAGAAAGTGTAGTATATGCTCGAATTGCCCTTAGTGTGGGAAATGAAGGAGTCAGTTCAGTGGCCACCCAGAAGTAGACCAGTGGCTGTGGCCTATGGTGGGTTTTTGTGGTTCTGGCTAAGGCATTTTCAAGGTCCCTCTAAGTTCTGATTAGTAATTGATTACCTAAGCTTATAAGGAAAGGGAATTAGCAACCAAAACTTTAGTTTCTTAACATCATTAATGAGTGTTTTTCAGTTGTTTAGCAGATTTAGAAGACATACATACATCATTCGTCGTCATTTATCACATTTAGGAGGCACGCACATCTTTGTCAAAGTACTACTTCAAGTATTTCAATCCAAGTACTTACCTCATTCCCAAAACAAACAACAACAAAAACAAACCATCCTACATAACAACTTCTAACAAAATAGAGTTGCTCACGCTGTTAACATGATTATTTCCACTAAACACATTATCACTTCCTGTCGGACTGCTGCAAAAACTTCCTGGTTGGTTTACCTGCTTCCAGTCTATTCAATCCCTAATCCATTGTCCATTCAGAGTTGTCAAAGTGATATTCCTGGGAGTTAAGTTGGTGGCATAGAAGCAGGAGAACTCTGGGAGCTCCCCCCATAACTACCTCAAATATCTATGAAATATGACTCTAAACAAATTTTAGAACTCCAGAACCCACAAAGTGACAGAGAAAGAAATCTCCCGCTGAAGGCAGCCTGGCAGGTGGACAGGAAGGGTTTATCACAGCTTAGGAGCCGAGACCAGCCCCACAGTTTTAGTCCCAGGGCAGCCAGGACAAGCTGCGGCTGGGCCATTCAGGAGAGTGAATCACCAGTACTGTGGCAGTTTCCAGAATTATCAACTCATAAATGACAAAGGCAAAGTGAAAGATCAGTGGAACTCAGCTAAATGGTGGGAGAGGAGTGTGTCTGGCCATTTGCCCCCAGAGTTGGAAGCAGTGGTCCTGTAGCCACCTCCACATGGCTGCTTCAGAGCTCCCAGCCTGTAGATTGCAGGGGGGCCAAGTGACCATTCAGAGGCTACATACTCTTGCCTTAACCTGCCTGGATCTGGATCATGGTCTTGGGTGGAGGTCCTGAGGTGCGTGACCAGTGAACCAAAGCTAGTGGGGGCTGCAGAGACGGCAGCCCCCTAATAGCTCTGGCAGATGCAAAAACCCCAGCAATTTGGAACAGAGCTGTCCCCTCTGAAAGCAGAGTTCTACTGAGCCCAAAAGTCAAGTAATTGACTGGCAACATCATCAGGCAAAGGAAGCAAAGCAAGCACAGCCATTCAATTTTAGATTCCTTTTTTGGGGACAAAAAGGATCAAAGTATGGAACAGGAGGAAAACAACAGTCAGAACTCCTGCACCAAAAGATTCCAAGAAAAATATAAATTTGTTAGAAGCCATAGAGGAGCTTAAGAAGGATTTTGAAAACCAAATAAGAGAAGTGGAGGAAAAATTGGGAAGAGAAATGAGAATGATGCAAGAACATTGTGAAAAGAAAGTCAACAACCTGACTGAAGAAAATAACACCTTAAAAAATAGATTAACT
>CM053580.1:551583621-551628845 GCA_028627135.1 Pseudochirops cupreus
AACCCCCCGCCCCAGCCCTCAGTACTTGCCAGCCCCTTTGCAGCCCCAGCCCCTCTGCAGCCCCAGGCCCTGGGGCGAAGCCTCCCGACCTCCCGGAGTCCTCTGCACCCCCAGCCCCTGCCTTCCTAAGCCTGGGCCCCAACCCCTCTGCATCCCCAGTCCCCCACACCCCTCGAGCCCTGGGCCGCAGCCTCCCTGCCCCTGGATCCCGACACCCCCAGTGCCTGCCTCGGCCCCCGAGGCTCCCGACCGCCGCCGCCACCCCCCAAAGGGACTCACCAGGCCTCGCCGCAGGCGCCCCCACGAGCACCTCCACAGCCGCCGCCAAACTCGGGATACCGAGCGGCTACAAGCTCGAAGCCGGAAGGAGACGCCGGACCGAGCGCTCTGCGCAGGCGCCCGGCCCGCGGGGGAGGCGGGGCCAGGTCCCACGTGACGCTGGGAGTCCAGCGCCCCGGGGCGGGGGAGGGAGGCTCGCGCCAGTCAGTGGCCCGGGGTCAGAGAGCTCAGGGCGTCTGTGGAGGGGAGGGGCCGGGAGGGAGGTGAGGAGAGGGGAGGCCAGGCGGGTGTCTCAGACGCCCCTGCGCGCGCCTTCCTCTCGGGGCAGGGCACGAGGTGCTGGGCGGCCGCCTCACCTCCTCCCCGCCGAAGGGAGCAGGGGTACCCTACTGAATCTCAATCTTTTCAGCTATAAAATGGGCAGCAGCACCTCAAAGAAGATTATGTGCATTCCTTTGTAAAGCACCAGAGCCCTGGACCTGAGTTCCAATGCAGCCCCAGGAGTTTACTGGCTGCGTGACCCTGGCCATGTCACGTAATCTCTCCGTGCCTCAATTTCCTCAATCCGTGAAGACAAATGAAGCATTTATTAAGCGCTGACTATGAACCAGAGGCGGCTAGATTGCTCAGTGGACCTGGAGTCAGAAAAACCCGAGTTCAAATTCGACACTCACCTAGCTGTATGACCCTGGGCAGGTCACTTACCATCTGTTTGCCCGAACCCGCTGGAGAAGGAAATAGCAGACCACTCTAACAATAACTTTGCCCTGGGAGGAGCCCTGCAAATACAATCCAGCTAGACAGCCCCTGCCCTCAAGGCGCATACATTCTAATGCAGAAGACCACTCGGAAAAATGGCCCTAGAGAAGAGGGGATGGAAAGACTTGAGCCCCGACCAGAGAAGACAGATGGTTCAGGAAGCTCAAAGCTTGGCATCAGAGCCCATCTTCACAGGGGCACGGCCAACGAGGAAGAGATGATCCTGATGGAGAAAACTGTAGTGGTTGTGAGACTCAAATGAGATACTCAAGTCAAGAATCTGGCAAACTCTTAGAGCTCTGTTTTTAGTAGAAAAATTTTACTTTAAGTTCTACTGTCAATCAACAGTCATTTATTAAGCCCCACCATGTACCAGGAATTGTACTGAATTCTAAGGATACAAATAAAGGCCAATCCACCCACCCCAGCTTTTAAAGATAAAATAAATAAAATGTTTTCAATTAATCTCAGGGGGTGGGAGTGGGCGTATTATGTTGACTGTGTACAACAGATATAGATACTGCCTAAATTGAGATGAGCAATTAAGGGAAAGCATTAGCATTAAGGGGGCTCAAGAATGACTTCTTGCATGGAGGTGAGGGAGAGAAAATGCCCAGTGGAAATTTTCTATTTGAAGGAACAAGCAAGGTGGAAAAAGACTGGGACGGTAGAATTGGGTCACATGAAGAAGGGCTCTGAAAAGCCAAGCAGATTTTATATTATATTAGATACTAGGGGCATCCTTCTTTCAGGAAGAGAGTCAGAAGGAAGGAAAGAAAAGAAATTATACCTTAATAGACAAGGAAATAATTGGTTACTAACACCTGAGTAATTTCAGCCTTAGTTCTCTGTTTTCAGTCACACTACTGACTTAATTGGAGCAAAGGTCAAAAAAAAACCAAACTAGAATTAAAAGAAAAAATGAGAAAAAATCACACTCCAAGTAATCACAACAGTTCTAAACCAAGGTACTTTTCAACGGTTGACTGAAAAATGGGAAATGAATAAAGAACCAGATTCTAATGAACACTGTATTTTGGAGCTTTTTAAGTCTCCTGAATGAAGACCCCAGAAACTAATTCAGGGTGCTAACACTTTCTCCTCACCAAAAACAAGATTCAGAACCAGTCATAGAGATGCCTATCCAAAAGAAATCCACTGAAAACTCTTCCACTTGTTCTTTCACAATTTCTTGGACACCAGAGATACCCAATAGACTGTGAGCTCCTTGAAAGCAGGGGCTGTCTTTTGCCTCTTTGTGTATCCCCAGAGCTTAGCATAGTGCCTGGTTCATAGTAGGCATTTAGTAAATGTTTTTAATTGATTGGTTAACTAGGGAATTGCTTAGGTTGTCCATCTGTCATCTTTCGTTCCTGGCAAGTGACCAATGCAATTGGGTTTTTTGGGCATAAATGTGCCAGCTGACATCCTTTATACCACTTCCTGTGTACAAGTCATATATATGCTATATCCTACGGGCATAAATCTTTACCTTGTCCTTTGGGTCACCTACAACTTTGTAGGCTGGCAGTGGATAGACCATGTGGGTTAAGGGAGAACAGAGTCCAAAACCTGCCTCAGACACTCATTAGCTGTGTTTTTGGGCAAGTCCCTTAGCCTCGGTTTCTCCTCAATAAAATGGGCATATCAGTAACATACCTCCCCAGGGTTATTGTGAGAATAAAATGAGGTAATATGTGTAAAGCCCTTTGCAAACCTTGAAGTAGTAGTAGTTGTTGTTGTCGTCATCGTCATCATCATCGTTGTAGTAGTAGTTAAGTAGTAGTAGTAGTAGTAGTAGTAGTGGTAGTAGTAGTAGTGGTAGTGGTAGTAGTAGTAGTGGTAGTAGTGGTAGTAGTGGTAGTAGTAGTATTAGTAGTGGTAGTAGTGGTGATAGTAGTAGTAGTAGTGGTAGTAGTAGGAAGTCAGGCAGAATTTGAAATCAGTCCACCTTTACCTCAAGTACTCTGGCCAAGAATCAAAGTTGAGGTGTATTTGGAATGGACTGCTTTTGATTCAACCTTTTGTGTTGTTTGGTCATTTTCAGTCATGTCTAACTCTTCATAACCCCATTTGGGGTTTTCTTGGCAAAGATACTGGAGTGATTTGACACTTTCTTCTCCAGCACATTTTACAGATGAGGAAACTGAGACAAACAAGGTTAAGTGACTTGCCCAGGGTCCCACATCTATTAAGTAACTGAGGCCGGATTTGAACTCAGAAAAATGGGTCTTTTTGATTCCAGACCCAGCACACTATCTACTTGGCTGCCTCTTTGATTCAGTCTAACAAATAACAAAGATTTATTCAGAACCAACTATGTTCAGAATGTGAAGCTAGGCTCTGGGGAAAGAAAGTTTAGATAAGACATAGTGTGGTCCCTGTCTTCATAGGTGAACTAGACACCAACACAGATATACGCTCCAGTTATTCAGAGGTCGACAGAAAGATTCATGTCTGTAGGATGTAGTATGTATATATGACTTGTACACAGAAAGTGGCATAAAAGATGTCAGCAGGGACATTTCTGCCCAGAAGAGCAGGTAAGCTGGTCATTTGCCAAGAGGGAGGGATTATAGATGGACATCTCCAAGTGCTTCCTTGGTGTCCATGAAATTGTGAAAGAACAAGGAGAGGTTTCAGTACCTGGGTGGGCTCCCCTGTGCCAGGTTTACATAAGAGGGGGTTGTGGTCAGCACAACTGGAATAAGTAGCCACATTCAAGATTGAATCATGGCTCCCTCATAGTACAGAAACATCTATCTATAGGAGTCATCTGCCCTGTAGCCAAAGCTACATGTATGGTCTTCTTCACTTAGAATGTGAACTCCTTGAGAGTAGGAATTGACTCACTTTTCTATTGGTGTTCTCTTTAGTCCTTAGCACATAATTAAGACTTAATAGATGCCTTTTTATTCATTAACTCATTAATGCCTCACCATGCCCGCAGTGGTGGAGCAGGGCCTTGGGCTCTTCATTAATGATATGTATGAGGTGCCAGAAAAGAACGTCAATAAGGGTGGCTGCATATCTGTGGGAATTATCCTTTGGGGCATTATGTGTGACTAATTATACATTAAGTTTAACTTGCCATCTGATGATTTTCCATCAGTGGCAGATGGTAATAAACTGGGCTCAAATGTCTTTGCTGGAAGGTCAGAGGGAGGAGCTGCCGCCATCACTGCTACAGAACCAGGGGCAATGCCAGCTCCCAGCCCCCAGGAAGGGTTCTATGGGGAAAGAAATGTCTGCTGCCAAGAGATCACAACTCATAGATCCCAATTTCAAATTATCTGACATTTACTCATCTGTGCATATGTATGTGGTATCCTCCCAGGTTTCCATCTTGGTAAGCTCAAGGCTTAGCACAGAGCCTTGTCCTGAGTAAGCATGTCATCAATATTGGTTACATTGATTAGAATTGGATCACAGAATATTGGAGCCAGAGGGGACCTTAAAGAGCAATGTCTTCATTTCAAAAGAGAAGGAAACAGGGCAGAAAGAGCTCTGGATTGGAGTTCCAAAGAGCTTTGGAGTTGGAGGACCTGGGTTCAAACCTCAACTCTCACTAGCTGCATGACAGTCCCCTGGATCTACAGTTTCCTCGTCTGCAAAATGTAAAAAACTAGACAACCTCTAAAGTTCCTACCAACTCTTTATCTGTGATCCTGTGTGTAAACTAAGGAAGACACACAGACAAGTGAGTAAATACAAGGTAAGTAATTTGAGATGAAGATCTATGTCCAATGAATTCATGGTGACAGAACAGGCTGGGCAATAAATATTAAGCACCTACTATGTGATAAGCACTGGGGATACAAAAAGAGGCAAAAGACAGTGCCTACCCTCAAGGAGCTTAAGGTCTAACATGGGAGACAACAAGCAAATAAATATATACAAATAAGCCATACAGAGGATAAATAGGAATTAATTAACAGAGAAAAGCCACTAAAATTAAGAAGTGTTGGGAAAGGCTTACTGTAAAAGATGGGATTTAAAGGAAGATGGGGAAATCGGAAGTTGGAGAAGAGGCATGGGGGACAGCCAATGAAAACACCCAGAGCTGAGAGATAGAGGGTCTTGTGCACTGGATAGAAGAGTACAGGGCAAGGAATAAGGTATAAGAATACTGGAAAGGAAGGAGGGGCCAGGTCATATAGGCCTTTAAATGCCGCCAAACAGAGGATTTTTTACTTGATCTTGGAGGTAATAGAGAGTCATTGGTATTTTTTGAGTACAGACCTGCATTTTAGGAAAAGCGCTTTGGTGGTTGAATGGAGAATGAATGGAGTGGGGAGAGGCTTGAGGCAGGCAGACCACCAGCAGCTATTGCAAGAGTCCAGGTGTAAGGTGATGAGCATTTCACTGGAGGAATGGCAGTGTCAGAGGAGAGAAGGAACATACTCAAGAGATGTTGCAAAACTGAGATTGACAGGTGTTGGCGACAAATTGGATATGGGGAGGGGTGAGGTGAGAGACAGTGAGAAATCCAGGATGACTCCTAGGTTGTGAACCTGAGGGACTGGAAGGATGGTGGGGCAGGTTTAGGGGGAAAGACAATGAGTTCCATTTTGGACATGTTCCATATGTCTATTAGACATCCAGCTCAAGATGTCTAAGAGACATTGGAGACACAAGTCTGGAGTTCAGCAGAAAGGTTAGAATGCAATAATTAGATTTAAGAATTATCAGCATAGAGATTATAATTGAATACTTGCAAGCTGGTGAGATGACCAAGAGATCACAAGTGTAGAGGGAGAAAAGGACCCAGGAAGGAGAGAATGCTGTGAGACACCTGTGGTTAGATCTCTATGCTGATACAGCTGCAAGGACTGAGATGGAATGGTCTGATAGGTAGGGGGAGAACCAGGAGAGAGAGTAGTATCCCAAAAACCCAGAGCAGAATATCAAGGAGGAGAGAGTGATCATCAGTATCAAAAGCTGCAGAGAGATCAAGAAGAATAAGAATTGAGGAAATCGCCATTAGAATTGGCAATTAAGCCGTCATTGGTAACTTGGAGGGAACAGTTTCAGTGAAATGATAAGGCTGGAAGCCAAGTTATAAAGTGTGAAGAATGAAAGCAACAGCACCTATTGTGGATGGACTTTACAAGGAGTTTAGCTACAAAGGGCAGAATAGACAGAGGATGATAGCTAGTAACCAAAGCAAGATTTGAATCCAGGCCTTCTCGATTGGGAATCGCATCCCTCCAATGGATCGACCCCTCTGTCATACCCATTCAATCACTTCTTTTCAATCTCACCCTTTCTACTGACTGCTTCTCTACTCCTACAAATATGCCCATGTTTCCTGTATCCTCAAAAACCCCTCACTTGATCCTCAAGGCTGAGGCTTGGCAGGGCTCAACTAGCAATATGATAAGGGGCCTAAGAACTTTAGAGAAGACAGTATAGAGCTGAATTGGTTTACCAAGGGGTCAAGGTGGGGAAAAGAGAAAAGAATGGTTAGCATAGGAGAGATGACTCGAAAGAGAATTGAACAGTTGAGATATTGAAGGTCATGATGTGGATGAAGAATAGGGTCAGTGAGTGATGGAGATAAGGAGAGAATCTGGAAATGGTAATGAGGAGCAAAGAATATTCCAGCTCCCCTGCCTTGACCAGCGAGTCCAGGGAAATGAGGAAAGGTGCAGTTAGTATTGGAAAAGGTGGCTAGGGAGGCTATCTCATCAGAGGGGAGCCAAGTTTTAGTAACAGAAGATACGGGACTGGGAGAGGAAAAGATTTAGGAAGAAGGGAAGTTCATTGCTAATGACACAGGAAGGAGGCTCACTATGTCCCCAGGCAAGTCCATTCCTTTTATGGACAGTACAGGAAGGCCTAGAGTCAGGAAGACCTGAGTTCAAATCTAGCCTCAGACACTTACCAGCAGTATGACCCCAGTCAAATCACTTCACCTGGTTTGCCTCAGTTTCCTCATCTGTAAAATGAGCTGAAGAAGGAAATGGCAAACTACTCTAGTATCTTTGCCAAGAAAACCCCAAATGGTGGCACAAAGACTCAGGAATGATTGAAACCACTAAGCAGGTTAAGAAGGTTTTCCCCCTGACATTGATCCTAAATCAGTCTCTTCAAAACATTTCCCCATTGTTCCTGTTTCTGGCCTCCAGGGCCAAATAGGACAAATTGAATACCTCCTCTATATGAAAACCCTTCAAGTAAGTCACAGATGTCATCATCTCCACTGAGTATTCTCCTCTCCAGACGAAACATTTCCATTTCCCTTAACTGGTATTTATGGAACAGGGACTCAGGACCCTTTACTGTCCTGCTTGCCTTCCCCCAATACTTGGAACTAAACATGGTATTTCAGATGTGCTCTGACCAGGGCACAAAACGCCAGGCTGATCACCTCCTTGAACCTGGAAGACAATCAATCCCCTCTTAAAGCAGCTCAATGACATATCTCCTACTGTGGTACTCCTATTCTGCACATGGGTCTACTGACATCTTCAAATATATTTCAGAAAGACCACTGTCTAACTATGCCTTCCCCATCTTATACTTAGTCCAGTTGTGGGAATTCTTGTGAGTCGTGTGTCTGTTTCATACTGACCTAGCATAGTGAAGGGAGTGATGGACCTGGGATCAGGAAGGACTGAGCTCAAATGCTGCCTTGGCTACTTGTTAGCTATGTGACCATGGGTAAATGGCTTCTTGTAAGGTGCTCAATTTCCTTGCCTGTAAAAACAGGGCTCAGATGAAACAGTAAGTACAAGATACTATTTGCTAATTTTGCCATAAATGTCAATGGCGATTATTATCTCCAACCGTAAGTGCAGGCTATGCAAAGAACAGTTCTTAAAGGTTTCTTTAAGAGGAATTGAATCTTCCAGTTCAAACTGAGAAAAAGAGAGAAAATGGAGGGACAGAGGATGAAAGAAGAAACAGGATCTTTGCTTGGCGAAGGCAGGAGGATGATCACTCTCACCAAAGAGAATGCAGTGCTATTCAGTTCTTACTGTGTTTCTATTTTCTCCCCAAGGAGTATATGTGACCTTTGTACTGGAAAATGACTAACAGGGAGTTTATGCCCCAGGTGAGGAAGGAGAACATTGAGCTGCCCTTGATGAACCGAGCCCAGATGAACTCCAACCTTGGGCTCTGAAGTGGGCAGATGTGATGGCTGTCGGCGACATCTGAGAATGGGAAAACGGGAGAGAGGAACCACGAGATGGGAGAAGGGCAAATGTACCAATATGCAAAAAAAAAAAAAGGGAAAGAACAAAATCTTTAAGCTTGACTTCAATTTCTAAGAAAATTCTAGAATTGATCCTTAAAGATATAACTGGCAAAGGTCTAGAAAGGGAAGCAGGAATTACAAAGAGCCAGCATGGCAGATACAAGAAAAGGTCAGGTGAAATGAACCTCCCCATTTCCTTTTTTATGATGTAATTTTTAAGACAGTAGATCAAAGGAAAGCTTTTATATCCCAGATAAAGCTTATCTAGATTTTCAGCAAAGTTGTTAATAAGATATTTCATATAATTCCTGCGCAGAAAATGGAGAGATATGGTCTAGATGATAATTAGATGGACCCAGATGGTCAGATTCAGAGTAGTTGTTAGTGGTTCAATGTCAACATGACAAAGGGTCTCCAGTGGAGTGCCCCAGGGATTGGTGCTTTTTAATATTTTTTTTTGTCAGTGATTTAGATAAAGACATAGAAGTTATGCTCATCAAATTTGTAGATGACCCAGGACTGGGAGGGGAGAACTAATACAATGGATGATAGTCACAATCCAAAAGGATGTTGACAGGCTAGAGCACTGAGTTGAATCTAATAAAATGATGTTCAATAGCACCTTATAGTGCAATAGTCTTATAGTTGGTTACTAAAATCAGCTTCACAATACAAGATTGGAGAGGTATGGTTAGACAATGGTTGTTCTGAAAAAGATCTAGGGGCCTCAGTGGACTGCAAGCTCAACATGCGCAAACAAACGATTCAGTCTTGGGCTGCATTGGGAGGCATAGTTTCCAGGCTTTCATCAAACCTCAGCAAGAGTTTTGTGTTCATTTCTGTGCATACAATTTAAGAAGGAGGTGGATAAGCTAGAGAGGGTTACAGGAGGGCAACAGGGATGGTAAAGGGCCTTGAGTCCATGTTGTATGAAGCTCAGTTAAAGATACTGGGAATCTTTAGCCTGGAGAAGAGAAGACTTGGGGGGATGTGATAGGAGGCCTCAAGTATTTTCTGTGTTAAAAGGAAGCTGAGGCCCAAGGACCACTTGTTGGTTATGTTACAGTGAGGATTTCTTTCACGAATGGGTTATGGCCACTGAGATCCTTTTCATCTCAAAGTCTGTGATTCTGGAGAAACATAGTCCCCCAAAGGGGAAGCAACTTCCTCAGCCACAAAGTTAGGGTTCAAGCTTGTGGAGTATCCCAACCATTAGCTTGCTTTGTTTTTTATGAAAAATGGCAGCAACTCTTTGCCCCCTACCTATTGTCTAGTAAGAGATAACAGAATTGTCCATGCAGAGAGTTTTTAAATGGGGTCCACAAACTTATTTTTTATAAATATATTTCAGTATACTTAGTTTTCCTTGTAGTCCTATACATTTTATTCAATGTATTTAAACAACATTATTTATAAGACTGCCAAAAGCATACATTACCCAAAAGAAGTTAAAAAACAAACAAACAAACCCATAAGCCAGTATCAGGCTGCTTTTTCTCCCAAAAGCTAACTGGGCAGGAAGACTGACTCTGCAGGGGACTTTCCCCTGCCCTGTGCCCTAGAGGTATCAGACATATAAGACTGCATGTAAGCTGGCTTTTCCAGTCTTATTTCATACTTTTCCCCTTGCTACCCTCTCCAATTCCAGTCAAACTGGCCTGTGGCTATCCCCCATGCATGGTGTTCCATCTCCACCCTGTGTGTCTTTGTACACATGTCCAAATGCCCCCACCCAGAATCTCCCCATCTTTTTCATCTCTGCCTAGCTTCCTGAATGTACTGCTCAAGGGAGACCAGCTCTGTAAAGACCTTTCCTAATTCCCAGAGTTGTTAGGACCTTTCACCCCCTTGAAAATATTTTGCCTAGATAGATTGTAAACCCCATGAGGGCAGACAGAACTTAATTTTATATGTGTATTCCTGGTGCTTAGCACACAGTAGGAGCTTAATAAATGCTTGCTGATTGAAATATATTTCCTGCTTACTGATATGTTCACATGTTGTTTACCCCAGTAAAACGTTAAGCTTTTGAGGGCAGGAAGTCTTTCAATTTTGCCTAAGTATCCTTAGCCTGAAGGCTGAGTGCCTGGCACATAGTAGGTATTGAATTCCACTTAATCAATGCCTGTTGATTGATTGATTACATGTGTGCATGTTGTTTGACTCAGTAGGATGGAAGCTTCTCCACAACAAGGATTTTTTCATCATTGTTTTTGTATTCCCAACACACCACAGCACTTACACATAGTAGATACTTAAGAAATATTCTTAGGGCCATAATGGCTAGCATGTATATAGCACGTTAAGATTTGCAAATACCCTTCACATATATTATTTCATTTGATCCTCACAACAACCTCGGGAAGGAAATACTACTATTATCCACATTTTACAGATGGGGAAACTGAATCCAAATGACTTGCCCATAGTAAGTATCTGAGGCAGGAATCAAACACAGGACTTCCTTATTTCAAGAAGTTGAGTATTTTCTCCACTGTGCCACCTGGTTGCCTAGATTTAGCATTGGAAAGGACCTCAGAAGCCATCTTGTCCCTACTCCATTATTTTAACCCATAAGGAGGTTAAGTGACTTTGCCTTTGCCCAGGTTCTCATATTTGTTGAATTGAATTGAAATTAATTCATCTGAATGAAGGCTATTTTCCTATAGCTTATGAAAACTCACAATTCTGAATAGGTCCTGAACCACAGTTACATATAGGAGAATGCGAATATCTCTCCACTCATCTCCCCTCTCTTCCCTCTTTCCTCTCTCTCTCTCTTTCTCTCCCCTATCTCCCTTTTCCCTTCCCTTCTTTCCCCTCTCCCTCTCTTCTCTTCTCTCCCCTCCTTCCTCTTTCCCCTTTCTCCACTCTTTTCCCCTCTGTTTTCTATCTCCCTATGTTTTCTCCCTTCTCCCCTCACCAATCCTGGGCAATGATAATAATAAAACCAACCAGGCTGGCATAGTTTCACATAGAGGTGTGTCTGCCACCTATTGACACGAGAAGTTGAGACAGGCTTGCAGCTGCTCCAAGCAATTTTTCGTTAAATAAAACAGAGATTTTTTCTGTGTCTGAAGAGAAAATGTTGTCTCAGGCCCATTGACAGCACTGAAAAATCCAAGACAAAGGGACTGACCCAGGTCTAGATGACCTCTGAGGTCCCTCCAGCTCTAGGTCTCTGGTCCTATGATTTTCCTGGGCCTCAGTTTCCTCATCTGCAAAATGAGGGACTTGGTCTAGATGGCCTCTGAGGTCCCTTCCAAGTCTAGAGCTGTGGTCCTATAATATTTCTCTGGCCTCTGGGCATGAGAAGGGCCTTCCCAGAGAAGGTGACATCTTATGTCTAAAGCTGAATCATTGATTGATTCTCTTGGACCAGCTGCAAGAAAAAAAAAAGGTTCATAGTAGGACAAAACCAGTCACCTGCCTGCCAAGAAAATCCACCTAGAGGCAGGTGTGGGCTGAGCCAAGTTCCAAGGAAGGCCAGAAGGAAAATAAGAGGGTGATTGTAAAGGAAAGTTGAGAAGGAGCTGGCCAAGCATAGAGCTGGCTGGCTTCACACAGCTAGGATGCAGGATAGGCCGGATTTGAGGACAGCTCCCTTTTCAGGACTGCCTGTCCAGCCTGAATTCTGGTGGCTTTCCTGGGGATCTGTCCAGGACCTTCAGTAGGTTTTCTCCTCTCCTTTCCTGGAGGCCTTCCCACAATTTCCCATTCTAGCTGGAATTCCTATCTCGTTTATCACTGCCAACCCAGGCAAGCTGCCAAAGCCTTCCTTTTGATTTTTCCAGGCAGCTTCCTTCTCTTTCATAAAGATGACACAGAGCTTTGAATTTCAGAAAGTTCTAGACCAATCTCAAATTTTTTTTTAATTTTTCCATTCAGTTTCTGATTTCTTTGGATCACTGTTGTCTCAGAGTCACAAGGGGCCTCAGAGGCCATGGGAATATCAAATATCAAGAGCCAGAAGTGATTTTAGCCATCATCAAATCCAGAACCCCTTTGCCCACCAATCTAATGACTGTCTGCCTTGTAGACAGACTCCTCAGAATTGTATTGTTAAATGTATCAAATAAAACACATAGAATTACAAAGAAAACCAATTATATTGAAATGCAGTTCTCAAAATATTAAAAGAAAACAAGTTTATGGACTCTAGCATAAAAGTCTCAATTAACTCAGCACCACTCAGCCCTGGGCATCACCCAATGGGCAGCCTGGAGTCAAGAAGACCTGAGTTCAGATCTGACCTAAGATATGGACTAGCTATGTGACCCTGGGCCAGTCATTTAACTTCTGCCTACCTTAGTTTCTTCAAGTGGAAAATGGGGTAATAAAAGCACCTACTTCCGAAGGTTGTTGTGAGAATCAAATCAGATAAAATTTGCCATAAAAAAGAAAAGATGAAAGAAAGAGAAAGAAGGAAGGAAAGAAAAAGAATGAGAAAGAAAGATTTTTTGTGTAATGTTTGGCACATAGTAGGTGCTATATAAATGCTTATTTCCTTCCTCCCTTCCCCCCATCCTTCTGGTAGGTAAGTGCTATTATTATCCCTATTTCATAGACAAGGAAACTGAGGCAGAGAAAGGTTAAGTGACTTGGCCAGGGTCACACAGTGTCTGAGGCCCGATTTCCACCCAGGTCCTCCAAACTCATGGTACAACACTATCAACTATACCCTGTTCCCTCTCAGTGGCAGGCAACTTTTATCTGTCTGTCTTTGTTAAATACAGTCTGGTAAAGTCACAGCCCATCCAGAAAGAGAATAGACTTGATCTAAGACAGGAGGCTCCTCTCTTCTCCAACAAGCCTGTTTAAGGAATTATTGTTCACTCTCCATGACACACAGAGCTGAGAGCCCCAGATAATACCACCACCTGGGCGCCCTGGGATTCATCTAATGCCTTTATGTAAATAGGAGCAGCTTGTTTATGTAAAGGACTTAATTTAAGTATGTACAGTACCTAGGGCAGGGCCCGGCTTGGGAGGGGCTAGAAGTAGGCAGACTGAGGCAGCCCGAGAGTGAACCCAAAAGGGGTCTCGAGGAAGTCAAGAGAGACCCAGGAGGAAAGCAAGGCTAAGATGCACTTAATGACCATTCTGGGGTTACATAGTTAAAAAGACGTGTTAAATGACCATTCCGGAGTTACATAGTTAACAAGTAACAGACAGGATCTGAATTCAGGTATTTCTAACCCCAAATCCAAAGCTCTACCCAACACACCACGGTCTCTCTAGGCAGATTAACGTCCAAACGGGTTAACTCACCAGCCACAGAGCCTCACCTCTCAGGCTCCTGTGATGAGTCGTCTCTGAGCTGAAACCGGTAGGGCGTTTCTCCCATCTCTCCATTATAGCCAGATCTATTTCCCTTCCTCTCATCGCCTCCTCACTACACACACACACACACACACACACACACACACACACACACACACACACACACACACTCCAAGAATTTCACCTCACTTCCCATAAACCTTCAGAGCCAAAAACACTGAATCAAAATGACAAGAGATATTGTTTGCATCGCTCAAGTGAGCCCAGTGTTCTGGTAGAACAGAAACTGCCTTGGGCTCTCCAAAGCTGGCAATGTTTTCCATTAGCACCAGAAAACAGCTTCGCTTTGAACCCCAACCAACTCATCCAATGAACTCAGCACCACTCAGCCTTGGGCATCACCCGATAGGCTGTATACCCAGCCCTGGGTAGCCAGGAAGGGTGTTTGGACCGTCTGACAGGACAGTGAGGGAGGGACATGGATAAGGTTGCATCTGGACGAGAGCCTTTTCAATTCGCCCTCTCCCTCCTTCCACGGGCAGATCCCTGACCTGACTGAGGATGAGAAGTCTAGGACCTGTAAGGTCCCATCACCCCTGGTCTGGGAGGCTAGGGTCAGCCAGGGACTTACCCAAGAGTCAGGCTTCAGGGAGCTCCTGTGGTATCACGCCCTTCACGTCTCCAAACTGCCACAGCGCTTAGCTCCGCCCCTAGGGGAAACCTCTTTCCCAAGTACACCTGTGTACTCTCCTCCCCACCCCTCAATCAGATTTGCCCTAAATACTGAAATTCCTAGTCCCAGCCCTGACTACAGACTTTCAGACCTAGAACTACAGATCAAGAGCTGGTAGGGATCTCAGATGAACCCTTAGAGACAGTCTAATCCAACCCTCATGTCTTATCCATGAAAAGACTCTGCCTCATCAAAATTAGTGAATTGGCTTCAGGTCGGTCACCAAAGTAATAAATGGCAACTGGGTGGATAAAGTACAAGTCCTGGGGTCAAGAAGACCTGAGTACAAATCCCACTTTAGATGTGTGACCCTGGGCAAGTCCCTTAACCTCTGTCTGCCACCGTTTCCTCATTTATACAAAGTCCCAACTAATATCTCTTCTTTTACTGGAAGCCTTCCCCCAAACCTCTCTGAATTCCGGGGCCTTCCCTAACTATTATTTATTATCATTATTTCTATTATCCCCTAATTGTTAATTTTTCCTATTTTTTCCTGTCTGTAGCTTGCTTTGTATTTATTTTTCCCATTTAGATTGTATTTTATTCAGTTAATTTAGTTAATATTGAATTTGGTTAAATATTAAATTAGTTAAATATTAGTAAAGTATTGGTTAAAACTAATATTTTATTTGGTTAATTTAGTTAATAATTAATAATAATAATTGTTAACTAAATAGATCCCTATTTAGATCGTAAACTCTTTGAGGGCAGGGGTTGTCTTTTGCTTCTTTTTGTATCTTCAGCACTTAACACAGTGCCTGGCCCATAGGAATAAATGTTTATTGATTAACTGATGGAAAAGTAGAAGTACCTGCTTCCTTACCCTCCTTCCCCAAATCTCTAGTTCAAAGTTGAGTGCTTAACCTGCCTCCCGTTTTAGTCCCTGAGAAAACAATCTGTCCTCTCTAAGAAGAGAGAAAATAGATTTTTCAGAGCTGCCACCAAGGAAATGGTAGGCATTTTGTATTGGTCATAAAAGAATGTTCCCTTCTCAGCAGGGAAGTCACTTAACCTCTGTTTTCCTCAGTTTCCCCATCTCTGAAATGGAAATAATAACAGCACTTACTTCCCAGGGTTGTCGTGAGGATCAAATGAGCAATATTTGTAACGTGTTTAGAATGGCATCTGGCACATAGCAGACATTTGACAAGTACTCGTTTTTTTCCTTCCTTCCTTCCTCTGCATTTATTCCTGGTCAAATGAATGCCACAGGGCAGAAGATCTGATTATGACCCCTCCCCCTTCTGCCCCTACTCCAGCCCAGTCAGAGCTCACAAAGTACTGTATTTGGACTACTGATCCACATATGGTCTTCGGTCATTTTTCAATTTTGTCTGACTCTTCATGGCCCCATTTGGGGTTTTCCTTTCAAAGAAACTGGAGTAGTTTGCATTTTCATTCTACAGCTTATGGTACAGATGAGGAAATTGAGGCAAACAGGGTTAAGTGACTTATCCAGGGTCACACTGCTAGACTGAGGCTGGATTTGAGCTCAGGAAGATGAGTCTTCCTGACTATCCACTATGGTGCCACTTAGTTGTCCAAGGTTACAAAGGGAGCCAGTAGCTGATCTGATATTCAAATCTAGGTCTCTGACTCCAAATTCAGCCTTTTCCAACTAAATTTCTGTCCCTGATATTTGAGGTTTGAGAAGTCAGTTCTTTAGGGAAAATAAAGAGAATGTGCCCAGGCTAACAGTGTTTGAAAGAGGGGGTTGGAGTACAAGAAGAACTGTGAGCTAGAGCAGCCAGGCAATGGTAGAAATGGTGACCCCAGGTGTAGAGAGGGAATCAGACAGGGAGGAAAGCCCAGCCAGACAGGTGAGTGACAGAGGGCAGCCTAGAAGGGCAGCCAGGTGAGGAAGGGGGCAATGATGGAGGACAGCCAGGTGGGGAAGAGATAGGGAGCAGTGTGGGAGGACAGCCAGGTCGGCCTGGGGGGAGAGGAGATGAGCTTAGGGAGCCAGGCAGGGGAAGGCACCAAGCACGAAGCCAGTCCCAGCAAAGGCCAGCAGCCAGGGGTACTCACTTAAGCATTGCAGCCCATTCCGATTGAGCAGGGGTTTGCCACACAGGGAGCAGTTGATGCAGCTGGAGAAAGTCCCTGGCACTAACTGGTGACCATTTACTCTTTTCCATTTTTCCCTTGGCTCTATCTCTTTCTGTTGTTCTTTGTTCTTACCCTGAGAAAGAAGGAAGGAAGGTCTTAGAACTGGTCAGAGAAGCATAGTGTTAGAGCTGAGCTACCTTCCTTTTACAGATGAGGAGACTGGGGCAGGTGATGGTGCAGCAGATCGAACCCTGGGTCTGGAGCCAGGAAAACCTGGGTTTAGATTTATGGAATCTAATCTTTATGTCAGCCTGAGTCCTGTATGTATATATCATACAGTTTCACAGTGTATCATAGATTTCAAGTCAGAAGGGACTTGAGATGCCATTACAACCCTTTCATTTCACAGATAAGGAAACTTGGAGACCAGAGAGGGTATGACTTGCCCAAAGACACTGAGTCAGGCAGAATCAGGATTTGAATCCAGGTCCAGAGCTCTTTGTATTTGATCATATTGAGAACAGCCTTGAAGAATATAGGGCCCCAGGACAGAGGCCCTGGTAGACCCTTGGGGTGTTCTCTGGAGAGGGTGGGGATTGAGCTGGGGGACTACCTAAGGTGTGGGGGACCTTGGCAGCTCCTCTCTGGTCCCCTGACACTGGACAGCTCATGCCCAATTTTGGCCAGCATGCTTCAGGCTGACACCCAGTCTCAGCTGGGTAATGGAGCCAGGCTTCCCGTTTCTTACCTTATCCTTCTGCCAGGAACCAGTCACCCGGCTTCTCAGGGAGCTCAGCCTGCGCTTCACCTTGGTGCCCTTTTCGCTCTTTTCACTCTTCCCATCATCTTCTTTCCTGAAGAGGGATCCCCAACAGACCCCAGGTCAGGGATCTAGAAAGCCTAGGGGTCTCAGGCCAGGAAGAACTGGGTTGGTTCCACCTGTCAGACTCTACTTCCAGCTCCTGGGACTGGGGCCCATGGGCTCTCCCCAAAGACCATTAGAACAGCACATTCCTATTCCCTAAAGCTGGTGGGTGTCTCCCCTCCCACTTCCCTTGTCCTTGGTTAGAACTTCTTGTGCTACTAGGCTCATCCCCAAGAACCTCCTCCCCCAGACCCCCCATGCTGCAAAGCCAGCTGTGAACTGCAGCCATTAGCACTGGTCTCCTCCTGGGAGTCCCTTCCAAGCCAGGCGCTCGGTTGGTGCCAGATCTTCCCCCACCCCCTCACATACTCACTCATTGGACAGGAACTCAAACCAAGTTATGTTCTCCTGGGAATCCCTGGGGCCATCCCCTAAGTGAGCCCTTTGCTTCGCCCTGTACAAGTCAAATGGAATAGCCCAACTCAGCACCTTTTAAGGAAAGCTTTAGATTCTACCAGGTCTGGGCAAGATAGCCCTGGTCAGCACCTTTGTGTCTGCTGTATACATCTTCCCAAACAAAGACTCTACAGCTCACCTGTCCTCTCTACTAGAATATTCAGCAGGCAGAACACCCACATTTTCCAGGTGTGTAAAGCCTGGGCTGCCTGACACCTCCTCTACTTCCCCACTTGGAGAAATCCTGCCTAGGCCCTTTCTTACCCTCCTAACTCTCCTTCTACATCTCAGGACTTGACCACCATGCCCCAGCTGCCTTTCACCCTGGAGCTTCCTTCAGTGCTTAGGATCTCCTCTGCCCCTGAAGCCCTCTCACCCTGGAACATCCCTCTGCCATGCCAGTCACCTTCTCCCATTGGCAAATTCCTCCCAAGAGCCGCCATTTTGGGAAGGAGCCCAGGCTGGCTAACCTTCATTGCCCTCTTGGCTTTACTTCTAACATTATGGGCTTCTACACTGTCCCCTCACAGATGTACCTTCCTCTTCTTGCCAGCTTCCTTTTGTGTCTTTTCTCCCACTAGAACGAAAGCTCCTTGAGAGCAGAGGCTGTCTTTCTTTATGCTTCTATCTTTTTTTGGGGAGGGCAATTGGGGTTAAGTGACTTGCCCAAGGTCACACAGCTAGGTTTTTGTGTTAAGTGTCTGAGGCTGGATTTGAACTCAGGTCCTCCTGACTCCAGGGCTGGTGCTCTATTCGCTGTGCCATCTAGCCACCCCACTGCTTCTATTTCTATCTCTAGCACTTAGTTCAATGCCCGGCATACAGAAAGGATTTAATAAATGCTTATTACCTTGCCTTGCCAAGCATCTGGACTGCCAACAACCACTCTCTCCATCAGGAAAAGTAAAGCTAGCTTTGGGTTTGTAGCAGGAAGAGCTGTGTTCAAATCTCAGCTCAGCAACATACTACCTATGTGATTTTTAAGGAAAAATCGTTCATCTTTTCTGGGCCTTGATTCCCTTAGAAGTAAAAATGATCGTGTTGGACCAGATGACCTCCAAGGTCCCCTGTGGTTCTGGATGCTAGGATCCTATGATTCTGGGACATTCCCCTAAAAAGAACCCTTGCATTCTTCAAGGTCTATCACCTCCTCCTTCCTAATGCCAGGGAGCCTAGATGAACTCTGTAAATTCTCTAGCCTCAAATTCCAGGAGAGTCACAAGACTTCTGTGACCCCATGCATTTGTTCAGGCTGTGTTCCATGCATGCTGTGGACTCCATCCTCATCTCTGCCTGCCAAGTTCCTCTTCCTTCAAGGCCCAGCTCAGGTACCATGTGCTCCATGAAACCTTCCCTGATTCTTGTCAACTAACAAAGATTTTTTTTCTCTCCTCAAATGTTCCCAGAGTCTTTTGTCTGGATCTCTCCTTGGTCCCCAGTATACTTTCCCTTGTGGCCAGGCTTACTCCTATAAGGGACTTAAGCTCATAGAAGGCATCCCCAAGTATCTAGAATGGGGACCTGCGTATGGAGAAGGCACTGAATAAGTATTTACTGAAATGGAAGTAGAAAGAATCACACAAAACATTTTCAAATGAATGTTTTAAAACTATAATGAACTAACATGAAAAAATGTTTTGTGTGACTACACATATATAACCTATGTCAAATTACCTGCCTTCTCAACAGGGAGGGAGAAACGGAGAGAATTTGTAACTCAGCATTTTTGAAAAACAAATGTTAATTGTTTTTACACATAATTGGGAAAAATAAAATATTAAATTAAAAAAACCCATAATGGACAAGCATGATTCAAAAATAAAGATACTCTTCATACAAAGTATAAAGATACTCTGGCATTGGGAGGAAGTCGACAAAGGTTGTACATTGTACAACTTTTTGGACTTTCTTGATGCATTGGTCAATTGTGTTGGTTTTTTTCCCTTTCTTTTTATATTTAAAAATACTGTTTGGGGTTGGCTAGGTGGCACAGTGAATACAGCACCGGCCCTAGAGTCAGGAGGACCTGAGTTCAAATCCGGCCTCAGACACTTAACACTTATTAACCATGTGACCTTGGGCAAGTCACTTAACCCCGTTTGTCTTGCCTTCCTCCCTCAAAAAAAAATGCTATTTGTTATTTGGGATGGAGGAGAGTGGGGGAGGAGGAGAGTGCTGGGGAAATTATGGAGAGGGAGGAAAACAAAAGGTATCAATAAGAAATTAACTTTTCAAAAAAGAAAAAAAATTGTTGAATAGAACTTAATTCCAGTTTTGATATTCTAGAGTCATAGAAAGAATGCCAGATTCAGAGTCAAAGGATCTGGGTTCGAATGCCAGCTCTGGTGCTTGCTTACTACATGTATGGTCCTCAGTTTCTTCAACTGAGAGGGTTGGGCTAGATGACAACCAAGGTCCTTTTCAGCCCTAAATCTGCATTCTCTACAAGGCCTTTCCATATGACCAGATGAGTTCAGCCTGCAGAGAGCCATCTCCCCCTTCTCTGAAATCCAGCAACACTGAATCTACCCCATGGAACTTAAACTCTGACTGTATATTACAAACGTTCTCTAATTGTTTTATGTAAGATTACAGTGATTTAGAACTGGAAGGGACTGGTGAGGTCATTTCCATTTTGCAGATGGGAAAACTGAGGCCTAGGAAAGGGAAGTGACTTACTCAAGATCACACAAAATGAACTAGGCTCAGAACTGGGTTTAGAACCCAATGATGCTCATTTACTGACTGGGCACATTCTAGGTGCCAGAGGCTCACAGGGGATCCAGAGATATAGGAGAGCCAGTCCCTGACCTCATGACCCTCACAGTCTAGTCTAATGAGATGAGACACATCTACAGAAACTTGAATAACACTATAAGGCCCTATGTGAGTAAGTTCCAAAGAACTGGCACCATCGGTAGGTAGTAGGAGGACAACTGGAGAGGACAGAATAATCCTGGGAGGGCTTCATGGAGGAGGTGATACTGGATTGCTGAGCCACACCATGAAGGATGGGCAAATCTGAAGAGGTAGAGGAGTAAGGAGGAGATCCCAAGTGCTAGGAGATCCAAGCTAGCATGAGCAAAAGCAACGGAGCGAGCGTGTGCAAGCAGGGAGAAGACTGGCTTGGTCTGTGCCCCCAGGAGCTCGAAGCCGGGCACAAGGTGGGCTCAGGGAAGATATGCTGAGCTGATGTCAGGTCCCTCTGAGCTCTAACTAGATGATCCTATGTTGTGACTCAGAGACAGAAATCACAGGCTGTTAAAGCTGGAAGGGTCCTTGGAATTATCCAGCCCAATCCCCCCATTTTACAGATGGAGAAACTTGAGACCCAGAGAGGGGGAGGGACCTGCCTAAGGGCATGGACACACACACACACACACACACACACACACACACACATCCCACACACTCTGAACTAGTGATTGAACTGAGAAGCTGAGACTTGACTCCAAGTCTCTTGGCTCCCAAGTCTCAGCATCCTTTCTACTGCATTCTGCTAACCACAGCTCAAAAAACAAACAGAAAAAATCCTGAGCATGAACTACGGGCAGGTCATCTCCAAATTCTGGATCGTTTTCTCCCTGGAGGAGCCTAGCAGGACACTATCCCGAGGTCCGGGGGGCCTTAAGAATTCTGACCTACTCACCCATGATACTGCTTGAGCTCCTGAAGGACTTGCTGGACAATCAAGCTAGAGGGAGAAACAGAAAGATTGACACACAGCGTTTATCCCAAGTGATACCCTATATATGGCTAATGTGAAATGACTTCACCATGTATAAATGATATCATATTGCTTGTCTTTTTTTTTTTTAGGCAATTGGGGTTAGGTGACTTGCCCACGGTCACACAGCTAGTAAGTGTCTGAGACCAGACTTGAAGTCAGGTCCTTCTAGCTGTCCCTGCTTGCCTTTGCAATGGGTGGGAGAGGGGCTGGAGTGAGGCATAGAATTCGGAACTCAAAAAATTTACAAATGGATGTTAAATAAATAAATAAAGCATATTTTAAAAGTGATGTGACTCAGGTGTGTAAATCTATGTACTTTGGTCAATCTGAGTTTATGTGTGTTTGTGTATATCAATCAAGCACATATTGTGTATATGTATGTGATATTAAGAACCTGTTATGTATCAACTATTGGATTTGGTGCTGGAGATACAAAGAAAAAATGAAATGCTCCCTGCCCACAGACAGCTTACATTTTATCAGAGGAATATGAACACAAGAATATGTGCAAAATAAATACAAGGTTCTTGTTGAGTTATCTCAGTTGGGTCTGACTCTCCATTTGTTGTTGTTGTTTTTGGCAAAGACCCTAGAGTGGTTGGTTATCTCCTTCTCTAGCTCATTTTACAGATGAGGAAATTGAAGCAAACAGGGTTAAGTGACTTGTCTAGGGTCACACAGTTAGTGTCTGAGGCCAGATTTGATCTCATGAAGATAAGCCTTCCTGATTCCAAGCCCAGTGCTCTATCCACTACATTACTTAGCTGCCCTAAATGTAAGGCATTTGTAAATAAATATAAGGTGAAAGGGTGTGGCACTAGCAGCTGGGAGAGGGGACAGAGAGATCAAGAAAGTCCTTGAGCTGAGCTTTGACAGAAACCAGGGAGGGCATTCTAGGCATGGGGGACAGCTTGCGCATGGAGATGGGAGCTGAAGAACCACATGTGAGGAATGTGTGTCTGGGTCCCTGGATATGCCTATGTCTTTGTGTCCCTGCTCATGGTCTCTGCCCCCTGTGTTCTCAGGGCCTAAAGCCTCAGAGCCCAGGTTGGAAATTTCATTAGGACTGCCCTGGTGTCTGACTGAGCCTCCCAGGTGTCTGTTTATTTAAAATTTTTGCATCAATATTCATTAGAGAAATTGATTTGTAATTTTCTTTGTCTGTTTTGGTGCTTCCTGGTTTAGGTATCAGCACCACATTTGACTGTTTAAAAAAAAAAGCTTCTTCCTCTGTGGAGTGATAGGGAGAAAGTGAGGGATTTGTGGTACATCAGAGTTGGAAGGGGTTATAGGGATTATCAAGTACACTGTCCTTCCTTGATGGGAGATTAAACAAACCAAGGCTGTTTATTGACTGACTGACTGACTGATCAGAGAGGGGAAGAGTCTTGCCCATGACCAAAGACCATATTAGAAAATGGAAGATTAGCTAGGAAAAGCCACTGCCCAATAAGTGGTTTACTGCCCTGCCCCTTCCTTTCTCCCCACTCAAATTCATCTGGTCGTTTGGGCAGGCAGAACACACAACTCAGCCCTCAGGGGCCTTCCTCTCCCCTTCTTGTCTCTGAACTACTGTAAAATCAGGGGTACTCACACATGATCAGGGGACACATGGTCTTTTTCTGCTCTTTCCAGCGTAGGGGGTTCAATACCTTGGATAGAACACAAAAGAAACACAAAATACGAAAAGATCCAGCTCCTAAGATCTAGACCTCATCCGACCCACCCGCTCCCCACCTCGTGTGATGCCAGTACTGAACGTTGCTGGCCCCTTGTAAGGTGAGGTAGATGGCTGTTAGTGACCTGACCACCTGCTTAGCCCCTCTTGTCACGGGATGGGGAAAAGTCAGCGAAGGTCTGTGGTGTTCTAGCCAAGAGAAAAGGTGAAACAGGAGAGTGAATAAAAGAGAGAGAAATCAGACAGAGAAACGGGTGTGTGTGAAAGGAGCAGAGAACCCACAGGGAAGGGAGATGTACCCGACAGGCAGACGCAGCCAGAGACAGACCGACTGACAGAGAGAAAAAGGAAGGGACCCAAACTGAGCTGCTGAGGGAAACAAAGAGCCATAGTGGGTGAATGTGGGGAGTTCCCCGATCAACCTGATAAGGGTGGGGAGCTTTTGTTTAGGACTTTTCCTTGTGACCTTCCTATGGACTTTTGGAGCAAGAGTGCTTGCCTTTTTTGTCATGGACCCCTTGGATAATCTGGTGAAGCCTATGTACCCCTTTGCAGAATCATGTTTTTAAATGCATAACATAAAATACAAAGGGTCACAGGGGAAACCAATTATCTGGAAATAAAGACGTAATTTTTTTTTCCATTCAAGTTCATGGGTCTCCCTGAAATTAAGCCATCCTTGGGCCTGGGTTCAAATTTCACCTCTGACAATTCACCTCTCACTGATGGGCTAAATAACCCTCTCCAACTCACTTAATTTCTCACTGCCCCAGGCAGCATTCTAAGACAATAAATCGAAAATACCTGCATTCAGAGAGGGAGTTCCCTAAATCCAGTGAAGTCACAGGTCCCTATCCCCCAGGGAGGATTTGGACAAGCCCCTTAGCTTCTCATAAGCTTGTGGAAAATAGGTCAGTGATCAAAGGTGAGCTGACTGGCTTGGTTCATTATGGGAGGAGCTGTCCCTCTGTTACTGGTCTGTAAAAAGGGAGTTTCCCCATCAAAGATTTGGACTTTATTTCTCCTTTTGGAGGACTTATCAGTGCTGTAAAGCTGACTTGGGTCCTCGGAGGAGCTGTTTCCTTCCAGGATCCATGAACGTCATTATGGGATCTGCCCTAAGAAGAGAGTTCTAAGAGCCTACGGTTCCCAGCTAGAGTTTTAGAGAAAGGTCACAGCTATGGAGAGGAGTATCCAGGGAATTTCTTAACTGTAGTTTCTTGAATGGAGGCAGGAGATTTTCTAGGCAGCATGATCCTAGAATCTAGCCTTCTAGGCAGAGAAGAGTATTTTTACTGGGAAGCACCAGACTCAGGCTTGCCTGGATAGTCATCCAAGTTTTAAAGTTTCAGAATCCAGTCCCCTAGAAAGAGAAGGAGTACTTTGCAGTCAACACCACCAATTCCAAGTTCTCTCTCAAATAATTCCAAGTTCCAGAGTTTGGGATTCAACTCTTTGGTGAAAGAAATGGGGCTCCTGAGCTATGCCAACCTCTTGGGGAGAGGAAGATTGGGCACTTGACCCTTCCAAGAGAGTAGCAGGGAGGCCATAACATGGGAGAGCAAAAGATGGGGTAGCAAGGTGGCTAGAACACCTGCCCTGAAGTCAGGGATACCCAAGTCAAAATCTGGCCTCAAATGCTTAAGATCTGAGTGATCCTGGGCAAGTCCTTTAGCCTCTGCTGGCCTTAGATCCCTCATCTGTAAAATGGGTATAATACTAGCACAATAATACCTCCCAGGGTTGTTATAAGGCTGAAAATGAGAATATTTGTAAAGGGTTTTGCAAATTTCAAAGTGCCATACAAACGCTAGCTGTTTTTATAATAATTTTGCCTTCTGTTACTATGAATTGTCTGAACAGTACACCTCCAAAGAGAAAGGGACTTGCTTCTCTAGCAATTCCAAAGGTTTCTTTTTTTTCCCTTATGGGAGAGTTCAAGTTGCCATAAGTTTAAAGCACTCTGTAGGCCTCTGGGGCGAAAGGGGAACTCCTTGAAATAATAATGAAATGACAGGCTTTTGTTTTATAGATCCCCATTTTATAGATGAGAATACTAAGGCTGAAAGAAGCTCAGTGACTTGCTTAAGGTCACATCACTAGCAAGTAATCTGAGGTCTTCTTGACTCCATCCCCTGGCCCTTCTAGCTGCTAAATATCAGGAAATTTCCTCTCTAGCAACCTCCAGGAACATGAACTGCCATAGTTGAGTCTGGAGGATTTGGGACCTCAGGAAAAGGCAGGAGGGCTGTTTATGGGCTGCTATGATTCCTCTATGTATTTTCTTCACTTTTTGGTGGAGGTTGAATTCAGGCTGTCTTATACCTCAAATAAGTATTGCTACTTGGAGTATTTATAGGAGGCCTAAGACCTAAATCTGTGGCCACCTAGAGGTGAGCTATTTTTTAGGGTACATTTTAAGATTTTCCAAAGGGAACTCTGGTTGAAGACACAATAAAGCAAAGAGAATGAGAATTTGGAGCTGCTTTCAAGATCGAGTCCAGTCCATGTAAAGCTTGGGGTGTGGGCTGCAGGTTATACACACAAAGAAAGAGAATCTACCCACCCCCCAAAGCAACAATACAGAAAAGGTAACAGCTATCTATGCAGAGAAAGAAGCCAGGCAGAGACACACAGGTGTGGACACATACACACACACAAACACTAAAGGACAGACAGAATGAGAGATGTACATAGAGAGACGCAAATAGAGGGAGACTGAGAGGGACAGATGTAAATAAAGAAAGCTGGAAAAGGGGGGAAGAGATACAGTAGAATCACAGGCTTATGATTTAAAGATGGTTAAAGGTGCTCAGAGGCAGCACACAAAGTACAGGAGAAGCAATGGATGCCCCTGGGGTCCTGGGAGATGAGGAGGCAGTGATGGAAGGAGAAGCAATCTCTCTGTATGTCCCTCCTTCCTCTCTGAACAAGCCCTCAGTCCCTCCACCTGGTCCCTGGACAGCCAGACCCTAGATTTAATCAGGAACACCTGAATGCTATTTCTACCCAGCCACACATTCCTTCAAACCCAAACGCCTGGGATGCCCTTCTCCCAGGCAATCTGTCTTCTCTGGAAGGACTGAGGAGTCTCCCCATGAGGCAGTGGCTAAATCCTCCTATATTTTCCTTAGGTAGATAGTATTTTTTTTAATGGTGAATCAGGAGCTAGAGTTACAAACCCTAGACCAAACCTTGGGCCCTTACTCTCACCCTCTGTCAAAGAGGAAGTACCTTGGGCTCCCCCTCTCTGGTCTTACCACTGGGAAAGGGACAGTTTACAGATTGGTGGGTAGAGGAAAGGAAGCCTGAGTCAAGGCCATGTTGCAGAGAATGTTCCTTGAGAGACACCTCCCCTCCCCCAGTAGTACAAACAAACCTTGGGCAGCTGGAATGGAAACCTCCAGGTTCTGAGTGATTCTTGAGGGAGAAACCATATCACCAGTTTGAGGAACAGACTTTGACCTCAGCCTCTTCCAAGAGCTGTCAAATTCCTGCAGGGATTAGGTATCTCAGTGAGGAGAACCAGGGACTGAAAAAAGAATCTCAGGATGGAAAAAGCCTTTTGAGAGGGATAAGTGTCTTAGAGAGCACCAAGCCCACACTCATCATTACCACGCAGGAAACTGTGACCCAGAGATGGGATGGAGACACTTGCTCAGGGTCCCATAGCCGGACTAGGCTACCTGAAGACACTTGTCAGGTATCCTTGGGGCAAAGTCCCAGACCCCAAAGATACATCTGATTCAACAGGGTTCTATGCTCTCCAAGATACCTTTCTAACTCATTCCTGGACTTAGAGGGCATTGGGCTATTGGACTATGAAAAAATGGGGGCATTCACAACATTTCAATGACATTCCATAGCCAGAGCCCAACTGGAGAGATGTGGAGAAGAGGACCCAGCCTGCTCCAAAGCCTGCTAAAGGAGTAGGCCCAGAGAAGTTTTTATACCCAAACCCAACACCAGCACCATGACTAACCTTAGGGGTATAAGATATATGTGTTTAACAGAATTATATTGAAAGAAAAGCCCACTCCTACAACTTGGTTTTCATGCCTCTTCCAATTATGAAATCCCATGATTCTTGGGAGCTATTATAGTTATTAATAAACATTTATTAAGCACCTTCTATATAGAGAGAGGCAGTGTGGTTCAGTAGAGAGAGAACCAGCCTGTGAGTAAGAAGCAAGTCTTGCCTGTGACTCATACCGGCTGAGTGACCTGGGCAAGCCTTTCCCCCTTTAGTGCCCTCAGGCAACTCTCCAAGACTGTAAATTTGGGGGGGGGGGGAGGGAAGGTGTTGATCTGGTAGAGGGAATTTCCTCACCAGAAGTTACCTACACTAGCCAAATTACAGGTCAGGGGACAAAAATGTGCACTATGGAACTAGGGGAGATATAAAGTCTCCTGGAGTTCCTAGCCTAGCTTAACCTAGGAAACAATGGCTGCTGGAATCATGGCAGTTATTTTGCCCAAAGATTCATTCCTTTGATCGTTGGGAATCTGGGAGAATAAACACAATAAAGTGGGGGTCTGAGGAAGCATCAAGGGAAGGGAGATGAAGGAATGGGATCCCAGAGGGATATCAGAGGCTCTTTTAATTCAACCTCTCAGCCCCCACAGGAATCACAGACTCTCACAGTTGGAAGAGAATTTGGAGGCCAGCTAGTTCAACCCAGGAGCAAAGAAGAATCCCTCCTACAATCTCATTGACAAATGGCCATCCCTCCTCTGCCTGAAGACCTCCAGTGAAGGGGGAATCCAATCCCTTTGGAGACAGCCCAGGCTGTTTTTGGGCAGCTCTAATTATTAGGAAGGTTTTCCTTACATGGAGTCAAAATCTGCCTCTCTGCATCTGCCTCCCCTTCTTCTCCCCTCACTCTTCTAAACCTGATGCAACCTGGCTTCCAACCTCATCCTTCAACTGAAACAACTCTTTAATTGCCAAATCTAATGGCCTCTCTTGACTCCTAAGAAAGGTTAGATGACTTGCCCTGAGTCACACAGCTTAGAAGTGTCCAAAGGAGGGTTTACACTCAGGTCTCCCTAACTTGGGAGTCCCATCCTCTGTCCACTTCACTTTGTAACTATATGCAGCAGAGCTAGGATTTGAACCCAAGTCATCTGGCTGCTAGTTGAGTGCTCTTGCTAGTATATTTTACTATATCATTATGTGGTAATGTTGGAAGAATCCTGGGCTTGGAATCCAGAAAACCTAGGTTCAAGTCCTGACTCTGACATTTACTAGCTATGTGTCTTTGGGAAAATCACCTAATCTTTCGGAGTCTCATTTTCCTCATTTGTGCAATGGGAATAATACTTATATTATCATAGAGTTCTAGAGAATAATAGCTATTATGCTAATAGATAATTTACATAGTGTTTCAAGTTTGCAAAATGTTTTACAAATTTTTATCTCATTGGATACTTAAGACAACCCTGTTGAGGTGAGCACTAGCTATAATAATCCCCACTTTGTAAGCCGAGGCAAACAGAAGTTAAGTGACTTGCCCAGGGTCACACAGCTAATAAGTATCTGAGGCCAGATTTGAACTCCTGACTCCAGGTTTAGCTCTCTGTCCATTACACTACCTATTTTTTGTTATTAAATAAAACAAATGTTGTTAGAATTAAATGATCATCAATAGCCCATTTCCTGGGAATGGAAATATTCTCCCTGGGTCTCTCAATCTGGTTCTACATGAGTGTAGCAGCCATAGGGGCAGATAGAGCAGGGCAGAAAGATGCTGAGAATCAGCAAAAAAAGGTCTTAAATCTTAAATCAAGTTGTAGAGGGCTTTTCCTTTTGATTGAATTTCATAAAACAGACACATATTAATTTTCATATTATGTATATATGAAATATAATACTTTACTGTATTTGAGGCATTGTGTTGGTAATGTAAAGAAAAAAATGTTAACAGTCAATGCCCTCAAGAAACTTCCATTCCACCGGAGTAATGACATGACAAGGACATAGACATAGATGAATAAATGTATGATAATTTGAGGTCAGAGTCCCTAATGGGGAGGGAGCTAGGGCTGGGCTTCCTGGGGGAGGGGAGGGAAGAGCTAGGTAGGGAAGGCAGCTACTGATTCCACAGGGCCGAAGTGAGGAGTAAGGACTTCCTGGCATGGGGGTAGCCTATGGAGATAGAAGGTGGAATGCCAAGTTAAGGGAATAGGGAGCAGGCCAGCTTGGCTAGAATCTAGAGTTGTGAAAAAAGAATAGGTGAGGAAGCTAGGCGCTACAATGGATAGAGCACCCGCCCTAGATTGAGAAAGACCTGAGTTCAAATCCGGCCTCGGACACTTGACACTTACTAACTGGGTGACCCTGGGCAAGTCACTTGACCCTGGTTGCCTAGACAAAAAGAAGTAATAGGGAATTAACCTGGTTCTACTGTGTTAAGGAAATGCTCATTTTATTTCTTACGTTTAGAATAAAATAAAATTAAGAAACCTAGAAAGAAAAGTAGGAACTATATTGTGAAGGGCTTTGAACACCATGCTGAAGGTTTTATTTTATCCTTGAGGTAATTGGGAACCACTGAAAATTTTTGAGAAGGGCTCTGGGCTAGACCAAGGTACCATTGACTACAAAGTCTAGCCTCAGACAGAAATACATAGTAAGTACATCCTTACTTAGCAGCTTGTCTGTAGCCCAGAACTGGGAAAGGCTGTCTGAAGTATGCCCCTCACTTGTTGAGTCATATGCCCACTTACCTGTTGCCTCATTGGGTCACTCCTTGGCTCTTCCACTGCCAGGTAGGGCAGTTCAGGTGAAGCTCTCCTCCTGAAGGTTGCTCGGTGACCTCTCCTCTCTGCCCAAGCCTGTAGGCCCCCTCCAGGCAGATTCAAGGAGTGGCTGGCAAATGTTCTGGGCAAACTTCGCTCCTCGTCACTGCCCAGGTCTGAGGTGTCAAGGCTGAGTCTAGTGGGGAGAAAGCAGTGAGGTGGTGGGTCATGGACATCCTCCCTACTCTGCATTTGCACAGCCATCAACCTCAGAGCTATATCTAGGGATTTTGGTATCTTGGGCAAGCACCACAAACCACATCGAGGGCAAGTAGGATAAAGTTCACAATTTGTCAAGGATGGAGGAGTTGCAAGGAAGAGGGAGGAGATGGCCCAAGGACTCACTACCCTTTAGGAAGTGAACAGTTTGTCCCAGAGAGAAACATGCTGGCATCTCTGCCCCCGTACTGGTCCTACATGGGAATATTTAACCAGGTTTAGGGTCAGAAACATGGCCAGGGCCCAGCCACGTCACAGATTTGGGGTTGAGGTTTCTGTTGCCCATTTAGAGGGACTGCACAATTAAGGAGAGTGAAGAGGAAGTTGTGAGAGAGAAAACATGTCCAGTAGTGGACAAACTCTATCCTGCTATCTGGGTGGTTTGCTTCAAGGCAAGTTAGGCTTTAGCCCATCATGAGACAATGAGGAGAGGAAGAAAAATGAGGAGATGAAGGGGAGAGAGGGGAAGAGAGGGAAAGGAAAGGAAAGAAGAGGAGGGAAGGGAAGGGAAGGGGAGTAAGGGAAGGGAAAGAGAGGGAGGGAAGAAAAGGGGAGGGGGAAGGACACTGGGAGGGAACAAGATGAGAAAAAAAAAGAGGGAGAGGAGAGAAGGGAAAGTAGTAAGTATAAGTCTTTCGTTCTCTAAGAGGACCATGACATTAGGAAAGTGATGCCATGGCTTGCAAGTGAATTGGATTTAAGTGAGGGAGGGCTGTGCAAAGTCACCAGCCTCACCCTGTCTTCCAGAGCCATCTGAATCCAGAGGCCAGATACAGATCAGGATAACTGGAAATGGCCCAGAATGCAATGGGAGACCTGGGCTTTTTTAAGCAAAGGTCTTCTAAGGCAACAGCCATTCGGTGATTAAGGCTGTTTAAGAAGTGAGCCAAAGGATGGCCCCTTTAATAAAAAAAAAAAATCAAACCGGGAGGAAAAGACCCTCAGGGTTTCTGACCAAAAGAGATAAAATTATTTGTTTACATTTACTCAGAGCCAAGAGGCCCAAACAATAACCATTAAGTAGTGCTCGGGTAGGGACCCACTGTTGGACAATCAATGAAGGCAGGGTTTAATGACTGGGTTTAAGACTTGGGCTTTAAGAAAGAAATTTAGTTAGCAAACCCCAAGATATCTAGGTAGGTTTCAGCCTTCAAAATTTACCTTCCTTTGGTAGAGCACCCTTAGGTAAGGGCATGATATCCCATGTGGGGAGGGGAGGGGGGAGAGAGATTGCGGGGTGGGGTAAGGACAGAAGAAAAAGAGAGAGAAAGGAGAGGAAAGGAAAGGAGTAGCCCACCTGGAACTGGTCTTCAGAAGGCAACTTGGAATACTCACAGGTTGTGGTTTTTCCTTTGTTCTCCAAGAGGACCAATGACATCAGGGAGATGATACTATGACATGCAAGTGAATTGGATTTAAGTGAGGGAGGGCTGTGCAAAGTCGCCAGCCTCACTTTCTCCTCTTGACAAATGGAGCCGGACCCTGCCCTATTTTTTTTCTTTTTTCTTGAAGGAGCCATCCTTTGGCTCATTTTTCAAACAGCCCTAATCACTGCATGGGTGTTGCTTCAGCTAAAGTGAGGACTCGGAAAGACGGTAGCTTAAAAAGGCCAAGGTCCCCCACTGCATCTGGTGTCATATCCAGTCATCCTGATCCATATCTGGCCACTGAATCCAGATGCCTCCAGAGGAAAAAGTGAGGCCCTTGACTCTGCCTACTCTCCCCTCACTTATATCCAATTCACTTGCAAGTCATGGCATCACCTTCCTGATGTCAAGGTCCTCTTCTAGAGCAAAGGGCAAACCACAACCTGTGAAGAGAAGGAATAGGGGAGAAAGGAGAGAAGAAATGAATAGAGTCAGATTATCTGGTAAAGGTGCTCAGTCCCTTTCCCTCCACAGTGGCAGTGCCCAAGGTTCTCCTCCCACCCCCACCTCACTCTGGTGATGGCTGACCTCCTTTCCATATCTAAGGGAGACAGAGGCCTCTCCCAACTGTGTCTCCGAGATGTGGTCATTGAATGGGCCAATATGGGAAAGGGCTCAGCTGCTCGGTCCCCAGGTCCTAGGCTGTTGAGGCTCTGAAAGAGGCAGTCAGGTTCCTGGAGCTGTGGGGCTACAAGTTCCCCTGGTGGCTTCTCCTGTGACCAGGAGGCCAGAGGGACCCATGACGTCATCTCCACAGGTGGAATGTAGCCCAGGTCCCTGTAGTATTCTGTGCCCTGGAGAGCCGCGTCTATTGAGAGAAGGTCCTCTGTGCTGCTGTGGGCATCTTCCAGTTCTGGCACAGAACCAGCCTCCTGCCAGAGAGAAAGAGGACACTTGTTACAAACCTGGCTGACACCTCAGCACCACTCCTGTACCCCAATCCCCGTGGAGCACCCCCAGCCATTCTAGACCCTAGTCCCGTGATCTGGGAGCAGCATTGGCTTCTAGGGTTTGAAAGGGTCTTTTACCTTAGGCACCATGGCATTGGTGAACATGGGACTTAGAGTCCAGAAGCCCAGAGTTCAAATCCCACCTCAGACACTCTACCTATTTGAGACGGAGAAAGTCACTTTGGGCAGCTAGGTGGTGATGTTGTGGCTAGAGTTTGCAGCCTGGAGTCAGGAAGATCCGGGTTCATATCCACCCTCAGATACTTCCCAGCGGGGAAATGGGGATAATAAGAGCACCCACCTCCAAAATTTGTGAGGATAAAATATATGTATAGCTCTGTGCATACCTTAAAAGTTCTTTTAAAAAATTTTTAAAATTTACTTTATTTTTAATTTATGAAATAAAACAAGTAATTCTATAATATAGTATAATAAAAAAGATGATTGCATATGAAACTGCAAGTTCTATATAAATGCTAGTTATAATTTATTATTAGCATAAATAATATCATATATTATTTTATTATTAGAATTAATATAGTTATATTATTTATATAGAATATATTATATAATATTATCAGCATAAATAATGTCATAAATATAATATGAACATTATTGTCACAAATGTGATATATTTTATTATAATACATTATCATAAATATAATATGAATATGTTATAATAAGTAATCATTATTTGGAGCATTCCTTGGGTCATAGATTTAGAGTGGAAGGAACCTTTGAGATCATTAAGTTCAACCCCTCACGTTACAGAAGAGGAAACAGGCTAACAGTGTTAAGTGACTTGCCCAAGGTCACACAGCTGGTAAGTATCTGAGGTCACATTTGAACTCAGATCTTCTTGACTCAAGGCCTGGCATTCTACCCACTGCACCACCTAGTTGCCCTGTATGACTATTACACAGTTTTTGTGTATTCATATATACAGGGCATGTATACAGGCTTAAATAGGATATATGTACAACACTGTGCAGACTATGCAAATGTGAGCTATTAAGACAGATGTATGAGCATGTGCATATGAATGTCTATGTATATGTGTAGGTATATAACCATGAACCTGCAGGCACACATGTGGATGGACAGTTCTAAGCTGCACGTGTATATAGGCTGGTGTATTCACATGCCTGCATTTGCACGTGCTCTGGCTGTTGAATGTATGGGTTTTTGAGCTCTGTGTTCTGTTTGCGTCTGGGTATCTCTGGGTCCATGCAAGGCTGTTGTTTTTGCTGCCAGAGGCTGAAGCAGTTTCCTGGTTTCCCAAATCCCCTTGACTCCTCTGGTTTTCATTTTCTTGGAAACATAAACATGTCAGGACATTGTGAACTCCTCTGCTGGAGGCCAGCAGAGCTTTGGCAGCAAACAGGCCCAGGTTCCCTCCCACCCTCCAGTCTGGGCTACATCAGACATAGACTTACGGAGCCGAGCATAGAGCCTGGAGCCCAGATTTCTCAGCCCAGCCCAGAGACTGCACTCAGAACTGGAATCCAGTGCTCCTTGCTTAGCCTAGCACCCAGAGCTCAACTCCTCTGAGCTCACTCAGCTTCTAACTTTCCCAAATGAAGGGTTCTTGGCATAGAATAGAGCCCAAAGTTCTGTACTGGGTTCCAGTCCCAGCTCTCCTACTGACTCTGCTTCTTTCCTTGAGGGCAGACGCTCACTGTCTTACTTTCATATTTGTGCCCTCAGACCAGGCACAGTACCTAGCCCTCCATCTCCCATTTCTGGGTACTTTCTCTGCATCCCCTTGCCTGGAATGCTCTCGCTCTTCATCTACTCCAGGCTTCCTTCAAGTCTCAGTTAAGATCTCACTCTCTGGAAGAAATCTTTCCCTCATCCCCTTTAATGGGAGCGCCTTCCCCCTATTGATTACCTCTGATTTATCTTACAGCTTCTTTGTATTTAGGTGTTTGCAAGTGAAGCTCCCGGAGGGCAGGGACCATCTTTTGCCTCTCTTTGGATCTCCAGGGCTTAGCACAATGCCTGGAGCACAGCAGGGGCTTAATAAATGTTTACTGACTTACAAAGCACTTAATATATCCTTGGATATTTGATTGAATGACAGTTTAATCAACACTTGTTGATTGATTGTTCTTTGAGTAGGCACATCCCCGTCTTTTTCGGGGCTTCTGTTTTTGCCATTTGCAAAATGAGTTGGACTCAATGGTCTCTAAGGTTCTCCCCAACACTGGAGGCTGGGATTGTCCAGTACAATGCAAGCTCCTTGAGGGTAAGAACTATTGTCTTTGTAAATCCAGCAACTGGCAAGATACCTGGCGCATAGTAGGTGTTTGGTAAACTCTTGTTGAATTAAATTGAGTTGCTTTACTAGTTCTGTCCTTCCTGAAGGCCTGGCCTCACAGATCCAAAGATTTGAATCAATCCTAGGGCCGTGTCTAGGTGAAGAGGAAGCCAAATGCTGGTCAGCACCATGGGCTTATGGGCTAGCCCTGTTGGAGAGAGAGCCCAGTGTGACCAGAGCAGTCCCAAGAGCAAGCCCTTTTCTCCACCCTCAGTCATCTTTCTCTGACTCTCCCAGTCCCCACCAAGCCCCCACCTTATCCATCCTCCATCCTGTTAGCCTCCAGGTCCTTTCCAGCCCTGCCTCTCCCTGGCTCCTCCAGCTCCTCTCTAGCCATTATTCAGAGCCCCTGCCTAATCCTGGATATCTGGAGGTTCATAACTCTTCTAGATTCCTTCAATGCCCTTTTCCTTATGCCCTCAGTTCCCCAAAGTCCAAATATTCCAGCCCTCCCTCCAGGTACTTGCCTGTTCCCCAGCCATGGCAGAGAAGAGGGCATGACTGTCAGCTTTTAGGGACACCGGGAGTGAATGGGGGCTGTCGTCCGAGGGTGGATCACAGGCCTTGCCCTCAGAGCCTGTGGATGGAGAAAGAGACATGTTGGGAATGTCAGCAGAGGCTGAGAGGCTGCAGAGGGTGAATTCTGCTCTGAGGACTCTTTTCAGTTCTAAATCAATCACAGAGACCCAGAACACACTTCTTCCTGTCTTTTTCCCCTCAAGGATCAGCTCAGGCACCACCTCGTCCAGGAAGCCCTCCTTTCTTGCTGGTCTACAATCTCTTGATTAATTCCCACCAGCTGTATTCTTTTTGTCTTTTTGTCTTCCCTCCCCATTCCCATTCAATGATTAGCTCAGAACCATAGAATCACAGGATTGTGTGGGACCTCAGAAGGTATCTAATCTAGTCCATAATAGAGCAGAAATCTCCTCTACAATAACCCTGACAAAAAATCATCCAATTTCTACACAAAATGTTCAGGGATGTGGAACTCACTATCTCCAGACAGGACCCATTCTGGTTTTGGAGAGTTCTAGTTTTTCTTTTTCTAATCTAGATAACATCTGCCTCTTTGCAACCCATTCTCCTGATCGTGCTTCTGGAGCCAAGGACAAAACTGATCCTTCTTCCACATCAATTTTCTCCTGGGTCTTCCTTTCTCCAAGAAAAAAATCCTTAGTTCCTTGAGAGCAGAGACTGTGGTCCCTCTTTCTTTAGCTCCCAGAGTGCCCAGTATACATAAGGTCTTTAAAAATGTTTACTCAGTTGAGTTGATTGGTATTTCTCACAGTTTTTTCTTTCTGTTCCCACACATACCCCCCCATTTCAGCTCAGAGTCCACAGACAGAAATAGAGAGGATTGGGTTTGTGAGGGAAAAATAATTAGTCCTATTCTGGGGGCAGCTAGGTTGTGCACTGGATAGAGTGCCTAGCCTGGAGTCAGGAAAACCTGAGTTCAAATCTGACATCAGATACTTACTAGCCATGTGAACCTGAACAAGTCACTTCACCCTGTTTGCCTCAGTTTCCTCATCTGTAAAATGAGCTGGAGAAGGAAATGGCAAACTGGTCCAGTATTTTTGCCCAGAAAACCCCAAGTGGGATTGAGAAAAGTCTGACATGACTGAAATGACTAAACAGCCACATCCTGTGCATACATTAAACTCGAAATGCCTGTGGGACATGTAGGTGGAGACATCCAATAGACAGTTGGACATGAAAGACCAAAGCTCAAGAGTAAGATATGTGAAGGCTGGATCTGTAGACTTGGGAGTCATTTGTAAAGAGACGAAACCTGTAGCCATGGGAGATGTATCACCAATATGGAGTGTGAAAAGGGAGTTGAGTAAAGGGCTTAGAACCTTGTGTATGCCCACAGTTAGTGAGTAGCAACATGGGTGCTGTTATTTTCAGAGAAATTGGGAAGAGTAGCCAAAGAGAGGTAGGAAGAGAACCAGCAGGAGAGAGCATCCAGGAGGAGGGGAGCCAATGGTATTAAACCCTACCAAGAGATCAAACGTTGGCTTTAGTAATAAAGAGATCATTTGTTGGCAATGTCAAAAAAAAAAACTTTATTGGCTTTAGAACTCTGGTCAAAATAGTGAAATAAAGAATGCTACCCACCTCCTGCCAGAGAGGTGATGAACTGAAAATGCAAAATGAGACATACATTTTTGGTCATGGCCAACATCTGTTTGTTTTGCTTGACTATGCATACTATGAGAGATAACACATGCTTGTAAAAAAAAAGTAAAAAATAAACTTTAAAAGAGATCATTGGTTGCTTTAGAGAAAGCAATTTCAACAAACATTTATTAAGCACTTAGTATGTGCCAGAGAAAGCATTTTCAACAAACATGTCAAGTCAACATTTATTAAGTACTTACTACGTGCCAGGCTCTCTGCTTAGCACTGAGAATGAAAATATAAGCAAAAAGAAAGACAGTCCCTGCCCTTGAGGAGCTTCCATGCTAATGGAATTCTAATATAATTCTAATTCTAACATAAATTCTAATTTTAACATAAAAAGGAACTGGAAGGGGGGGGTGGAGAAGGCACCCAAGTGAGAGCTAGGTAGAGAAATACAGAGATTCAGGAGAGGAAGGAAGGAGTGGGTGTGGCTGGCCTGGGAACTTCTTCAGAATAGAGGATCTGGAAGGAACTTAGCAAATGGAGGAGGGGGAGGCAAGGGTAGAAGGTTGAGAAGGTTGAGAAAGTTTCTGACAGATTGTGAAGTCTAGAGAGTCAGTGAGTGGAAAGTGAGAAAGTGAAAATGAGTTTTTCTAGGAGTTAGATTGAAAAGGAGAATTATAGGATGATAGCTTGAGGTGGTAGGGTCAAGGGATGAGTTTTTAAAGCATGTTTTTAGGACACAGGAAAACAGTCAGTGGATAGGGAGAGGTTAATATTAGAGAGAGGGAACAATTGAAGAGGCAAGCTGCTGGAGGAAATGGGAAGGGATGAGATCAAGGGAATATGTAGAGAGGTCAGCCTTGGTAAGGAAAAGGATTACCTCTTGAAGACTACAACAAAAGAAAGATTGAGGCAGGTTGATGTTGATGGGATTTCAGGTTGATGGGGAGAAGAGGAGGCATGCAAGTGATGGGTTTACTTTTTTCCAACAAAGTATCAAGTATCCTTTTGAGAAGGAGTTAGGGAGGGGGAGAGGGTTTGAGGAGGGGTTGGAAATCCCAACCTCAGAGAATCCAATCAGGAAGGAATAAAAGAATAATGAGGACCCAGTTGACATTAGATAAAAAATTTGTCGAGGTCCCAATCAACACCAAAATATTAATTCTTGGGAGCTGTGAGCCAATTAGAGACTTAAAGAAAACTGCAGATGGGAGCAGGTTTCCAAAAGAGTTTTTTTTTGTCCCACTGGATTCTTTCACAGGCTTTTACCAGACACAGGGCTCTCCCACATCTTGAATCCACAGCATCCTGTGGTCATGGAGATTGGAACCACAATCCAGGTTAAACCCATGGTCTCAAACCTCTGTGTTGGGGATCAGGAGCAGAGTCTGTCAGTTTCCTGGCCCTAGTGAAGATATTCTGAGGCAGAAGGAGAGTGGAAAAAGACAAAATGGGATGGGGAGGGAGAAGAGACAGATGGAAGGAAAATGAGAGAAGGCAGACAGACAAAGGGTGAGCTTTGGGGAAGGAGAGGAAAAATAGAAAGAAATGAACGGGAGAAAGGAAGGAAGGGGGAGAGAGAGAGAGAGGAAAGAAAGAAAGAAAGAAAGAAAAAGAAAGAAAGAAAGAAAGAAAAAGAAAGAAAGAAAAGGAAGAAAGAAAGAAGGAAAGAAAGAAAGGAAGGAAGGAAGAAAGGAAGAAAGGAAGGAAGAAAGGAAGGAAGAAAGGAAGAAAGGAAGGAAGAAAGAAAGAAAGAAAGAAAGAAAGAAAGAAAGAAAGAAAGAAAGAAAGAGGCAGGGGAGAGAGCTTGAGAATGGACTCTGCAGTTAAGGAAAGGGAGGAGCCAGGATGTCCCCAGGGCAGGACCATGGAGAGAGGCCACTGTCCCTGGCCAGCCCAGCCTAGCAAGTCCCACAGAGGAAAACAGAACTCACCCCTTGGGACTTCACCGTCAGCCCTAACCTAACCCCCATATATGGTTTCCCAGAACACTGAGCCTAGTCAGCTCTGGAGGGCTGAGCAAAACCTCCATCAGGGGCTGCTGCCTCCCCTCCTCAGTTGGCCCCCTCCCAGCTAACAACATCATTTTGCCTGCAGCATAAAGCAGCTCTAAAGAGTTTACAATTTGCTTTACAGACATTTCCTGATTTAATCCTCCCCAAGTAGGAAATAGGAAGTAGGCAGGGTCAGGATTATTATCTCCATTTTGCAGATGACCCCCTCTCCACCCTCCTCACCCCCCCACCCCTCACACATCTAGGACTTTGAGCAGATCAGTGACAGTCAATATTTGAACCTGAATCTCCTGCCTCCCAACCCAGAGTGCTTTCCATCCTAAAGGCTACTTCTGAAGTCTAGTGTGGGGGCTAAGATAGGCTAGGAATTACATCTCCCATTAGAACCCCTTCTCTGAACTGGGCCCTGAGGGTCATTTGCCAGAACCTTGGTGGGGTGGGAGACAGTGATGTTTCTTAGCTGTTCCCTGAACTCAAATGGAGTGGGAAGGGGTCCTTCAAGTTATCCTCAGTGGGAGCTATTAAAACCAAGAACCCTGGGGAGTGGATTGCTCCAGGGTTGGTCCAGAGTTGAGTGAATGGGAACATGGGGGTGGTGGAAGGCTGGAGAAAAAAAAAGCAAAACATTGTTGGATACCCAGTTAATTTTGGTCCCTGCTTCATTGTCCCCAAAACAGAATCTGAGTTTTTCCCATTCCCCACTTTGCTCCCTCAGCTTTACAGAGGTATCTCTCATGTCCTCCTCTGCCTCCTTCATGAAGCCATGTCCCCACCCCACCATCCTCTCCCAAAATCCAGGGAGCCTTGCCACCCCACAGAGGCTGCCTTCACCCTAACCTCCTGGAGCACACTTGCAGCTGGAAACCATAAATGGGTATTGTCAGCACAACTGTTCCCCAGACTGGAGGGGGAGGTTCTTTTAAATCCGTAATCTAGGATAGGCTTGGGAGATGGGGCAGGATGGGCAGCAAGGAGGGTGGACCTTAGGGACAATGACCTGAGTGAGACCTTCTGCCTCCCATGGTGGGGGGAGGGGGGAGAGGGAAGAGACAGAGACAGACAGACAGACAGACACTCTCTCTCTCTCTCTCTCTCTCTCTCTCTCCTTTCGGCACACACCAGAACCCCATCAGTGATTAGGGCTCAGCTCATCTGCTTGACCTTCCCCTTGGAAAGAAGGACTTGGCCGAGCACACCAAGAAGGCTAGAAATGTGCTTACATAAGGACAGAAAAGACCTGAAGGTGAAATAGCGCAGAGCTCTGCTAACTCAATCCTGGTTAGTTCAATGGTTAGAACACAATATTATTGAGAAAAAGGTGTCTATAGGTTATATATTCATAGTATCAGGAAGCTTCCCTCTTTTTCCCTCTTCCTAGGCTGAGCCCCAAAACCAGCTTGAAACAAAGGGCACAGATATTTGAAATTGATGCTCTCCAGGGGATTGTCAAGGCTTCCCAATTCCTCTTCAGCAGCAGAGACAGAAAAAAGGGACTGTGGATCAAAGGGAGAGCTCATCTAGGTATATCAAGATGTTGATACTTGATTCCTATTCCTATGGTCTATGCCCATTCTCACTGCCAATTCCATCCCCATCATCTTTATCCCTACCCAATAGTCATCACCCCGTCTCCAATGCTGTCCCCATTTTTATTCTTAACCATGCCTCAACCTCCCAACTCCAAACCCATCAGATTCACTTTAATTCCTAATCCCTTCACTACATCTCTACCTCAGTCTAGTCGGCATGATGTAATAGCTAGGGTACTGGATTTAGACTTGGGAAGATCTGGATTCAAATCCCACTTCAAAGATTTACTAGATATGCGACCCTGGACAAGTAACTTAACCTCTTTGTGCCTCAGTCTCCTCATCTGTAAAGTGAGGGATGGTATTCTGTGACTTCTAAGGTCTGTTTCAATAAAATCTATGATCTTCTGGTTCCTCCTTTCCCCCCTTCCCAATCAATCCTTATTCTAACCCTAATCTCTAGATCTCCAGCCTAATCTCCATCTCCATTCCTAACCCTATTGCAGTTTCAGCCCAATCACCAATCCCATACCCCAAAACTCATTCCCAGTAAGGAGCTGGGTGGCACAGTGGGTAAAGTACTGGTGGGCTTGGATTTAGGAAGACCTGAATTCAAATCTTGCCTTAGACACTTACTAGCTGTGTGACCCAAGGCAAATCACTTAACCCTGTTTGCCTCAGTTTCCTCATCCATAAATCAAAGAGACTCTAAATCCTCCTATCTCTGATCTCCATTCCTAAGCCCACCATTATCCCTTTCTCCATGTCCCAAACCTATCTCATCCCTAATACCAGCCCCATCACCATCTCTCACCAAACCTTATCTCCAACCTTCACCCGATTCCAGTTCCCAGCTCCATCCTGACCACCATGCCTGAAGTCACCCTCTGCCCCCATGGCTGCTTATCAGGTCTGGAAGAGGAAGTGATAGGAACCACAATTTCCTCAAAGGACCCAAGTCCTTGTTTCCTTTTCCCCATTCCTGGCTTGCCCTTCCCTTGGACTAAGGACAAAGGATAGAGCAGCCCTGAGAGAAAGGGCCAGTCTGGGCTCAGTGTCTCCTTAGGCAACTATAAAGCCCCTCAGACAACTTGTATCCATCCCCATTGCCTGCCAGAACTGGAGGCAGAAGGCTCACAGACCAATTTTTTCATTTTACAGAATTTCATTTAATCCAGCTTTATCATTTAACAGAAAGGGAAACTGAGGCCAAGAAAGACAAAGGCAAAGGGATTTGCTCAAAGTCATGCTCATTCTTCCTCTCTGAGACACCAGCATGTGTCTCCAACTCCAGTTCTGCCCACTGGTGTCTTTGGGAGGGCTCCCTGGGAACCTACTTATGAACAGGTATCAAAACTTTAATGTGAAAGAATGAGGAGCATTACACGCCATTTAGGTTTGCTGAGCAGGGCAGGGAGGGCCATGAAGTCACAGCCTTGAGTGACATTGGCCCTGCTCCTTCCTCCTTCCCTGCCTCCCCCTCTCGCTCTCATACAAGGACATTGGACTGGATGGGTGGTGTAAATGAGTGAGGTCTGACGGGACCAGACGTGCCAGGCTTGGGGCCTGACGGAAGGTGCTGTCGGGAACTGGAAGGGAGGGGGGGAGGGGACTCGGCATTAGTCACAGACCTGCTCCAGGGGGAAGGAATGCATTACTAAGGAGGAAAACATGTGCCAGGAAGGTCTGTTTATTTCTGCATTACCTTAGCCTGGGTTTCCTAACCTACCTCTAACTGACCCCTTTCTGGCCTGGCCTGAACCCTTCCTCATTGACCATTTGCTCTTATTCCGACTGACCTTGTCCGACTCCTGTCCCATCCCCCTTCCTACCAACCACAGCCTCCCACTCTGACTCCATCCCATTGAGTCCCATCCCCACTGACCATTCACACTCCTGCTGTAACTAACCTTTGTCTTTGATCTTGTCTCATGTCCTTTTCTGCTGACCGCTGCCCCCTGCTCAGACTGATCCCCACAATGCCTGGCACACAGTAGGTGCTTAATCAATGCTCATCTCCTTCCCCACCCCCTTTCCCTGACAATGCAACTCTTACACCCAGGACACCGTCGGCATCTCCAAAGATGTGCTTCATTTTCCCCCTGCTGACTTAAATACACTGTCAGTGTTTTTTTGGGGGGGAGACCCACAAAACATTTCCTCTGTACTAGAGAGAAAGCCTTAGTCACATCTGAGACCAAAAGCTGACTAGCTTTTGAAACCATACATTGTGAAAGATCAGGGCCTACCCTGAACTGAAAAATAGGGGGGTAGGGGTGGGGGTGGAGAGGGGTTTGAGTCCTGTGCCTGAAGACTGAGGGTGTCTAGAACCATAGACAAGATGTCAGAGCTAGGGGAGAATTCATTTCTAGAGCTCCTTAGAGCTCCAAAACCTATGATCTTATGAACTCTGAGAGGTCTTCTAACCCAATACCTTTACTTTTCATATGGGAAACAGATCTACCCAAGATCACATATAAGTCAGACTAGAACTCAGGTTTGTTTGATACTCTCCACTACGCTCCCTTTCTCCACCTCAGTAACTTGCCCAACTGACTTCTGGACCCAGGCTATCAGACCCCAGAAATAATTCTAGAAAGTATTTGGCACCCCTAGAAAAGAAACCCAGAAAAACTGTCTCTGAAAGGAGAATGGGGCTGGTCAGAGTCATAGGTTTAGAGAGGGAAGGGATGGTGGATTCCTTCCACTTTATAAAGGAGAAAGATGAGGCCTTAGAGAGGTGATTTGTCCAAGAAAGCCACAAGTCGTCTGAGCAAAGATCTCCCTGGTCCTCTGACTTAAATCCAGCCCTCCTTCCGCTGGGTGAGTCTGCTGCAACCTCAGCCACAACTGCAGACAGGCCTGGATTAGCCCAAAGAGAAGAGCTTAGCCTAGAGCTTGGGAGAGCAGATGAGGCCCTCAGACTACAGCATGAGAGACCATCGTAGGAGGCCACAGATCCATAGCGGTGATGATCTTCTATGGGCCGTTCCTTCTAGTCCCAGCTCCTACCCAAGTCCATCCCCTTCAGCTGGGGCCCAGAGAGGACACAAGGATCCAGAAAGCCTACAAAGTAGTCCCGGCTTTGGCAAATGGTCTTAGCCTGTTCTGAGCTCTTCTTCCTCAACGTCTCCAGAGACCTAGGAACCCAACGCTCCCACTGACTAAGAAAAGACAACTCAAGCAAATAGGTGCTCACTCCCATCCATGGGCGCAAGACTGACTTTTGTACAAGAGCAAACAGGGATAGGAATATTTCTCCATGCCCCAAGCACAAGGCTCCCTAGTCCCGTTCGTACCTCTCTTGAAATTCCATCTCTTCATCCACAGCTTTGAGAAAGAGGGCCAGGAGTGATTGAGCACAGAGTCCGCCATCAGGATTCCCCCTGGGGACTGGGATGGGGCCAGGCTAAGAGCAACTTCTGCCTGCAGAAGCTGGAAGGACCCGGCAGACAGTGCCTGCTCTAGCTCGGGCTGCAGCCCTGGAACAGGGGCTGCCAAGAGGGGGGTAGGGGGGTGGAGACGCCACCCGCCTGCTCAGCCTCCTGGATCAGCTGATGGGAGCCAAAGCCAGAGGCAGATAGATGCCGGGGGAGGGAATGCCCCTACCTGGCCCTGGGCCCTGGGCTACTCAGAGTTCCCTGATCTGCCAACAGTGACCTTCAAAGGATGACCCTCCATCAACCCTGCCCCGGATTCCCTAGGACTGAGTCTGAGCCCCAGCTTCCCACACTTGGTCTTCTGACTTGAGAAACAGGGGCTAGGGGAAGGCAAGAGCCAGGAGTACCTCCCACCCTGGGAATGGAGCCCAGAAAAATCCTTCCCTCACTCTCAGGTGGTTGAGGGGGGTTGGTAAGGGGGAACAGGCACCCCTCCTAACCTTCTGGGTGGCCTTGGGCTAAATAATTTCCTCCTCAGTGTCTCCATTTTATCTGATAAGGGAAACTGGACCCAATGATTGGGGTAAATGATCTCTAAGGACCTAACAGAAAGTGACAAGTCTGGGCTGTTTCACTGCCCCTGGGGTCTTAGCCTTGCCCAGACCAAGAGGCGGAAGGTGGACCTTATATTTTGGTTCAGTGCTGCCATCTGGTGGTAGAAGAGCCTCAAACACATCCCCAGCTCTAAGTGGCTCAGTCCACCAGTTTATTCGGCCAAGGGCCTATAAGGGCCAAACCTCCAAGAGGGAGGATAAATGGTTGCCCATGTTGTGCTGAAGGAAGACCTCGTAGTCAATCATTAGTCCCATATCCTGGTGGATTAAGGCATTGAAAGTCTCATTTGGAAAGAGGATGTTCTCTGGAATTCATTACCAACACTTAGATGGTTGAAAGGTCACAGGTTATGGAATGTCAGAGCTCAAAGTGCCCCTGGAACTGCAGCTCTTAATCTGGGGACCCACGAACTTTTTTAAAAAACATACTCTAATAACTGTATTTCAATATAAACAGGTTTCCTTTGCAATCCAATGGATTTAATTTTTATGCATTTAAAATACACGAGTCTGAGAAGAGACTCATAGGCCTCAACAGGCTGCCAAAGGTCTGTGATGAAAAAAAAAAAGAAAGATAAATTTTTGCTTGAGAATCAGTGGCATACACAGTCACATAGGTAGAAAGTGGTGGAGCTGGTCCTGATACCAAATGCAGTGTTCCTTCCCCTTTCTTTTTTTTTTAAATTTTATTTTAGCTTGCATCATTCATTTCCACAAGATTTTGAGTTACATATTTTCTCCCCATCTTTCCCCTACCCATCACCCCAAAACAGCCATCCCAGTGTATCCCCCCTCCCCCA
>CM053580.1:551629345-551676516 GCA_028627135.1 Pseudochirops cupreus
AAGTGTTAAATATATATTATTATTATTATTACTATTTACCTGCAACTGGATAATAAGATATACAGGCACTGGGGTAGGGAGATCCATCTTGCTCTACTGGAAAGTCAGAGGGGTTATGGGGGAGGATATAGGAGAGGGCAGATTGGGGGAGGGGATATACAGTGGGATCATTGTTTTGGGATGGTGGGTAGGGGAAAGATGGCGAGAAAATTTGTAACTCAAAATCTCATGGAAATGAATGATGTAAACTAAAAATAAACAAAAGGTAATTTTAAAAAGCAAAAAAAAAAAAGAAGCGGTAGATTCCCCCTCCTTGGAGGTCTTCAAGAAGAGGCTGTTGAAGACTATTTATTGGATGTGTTATAGTCGTGGTTCCTTCATATATGAGTTGAACTAGATGATCATTGAGGTCCTTTCCAACTTTCAAACTTTGTGGCTCATGAATCCAAATCTTGATCCCAAGCCCAGTGCTCTATCATGCTGCCACTACAGAATAGTTGATTACAGGAAAACTGGCTTGGCACCATGTTCCTTGGCTGTTCCCCTTCTTTCATTCTCCCTCATAAAACAAAGTGTTAACCTGGATTAGACCTTCATAGCTGTATGTTAATCCACCATGCAAACAGCTATTTATGTGGAAAAGATACAGAGACAAGCTCTTGGAACGAGTTAACAATAACATAAAAGCAAAATAACATTGAACGACATCAGGATTCTGGTCTATGCAATGACTTTATTGGTGAAGCATATCTCCCTCCTTTTGGCAGAGAAATGGGTATGGAATGCGGCATATATTGTCAAATATGGACAATGTATTGGGTTATTTTGCTTAATCTTACTTCTTTGTTATGAGGAGGTTACCACTGGCGAAGGAGCTCTTTGGGAAATGACAGCAATTCAATTTGTGCCAAAACACAGACGAAAGTTATTTAAAACATAAAAAAGAAGATGATCACAGTTCAGATGTAGTAACCGCATGTGGAAAGTATTCACAGCAGAAAGTTTCCATATATAACAAAATATTTGTAGCAATACTTATTGTACAGAACCACTGGCATTTATAGGAGTGATGAGGCCAGACTTTCATTTTGTAAAAATCACTTTGGCAGCTGTGTGGAGGATATGTTGGAAAATAGAGAGATTTGAGGCAGGGAATCTAATTAGGAAACTGTTGCAATACTCAAGACAGGAATTGATGCCAGATTGAACTATGGTGGTGGCCATTTGAGTGGCCACAGAAACAACAAGATGGAACGGCTGATTGGATAAGTGGAGGAAGTGAGAATGAGTCATGGATGACATTGAGGTGGCAAACCTGGGTGACTAGATAGATGATTGTGCACTCACTAGAAATAACAGTTTAGAACAGAGGGTTCAGGGAAAGGATGAGTTCTATTTGGCACATGTTGAATTGGAGATGCCCATGGGAAAATGCTACTTGTACCCTATTCCCTATCCCCATCTCTCACCTATCCTCTCCTTTTAGAATAAAGTTCACCTTCACTTTGACCCAGTAATACTACTTCTAGGACTATATCCCAAAGAGATCATATAAATAGGAGGAGAACCGGTGTGTACAAAAATATTTGTGGTTTTTTTTTTTGGAGGGGGGAGGGCAGGGCAATTGGGGTTAAGTGACTTGCCCAAGGTCACACAGCTAGTAAGTGTATCAAGTGTCTAAGGCCGGATTTGAACTCAGGTCCTCCTGACTCCAGGGCTGGTGCTCTATTCACTGCGCCACCCCTGTACAAAAATATTTGTAACAGTTCTTTTTGTGGTGGCAAAGAATTGGAAATCAAGGGGATGCCCATCAATTGGGGAATGGCTAAACAAGTTGTGGTGTATGAATGTAATGGAATAGTATTGTGCTATAAGAAATGAGGAGCAGACGGACTCTATAATAACCTGGAGAGACTTACATAAATTGATGTTGAGTGAGAGGAACAGAACCAGGAGAATATTGTACACAATTACAGACACATCGTGTCTGTGATGACTAACCTTGATAGACTGAGCTCCTCTTAGCAGTGCCAGGTTAAAGGCAACTCCAAAAGAGTCATGATGGAAAGGGCTATCCACATCTGGAGAAAGAATCAGGGAGTCTGAATGCAGATTGAAGCAAACTACTTGCTCTCTCTCTTTTTTATTTTGTTTTGTTCTTTCTCGTTATCCATTCCATCGGTTATAATCCTTCTTTACAACTTGACTAACGTTTAATGTGAAGGTATACGTAGAACCTATATTATATTGTATGCCGCCATCAAGGGGGAAAGGGAGGAGGAGAGAGGGGGAGAAAATTTGGAACTCAAAAACTTGTGGAACTGGATGTTGTAAATGAAAAGTAAGTTAATTAATTAAAAAAGGAAATATCATAAAGCAAACAAAAAACAAAACAAACAAACAAAAAAGAATAAGTTTTATCTTTCCAGAGTTCCATTCCAGGCATGATTTTCGTCTCAAGGTGAAACCAATTAATTAAAATTTGCTACGTTGCTTCAGGATCTCCAGTTTGCCCTGCTTGTTACCCATATTTTTGTATTTTTATAGACAAACACATCTGAGGCCGTAGGTTTCTACGTTTTATTGCTTTCTTGGCCTCTTTCCTGAACTATTATCTCCTGTCAATTTCTGTGCGTTTCCACTGGATTTTCTTCCTACATTTTCTTACTTTCTATGATATCCAACTTAGTCATCTGTTCTCCTTTCCTTTCCCTTTTAAAAAATTATAATTTGTTTTTAACATTTGGTTTTGAAACATTTTAAAACAAGAAAGGTTCTTTTCCTTTATTCTTTGGTATCTTTGGTGTACAACCTAGTGGTGGTATCGTATATTTTTATAGCCCTTTGGGCAGAGTTCCAAATTATTCTCCGGAATAGTTGGACCAGTTCACAATTCCACCAATGGTGCATTAGTGTGTCCATTTTCCCTCATCCCTCTCAGTGTTTGTCACATCTGATAGGTATGAAGTGGTACCTCAGAGTTGTTTTAATTTGCATTTCTCCAATCAGTAGTGATTTAGGGAGATTTTTCATGTAAATCTAGATAGCTTTGGGTTCTTCTTCTGAAAACTGCCTGTTCATTTCCCTTTACAATTTATCAATTGGGGAATGGCTCTTACTTTTATAAATTTGACTCCATTCCCTATATATTTGAGAAAAGAGGACTTTATCTGACAAACTTGCTAAAAAATTGATATTACTTCTTTGTCTATGGAACCTTTTATCAAAATGTAGTTTTCCTGATTATCTCTTTTAATTAAGTCTGGTTTTGCTTTTCCTTTGACTGAGATCATGATTGCTACTCTCATCTTTTTACTTCAGCTGACACATAACAGATTCCATTCCATTTCCTTATTTTAACTCTATGGACATCTTTGTTTCAAGTGTGTCTCTTGTAAACAGCATATTGCTGGATTCTGGTTTCTAATCCATTTTGCTATCTACTTCTGTTTTATGGGTGAACTCATCCTATTTACATGTATAGTTATGATTACTAAGTGGGTATTTCCCTCTATCCTGTTTTCTTCTGTTCATCTCTCTGTCTTTTTACCCTGTCCCTCCTCTGTTATTCAACTCTTCCTTTTACCATCTTTCCCCATTCCTTTGTATTATCCTCTTCCCCTCTTATTTCACCATTGACTAAGATAGATTTCTATACTCAACTGTATGTATGTATATATTCTTCTCCCTTTGAATTAATTCTGATGAGAGTAAGGTTCAAGCATTGCTCACCGGCCCACTCTACTATAAAATCTCTTCCTTTTGCTCCTCTTTTATGTGAAATAATTTCATCCATTATACCTCTCCCTTCCCTCTTCTCTCAGTGCATCCATCTTTCTCACCCCTTTGTTGTTTTTTGAGATCATCTCAACAGCACACTCATGACATCTGTCTATGTAGACTGCTTCTAACTGCTCTAATAATTATCACAATCTTAAGAATTACATGTATCATCTTTCTATATAGGAATGTAAACAGTTTAACTTTATCAACTCTCTTAAGATTTCTCTTTCATGTTGACCTTTTTATGCTTCTCTTGTGTTTGAATGTTAAATTTTCTATTCAACCCTGGTCTTTTCATCAGGAGCTCTTAGAAGTCTTCTATTTCATTAAATATCCCTTTTTTCCCCTGAAGGATTATATTCGGCTTTGCTGGGTAGGTTATTCGTGGTTGTAATCTAGCTCTTTTGCCCTCTGGAATGTCATATTCCAAGTCCTTTGCTCCTTCAACATGGAAGCTGCCAAATCTTTTGTGATCCTGACTGAGGCTCCATGATAGTTCAGTTGTTTCTTTCTGGCTGCTTACAATGTTTTCTCCTTGACACGGGAACTCTGGAATTTGGTTATAAATCCTAGTCCTGACAGTTTTAATTTTGGTATCTCTTTCAGAAGGTGATTGATGGAGTCTTTTAATTTCTATTTTACCCTCTGATCTGAAATATTGGGGCCATATTCCTTAATAATTTCTTGAAATGTAGTGTTTAGATCCTTTTTAAAATCACGGCTTTTAGGTAGTTCAATAATTCTCATTATTTTTCTTCAGTCTATTTTCCAGGCCAGTTGTTTTTTCCAATGAGATAGTTCACATTTTCTTCTATTTTTTTTTCATTCTTTTGACTTTGTTTTACTGTTTCTTGCTGTCTTCCAGTTGCCTGATTCTAATTTTTAAGGAATTATTTTCTTTAGGGAGCTTTCGTGCTACTTTATACATTTCGCCTATTCTGCTTCCCTAGGAAACTTTTAAGAATGTCCTTATCTCTGGGGACTTAAACACAGTTGTCCATTCATTCCAACCAAAGCCTCTGGTTGGACAACCATAAAGTCCCCCTGACATCAACTGACAGAAAGCAAATATGTTCTTCCCCTGCTGACCTCACCTTTTAAAAAGATTGAGATTCCCCAACATGAACTCCCTCTATGCCACTAAATGTCTCTGTGTCTCCAAAAACAACTTTCTTTTCAATCTCAGAGGGAAAAGTGGACTTCTTCCTTGCCAAGGCAAACCTCTCCATCTGTACATTTAACTCCATCCCCGCACCATGCTTTTATGTTAGAAAAATTACTCACTGTGATTGTTTTCTTGGATTTCTCAGTCAGGATTCGGTTGAGGTGGGTTGTTTTTTTTTTGCTTTTAATTCAATTTAATTAGTTTTTCTCTATTAACCCCCTTCTCATCTTTCTTCTTTGTTTACTGAGAAGGCAAGAAAAATAAAACTCATTAAAAATAGGAAGTGATGCAAAACAAATGTCCACATTAGCTATATTCCAAGAGAAAAAAGCAAGAAAAAGACGGAGTGGAAAATGTGTTTCAATCTTCATTGAGTCCATCAGCTCTCTATCTGGAGGTGGGCAGCATCTTTCATCAGGAGTTCTTTGGAATTATGATTGGTTATTGTGTTGATCAGAGTTACTAAGTCTTTCCAAGTTGTTTATCATTATAATATTGCTATCACTGAGTAGATGGTTCTTCTGGTTCTGTTCACTTCACTTTGTATCAGTTCATATGAGTCTTTCCAGGTTTTTCTGAAACCGTTCCCTTCATTGTTGCTTATGATGCAAAAGTATTCCTTCATATTCATATAGCATAACATGTTCTCCAATTAATGAGCATCCTCCCAGTTTCCAGTTCTTTGCTACCACAAAAAAGAATTGCTCTAAATATTTCTCTTTATTTAATCTCTATGGTGATAGCTCGTAGCAGTATCACTGGGTCAAAGGGTATGTACATTTTAATAGCTTTTTGAGTGGAGTTCCAAATTACTTTCTAAAATAGTTGAACTAGTTCACAGCTCCACCAACAGTGAATTTTCCCACATCCTTTCCAGTATTTGTCATTTTCCTTTTTTTTTTTTTATCTTAGACAAACAGGTGAGTGTGAGGTAGTAAGAGAATTGTTTTCATTTGAATTTCTCTAATTATTGGGAATTTAGAGCATTTCAGAAAAACATGGCTATTGATAACTTGGATTTCTTCCCCTGAAAACTGCCTATTCATATCCTTTGACCAGTTATCAGTTGGATAATGGCTCTTATTTTTGTAAATTTGAATCTATTCCCTATGTATTTTAGAAATTAGACCTTTATCAGGAAACTTGCTGCAAAGATTTTTTTCTCCAGTTTCCTGCTTTTCTTCTAATATTAGATGGTTTTTTTTGTTTGTTTGTACAAAACCTTTTTAATTTTATGTAATCAAAATTATCAGTTTTACTTCCTGTGATCCTTTCTATCTCTTGTTTAGTCATAAACCCTTTATCCACAGATCTAACAGGTAATTTCTTCCATGTTCCACAATTTTGCTTATGATATGAACCTTTATGTCTAAATCATATGCCCATTTTGAGCTTATCTTGGTATATAGTGTAAGATGTTGGTGTATGCCTAGTTTTTTTCACTGGACTACTTTCTAATTTTCCCATCAGTTTTTGTCATCAGTTTGTGAGGTCTTGCTCTCAATAGCTGGGATGTTTGGATTTATCAAATACCAGGTTACTATTAATTTGCTTCTGTATATTGTATACCTAATATGTTCCATTGATCAACCTCCCTATTTCTTACCTAGTACCAAATTGTTTCAACACCCTAAATCTTTTGTAGGAGTTTGGCAGAGAGGGGTGCTCATTGTAAATCTTTCTACTACTCTACCATGTTGCCTCCAAACCTAACATTCTAAGGTGAGAAGACAATACACAAAAGGAAACTGAAAAGAGGGAGGGAGGATGAAGGTACCAGGTGTGTAGACATGGTTTTAAAGTCCAGAAGAAAATAGGAATGAAGTTGTGAGAATGAAGGCAGGACAAACTTTAACTTCCGGAAAATGGACGTTCTAAGAGAAACTCACTAATGGAAAAAGGGGAGATGGGGCAGAGCTTGCAGTGGTATGTTTCATGGTGAGTGGGCTCTGGTGGTTGTATGCTATGCCAAGGTAAAAAGACTCCAGGCATTGAAAAAAGTTCCAGGATGAGCCAGCAGTAGTTTTGAAATCCAGAAGATGTCTAGAACAGAGTAGAAGGAGTAAAGAGGCTCATGAGAAGACTAGTGCCTGATGGAAGGACATTTTTCCTGTCAGCTCAAAGGCAGGAACCTGGAGCACAACAGGGGAACTTAATGAATTGTTTCCTGGCATGCATGATGGAAGGAACCATTTTAGAGCAGGCACAGGTATTTTATGACTGTTTCCCATATGCTTACTGGGTAATGAAGAAAAGCCTTTTAGTTGGCTGCTGGACTTGAACTAAGTATGCATGCAAAAGGCTCCAGTGGAGGTACTTGACCTCTCTCTCCCTAGAAACTATTGAATGAGAGAAGGAAGGACTGTTGTGAGACCCCAAATGGGTCAGGGGCCTCATGATTTCTCTTCCACTGGGGCCAAATGGCCATGAGTCCACGGTTCCTTTTTTCTTTGATTCATTATGTTTGTTTTCTCCTGATCATAGGTGAATGAATGTTGGAGTTGGAGTGGACCAGGTTATGACCTTGTAAGCTTTGTTAGAGGAACCGTACAAGGTCCATTAACTGGAGTCCATAGCAGAATGTGCCACAGTCACAGTACTTTAGCTAGCATTTCCTTGAAAAGCTATCTGCTTGACCTAACCCAAGAAGTATTGAACTGGTAGTTGAGAGAGATATCATGTTCTGAAAGTAAAGGACTGACTTATCCATTGGCTATGCCATATTCAGAGGTTAACATGGTAGGAGGAATGTTTATAGCAACAACTTTAAGTTTGAGTCTATTCTCCCCCAGGACCAGGGTAGTAGCAAGGTTCCTTCCAATTGGGAAAAGGGGTACGGTGAGGGAAATGTATTTGCTGTATCTTCTGGGTAAATATCCCTTTGTTAAATATAAATGATGCTAATTGTTTATCAATGGTATTGAGGAGATGCCAACTGATTAGAATATATTGAAGAAATAACTGGTTAATTGATATTGTGAGAAATAAAACTAGATAGAAGATTGAGCCATTAGAATTGGAAATATGTGTCCAACCCCTAAGAAGTACCCCTAGAACCTGAAGGAAAGATGTAGTTCTGGGGGCTTGACCTGACCGCTGGAGGTGGGTATCCTTCAGAATTGTCTTGGATCATTGTATTGCTTAGAATAGCTAAGTCATTCACAGTTGAACATCCTACAATATTACTATTACATTGTGCAAATGTTCTCCTGGTTCTGCTCAGTCTTCCCAGGTTTTTCTGAAAGCATTCTGCTTGTCATTTATTTTTTTTTAGCACAGTAATATTCCATCACAGTCATATAGCACAGCTTGTTTAGCCATTCCCAAATTGATGGACATCCCTTCAATTTCCAATTCTTTGCCACCACTAAAAGAGTTTTTATAAATATTTTTGTACCATTTGAGGTCTTCATGCAAAATGTAGGTGGTCTCTATTCAAAGATTTTGTAGATGGGCTTCCTAGTCTAGTGAGGGTTAGATAAAATCCATAACAACCTGAAGTTTCAGAATACTTTCTCAAAAGCAGAAATTGAAATGCAAGGAGGCTAACCACCAAGCCTTGGACTTGGTTAACCATTATAAGGAAGAGGAATGAAATACAAGTGCTTCATCCATGGGGAGCACCCAACCCAGTCAGACACACAGAAAATGATCCAAGGAGAATTAAAACTAATAGGCTCAACAGTGGGCACTCAGAGGTCAAAGAGATGAGTTGGAGTCATCTTGGGAGTGCTTCATGAAAGATTTGGGACATGAGCTGAGCTTTGAAGGACAAAAGGGCTTTCTTTAAGCAAAGACAAAGGGGAAAGTGGGGGGGGGGAAGAAAAGTGAAGGACATAGGGAAAAGGAAATGAACACAGTGTGTATTTGATTTAAAATTTCCTTTACCTTGTGGTAATATTAATTAACAGAATTTTGAAAATTTTTTAAAAACTCATATTGATACTGTTTCATATCCCCTTCATTTCCAATTACAGTATATCCCTACTATCTCCTGTGCCCAGAGAACCATACCTCCTAGTAACAAAGAAAAACAAAAACAATTCAGAAAAACCAGTTTGTCAACAGTGTCATATAGTATATTTAATATTCCATGCTCATAGAGTCCAACACTAATTAACAGCATCTTTTACCAGGAGAATGCCAGGGAGCAAGAAAAGGAAAATCTGTGGCATTCTTAGCTGTGCCCAGGAGAGGGCAGCCCAACAATTCAAAGGTTGGCCCCATTGAGATGGAGTAGATATGGGGAAGAAGGTGGAAGAGGGAGGGGGGGCAGGCAGAATCAGGCTCTTCAGCTGCTGTTGCTTGTGGGAGGGGAGAATGGGGCTGGGGGGGTGCGGATGGGCCTGTTGCTTATGACTCAGCTCTGCCTGGCTCCTGACCCAAAGAGGTCCCAGGCAAGGTCATTATAACTCTGTGGAGTGCTGTCCTCAAAAAGGACTGTTGGCCTTTGTCTCTTGGGGCGTTTAAGCCCCAAATTGTAAACTGTTCTACTCCAGTACCTTCTTCTTTTAAGGAGGTATTGATTGCTTGTTAACCCAGTCCCCTTTTGCAAGAAGTCCGATCTGCAGGGGGTAGACAGCTCAGCCCTTCCCAGGGCTGAAGTGTCCTCTCTGTGCATTAAGGTTGCTGCAGGTGTCCTGGTAACTGGGGAAGTTATCCTGGGACGAGCTGAACCAGGAACTGCCTGTCTGGCTGCCTGTCCAGTTTCCATCTGCTTACCCACTTGGGGCTTAACTCAGATGTTTGTCACAAGTTGGTCTCACTGTATGTCCCTGTGGTGCCCCTCTGCCATGGAGAGGATGATCCTTATTAGCAGCAGTGTAGAGTATTGGATAGTTTGGGGATGTTGGATTGGAAATCAGAAAGACTTGGGTTCAGATTCCATCCCGATAATTACTAATTGGGAAACTTGGACAAGTGACTTAAACTTTTGACCTTAGTTTCCTCCTCTGTGAAATGGGGATAATTATAGTACCTATCTCACAAGGTTATTGTGAAGATCAAAGGAGATAACACATATAAAGCACTTTGAAAACCTTAAATGGTTTTATACATGTTGGCCATTATTTATTTCCCTACCTGGAATGCCCTCCTCCTCTCAATGCAAGTTATTGAAAATGAGTCACTAGAATTCAGAAGAAGGATGAGGGACATATGTATATGTGTGTGTGCATACATACACGCATGCATACATACGTGCATACATGTATACATACATAACATATATAACATGCATACAGAGAAAGATGTGTTTAGTTGTTTTTCAGTTGTTTCAGACTCTTTATGACCCCTTTTTTGGGTACTGGTGTGGTTTGCCATTTCCTTTTCCAGCTCATTTTACAGATGAGGAACCTGAGGCAAACAGGGGGAAGTGACTTGTCCAGGGTCACATAGCTAGTAAGGGTCTGAGGCTAGATTTGAATTCAGGAAGAGATATATACGCATATAAATAAATATACACATTTACACATACACATATGCATACATACATATATATATACATACAGAATGTACTGCTTTTGTAATATATATGTGCATATACACACACATATACACACACATATGTATGCATACACACACACATTTGGGAGTTATCTAGACCAAGAAGGACAAATGTCAGAAGCTGGCCTGGAAGTCAGTCAAGCTTTTGTTCTTGTTCCCCCTCTGTGGAATACTAGCCAAGAAACCCTGGGCAAGTCACCAATGCCTCTCAATGCCCCAGGAGACTCTCTGAAACCACAGATTGCAGAGAAGGTCCTGCTCTGCCTTGGCAGAAGGAGTTTCCTCATCTGAGAGTCCCTTCTACCAGTAAAATCACAGATGCAGTCCCTGTCCTTACCTGCCTTGAGGTGATACCTGAATCTCTGAATGCTGTGAGATCTCTATGAGAGTGTAGAAAGATAGCAAAGAACTTGGGACATACCCTTGAGGGCCACCATGGGTAGGGAGTAAGCCTTAGATAATGACCCAGCAAAGAAAACAGTTAAGAGGAGAATCATGAAAGAGGGGGATAACAAATACTTGAAATTTAAGACTATTTGGGGACAAGGAAGGAATTGGGTAAAGGATAGAGACAAAAATGAGTCAGGGGTAAGCTGGAGAAAAGGACCCCCATTCTAATTGGTGTGTGTAATTAAGGAAGTGAATCAATATGAATTTATTGAACACTCTATGCCAGGTGCTCCGCTAAGTTCTGAGGATACAAAGGATCAGTCCCTGCCTTCAAGGAGCTTATACTCTGCTGGGAAGACAACATGTACATAAACAAGGACTCTCTCTCTCTCTCCACTCACATATATAGGTATATGTGTATATACACATATATACACATGCATGCATGCACACATATGCAAGCAATGGGGAGAGTCAGTGGCATCAATCCTACTAATATGTCAAACTAGGGCACTTTGCATAGATCTGGGCAGGCACTCTGGTCTTATTCCACTGGATATGTCCTCTAGCTAGGGGCCAGAGCACATGCTCCACTGAAAGGGGCCAAAGTTCATGTCTCTGGGAGTTTGGGGAGGGGGGTAAACAACAAGATAGTCTAGGGAGGGGAGGGAGCAGGAAATGACTCATTTAGGAGGGGTGTTTGGGGTGAATTTTATAAAGAAAATTAGGGGCTCTGCAAAGAGGAGGGGAGGGGGGTAGTGAATTCCAGACATGAGGGACAACCTTCATGAAGAGGCAAGGGGGTGGTAGATGGAATGAATACAACTGAAAGGGGAAACTCTGTCACAAATTTGATCCTTTGATCATCAGGACCTGTCAAAGATTCAATCTTGGGGAAACTAGCCAGTCAGGTCCTACAGTGTCATTAACGCTAATCTTTCAGGAAATATCTAAGACAGGGTAAAATTTTAACCTTGTTGAGATCATAAAAACCTTGCCGACTATCAGGTAATTTTCAGAACTGTGTTGTATAAAAACAGGATTGTAAGGTTAAACAGAGATCTGGGAGGAGCCCTCACAAGTGCTCAGGAGTACCTGAAACAGTGATCACCCTTAAAAGGAACAGCTGTAAGTAGAAATAGGAGTCAGCCCTTGGTGTGGGGCAAGCTCACTGGACGACTGGTCAGGGATAACCCTCCACCCCCACTCCATTTGCTCTGCAGTTCAGAGCCCCTGGATCTAGACATAGTTGGATTAGCTTTTAACTTGGAGGTCCACAAAAGTGGCACAAGACTTTGGCTCCTGCCCTCCGAGTTTCCACTCTAATTCCATCAGACACAGAGGCATGATTCCTCCACTGGTAGTATACCTCCCACCCCAATCATTTTGTTTCTGTTTTTGCATCATATACGTATGATGAAGGGTATTTAGTGTTTGTGTTTATGCATGTATATGTACACACACATACACATATATGTAATATACTGCTTTTGTAGTATAGGTGGATATAGATATACACACACTTTAAAACACTCAATAAACCACTTCTGTATGTATGTACATATTGTCTTTCCCACTCAAGGAACAGACAATTGAGGGGTAGGAGTTGTTTTCGATTTGCTTGCAGCACAGAGGGGAGGGGGTGGACTCAGCACTGGGATTATTATTCCTTCTCTCTGGCAGGACTATTTCACTCCTAGCAGAAGGAGGGTAGGAGAGACTTGAGTTCATCTAGAATTCTTCTCCTCCTTTTCTCCCTTCTCCTCTCTCTCAAAGTCAAGAAAACCTGGATTAAAGTCTTGCTTCTAACACTAAGCTTTGTGACCCAGGTCTGGTGAATCAGTTTCTCAGGGCTCTATGGACCACTTTCTGAGACTTATGTTTCAGAGAAGCTGCTGCTGAGTTGAACTGCTAGAGAGGTTTGGTTTTTTTTTCCCCCACCAAAATCACAGGTCCAATCCCTAATCCTTCTCTTTTTAAATTTCTTTTTTTAAAATTATGAATTTAACAAATATCAACTAACATAAACATTTCAATCTATGAAGAACAGGACAAAAGCATGCTTCATTATGGGTCTTCCAAAAGTCCCAGTTGGTTACTACCACTTCCTTCTCGTCTATTGGAATATAGGGTTACATTTTTGGACTTTAAATATACCCCCCGGGGACAAGATGCCTGTTGTCCCAAGCTACTAATGGGATGCAGGCAAGGCAAGACAGGGGATGATTATAAATGTATAAATGAATAGACAATATCACACAATATAAAGATGACCAGGATATGGGGAATCTAGATGACTTAGGGAAAGTCCCTTCCCTTTGCTTAACCTGACTCAGTCATCCTCTCTTCCTCAGCTCCTGCTCTTCCTCGGCTTTCATGATGATGTTCCAACCTTCCAGATCCTCCAATCTGATGACCTGATCTTCCACCCTACCCTCAGCCACATACAGGAACAGTCACATTCTGGTTCTCCCCATTACCCACAAATGTTCCACTTCCTCCCCCAAAGACTTGACATTTCTCTGACTCTAACTTCTCATTCCATCTCTCCTCATGCCTCACCCCTCCTAAACCTGTTCTTTGCCCTCAGCCCAACCTTCAATCTCTCCACCCTTTAATACTTTCTCAGGACATTGTTTGTCTGAATTTAATTTTCCTTCCTTCCCAGTCTTGACCCTAGAGTTAAAAAATTCTCCACTCTCTCTTTCCTCTCAAGGGGAAATACAGACAAGCAGGGTATCTTTGAGAGTCACACATTTAATGTATGTATGATATTATATTTGTTACATCATTCTCTATGTCTATATATCTCTTACTTAATATGTATACTTAAAAGGAAAAGCAAGGTATATAAAAAAGAATCACAACTTTATATCTGGTCTTCCAACCCTTCTTTTTTGTTCTACTTTGCATGTGGAAATATCGCTTTTATTTGGTGTTTGTTTAGTTCAGGATAAAAAATGTAAAAATTATTTTTAAAAACCAAACCACAGTGGGTTGGGTCCAGATTGTGGTAGCTTGCCAGTGGCAGGCTCTGGAGTTTGAGTTTCCTGAAGGCAATTTTAGCCTTCATTCCCACAACTTCTTTTTGTCTCCCTGTTGGCCTCTGAGGTAGGGTTCTGGGTATGCTTCAGTAGAAGGGTTTGAGGAAGTGTCCTACCATGATCACATTACCTGTTTGGAAACAACCAGTCAGAGCCTAATCCAAGACTTTTCACATGGAAAAGGATCCCCAAGGTCCTCAAACACTGGGCATGATACAGACTGTCAACCTCTTCCTTGAGCGCAATTGGCCAAAGCACCCAGTTAAAGGCACTTTGCCAAATACTCTACTATACCCACATTTCCTTTGTGTTTAATGGGATCTTTTTTCAGTTCAATGGAACAAACATTTATTAAGTGCCTACAATATGCAAGACTCTGTGTTAGGTACCAGCATTAAAAAAAAAGAGTGATACAGTTCCTGTCCTCAGGGAGCTTATAGTCACTGTTGAAGGAGAGAAGGAATATGATCCTGTATGTGTACTGTAGGCATTGAAGGAGGCATTGAAGGAGTGTGGCACTGCATTCACCTTCTCTGTGTCTGGGATGACATTCTCCCAAAATTCCAGGTTATTGTTGTTGTTCTTCCTTCTGGAAGAGGACTATGACAGCAGGAAGGTGATGCCATGACTTGCAAGTGAATTGAATATAAGCAAAGGAGGGCTGTGCAAAGTCACCAGCCTTACTTTCTCCTCCAGAGTCATCTGGGTCCAGGCAAGATATAGATCAGGAAGACTGTAGATGGCTCCCAGGAGACAAAGGCAACTTCAACATGGAGGAGATCTCTACAGTGAAGTAGACCCAAGGTTCTGTCCCAGGCAATGGGTCATCCAATGTGCTTGGTAATAACTGCATAGGAATGCTCAAATCATGCTGACAAACACAGGTTTTCTGAGCAGGAGAGGAGGAAACCAGGTATCCTTTCTCCTTCCTCCTCCCAGAGTCATCACTTATAACAAAGAATTAAAGAAAGAAAAAAATCATTAATATCAATGAATACACTGACAAAGTCTGACCTATGTAATGTTGTGCACCTATGGAATGCTGACCTCAGCAAGAGAGCAGGGAAAGATTACTTCTTATATCTTTCCTTTGGAGCCAAGTATGTTCTTCATAATTTTACAACATTCAGTTTCAATTATTTTGCGTGGTACCATTAATTCTTAAACAAGAAACTTTTACTGAATGAAAAGGCAAAAGCAAGAATAATAAAATAAGAACAAGAGTAATAAAAGCTGACGTTGGTATAACATACACACCACAGAAGACAAAATTAGGAATAATCCAGGGGTAAGATTCTATCTGTTAACCTAGTTCACATTGTCCTTCCAAAGTACATCATTTTGTGTGGGCGAAAACTTGGGAACCTAAGCAGGAAGGCAACTAAGTAGGGAGATCCTTGCACCCAAGGCAATTCATGACTCTGGACTGTAGGCCTAGGTGAATGTGTTCTCTTTAAGGGTCAGTCTTCAAACAACAAAGGATGCTGCTTTCTCAGTCAGGCCCCAAAACCACTGCAGTTCTTCCAGTCAGATCAGCTCCCATACCAACTACAGAGCATCGCCTACCTCTAGTCAGAAGGCCTTGACTTCTGTCAGCTCTTTCGGTTTCTGTGTTTTGTCTTCAATTTCTGCAAGCAGTTTCTCTTGCCAGCTTCTCTGTCTTTATAAACCTCAAAGCACGGCCTTTAGTCGTATGTTAGAAAAATTCCAAATCCACATTTCTGTCAGAGGTGCTATAAAGAATTAATACACAATCTAGTCTCAGGGTCCAAAATAGTTCTTTCATTCAAAATTTTCCAACAATAAATTTCCAAGCCCTAAAAAATAATAATAAATAATCCTCTGTAAATTAGCTGTTGAGGAAACTGCATTAGTCATCTTTACAATCTGCCAATATTTTGGCCTCTGAACAGCATGCTTTCACTCCAGGCCTCTCAGGACTCTGGATCCCTTGCTTCTCTTCAAGATGCCTTTAAGTGTATTTAACCAAAAACAGTATCTTTCACCTTCCCTTTCCAGTAAATAAAATAAGAAAGGGGAAGTATCTTCCCTACATATGGTATGTATATGAATAAGGGTAAGACAAGGTAAAATATGATAGGGATTTTAGAGAGATTCTAAATAAGTGCTCTAAGAAAATCTGAGTAGGCGGAAATACTTTATACTCAGGGGGGATCAAGGAAGGCTCCCCCCAAGAAGAAGTAGAACCAAAGGTTAGAGCTAAGAAGGGAGCACATGCCAAGCCTGAGAGGGACAGTCTCAGAAATGAACTCAAATGGCCAACCCAGTTCAGTTTGGCTGTCAAGTAAAGTGAGTAAAAGGTAATGAACCTCCCTCCCAGAGTTGTTGTGAGGAGGAAATGAGATAACTTAGCTCAGTGCCTGGCACATAGTAGGTGCAAAAATCAGTTTCCTTATCTGTACAATAAAGGGATTGGATGAGATGACTTCTAAGGTCCCTTCTAGGTCTGTATCTATGATTCTATGATAAATCCTGGGTTTTTTAAGAGATGGATGAGACTAGATGGTTGCCACTGTTCTTTGATCAAATTCTTCGATTCTCTATTTGGACATGTTGCTTTCTCCCAACAGAATGTAAACTCCTTTAGAGCAGGAATTGTTTCACATTTGTCTCTGCATCCCTAATGCTCAGCACAGTGCCTGGCACACAGTAGGCACTTCATGCTTGTCAAATGAATGAGAGTAAGATTGAAAAGGTAGAGAGAGGCCAGCTGGTGAAGAACCAAAAGATGCAGCCAGGTGGTGGCACATTGGGCAGAGTGCTGGGCCAGCAGTCAGGAAGACCTGAGTTCAAACCTGGCCTCAGACACTTACTAGCTGGGTGACCCTTGGCAAATCACTTAACCTTGTTTGCCTCAGTTTCCTCATCTGTAAAATGAGCTGGAGAAGGAAATGGAAAACAACTCCAGTATCTTTGCCAAGAAAATCCCAAATGGGGTCACAGAGAGTCAGATATAAATTGAACAACAATGACAAAAAAACCAGCGCTAGCCAAATGAGTATGAATTTCAACCTAGTAGCAATAGGGGAACACATAAGCCTTTTGAGCAGAGAAGTAATATGTTTGCATCTATGTATGAGGGTGATTTTGTTGGCCAAATGAAAGATAGGAGAGAAAGAAGTAGGCAGCAGGCAAAAAAAAAAGCCTTTTGGAGGCTATGACAATATCCAAGAGAGTAAAGATGAAGAACTCTGGACCAGGGTGGCAGCCACTTGACTTAAGCCCTTTCTTCCCCTCATTTTTATTGGAGACAATGACTTTCAGGAGTGTAGGTTAACGCTAGTGGGCTAGGTAGGCAGGCAGACCAAGGTGTAAACAGAGCTCAGCAGGATTTTGAACCCTATAGGTGGAACCAGTCTGTTTCCCATTAATCAAATCCATGGGTCTCCTAAGATTAAAGCTAAGCATTCAGGAAACCCCAGGCCAGGAAGTGGCTGAAAATTCTAAAGGGATTCTTAATTTTTCTTCCAAATACCATCAGCTATTTTCTCTGTAGTGTGGTGGCTGGAATGCTGGACAGGGACTCGGAGGACCTGGTCTTAGATACCGTCTGAAACTAGCTGTGTGACCATGGACAAATCACTTAACTTTTCTGAACCTGTTTCATCTATAAAATGTAGCTGATGATACTTAGAGTACCCATCTCATAGGGTTGTGGTAAGGTTCAAATGAGAGAATGTATGGAAAGTGTTCTGCAGACCTTAAATCTTAAGAAAATAGACAAATAAATGCCAATTTATTATTAGTATTCCCTGACACAGGGAATGGAGTGAGATGTGAATGTCAGTCTGTACCACATTTTGAGGGCTGATATGTGAGAGGAGCTGACCACCCCCACCTACCTACCTTGTCTCTCTATCCACAGCAAGCACTTAATAAATATTGATTGATCGACAAAAGGATAAAGGGTCAAGAATGAGAGAGATGAGGATAGGGATAAGAGATAGATAGGGGACCAGATGAAGGGGAAGGGAAATATTGATGAGACAGAGGGGCAGAAGTCCAAAAGGATGGGGAGAGAAGGGGAAAGAGGGATGAGGTAGAAGACGGACAGGGAGATGGGGAGAAAAAGGAAGATGGGGGAATGAAAGAAAAGAGGATGAGGAACAAAGAGAATCAATTAACAATGCATATATATATATATATATATATATGAGAGACAGAGAGAGAGAGACAGAGAGACAGAGAGAGAGAGAGAGAGAGAGAGAAAGAGAGAGAGAGAGAGAGAGAGAGTGCTAGGCTGTCACTAGGGATACAAAGACCTCAAGAAGCTAACATTCTAGCAAAAAAAAAAAAGGGTTGAAGAGAAAGAGAAGGTGTCGGGGGAGTGCCTTGAGGTATGCTCTTTGGTCCCTAACCAAGATCGTCTAGAAGCAACAGCTACAATAGGAAGAGAGGTCACGTGGCCAAGAGTTCAGCCTTTAGTATCACGAAGGCCTGAGTTCAAATCCTAACTCAGGTACTTAACGACAGTGCAATACTGGACAAGTCACTTAATTTCCTTTCAACCTGTTTCCCGTATCTGAAAATAGTACCAGCCTCAGAGAGGGGTGGTAAGGATCTAATAAGAGAATGTATGTAAAGTGTTTTGCAAACATTAAATGCTAGCTATTATTTCTATGAAAAGGGTTTTTTTTTCATTTTCTGCATCTTTTTCTAAAAATAAAAAGGGGGATCTTTTCGTTCTCTTCATGAATTCTCTTCTTTTTTGAGCATTCTAGGCTTTTGTTCCGCGTTTCACGGTCCTTATGCCTATTTACTTCTTTAGACGTATTCCTCGTGGAATTAAAGCTTCTACCGTGCCTACTTTGGGTCCCCTCTTCTAAGAAGTTCCCACGTCACTGCTGTAAGGTGATGCAGTGGCGAGAGCCCTGGCCTGGGAGTCACAAGGACCTGAGTTCGCATCCTGCCTCAGATCGCGATCTGAGTAGCTGAGTAGCACAGTAGCTGTGCGCGATTTACGAAGGTAGTTGTGTGGGTGAAATGAGATGTAAAGCGCTTTGAAAACCTCAAAGCGCTACAAACACTATTTGTTATTATTATATCTGGGACCGGGGTTCAAGCCCTGACTCGGCCTCTACAGCCCGGGTAGCCTTGCGCAAGTTGCATCCCAGTGCTGAGAGTCCGTTTCTCCTTCTGACTGTTCGGCCCCTCCCAGCTCCAGAAAGCGGCTCCCAGTACCCAGCAACACAAAGACAGACCCGGCACGGCCGAAATCTCGCGAGCCTCGGCGAGAAGATCTGGAGCCATTGGGTGCACTAGTTCCTGGATCTCTGCTCCGTGATTGGTCATCCGGGACGCGATTTGTTTCTTTGGCTGAGGACGTAAGGGGCGGGAACCTTAGAGGCTCTTCTGTTCTATGATTGGCCAACATGAAGCCGGGAGCGGAACCAATACCTGGAGGCCTCACGCCGCCATTGGTCCCTACCGCGGCGGGGCGGGACAGCCTCGGAGGAGGCGTGGCTGGGAGTGGACCAGGGAGTGGGAGTCGTCGGCCTGAGGAGAACTTCGGAGCAAGCGCGGAGGTTGGTGAGTGCCGGGCCCGCGGGCGGAGAGAGGGAAGACCCGGGCCGGGCCGGGCCGAGCCGGGCCACGTGGTGGAGAGCCCGAGGAGGGGGAGGAGGGACTGGAGGGGCCTGTGGGAAAGGGGGACCAACGGGGTGTCTGAGGATGCTCAGAGGGGGAGGGGAGAGGAGGGGAAGATGGGGAGGGGCTAGAGGGTCTGGCAGCCGCGTCTCTTCAGACATCCGGGGTCTGACTAGAGGGTAGATGGGGATCTGGCGGGGGTCTGAGAAGAAGATGGGGGAGGGGGGTTGTAGCAGGAGGTGGATCTGGGGATTTGGGGTGAGTGGTTAGCAGAAGGGGTGGCTGGGGGGGAGTGCCCACAGGGGTGACTGAGGGTGGGTCCAGTAGGAAGGTGGAGCCTCTAGCAGGGGAATGTCCGAGGGTCTATGGGGGGTTAGCAGAAGGGTTGGCTGAGGGCTTATGTGGGGGGCGGGTTGATAGGAGGATTCTTGGGGAGATCTAACGGGAGGGCTGAGTGAGGGTCTGTGTGTGGGAGTGGCCAGAAGAGTGTCTGAGAGTCTGTGGGCCTCCAAAAGAGGATATTAGGGTCTAGCAGGAGTGTCTGAGGGGGGCTACAAAAGATATTTGGGGGCTCTAGTAGAAGGGTTGGCTGAGGGCCAATGTGGGGGGGCAGGTTGACGAAAGGATCCTTGGGGTTGGGGATCTAACAGGAAGGCTGACTGAGGGTCCATGTATGGGAATGGCCCGAGGGCTGTCAGAGGGTGGGGGTCTAGCAGGTGGGGGGCTCTAAGAGAGGATATTTGGGAGATCTGGCAGGAGGGGTGGCTGAGGGTCTTTGGGGAGGGGGAGCTGGACAGGGGGCTGTCAGGAAGTTCCTAGGCAGGGGCTCTGGGGCTGTGCATCAGTGGCAGCAGGGCGTGTCTTTCTAAGGGAGTTGATGAGAAGGGGGTCAGCAGGGTAGTTGAGTGGGGATCTCTCTAGACTGGGGTAGGATGGGGCCCCTCCTGGCCATCACTTCCCGCTAGAAGAAGGGGAGAACTCAGCTGAACTTGGGGCCTTATCCTTGTTAGGCTGGAAGGAGGCCCTTGAGCCGCCTTGGGGAGGGGAGAGGTGTGGGGGTAGGGTGGGAACCATAGGAAGACAGATTAAAAAGTTAACTTGGAAACCCGGTTCTGCCTCCTCAGCTTTGCATTCTGTGGGGCTGGCGGGGTTTGGTTTCCTGTCCTTTTAAGTCTAGGGAAGGGCAGGGCCTCCACTTCAAAGACTGCCTCCCCTGAAAAGGTAGTTAATTATTACCTGAAGCCTGACTGAACCCACCTTTCCTGACTGTGGTTTCTGTGTTTGACTTCCCTTATCTTTGTGTTCCTGGGCTTGGGCCCCAGAGTGGGGCTTAGTCAGCTCCTGCCTGAGGCCAGGTAGGTGAAATACCCTTATTGGCTTTCCCACGGGAGCCTTCTTCTGTTATTCAGGATGTTCCTCTGTCTGGAGGAAAAGCATTCCTAAGTTGTAGAATTAGAAGCTGCTCCTAAGAGGTCAACCAGAGACAGTTTGATGTAGTGGAGATGTAACAGTAACTTGGAGTCAGGAAGGCCAGAGGCATCCAGCCTCAGGTGCTCAGTAACTGTGGCATCTCTGCCAACTTTCCTCATCTGTAAAATCAGGTTAGTAATGGCACTTTTACCTCCCAGGGTTGTTGTGAGGATCAAAGGAGTTTATATATGTAGAAGGCACTGTAAAGTGTTGTATAAATGTTATCTGTTATCATCTGGTCCAGCCCTTTCATTTTATAGATGAGGAAACAGGATCAGAGAGGGGAAGAGACTAGCCGAAGGTCATATAATCCGACAGTCAGCAAACATCTGTTGAGTGCCTACTATGTGGCAGTGGGGCTGGGAGTCAGACTCTGGTCCTCTGAGTGTTCTGGGAAACAATCAGAAAAGACTTTGTGGATGAGAGAAGAGGCTGCAGTCCTAGAACACTCATGGGGCCTGACTCTTGTTCTGTTCTTGCTCCATTTGCTTCTAGAGTGCAGGGAACAATGTCGGTCACCAGCCATGAGACCCGGAAGTCTCGATCCAGCTCTGGCTCCATGAACATACAGATCTTCCACAAGCCCGGCCACGCGGACAGCCTCCTGACCCATCTGAACTTGCTGCGCCAGAAGTGCCTCTTCACTGATGTGGTGCTCAAGGCCGGCAGTGGGGTTTTCCACTGCCACCGAGCTGTGCTGGCGTCTTGTAGCTACTACTTTGAGGCCATGTTTGGAGGAGGCCTGAAGGAGAGCAGAGAGGGCCACGTGGACTTTGGGGACAGGCTGCATCCAGAGGTATTGGAGTTGCTGCTTGATTATGCTTACTCAGCCAGGGTGCTCATCAATGAAGAGAATGCAGAGTCTTTGCTGGAAGCCGGGGACATGCTGCAGTTCCACGACATCCGGGACGCAGCTGCAGCCTTCTTGGAGAAAAATCTGCACCCAACCAACTGTCTCAATATGCTGGCCCTGTCTGATACCTTTAACTGTGATAGGCTGTTTGAGTTGTCCTGGAGAATGGCTCTAGCTAACTTTGCTTCTTTGTACAAGTCTGAAGATTTCCTGAAACTCCCCAAAGGGAGACTTCTGGAGCTTGTGCAGAGTGAAGACTTGGAGGTGGAAGAAGAAAGCCTGGTCTACGAAGCAGTCATTGGGTGGATCAAGTACGAGCTGTCTGCCCGGCATGACGACTTACCGGAGCTTCTGCGTTCTGTGCGTCTGGCGCTTTTGCCTGAGGCTTACCTCAAAAACCAGGTGGCTCTAGAAGAGGTCGTAATGAACCACAAACTGGGAGGGGAGATTGTGGCAGACGCTGTGCGCTGTAAAATGAGGCTCCTGCAGAATGACGGCCTAGTGACAGGCTTCTGCGCCCGGCCCAGGAAGGTCAGCCAGGCTCTCTTGCTGCTTGGGGGTCAGACATTCATGTGTGACAAGATTTATACACTCGACCAGAGAACCAGTGACATTATCCCCAGGACAGATATTCCTAGTCCCCGGAAAGAATGCAGCGCTTGTGCCATCGGCTGTAAAGTCTATGTCACTGGTGGCCGGGGTTCTGAAAACAGTGCCTCCAAGGATGTGTGGGTCTACGACACCCTTCACGATGAATGGGCCAAAGCCGCCCCAATGCTAGTGGCCAGGTTTGGCCATGGTTCTGCTGAGTTGGCTCATTCTCTCTATGTAGTTGGGGGCCACACAGCTGTGAGTGGGTCCTTTCCAGCCTCCCCCTCAGTCTCACTTAAACAGGTTGAACATTATGACCCACAGACTAACAAATGGACTTTGGTGGCTCCACTCCGGGAAGGGGTAAGCAATGCTGCTGTGGTTGGGGCAAAGAAGAAGCTTTTTGTTTTTGGTGGCACCAGTGTTAACCAGATTCATCTGCCCAAAGTGCAGTGCTTTGACCCCTGTCAGAACCGCTGGACAGCACCCACCACCTGCCCCCAAGCTTGGAGATACACTGCAGCTGCTGTGCTGGGCAGCCAGGTGATTGTGATTGGAGGTGACACGGAGTTCTCAGCTAGTTCTGCCTACCGCTTCCACAGTGACACCTTCCAGTGGTCCAAGTTTGGAGACGTGACAGCCAGGAGGATTAGCTGCCGGGCAGTCACCTGTGGAAATAGACTCTTTGTAGTGGGGGGCTACTGTGGCACTCAGCGCTGCAAAACCCTTGATTGCTACGACCCTTCCTCAGACACCTGGAGCAGCATCACGAGTGTGCCTTATTCCCTCATCCCCACAGCCTTTGTCAGCACCTGGAAGTACCTGTCTGTTTGAAGATCTCCCCTGCAGGAGGGGGAGATGAGAAAGGTAAATAGCGGTCCTTCCTAGTCAGGCCTTGGCTAGAGCTCCCCCTTGTTTGCCTGTAATGACAAGACAGGCCCCAGGTGGTGACGTGGGCTCTTCCTACAAGGCTGTCACTGAATTGCTACTTTCTCAGTTCCTGTGGTGGTTTTGCTTTCACTTGAGGCTTCTGAACTGTATTTAGATCCCGTTAGCTATGGATTTTTGAAGTGTGGTTTGAGATTAAATGTCATCGGGAGCTCAGGCCACTTTGTAAAACTACACATGCGTAAGCGGCTTTCCTCTAAAGCAAATTTATCTAATCCTGTTGAATGGATCTTCAAGTGTAGGACAGACAAAACCTGTCTCATTATAGGAAACCTCAGTAATACCTCCAGGATCAGGCAGTGAAGACGGAAGCCGTGATTCAGTCTGGCTCAGCCACAGTGATAACTAGAGCTTGTCCAATGCCAGTGAGGCCTAAGGTGGCTTTCCTTGGACGTGGCCCCTCACGTGCAGCCATGGGACTTTGTGGCTTTTTCACAGCTCAGTTGGCTTGTTTACACTGACCTTAAACCTTTCCAGTGCTTCTTATTCATGGCCCAGACAGAACCTCTAACTTCTTGATGAGCCATGAATTGCACTAGAGAAACTTCGTGTGCTTCCAGGGTATTTTACATAGATGAATTATTTTGTGTAAGAGCAGGATGGGACCTGATCTTCTCAGGGCCAAGGGCAATTAATTTTAATTTAACTTTGAAAAAACATGAAAGCTTTTTCCTTGGAAAGGAAAGGACCTTGCCAGGTATTTTTTGTGTATCTTATGGCACTCACCTCAGTGCTGTGTACTTAATACTTTTTGAGCTGAAAGCATCTGCCTACACATACTAAAAGGGGAAAGCCCAGTCCTCTTGTAATTCTAATTGGAAATTGTTCTTCATGTCGGCTCTAACTGCAAAAAATAATGTTGGTTCCTTCTCTCCTGCTCCTGTCACCATGCAGCCATTAACTACATGATGCTTTCCTTTATTCTCAACAGGAGGCCTGGGTGTCTGCTTTCATTTTCCTGCTACAGAGGATCCTCTTCAGTGGCCAGGTGTTGTCTACGCTGGGAATGTCCTGATGGAACCAGAGTCCTGCCTAGCAGTTGGGAGGGTGGCATCTGGGATGTATGTGGCTCTGAGATCACAGGACGAAAGTGGGCTTGCCACCTAATGAGTGAAACTATTGAATTATGTTGGTTATGTAGATTTGGGACAGATACAGTGAGCCCAGTTAGCTGGTGAATAAAGAGGGGCTAGAGACCACAGTGCAGGACCCCTCTTGCAGGGAGCACAGCCCCTGGGAGATGGTAGTCATTGTCACTGATTGCTCACTCCTGTTAAGGCTGAAGTGTGACAGTTGGTAAAGCAGGGGGGCTGACTTTTTAACTAACACACCAGTACCTCCCTTGCCAAAGAGAGGTGCTAATCCACTGCTGTCACTGATTACACAGCCTTTCTGCGCTCTGGGGCCAGTCTCATCCTCTTTGAAATCTGCTTTTGTCAGTTGTGATACATCTTTGTCCATGTTGGTAGATTTGGGCAGTGAAGAATGTTAACTAGTATCAAGTCTTCTGGTGAACGTGTGAATGACCAAGTGGAAGAATCCTGTTTTAGGTCCAAAATGAGGTGGGACTGAGAAATGACAGCTGACTTCAAGTGACTTGAAAATTAGCTGGAGGAAGTTCCCAAAAAGATCCGCGGTGGAAGCATCTTTAGAATGTGTGTGTAACTTTTCAAGATCAGGCTTTTTGAAGAAGATATCCCTTTTTGGTAGTATGAGGCTTAATAACTGTAGCCATCCCTAAAGAAAAAAAGCCTTCCCTCACATTTCTCTGTCTTGTTTTAGTTCCTTTAATATTTTCTTGACTTTTAATTCTGATCTGTATTAACTTTTAATTATTAATTAACTCTATCCTTTATTTAAAAAACTATTAACTGCATCATTTATTTAAAGGTTTAGAATATGTCTGTTTTTAGTCCGTGAATAAACTTTGTTTTTTTGTGCGTTTTTTAAAAATCAATTCCAGAGTTGCCTTAATAAAACCAAGTCATGAGAGAAGAGAAGGCTGTCACATCTTTTTATGATCCCTTAGTCCTTCCTGACCACCTTTCAGGAGCCCAAGGTTCCATTTTACTCTTTTAGGCCACATCACAACTGGAGAGGACAGAGTCCCAGGTGGACCCGCTGAACTGAAATGGGCTGCCGCTATAGGGACAGTGCTGCCTAGAGAGTCAGCTGTGGAATTCTCCAAGGTTTAATCATAGAATTCATAAGACTTTCATACTCTTCTCTTGAGAAACATGCATTGACTCGCCCAAGATCATTGAGCAAACCTGGTCAAGCTGGCACCAGAGTTGGCTCCTACTGATTAAAAATAGCTCAGACCTAATGAAGTCAGGCCTACTTCTGTGATGATTGAAAACTGGTTTTGAACAGTGGGTTCAAGGGAGCTGGGTCCACCCTGATTGACTATTGAAGACTTTTGGAGCTGGAATGTATCTTGGAGATGGCGCCTAATATCACTGTTTATCAATGGGTGGGCAGGATCATGGCCCAGGCCCAAAGTTTGTTCCTTGGCCTTGGCCTTGATCTAGTCCTCTCAACAGAAAAAAACCTTAGAAATGAATGCCTCCAATGTCTCAGCCATACCAGTGTGCGCACAGTGCCAACTGAGAAACTAAATGTGCTTCAAACAATCTACTACCACTGTTCTTCTGAAAGAGTATCAAGTGATAGCAACTCCCAATGGCTTAGGTAATAGGAGCCCTGGTCCTGGGTTTGAATTCACCTCACACACTTGATGGCTCCCTGGGACAATTCTGCAACCTCTCTCAACTTCAGTTATAACACCTGTAGAAATGGGGATGATCACAGCACCTACCACACAGGAGTTGTGAGGGGTGAATGAATGTATGTAAGGTGCTTTGTCGACCTGAAAGTGTTCCAAAAACACCAGCTTTTATTAAGGGAGAAAGACTGACACTGAAAGCAGCACATCTTTCCTCCTAGGATTTAGCCTACCACCAAGAACTAGTGAGCTGGTTTTTGACTGCTCTTCAGAGCAGACAGCAGCTTGGTCTGGGCACACAGAACCATGACAGTCCCTGAAGGCACTGGGCTCACTTGCTGGCCCTGCAGGGGGGCCAGGTGCTCCAAGATGACCCTTAATTACCAGCCGACATTTACAGGTAAGGGCTACTATCGCCTGCACCTTACAGGGGAGGCTGTGCTTTGTGTTACAAATTCCATGAAGGCAGGAACCTCACATCTCAAACAGGAGAGCACTAAGCAGGTGTAGATGCCCGACAAGCCCCCAAACACCCCACATCCATTTTTTTTTTTTGCTTTTTGGAGGGGGGAAGGCAATTGGGGTTTGTGTGACTTGCCCAAGGTCACATGGCTGGTTTTGTGTTGTGTCTGAGGCCACATCTGAACTCAGGTCCTCCTGACTCCAGGGCCAGTGCTCTATTCGCTGTGCCACCTAGCTGCCCCTAACACCCCACTCTTCTGACCCTCCAGTCTAGGACCCTTTCCAGAGGGCTCTGTCCTGTTTTTCAGTGGGTTCTGAACACTTCCAGAGATATCAAAGTGTTCAGTAGGCAGCAACTCCAAATTTGATTCTGTGCTTTTTTCCAGGCCTGGAACAAATAATCCACCCCCCCACCCCCCCACGGGAGACTGGTCCTCTTTGGCTCACACAAGTTATGCCTCAGCTTGAGCACAACTAATGCTCCATCACCCGAAGAATCTGTCATGGCCCTCCCTGGACGGATGGGAGGCCTTGGTTCTTTCAGTGTGTTAGGGAGCAGCCCATTTGAAGTTGCTTCCCACTTGACAGGACCCTTACCCACTAGCATGGCCATCTGGAGACACAGGAATGACACCTTCCTTTTTGCCTTTTAGGCCAGTTTCTTCCTTTTGGGGCACATGAGGTCATTAACATCTGGCTAAGACCTAACACTAATCGCTTACTGGGGGAGTATTCAGAGCCCTAGGCAACAGAAATACCAACCTATCCTCCCCATTCAAAGGTGCTGTGCTGGTTTCTGTACAGACATTCAATTTATTAGCCCTCCCTAAACAAATTACTCTCATTTTAGCTACATACTATCCAACACCCTCAATGACTTTATTGTGTAGTTATGCTTACGTGTGACATTCCACTAGTTGAAGGCAGGGACCCATGTCTTATTTTCTCTCTCCCTCAATGCCAAGAGGCTTGGAGTATCAGAAAGAATGCTGGATTTGGAATCAAAAAGATCCCAAAGTCCCCAAAATAGGACAATAATGCTCAAATACCTACTCCCACAGAGCTGCTGTGTGGACATCAATGAACGCCGAGCAGTTTATAAAACACAAACATCAGCTTCTATTATAACAGTACACTAGGTGTTTTATCCACTTTTGTTGAATTTGACAAAATCCGAGATAAAATCTTCCCATCAAAGTGGCCTACGGTGGGAGCACCATTAGAAAGGCTTGAATCGGGCTTGAATATCACAGTGGAATATTTACTGTAAGGCCCAGAGAGACTTCCCATGCACTGCATTGGGAAGATGCAGCCTTTCTGAAGTTTATGGAAGGACACACAGAAAAAGGTGTGAGTCCCAACACCCAAGGTCGTGGGTCCATCTAAGTTAAGTATCCAAACACAATTTAAAGGTTCACATGTGTGGTGGATGATGAACTCCGCAAAGGCAGGGGCCACATCTTAGGGTTCTTTGTGGCCCCATGCAGGACCCAATAGAAGGTGCTCAATAAATACTTGATTCTAAAAGGTATTTAGACAGTAATAGTATAAAGAAATAAAACTTTGAAAGACTTAAGAACTCTGATCAATACAATGACCAATTCTGTTTTCAGAGAACTGATGATGAAGCCTAATGTCTGCCTCCTGACACAGGCGATGATGGGTGCACAAAATACAGAATGGGACCCAAGGGGGAAATTTGTTTTGTGTGTTTGTTATAAATTTTGTTTTTTTTCTCTTGTGAGGTAGGTGTGTGAGAGATAAAGCTTTTTGTTAATTAAAAGAGAAAAATTAAATTTAAAACCAACTGAAAAAAAAAAGCTAAGGATGAGATTGACCTGTTCAAGGCCCAAGGTGCAACATTCTAGTTTTGTGTTACCCTAAGATATCTTCCCTAAGGAAAACTTGTTCACACTGGCCACAAAGGCATCCCACCCCCCACCATCCATAGGGGGAGGAGGGGGAGAGGCTGAGCATGGCAGCACACAGCACTCACGAGCGTGCTATCATAGCTGTGCCCAGCTAGCCCAGCTGAGATGCCACACAGGACCAACTACTCCGAGGCAAAGCCAGTCTTTCAGTGCAACATGAAACTGATGTTCAGACACATTTGAACTTGAGACACAAGGCTTGTTTTAGTAAATTTTTATTGCTAGAAATCAGTACTCTGGTTCCAAGGCTGTTCTGAAATCGTGCAGTCAAGAGCCAGCACAATCATTGTAAAAACAAAAGGAAAACAACAAACCAGGGGGTGAACTAAGATCACAGTACAATTAACGAAGTGCACCAGTCCACAGAAATATCAACATGTGCTTAACCATCAACTTTACAAGTAAAATTGGATCCTAGCAGGAAGTGATGGGGCTACTCCTGGCAGGGGAATAACTATGTACAACCTTGCCATTCTAGCAGAACCGAGGAAGCTCCCAGCCCAGGAAAGACAAACGTCCTCTCCTACAGCCGGCGGTTGGCTTGGAATCCCCTGAACCTCCTCCTGTGATTATTCATGAGGTCACGAGATCACAACGTCACTGGACTGCACCTAAGACTAAACAGCATCCAACTCTATCACAGCTCAGTAAAGAACTATTACATGAGCACAGCAACAGGATTACGGACAAGGAGTTTTCCTTCCAAGATCAAATTTAAAGTAAACTTTTCTAAAGTGCTCCAATACTTCAGTACAAAAATAGAAAACACTGATTATAAACATGGCACAAGTGAAACTTAATGTATAGTACATATATTTCAAAGGGCAATGAGAACTGCTGATGGAAAAGGTTTTTGAAATGGTAAAAACCACACCTTTTCTCTCTCAGAACACTACTTGCTGAGGGGGACCGGCACAATAAGAACTGAAATTAGTGACGTCTCACGACTGCACAGCCCTTTCTTCAAGGAGAGGGCGGTGGGGAGGATGGGGGAGGGAAGAGATAGGGCAGAGACAGGATCCAAAGTGTCAGGAACTCCTTTCTGGGCAGACAGCAAAACAGCGTTCCAAGTGCCAGAAAGGAGGGTTTCCCTTACTAGAGGGAAGGCAAGAAGGAAGATGATTTCTGCTTTTGGTCCCTTCTGCAAATTCATGTGGAAAAGGTTTCAGCAAAATCAGGCACACTTGCCAGCCCCAACATCCCGGTGAAACTTGGGTTTGCTCTGGGGACATCCTGGAACACAATGCAGCACTCTGGTGGACGCAGCCAAAACTCAAGAGCCATCGATCTTTACGGGGTGAAAACAAGGCCACAGAACAACTGGGAACATGGGGAAAAGGAAAAAAGGCCAGCCTTGATTCCAGGACTGTGGTAACAGGCACCGTGGAGACTTTGGTGAAGGATTCTCTAGGAAAGACTAGCTATCTCAAGGCTGGCACTTTTTCTTCAGACCAAGAGTTCGGGCCCACCTTTCTCCAGCCCACTCTTTCCCCACCTTCCAGGGGTGTGGTGCAACATCAACGACAGAATCCCAACGGCCTATCTGAACCTAAACTCGTGTGTTGCTGCTCCCAAGATCACAAAAAGAAAGCCAAGCTGTGCCCCCAGCTGTGGTAAGCAGGCAGAGGACCCAGGCAGCTCCTGGGCTGGGCCCTGGATAGGCCAGGCGAGGTGAGGCTGCACCAGGAGCCAGGTGCTGGCTCTTACAAGGAGCTCCAGGCAAGAGGGACAGGGGCTCCCTATTCATTTCCCATTATCTTGCCTGCCCGGATTTGCAACAACTTTTGAATCTGACTTTGAAAGATTTCTTCCAAGCTCCATTGACAAATACATTTTGGAAACAATGTGTGTGTTGGGGGCTAGATTTCCCTGAGACTCTCTGTGACCTTTACCAAGCATCAGAGCAGCCTAAAGACTACACACCTCTTCACTGGCTACCACACAATTCCTCTTCTGATGAAGCAAACTCTTGCAATCCGGCCTAAACTTTCATTGTGGGCTGGCAATTACAAGGAATTACTAGGGATCCCTCCCTGGGCATGATGGGTTACAGTCTAAACCCCCCAACCATCAGCCCAGAAAGCCCCCACATCACCACTCTCTGAGCACAAGTCTGTAAGTCCAGAGTTTGGGCCAAAAATGGAACATGGTTGTCAATAGAAGCAGACGATTTTAAGGGTATTTTTTCCCTCTAGTGTCCGGCAGAACCACAGGCAAATAGTTTCACTTCTGTAACACTGCTGCAAGACAGATTTAGAGTCAGAGGACCTGAGTTCGAATCCAGCCTCTCCTGGTGCTGGCCTCAGTTTCCTCACTGAGGAAATCACTGGGCTAGATGGCTTCTGCTTACTTCTAGTTCTAAAACTATGAAACTACCCTCATACAGAGGGGAGAAAGGAAGGGGAAACTTTACACCAACAAAGTTCTATTGCAAATCACTTCTTTCTAACAGAATCTGTTTTGTGCTCTCCACTAACCCTGGTTTTTTCTGGGACCTGACTACTGCAGACAATTGGCTGTCCTCTTGTCTCATTACTGAACAGACAGATGAGAGATATGTATTTCATTCCAAATTTACCAGTTACATGTAACTCTACCTGAACCCACAGACTTGGCTCCTTCACCACTGAAAATCAGCACAAAATGCTTCTTTGCTTACCCCAACCTTTGTTCAGCGGTTACTAAACACTCACTTTCTATGATGATAAAAAGATGAATTTTGGGGGGCGTCTTTTTGGAGGGAGGAAGGCAGGGCAATTGGGGTTAAGTGACTTGCCCAAGGTCACACAGCTCGTAAGTGTTAAGTGTCTGAGTCCACATTTGAATTCAGGTCCTCCTGACTCCAGGGTTGTGCTCTATTCATTGCGCCACAGAGCTGCCCCCGACGAAAACTTTTTACAAAATGCTTTTGTCTCCATTTCAGAACCAGCCTGGTCACTTCCTGAGGGCAATCAGCCTGGTGTGTGACCTACATACTCTGCTTTCCTGGGGGCGATGGGGGTGGCTGGGGTACACAACGGAGAACAGGTTGCTGTCACTAGGCAGCTTCATGGCCTGCAAACATGGGAGTTTTCCCAGACTGCTCTGTGAAAATAATTTAAAGGCTCTGTGCCACCCTCTGTGGATCCTGGCTGCCTTAGGCAGAGCCCAAGAGTACTTGTCTGCTTTAGAGAAATGCTGTTCTCCTACAACAGTGTCCAGGGTAATCAGAAGAGCTGCGAGCCCCCCAAGTCCTGGGCCTCAACACTGAACCATGCCCCAAGCTGCCACAACCACTTGCAGCTGCCTGAACAAATTCATTTTCTTCACCGTATTAATGACAGAATGAGGTTTCAAAGTAATTCTCCAACAGTTTGCCAATGAGAATTCCATTTGGTTATGTGAGCCCACGTTCCCTTCGTCCCCATTCCATGTTACTGCTCTCCAGCCAGCAGCACCTCACCGTCCTGCCTATGTGATGAGAAAGGCCCCCACTGTAACAATCTAGAAGACAGTAACCTATTGCACTCTCAACTTTGCTAAAATTTCAGATTTAACATCTTCATCAATGACCAGGAAAATATCCCAATCTTAGGTTCACTATGAACCAACATAAGATTTGCTTTGGGAATTTGTAGCACACCCAGCAAAGCCTCTGAAGTGGAGATGAGCTTAAGGCGCCTTTCCTGAAGATGGACAGTACTGATGGCCTGCCAAGTGGGGACAGCCAAGAAGGCAGGCTTTGAGCAGACAATGCCCTAAGTTGGTCTCTGGGACCCTGAAACCACATTCACAGTTTTAAGGCCCAATACACTCCTAGACCCTAGGCTCACCTTCTAGCTCACACACAGGGCCGAGAATCCCAGGACCCTCGGATGGGGTGGTTTGCTGGCTTGTCACCTAACTTCTTTCTGAAATAGCAACTACTGGCCATAGCTCTGTACGAACAGATTTAAAACAGATTTCTCTCTTATCCAAATGGGGTCCTATTATTTAGAACAGCTCTTTAGTTCATTTATGGTTCAAATGCCAATTAAAACTTTTTCTAAAAAAGAGATTAAAAACTTAACCAAAGAATCATTGCAAATTCACCAAAAAGAGCATATTATGGTGGATGGCAACATATCAGTAGATGTGGAATTGCTGTACCTAGGCCACATTCAAGTCCATAAGTGGTTATGCCTGAAAAAGAGAAAAGCAAAAGCCAATGTTGTCACAATGACCCCTCTGAACTCCCAGGTGAACACTGACTGTATGAAAGAAAACCTGGCTTCATCTGAAGCAGATGTCACTGTGGAGAAGATGGGAGATGCCAGCCAGCACTGGGTCTCCATGGAGATCCCCTCCGAGAGGATGGCACCAGGTGCACCACATACTATAGCAGCTTAGAAAAAGATCACATCTTCCCTGCTGGTGTCGTCATCAGAGCTGAGCCGTGTAGGTGGGTGGGCTGGGGGGGAAAGCATGGGACCACTGTTTGGCCTGAACACACTGACTGGACTGAGAGGAGAGATCTCCGAGGGTGTGAGGTCCACTGGGATACATGACTCTGAAAGACACAAGACCCAGGCAATCCCAAGTCAACAGGCAGCTCTCAAGTCTAGGAGATTTCCCACCAAATACCCATTGGGCCTCAGCCCCTCCCCGCCCATGGCCTTACCCTGATAGCTGCTCAGGACAGGACTTGGGGACTGCCGGGTTCTGCTAGTGTTTTCTTCTTTGCCCATAAACTTGTTGAGCATCAGCTGCTGTTTTAGGTCAAAGGAAGCTGAAAAAAAGGAGAGAGATTTCCAGGGACTCTCCATGGTGCCTCCACCTCCCCAGCCTCCAAGTCTAGGGATCTAGGAAGGGCTGCCAGTTTCTAGACAGGAACTCTTTAGATGCCAATGAAAAATGACAGGGGCTTTCATCTCCTCCATCTCTGCTGACACACAAGCAGACAGGGCAGATCTGCCTGCACGCACACACATACACACACCCACCCACCCCCACACACCCACACCCACCTGCCTTTGGACACCACCAGGCAAAGCCAAGACTCACTCACCCATCTCAGAAACCAGTCTTGAACCCAAGTCTCCATCTCAAATTCACATGCAATTAAGACAACGAATAGCATATATAGATTCCCTGTTCTACTGCTAATCACTGAAGAGTTCTGTGCCGGAACAAGTATGGGCAGCTGTTTTAGTCTTTACACACCTGATCCATTTGGGGTAGAATTCCTGCCCTCACTTTCCTTCTCACAAACAGCAGTAACTGTTAACAATCTACCCTATGAAAATCTCAAACAAGGAGACAAAAGCCTTAGAACGGGGGAGGGCAGTGCATGAACAGGGCAAGGAGAGCCAGGGCTGCCTCCTGATTATGTCTCATTTCTCAGCTCTTGCACCATAAGCCAAAGGGCTACCTGCCTTATGAGTCTGGGGAAATCTAAGTACAGTCCGAAGTTCCCAGCATTCTATTCTTCGCCAGAACTACAGCCAGGCCTGTTTTGGGGAACCGTGCGGTAAAGGGCTGCAGATGCCTGACCACAATTACTCAACCAAACCACACCCTGGCAGCCAAGAAGAATCACTCTCTCTGTGGGCCATAGTGCAAGGCTCTCTAAGACCACACATCTAGAGCATGCCTAAAAAGGATTTTTAAGCCGATGCTTTCAAAAAGTGGTCAGCTTTGTGGTTTTACTGTTGTCTCTCACTGGCGAAGAATTGTCTTCTCAGTGACAAATATAGCTTGTGCTTCTATTTCTGCAACTGTGCTGGCCTCCAGCTTGGCCCCCACCCCAAAACTTAGGTTAGCTCATCTGAGGACACACTCTTATAATCCTCCACCTCCTTTTTAGTGACCACGACAGAGAAAGGGGACATCTCTAAATGGGTGACCTCAGGAAAGTCATCAGACTCAATAGAATCCACTTTCTCTTCAAAGAATTAGCCTGTTTTAATTTGCTTCTGACCAAGACTCCCAATTAATTGTATCCCACAACAGCACTGATTTTAAACTCCTCTGCCAGCTAGCTACTTCCCAGCCCAGGGGTAACTGGCTTCTCCTCTGCTCCAAGAAAGTGGCCAAGGAGCCTTGCACCAGGACTCTCAGGCCCATGTGGGATGAGGGCACCAGGCACTAATCATCGGCTGGGGTCACCAGCCTGAGGCTGCCTGGATTGTCCAAAGGGCCTTCTGCTCTGCACACTCTGAGAGCACTCAAAGGAGAGGGGGTACCAATGGAAACACTAACTGGAGCTGTCGGACCGCTGGGAAGCTTTGCTTTTCCCTCCCTTCTCCTTGCTCCCCTTGGTAAGCACGGCCAGCTTGGTGGGGATCTGCTGCTGGACGGCAGCTTGCTTCTGGATCTGGTTGGTGGCGCTCAGGAGCTGGATCGGCACGTCACTCTTCACCAGGCGGCCCTCTGCTGTCGTACTGTCTCGACGAGCCACCTCTGGACGCTCAGAGTAATCAGAGCTGGACAACAGGGTGCTGGTCCTCCCTAAGGACTTGGCTAGTTGCACAGCCCCCTCAAGGCCTTCGCCATTGAAACTAGAGGAGGTGCTCAGGGTGTGGCCCTAGAAGAGAAAACCCCCACTGAGCTTTGACTCTGCTCCATCCAGCAGTGCCAGCTCTGCTCCCTCCCCATGTCTCCTCCAGCTGTCAGGAAACCCTGCCTCAAGGCAGAGCCCACATTTCCCTGGCAAGGGGCAGGGACCAGGACTTATCCTTTAGTATCCTCCAGAGTGTAGACACTCAAAAATTTGAGAGTAGTGAATAATTGTGGTTTTACAGGACATTCAGGTTATGCCCTGGTTCACTTCAATAACTATTTTATTCTAACAAAGTTCGACTTCTGTGACTCATTTTCCAAGCCCCTTTTAACACTCAGGACCTCCTTCCTGAGCCATTTTCAGTCACAAGATCATTCTGAGCTTCTGAAGGGACCTCATCAAATGAATCTACCACCTGCTCTGCCAAATGACAAGAGTCTAGAACACTAAAGAACACTAATTTGATAGTTAATGTACATCTAGAAAAGGAAAGTGCGGTCTGGTAGATCCTCACCAAGCTTGCTCTGCTCATGGAAGACAGAGAGGTAAGCACCTCACTCCCTGGCAGTCATGAGGCTCCACTTAGAGCAGACAAAGCTTATCCCCTTCTTTTCCATGGTTACTAAGCTGATCAAGCGAGGGAATGTGGCAGCTACAGTCTGACCAGATACTCAGCAAAGCGAACGATGATACAAGTAGGTGGATTCAGAAGGGGTTGGAGGCCGGGCCCAGGAGTCTGCTGGAGAGGGGTTTCCAGGGTTGTGGCCCAAGGACATATGCTATTTAACATTTTTATTGACTTGAATAATGACATCAGACATGCATATGACAGAAAGTTGGGAGGACTGGTTAACATACTGGAAGACGGGGTAAGGATTAAAAAACTACCCTCAATCAAAAGCTCCAGGAGTCAACAATGTGAGCGGGCAATCAGAAAGGATCACAATGAATCTCGTTATTTCTGAACTTGTACAACTGGCCTTTTAAAATCTAAATATATGGAGGTGGCACAGTAAGTAGAGCACCGGCCCTGGAGTCAGGAGGACCCGAGTTCAAATGTGACCTCAGACACTTAGCACTTACTAGCTGTGGGACCTTGGGCAAGTCACTTAACCCCAATTGCCCTACCTTCCCCTTCCAAAAAAAAAAATCTACATATAGGACTCTGCAGTTGTCCCTTATAGTTTCCCAATAGATTCAATTTTAATTACATACATGCCCCTATCAAACTAGTTCCACTGTCAAAGCCGGAAAGTCCTGAGAAAAAGCTCCATTTTTAGCCAAAGGTGAATAGAAAGAACTACCTCTTTCCCAAGGCTTCTCAAAACCAAGCCCTCCAGGAGAACACAGCCACCTCACCTCTGCCCCTTCAGCAGGTGATGGGCCAGGCACAGTGTTCTGCTTCTTCCGTTTTTTCAGAAGTTCAATCCGCTCTTTTTCCTTCTCCACAGCTCGCTGAGACTCGCGGAGCCTCTCCAGGTCGTGCTGATAGGCCTCCCGCTGCCGGTCCAGCTCCTCTCTGTCCTGGGTCAGCCGCTCCCTGAGCTGCTGGGACTCATTTTCACGCTCGCGCAGTCGGGCCTCAGTGTGCTCCAGCTCTTTCTGCTGCCGGGTGCGCTCTCGCTCCCAGCGCTGCTGCTCCTGCTTAAGCTGGCTCTGGAGTTTCTGTACATTGGCCAGTTCTTCTCTCTGCTTCTCAAAGTTCCGCTGTTTCTCCTGTTCTAACAGGAAGTTCCCACGTGTGGATTGCAATCTGTATTGCTTTTCTCGGTCCAGGATCATGGCCCTCTGCATTTCAATGTAGCTGTCCTGCTGAGCCACCACTGCCTGAAAGATCCAGGACAAAACACAGTCAGGGAGAGTCAGGACCAGGGGGCCCTTCTGTTCAAGACAGAGTTTTTGTCACCACTAAATTTAAAAATGATTTTAAAACTATGTCCTCTCTTGGTCAAGTTACATAAAAGCAAGCGATTACTTTATTTCTAAATGTTCATTTTACCTGAAGGTTGAGAAGCAACTGGGATAGTGTCTGTATTCTCTGTATAAGCTGAGGAAAAACGAAGAAAAGAAAGATTTTTAGAAGAAAATGTCACTGGCTTGAATCTGTATTTAAAGCAGGGGGAGTGGAAACAACAATGAACATTTACCAAGTACCTACTGTGTATAGGGCATTGTGCGAGGTATTAGTGATGCTACAAAAGTCAGATAAAGCTCCTTATGGAGCTAAGAGGCTAGCAGACAGATAAGACATCCACTCCCCCATTACAGTCTAAGTGCCTCTGGGATCAGGGAAGGTTCATGAAAGATCAGGGAAGGCAGCTGACTCAGGCTTCAAAGGAAAGACAGGCATTCAACAGGCAAGAGGAAGAGGCCAGCATTGCAGGTACAAGACACTAGAAGCACAGATCTGAGGAAATACATGGTGTGTTTTCAGGTGAGACTCAAGACCAGTTTCAACGGAAAGACAGAATGTTGGGTGCCACATGGTGGAAAGCCTTGCCGATTGGGTAGAGGGGCTGGAGCTGAGTGCACTCAGAGCTATGAGGTCTAGGAATAAGGAGACACTTTTGGCGTTTGGAAAAAGGATGGACTGGAGCACGGATGAAGGGGATCTGGGAAGAGGTAGCTCAGGTGGGTGATAAATGCCAATGTGATGGAATTGGCAGGCCCTTGTGAGATACAAGAGGCAAAGATGATTACAAAAACAGGAAACTGAGTGAACAGATGTACCAAACAGAAACAGTGACAGCAGGAGAAGTTTAAGTTTGGTTTAGGACATCCTGGTAGAGAGGTCTTAACAAGCAGGTTTGAAACCTTTTTTTTTTTAAATTAAAAAGCATTTATTTTTTCTTTCCCCCTCTCCCAAAAAGAAAAAAGAAAGACCAAAGTCTGATAACACGCATGAATAGTGAAGCAAGGGGCAGCCTGAGGTGGCACCATAATGCACAGAGCTCTGGAGTCAGGAAGATGCATCGTCCCGAGTTCAAATCTCAGCCTCAGACATTTACTGTGTAACCCTGGGCAAGCCACTTAGCCCTGTGTGCCTCAGTATCTCTCTCTAATCTATAAAAGGAGCCAGAGGAGGAAATGGCAGACCATTCCAGTCTCTCTGCCAAAACCCCAAATGCGGTCACAAGAGTTGGATACAAATGAACAACAGCAATATAGTGAAGCCAAACAAATCCCCACACGGACTATGTCCAAGATGCCCAAATCATTCTGCACTTCTCAGGCAGGGGAAGAAATGAACACTGGAGTTCAGAAGAGGGGTCAAGATGAAAAGTAAAGGTGCAGAAGTTATGGGCACAAAGACAGAAGCTAAAATCCCGAGATTAAAAAGTCTATTAAAAGGATAGAGTATAAAGAGAGGAAAAGAAGACCAAATATAGGCTTTTACATGAACATTCACTTCAGTGGCTCAGAAATAAAAACTAGGATCCAGTGTACCCTGACCAAAAAGCAACCACATAGAGAAGGAGTGTTAAAAAAAAAAACTGCAGCAAAGACAAGAAGGTTATAAATACTGAGGAAAAACCACTGACGACATTTTTCAGCGAGATGGTGGTGCCCTCTGAGGCAGCAGCTGCACTAGGACTGGAGCCTGATCACAGAGGCCTGGGGAGAGCCCAGGCGGTGCAGAAGCAGAGGCAGCCTCTGCAGAACTGGGCAAGAACTGAGGCTGGCCCTTACGGAGAACCACACAGCTAAGCCCTGGGCTGGGAGAGACCCACACAGTGAGACTGAGAAAGCCAGGAGTGCTCTGTCCTGGGCGAGTACCTCCGGTTCCATGATGCCCAGCATGCTGTTGTTCCAGTCAACTCGGGTAACCTCAGTCTGAAAGGAGAACCACAGAAGGGTACAAATTAGTTTCTATTACATAGAAAATAATATATAATTACAATGTTAATAAATGTAACATTATACGCGATGTATAATTATATTTAGTAGAGCATGTATTATTTTATACAAGTTAATAGTACAGGGATTGCATAGTTTTAAGTTTATAATTAAGAAGCATGGGGTAATTGGAAAAATCCTAGACTGAACTGCCAAGGAACTTGAGGATCAGAAAGGCCCTGGTCCAAGGTCACACTGGCAGCTGGGCCTCCTACTGCCACTGACCACAAGGCTGGACATGGAGGGAGGGTCCTAAGCCAACTAAATTTTCTCCCCCAATGGACTTCTCTCTTATCCCATCCTATTTTCTCTATCCCAGTGTTTCTGAACCCCTCACCCCCATTCCCCATTCCCACCCTTATTGTCCCTCTCAGCCCCCTATCCCCCAGTACACTTTATGGAGGGTCTGCTCCATAGTTAAGAAGCTTGCTTTCTTCTTAAAGCGTTTCCTTGCTCACTCTTTCCACAACTGGCACTGGCTTAGGCCAGGCTTCCCTTCCTAACGACATGGCCACCATCCCTGGCTGCTCTTCTCACTCCTGCTGGACTCAATTTTATTTTAATTTTTTAAAATATATCTTATTTTTTCCCCCAATTACAAGGTAAAAACAATTTTAAAAATATTTATTGGTGTTTTTTTGGTTTGTTTATAATGTTTTCACTTCCAAATTCTATCCTTCCCTCCCAAGGGCAGTAGGCAATCAGATACAAGTTATACATGTGCAATCATACAGAACATTCCATACTAGTCATGATGTAAAAGACTTAAATAAAAGAAAAAGAATGAGATTAAGTGAACAATGGCATGCTTCAGTCTGCATTCAAACTGTATCAGCACTTCCTCTGAAGGTGGATAGTGTGCGTCATCACCATGAACTCAATTTTAAAACAGAGAATTAAAATAAAGAAACACATACTGTCTGCAAGCCTTCTTCAGAACCTCCTGAAAGGTCACCAAGCTGTGCGTCTGAGTTGGTAAAAGGATTTTTCCGATCTTTAAACCAGGCGTCGCTGTTGCAGACCTTTTTCTTAAAACTAGCATCTTAAAGACAAACAAAACAGTCCTAAAGCAGCCTCATTAGGATGTCACACAGACCAAATTTAGTTCTGGAACCAGAAAGACTAGCATTTGGAATTAGAAGCAAACTTGCCAATACCCAGAGCAACCTTTAAGTTCCTAAATCAGTGACTAAGTAGCATTCTGACCCCCAGAGGGTGACTTTAGTTTTCAGTGTGGGGTAGGGGCTGAAGATTCTGTGACTCCAGACAACAACATGAACACTAAGAGCCCTGTCAAGACTGGCCAAAGGAGGACAGAGCAGAGAAGCCAATGAGATGGACCCGAGTATCCTTTTGGAAACAGCTCTAGGGAAGTCTATGGAAAAAGTTATAGTGAAAAGTCTTTCCAGGGTCTGCATGCAGTGCTGATTAGACTGCCATACAAACACCACCAGCAGAACAAGTCAGGCTAAAAGAGAAAACTGATGTCTATTGGGCTACCTATATACACCGAGACTGGACCACGAAACATTACATCCAAAGATGGGGTCCCTGATGTCATTGCTTGGGGTGGGGGGGGGGGTGAGGGGGTAGATAGTATTCAGAGGGGGCTCATTTTATTTGAAAAGGTAGAAAAGTTCTCCCTCCCTCTCTTCCCAGTGTGTCTGGCTGCTCACTTTTCTCTGGGTTTGTATTACTGTCGTAGCCTCCAAAGGTCTCTGCTCTCTTGGGTAATGAGAGATCCTCCCCAGCACTGCCATTTTCACCTCGACAGCTGATGCTCCCCAGCTGCTTGTAGATCAGGTTCTGGATATTCTCAACTAGAGAAAGGAAGAGCAAGCACAGAATTAGTGCTGCCATATAATAAGGTGGTCAGACACCAGGACAGGAACACAGAACATCACACCCCTTGGATACAGAGACTTGAGTTCTGGTTTCTGATAAAACCCATCCTAATTAGACTGCCATAACAAACAAGATGCCAACGTCTAAACAAAAAGTTAAAAACACACTGTGGGCTCTCTAATTTGTTTCCCTTTGAAGATGACCACTAACTATCACTAAGGTCCATATGCTGAGCTGTGTTTAGAGCAGTGTTGACAGATTCACACTAAATCAAGCCATGCTCTCTGGCCCAGCCCTTAAGAGTACACACTGGTGAGGTGGCAGGCCAAGGGACAGGCTGTGGCTGTGGAAGAGACAAAGCAAAATAATCCATAATGGAATCTGACCCAGGGATGTGATTTCATTATCACAGTGCCAACCAGCCATAGATTTGGTCCATCAATGCAAGAAAGTTATATTCTCTGAAATGTGAATTCAGAATAACCAAGGAGAAACAGTTACAGCTTCATCCATAAACACACGTGTGAAAGCACAACTGAGGTCCAGCACTAAGCCCCTATCACTCCTGTTAGTGGTCCTGGGACAGCTTCCTTGCCAAAGGACAGACCAGGTGGGTGCCTTTCACTCCATAACTTGGTTCATACATAGAGGTGGTCAATGAATGCTTGTGGGATGAAGCAAATGCCTGCAGCCCAGCGTATCAGGAGATCTAAGATATTCTGGATCTAGTACCAGCTCCTCACAGAAGTGTGCCTCGGCTGAGTCACTGACCCTTTCTCTGCACTTCAGTTTCACCTTCTGTAAAATGAAGGGGTTGCACTGGGTGGTCAAGGAATCCCTGCCAAGCACCACATCTTATGGCTCTAAGGAACATTTTCAAAATCATGAGTGGGGTCATCATGTGAGGCCCTGGCCACCATTTGGAAGCTTTCACTACCTACCTTCAGAGATGGCCGACTTCAGAATCACATCGCCTTGCAAGTTTTCTGAGGATATCCCTCCTCGGAAAAAGACCCTGGACTGGGAGCCAGGAGGAAGATCTTCAAAGCTGTTAATCTCAGACATTTCCAAATAAATCTGTTGTTTCTCACTGAGACTTTGAGCAATCAGCTCGTCTTTCTTGCTTAAACGCTCTAAAAAAAAGAAGTCCAATTAAAAGGTTGTCAGCAGTCTCTTCCATGTTAACTTATAGCTTATAAAACAGAAACCTCTCAGTGCTGCTGGGGTTCGGGGCCAAAATGATTAAGTGCCAATGTTAAAGTCACCTAGGCTAGAAAGGGTTTTCCTGACAAAAAGAATGTTTCAGACACAAACATGAGACTGGCTGCAATACCTTAGACCCTTAAAAAGCATCACTCCTTTTAAAATCTTTAGGATGCTGCCCAGTCCCATTAACTGAGCTACCATGGGCCAAAGACTCATCCTTTGAGAATAGCATATGACTGAACCCAAAAGCTGAAGGGGAAGGCATAAAGAGAGCTAACTTGTTATTTAGTTCAGTGAGAACCACGCACGTGTATATTACCTGTATATATAATCATGCCAAGTATTATTATACCTGGGTGAAGTAACTGAAATATCTGAGGCTGGATTCAAACCCAGGCCTTCTGACTCCCAGTTTGGCATTCTATCTACTTCTACTGTACCAAGCCATCTCCCTAAAGGGCAAAAGGTCCCTAAGGAGTGCAAAAATCTCAAGAATTCCTTCAAACGACAATGAAACAGAAAGGCCTATTTCCAGCATCACTGTCCTGGTTTTAAGGCCTTCAGGAGCCATGGCTTCAGCCCACGTGCAATACTTTCCCCCACATTCCACACCTGAACTTCATGTGCTCTGCTAACCTGTCCCCAGGATGACCCCATCATTGTGCACAGAACACTGCCCTTCCATTTACACCAGGGACTGCTTCCCAGCTTGCTGCAGAAGCTGCCCAGCTCCAGAGAGGCCACTCATGGCCCACAGACACTGGCCACTACAAAGTAATCTAAAGTTTGGCTCTGCTATCAGCTGACCCCCACCCGCCCTCTCTGGTACCTTGCTTCTCTAACCTGATTCTTTCTCCTTGCCCGCCCAGTGAAGAGGATCCTGGGAGAAGACAACAACTATTCCCATTTTTTCCTCACACACTGGACTGAAACCTAACCACAAGCTGTTGGCAACTCTAGAGAACACAGGATTTAGAGTCAGAGGATCTGGGTTCAAAATGAGCTCTGACTAGGCTTCTTCTCTGGTCTCCTCCAGTCCTACATCTATGAATCTATGACTGATCCACAAATGACTTCCAGAGAGCTCAGGTCAAGGGTAAAACAAGGCAATGAATGGCTAGACCTACAAGCCCCCTGCACCCCCATGGCTTCCTGCTGCCAGCGGCTGCCTCAGCACAGGCAATGCCCACACGCGGGTGAGGGGGGAAGGGTGTTCAGACTCTCCTGGTAGAATTTGTTGTTCGCGCTCCGGCTCCTTTACCTTGGAATTCTCTTAATTTCACAGCTACGGCTTCAGCCACTTTTCTGTCTTCTTCGGCCTCATTGAATGGCTCTTCCTCCTCATCAGGGCAGCTGAGGGAAGAAGGGAGGGACACTGCAGTGACCTGCCTGTGCTTTCCTCTCAACCATTCTCTGGTTTCTTAAAAAGGTACACTGCTCTTCTGAGGCACCTAACAGAGAGAGGTGCTAACAAGTTTTTTAACTGAGTGAAACCTGTTCATCACTAGCTTAGAAACAAGGCAGAAGGAGCTGGAAGAAACAAACTAGCAGACGTCTGTGGAGGATTGTCTGCACAGAGCATATGAGTTAAAAAGGAAAGTATACACAACCTTCAGGATCAGGGAGCTCACAACGTAAGACGGGAAGAACACAGAGTACATAAAAGAAAGAGAAGTCAGTCAATATTTATTTGAAGGCTCTGTGCTAGGCACTATTAACACCTAAATTCAACCACATGCAACGCCGATGGATTGCCAGAACGGGAAAATCTGGACGAGATTCACCTGGGAAGCCTCCTACAAGTGCTCAGTTTCCAACAGAATGGTAAAACTATTTGGCAGAGAAAAAAGGAAAAGCATTCCAGGAAGAGGGAATTGGGCTCAGAAAACACTCGAGGAAGCAAAGTTTTCTAGGGCACAAAGTAGGTTTGCCTAAAAGCCAGGTGTACTTAAGACTGAAAGGGCCCCTGAGTAAAACAGGACAGGCAGTATAGCAAGGGAAAGAAAAAAGGCTAGGGAAATCAAGTTTACAAACAACGTGCTGCTGTCCTGAAGAATCCTCCAGCTGGAACACACAAATCTGCCATCCATCCAATGCCCAGGCCTCTGGACTTTCATGTAGGGATTTTTGTTATGACTGTCAACCCTACAATCAAACACAGACTGCCCTGCCCTTCTCAAACTGACGGGGGACGGTGCTGTCTGCTCCTGGGAGACGAGGGACACCCCTGCCCCAGGCCAGCCCCCTTCACAGAGGTGAGGGAGAGAGCAGAGAGCTAACTCTCCTCAATGCCTTACAACCTGCACTGGTTCTTTAGCTTTTTATGAAACAATCTCTACGTGGTGCCACAAGAACTAAAATATAGTTAACTTTCTTTTGGCCATGAAGGTAAAATATTCCCTCTGAAGGGAGCAAATGCACAAATTGGAAAGAAAACCCTTCCCAAGTTTTTCTTTACCTTTCCACAGCTCTGCGGATCTGGGTCATCCATGAATTTCTCTCTTCTTTGGAGCAGGTATAAATTTCATACATTTCTGGTCCTTTCAGGGAGGCACTGATCAGAAACATTGCTTTTTCCTCATTTGCTACCTCCCGTACAATTAGCTTTTGTAATGAAATAACAGGTGGCTTTGAGTCCTGAAAAACAAAACCAGATGGGAGGGGAGGAGTGTAGTTTTTTTGCCATCAACTTCTTACACAATTGAATATTCCTGCTCCTTAGCAGCAGAAGCCTATATAAAGGGGAAGGAAGGCACCCCTGTTCATTTTCAACCTAAGAAAGAAACCTACTAGTACACAGAAAAAACATGCTGCCACCAGGCTTGGTGCAGATAAGGCAATGGCAGAGCAACGAATGTTTTTGACACCAAGGGGACATGGGTGTTTTCCGCGGCTAATGCCATGTCATGCTGTCATCCAACTAGTATCCCAAACCATCAGGATACAGAGAGGATGTATTTTCCAGCTTTTAACTATTTGCCAGCCACACTGCCCACCAGGAGACTCAATGTGTCTCCTTGTTCCTTCACAGCTGATATGCTGGGAAAAGTGGTCTTTAAGTTCATCTACAGCAGATGCCTCGGCATCAGCTCATCCTCAGAGCCTGCCCACCAAGCAGCTGTGCTCACAACTCCCAAATCCAAAGGCCTCTGCTCAGCCCCTCTGGAGCATCAGATACAATTCAATTCAATTCACCAAATGTTTATGAAGTTTAATAAGCTGAACATTTATCAATACCTACTTGTTACTTTGTGCTCCTCAATCTCACAGACACAGGCCTACTCTCTGCTGGCAAAATTGAGAAGCCACCTTTCCTTCTCTGAGATTCACTCCCTCTGTCTCCATCCCTAACCACGCTCCAAGTGAATTTTCCTTTTCTTAAGGACTTCAGTTTCTGGCTCTGTCTTCTTTCCCCCGCAATTCTTGCCCTCACACTCAGGGACTTCAATATTCCTATCGACATCCTCATAAAAATTCCTCTGAGCTGCAGCCTTGTTATACCTCAGTCACCCATACAGATGGCAACATGTCAGCTCTTACCAACATCCCTTGGACCTCCATGATCATTAAGGCTGAAATTCTCCTCCTGGATTAATCTCTTCTGCTCTCTTCCTCTGCATTTCTCCACTTAACCCATGTTTTAATGTGGCTTCCAGTCCTCAGTTTTGTCTCAATTGTTAACCAGTTCAACTGTACGCTACCCTTTACTCTCAAAACCTTTGCTAACCTTCTTGTCCTGATGCCACTCAAAATTTGCCACTGTATTGACTGGATTCACTATAAATTTGTTATCGACGCTCAACTGGGCCTCACTGATACAAGGCAACTTGAAAATTTTTATTCTCTGGTAAACGTTTAATTAACAAAACATATAAAACACCAACATGCTCAACTCAACCCTCAATGTAGATCACTGAAAAAAACAACAGACTGATAAACACCTAGAAAAAGTCATTCAGAGGTGGCTAGGTGGAGCAGTGAATAGAGCACCCACCCTGGAATCAGGAGGACCTGAGTTCAAATCCAGCCTCAGACATTTAACACTCACTAGCCATGTGACCTTAGGCAAGTCACTTAACCCTAACTGCCCTTCCTTTCCTCATCAAAAAAAAGCAAAAAAAAAAGAGAAAAAGTCATTCATATTGTTGTTTCCACTCCTCTCCTGATTAGTGACTATCTCTCCCCCATCATGACTTCAGATCAGCCCTAACTACCAAGCTTCCCTTCACTCCTTCCTCCCTTGTACCCTATGACCCCAGTCTTCAGCCTACAAGCTATGCTCTCTAGACTGGTGGCACTTTCTTTGCCACCCCCAACCTCTATCTCAGTTTTGGAACCAAAAGCAAATTGACTTCTGTAGTTCCTGGATGGGGTGTGTCCTCATACTCTCCCAAAGCCTCATTCACCACCCCAGTAAATTTCTAGACCAAAGTGACCCTCCTCGGTCACCCCTCCCAGAAGTGTTGAGTTTAAGGTATCTATGAGACATCCAGTCTGAGATGTCCAACAGGTGGCTGGAGATATGAGTATGGAGATCAGCAGAGGTTAGGTGTAGATAAGCAGATCTGAGAAACATCAGCACAGAGATAATAACAATCCAGGGGAGCTGATGAATCCACCAAGTGAAACAGTGCAGAGGGACAAGAGGGCCCAAGACAGAGCCCTGTGGGATATCCAAAGTGAGTGGGCATGGCCTGGAGGAAGATATAGCAAAGATGGAGGAGGAGGCAGATAGACAGGAAGAATACCAGAAGAAACCGGTGTCACAAGCACTGAGAGAGAAGAATATAAAGGAGATGACTGACAATGATGGACAGTGTCAAAGGCCACAAAAACGTCAAGGAGGAAGACTGAGAAAAGGCCACTGGATTTGATGATTAAGAGATCACTAGAAACTCTGCAGAGAGCAGCTTCAGTGAAATGATGAGCTTGGAAGTTAAGAAGTAAAGTTAAGAGAATAAGAAGCAAGGAAGGGGAGGCACCTGCTGTGGAGGGCTTTCTCAAGGAGGTCAGCCACAAAAGGAAGGAGACAGCAAGGTCAACAATTAGCAGTAACAGACGGATGGATCAAGTGAGGGTTTTTTTGAGGACAGGGGAGACATGGCCATGTTTGCAGGCAGCCAGCTAAAAGGGAGACACTGAAGACAAGTTAAGAGTGAGAATTCTGTGGGAGAGGCATTGGCTGGAGTAGACACTGCTATATGACCTTGGACAAGTCACTTAACTTGC
>CM053580.1:551677016-551713182 GCA_028627135.1 Pseudochirops cupreus
TGTGGGAGAGGCATTGGCTGGAGTAGACACTGCTATATGACCTTGGACAAGTCACTTAACTTGCTCATAGTAGACCCATATATAAAAGGCTTGTTTCCCTTTCCCTTTTCCATCTCTTACTGTGAAAAACAAGGATTAAGAAGATAGTATCAGAAGGCACCTGTGTGATGTGAGGTGAGGAATGGGGGAAAAAGAGAAATTTTTCTGATTAAAGAAAAAGACAAACTCAGCTCTACCTGCTGCCCTCTGCCCCCTGCCCAATCTGCATAGCAAGTAACCAAGACTTTCAGGGATATGCAGAAGGGTAGTACCAACCAGGAACCAATTCTACTGAACCAAATTATATATACATACATACATACATACATACATACATACATATATATATATATATATATATATATATATATATATATATATATATATATATATATTTGCTTTTTGGAGGGGGAGGGTAGGACAACTAGGGTAAGCGACTTGCCCAAGGTCACATGGCTAGAATGTGTTACATGTCTGAGGCCAAATGTGAACTCAGGTCCTCCTGACTCCAGGGCTGGTGCTCTATTCACAGCACCACCTAGCCGCCCCCCTGAACCAAATTAATGTTCACCAAAAGAGATAAGAAATAAAGATGAGCCTTAGACCTGGAGGTCCAGTAGTGTGCTATATATAGTGACTACATCTGGATTCAGGACTTATCAAATCTGGAAGAAAGCTCTCCTAATCTTTCAGGATCCAGTGGGTTCTTGGTTACCATGGTCACAGGTTAAAAACAGAATGGCATGGACTGTCTTCCAGGGTGAAATAGTGGGTCTAATTCCCCTCCCCACAATCAGGCCCCTGAATTAACAACCTGCTAACAAGGGAGCTCTTAAAGCAGGATTCTAGCACCTATATCTGCTGGCTGTACACGCTCCACGCTCAGGAGGAAATGAAGAACAGCCCATTCCTTCTGTCAATAAAGTAACCAAACTGTTAACAGTCTAAAGGTACCGAAACTCCTGAACTCACCGAAACTTTGTTCACTTTGTTTTCGGGTCCTTCCTATAAATTAATATTATTTAGAATTTACCATTTGTCTCATTTGCTGAGTGAAGTTTTTAAAAATGTATTTTAACATTATACCAAAATTTATGGGATGTAGTCAAAGCATTACTTAGGGGAAATTTTATTTTTCTAAATTCTTACACCAATATAGAAAAGGAATAGATCAATGAATTGGGCATGCAACTAAAAAACTAGAAAAACAACAACTTAAAAATCACCAACTGAACACCAATCTGGAAATTCTAAAAATCAAAAGTAAGATAAGACTGAAAATTGGAAAAAAAAAACCCCAAACAAACAAAAAAAAAAAAAACAAAAAAACAACTTCTTAGCTAATAAATAAATCTAGGAACTGGTTTTATGACAAAACCAGGAAGACAGATAAGCCACCGGTTAATTTGATTAAAAAAACAAACAAAAAAACAAAGATGAAAACCAAATATCCTATATCAAAAATGAAAAAGGTGAAATTACCACCAATGAATAAATCAAACAGATCATTAGGAAATATTTCACCCAATTATATGCCAAGAAATCTGACAATCTGAGCAAAATTGATGAATATTTACAAAAATAGAAATGACCAGATTAACAGATCAGGAAACAGGATGCCTAAGTCACCCCAACTCGGAAAAAGAAAATTTAATGAACTCCCGAAGAAAAAACTCCCAGGGCCAGATGGGTTCATAAGTGAATTCAATCAAACATTTAAAGAACCAATTACAATACTATATAAACTACTTGGAAAAACAGGCAAAGGAGTCCTGCCAAACTCCTTTTATGACACAAATATGGGGCTGACACCTAAACCAGAAAGAGCTAAAACAGAGAAAGAAAACTACAGACCAGAACATAACACCACCAAAGTGATTACAGAAATATACCACGAGGATTATATACTATGACCAGGTGGGATTTACACCAGGAATGCAGAGCTGGTTCAATATTAGGAAAACTATCAACACAACTGACCAGATCAATAACAAAACCAAAAGAAATCATGTCATTATCTCAGCAGATGCTGAAAAAGCTTTGGACAAAATACACAAAATATAGGACCCATTCTTATTAAAGATAACAGAGAGTACAGGAACCAAGGGAATGTTCCTTAACATGATAAGCAGTATCTATCTAAAGCCATCAGCAAGCATTACCTGTAAGGAGGATAAGCTAGAAGCCTTCCCAATAAGATCAGGGTGAAGAAAGGATGCCCATTATTCCCTCTATCATTCAATATAGTACTAGAAATGGTAGCTTTAGCAAAAAGAGAAGAAAAAGAAATTGAAGGAATCAGAACAGGCAATGGGGAAACAAAGCTATCCACTCTCTGCAGACATGATGGTATACTTAGAGAACCCCAGAGGATCAACTAACAACTTTAGCAAAGTTGCAGAATATAAGATAAATCCACATACACCATCAACATATCTCTGTATGACCAACAAAGCCCAGCACCAAGAGAAATTCTATTTATTTATTTGTTTTTTGCAGGGGCGAAGGTAGGGTAATTGGGGTTAAGTGACTTGCTCAAGGTCACATGGCTATTAAGTGTTAAGTGTCTGAGGTTGGATTTGAACTCAGGTCCTCCTGACTCCAGGGCCAGTCCTCTATTCACTGCACCACCTAGCCGCACTGGAGAAATACTAACTGTAAACAATAAAAAATACTTGGGAGTCTGTCTGCCAAGAGAAATCCTGGAACTATATGAACACAATTACAAAACACCTTTCACACAAATCAAGTCAAATCTAAACAACTGGAAAAAGAACAACTGCGCATGGGTAGACTGAGCCAACATAACAAAAATGACAATTCTGCCTGAACTAATTCACTTATTCAGTGCTACGCCAATAAAACTACCGAAGATGTATTTGACAGAGCTAGAGAAAATAACAAAATCCATGCGGAAGAACAAACGGTCAAAAATGTTAAGGAAATTAATGAAAAAAACACAAAGGAAGGCAGCTTAGCAACAAACTGTTATAAAGCAGCGACCGTCACGAGTCTCTGGCACTGGCCAGGGAACGGGGCAGGCACACCAGACAGAAGTCAATGACCACGGCAACCTAGTGTCTGATGAACCCAAAGGTCCTCGTCTTTGGGATAAGAACTCACTACCTGACGAAAATTGTTGGGGAAAACTGGAAAACAAAAAGACACAAGTTAGGTATAGACCGATATTTCACACTGAATACTAAGATAAGGTCAAAACGAGTATATGATTCAGATATAAAGGGTGACACCATAAGCAAATTAAAAGAGTAAGGAATAGCCTACCTGTCAGATCTATGGAGAAGGGAAGAATTTATGACCAAACAAGAGAGAGCATTATGAAGTGTAAAATAGATCATTTTGATTATGTTAAAAGGCTTCTGTACAAACAAAACCAATGGAACCAAGATTAGAAGGAAAGCAAAAAGCTAAGAAACAATCTTTACAGCAAGTATCTCTGATAAAGGACTCATTTCTCAAATACATAGAGAACTGAGTCAAATTTATGAGAATATTAGCCATTCTCCAATTGATAAATAGAGAAAGGATATGAACTGGCAGTTTTCAGATGAACTCAAAGCTATTTATGGGCATATGAAGAAGTGTGCAAAATCACTTTTGATTAGAGAAATGTAAATTAAAACAACTGTGAGGTACCACCTCACACCTATCAGATTGGCAAATATGACGAAAAAAGGAAAATGATAAATGTTGGAGAGGATGTGGGAAAATTGGGACACTAATGCACTATCGGTAGAGTTGTGAACTGACCCAACTATTCTCGAGAACAATTTGGAACTATGCCCAAAGTACAACCAAACTGTGCATACCCTTTGATCCAGTAAAATCACTAGTAGGTCCATATCCCAACAAGATCATAAAAAAGGGAAAAGGACCCAAATGTACAAAAATATTTATAACAGACCTTTTCATGGTGGCAAAATACTGGAAACTGAGGGGACCTCACCCATCAATTAGGGAACCACTGAACAAGCTATGGTATATGAATATACTGGAATACTATTGTGCAATAAGAAACAAAGAGGCAGATTTCAGAAAAACCTGGAAAGACTCACACAAACTGATTATAAAGTGAAATGAACCAAACCAGGAAAACACTGTACATAGTATGAGCAACACTGTGATGATCAACTCTGAACGACTCAGCTCTTCTCAGCAGCACAATGATCCAAGACAAGCACAAAGGACTCAGGAAGGAAATGGCCATCTACATCCAGATAAAGCACTGATGGACTCTGGTGCAGACCGAAACAGCTTTCTCACTTACTTTACTGTTTTTCAATAAATTACTTTGTTTTTCTTCCCTTGTGATCTGTTTCTTCCTTCATAACTATGACTAATATGGAAATATGTTTTATATGACAGCACATGTATAACCTACATCAAACTGCCTACCATTTTGAAAGAGGGGAGAGAGAAAAACCTGAACTCAAAATGTTATAAAAATGAATGTTAAAAATTATCTTGACATATAATTGGGAAAAAGTACTATTAAAAATAAAAACACACTTCAAAATCAAATGCATAGGAGTACAGCTTCTCAGTGTATATACGCTCATCCTTAGTATAGAATTTGTCACCCAACACTACACTAACCAGTTCATTTTAATCTCATCCGTTAACATTGGTGGGAAGTGGGCCAAGCCTGAGGGAAATGGCTTAGGGAACAACTTGAGACCTTTTGTAGGCAAAAGGCCCTTGCTAACATCACCAGCGAAGATCTTTGTTTTAAAAAATGGTCCTTGTTGTGCTGTCCTGAATACAGATCAGAGGAGCTTTGTCAGACCAAGCTAGGAAAGCCCCGGCGGTTTCCACATAAAATTGTTTATCACTAACCATCAAACTCCGATTTCCTTTCTTAGAACTACTGGGGAGTACGTGCAAACGCAGCACCCACAGAGCTGTGCCTCCCCCAACAGACCTCCTTAGTGCAAAAGGGCACACTAGGCTCTTCTTTGCACAAATGCAGGGGCCGGCAATCTGGCCAAGTGGCCAAGCTTATCCCTTCTTCCTAATCTTGCTCCTTTCCCCCTTCTAAAGCAAAGCCCTTATCAGTGCTTGCTGTTCTGGGCACCAATGATTTGTGTGTTACTGCAGCTTAGGGTTGACCGACCCACTGTCAAATATTTATACTTCTCTCTCTTCCTTTTCAAACCTCTAGTTTTAAAAAGTTTCAAAGGATCACAGCAGTAGAGTATATGAGATTCCAACCCCACCGTTAGGTTTGCAATTATGCAAGAGAATGAAGAAAAGCTGGAAACCCTTTCTCCAGAAAGGAGAATCCAACTTGTGGTTATAAGGAACAATCTGAAGCCAGGAGGTTCCATGGTGTGTGAAGCTATCAGTTTTCCCTGTGTACACTAGCATAGCTGCCTTCCCAAGTCACCAAAAATATGCTACCCTGCACAGCATTCTCCAATGACCCATGGCGGGAGTGCCTACCCAGCTTCACCAACAGAATGCCCCTGGACTCTCATACCTCAATGTCACTCAAGAGGCTGGACTGGGAAAAGATCAAGAGTCCAGTTGGTTCTTTGTTTGCACCACAGCATCATGACATTGTGTGCTGTAAGATGGAAGGGAAATCTCTGCCTACTTCCACATACCCATCACTTGAACATCCTTGCCTCCTGACCAACCCAGTGCAAGCTTACTAAACTGCCTTTTCATTTCCCATCAGTAGAGAATGACCAGCATTGATGCCTTGATACTCTTGCTCACAAACCTCTACAAGCTGGGCAGTAGCATGGATGAAAACTGAGCAGCCTCTAGAGCAGTGGTTCTCAACCTGTGGGCCATGACCCCTTTGGAGGTCAAACGACCTTTTCACAGGGGTCACAGGGGTCGCCTAAGACCATCGAAAAAACACATATTTCAGATGGTCTTACAACCGAGACACTGCTCCTCTATCCATCTCCAGGCGGGTCCGCCCACATGCAGATATGCCCACATAAAGGGTCTTGGCATTAGGAGGGTTGAGAACCACTGCTCTAGAGGGTCTTGACCTCAGGAACGGTCAATGAAGGGCTGGGTCAAGTGTCAGTTACAAGGAGGAAAGTACACAAAGTACATACCACAGATGCAAAGACATATTTTTGATCCTTTTCTTGTAGCAGCAAAAGTACATCAGTCAACAGGACAGCAAGAACATCTATCAAAAAAGCAGAATAAGAACACGAAATGCTGTAAACAGATGACTGAGAAGGACTGGGAGTCAGAGGGCTGCCACTTACTAGCCACACCACTTCAAGCAAATCACTTCACCACCCTGGGATTCAGTTTCCTCATTTGTAAAGTGAGAGGATTAAATGAGATGATCTCTAGGGTCACATGCAGTCTGGGGACAGACTTGAATTACAATAATTTTGTTGTCTGGCAACTAAGAAGCCCCTTAATGTGAGTGGAAGTTCCTGGCCTTCCCTCCTCTTTGCATTACAGAAAAAAGAAGCGTGTTGCTTTCCCATTTCAACCACAAGCAAACCCAGCAAATGAGTCAATGATCAAGCTATAGAATCCCTCTCTGAAGGCATATCTTGAAGCAAAGAAAAGATCAACTATAATCCTAGACATGGAAAAGTGCCCCCTACATTCTTGTGCAAATTTGACAAGGAAAATTTCTGCACAGTATGTAACATGTTCCAAATGGAGCTTTGGAATATGGCTTAGCTATAGTAACACCAAGAATACTGGGACATCAAACTATGGGCATGGGAAGGAAAGGAGCTGGTTTGAAGCTGGGCCTGCAAAGGAAATCCGAAGCGTGTCAGCTTCTTTTTTAAAGACAGCCTTGCTTCCTGCCCTGATCTTCTGTGGACAAAAAGACGTCATGGGGTGGACATGACATGGGACAATGTTTCCTTGACTGTAAACCAAGAGTCTCTCAAAATAATGAAGAGAGCCCAGGAATCATTCACAGAAGAGATAAACACCACGAACTAGCTTAAATGTTTCCCCAAACAGACTAGCAAAGCAGAGAAAGAAATGATTTGTACAGTTCACTTACCATACTTAAGAACCAGAAACCAGAAACCTCCTTGATGCCTTTCTTTGTACTCCCAGTGCTCAGCATGGTACCTGGCTCATAAACACTTAACGAATGCTTGCTGACTGACCCTACTTTATACCAGGGACATGGCTGGTCACAAATGTATTTGGCAAACCAAAGTGACACCCCCCCCCTTTCCCTTGTTGAGAGATTTACCTTTCAGACGCCCTGAGGCCGTTTTCCAGCACAGCATTCCATCCAGGTGGAGCTGCCGGTGGAGCATGTCCTCCTTCCGGAAGGTCAGCCCATTTTTGAGCTTGCCAGACGACTTGAGGTCCATCTTGCCAACAATCTCTTTGAGACGCTGCCCCTTCTCACACTCGTTCACTTTGGCATCCACTTGTGTGATGATGTCTTTTATTAGGCCAAGAGCCTGGTTCAAGTCTTCATAATCTTCAGTACCAGCTACCATGGACAGCAGAGTTAGTTCTAACTAAGAGTTAGCTCTTTTCATTTTTTTAAAGCACACACAGCAAACCCGAGAAATGATGGTCTCACCCTGAGCCAGTATAGCAACCCAAGGACCCTCCATAAAATTTTAAAATCTCATAGGGCTCCCTGAAACAAAGAACTGCTGTTTGTGCCAATGCAGAGTTCTCATTTTTAGTACATCAAAATAAATGCAGCTGAAGTGACCCCAAAATATCCTTCATGGGTCAGGGCCAGGGGAAATCCTATATGGAGTTTGCCTACTATATTAAACAAAGACAAAAAGAGGATCATATTTGGAACATTTTAGGAAGACAGGACGTGGGGACAAAAGTTAAGTGATCCACAGTATTTTATTTATCAAGCATACTATGATGCCCAGAGAGAGGTTTAGAAAATCTGGTACCTTCAGTATTCTGAATAATGCGCTCCACCAGCACAGGGTATTTGGTAATGCGCTGAGTAACGAGAAGAATGCACTCCTGAACGCCAAGTCGTCTCACAATGGGGAAGTTGCCAATTTTCTATGGAAAGAAAAGGCCAAAGCTTACACGTTAACTCTTGGGCAACCAAAATCCAGTCTTTTACATAGACCCATTAACATGTCAATCTGCTTTTTAGGTCTTCATTTTCTGATAAGAAACACCTGACCTTCTGACACCTGTGTTACAGGGCATTAAGTTGCCTGTGCTTTTGGAAACATGATTTTCAATTTGTAAAAACTGAGAGAGACCAAAGGAGGGTATACCTCCCAGGGAGGACAAAGGTTTATGCATCAAGACTGGCTGGAAGTCAGACCATCCTAGTCGCTGGGAGGGGGAAAGAAACAAGTTTTATTCTCCAGAGCATAAGTGTCAATTATTCTTTTATACTTCCAAAGCCATAAAATTATGTTTAAAAAAAAAACAAAACATACAGGCAAGGACTCCAAAGGCATTGATTCAGAAAATTCAGAAAAGGCCAAGAATGTGGCCTTGACTTGCCAGGCCTGGACGACCCCAGTAACAATGTTGCATATTAGGTTTTTTTTGACTTGGTCAAAACATTTCTCTTAGCCACTTTTTCTGGTTCTCCTGCATGAGGCAGTGCACACAGCAGCACTCACCAGACTGGCACATGCCCTACAGACACCCTCTCCCTTCCCTCCTGTTCAGTTTGGTTCCTTCTGGAGTAAACTAGAAGGTGGTACTTTTAAAAATAAATACTCTTGCAAACCCTTTATGACTCTCCTGCTGATTAACAAAAGCAACAGGGAACATAGGAAGGAGCCAAGTTCTCAACACTTAAAACCACGAGGCTCTGACTTCTTTTTACCTTTATCATGTTTTGGAATTTCTTGTTTTGCTGAAGCAGTTCCTTGTAGTGACTGACAGCTTCATTGTGACCACAACAAAAGATACCATATTTTTCTTTCATTCTTTCTCCATTTTCACCTGAAAACTAACATGAGAGACAGAAAACAAATCATGGGAAGCCAATTTGCAATCACCAGAGTCTACCTAAATCCATTTCATCAAGTTTCAGACTGTCTCATTTACTTACAATCTTAGTTTCCTCTCTAAGAATTAAAGAGAAGCCCTGGAGGCGCAGTGCTCAGCCTCACAATGTGGTAAAATGAGGGCTTTAATAGGTTGCAGAAGGAAACACACTTCATAACCTATAAGCCGAAGTGATGAAATACTTTTACAACCCAGAAAATGTGAGAAAAGCAGAAAAAGAAACAAGAATTGCTGTAATAAGCATTCTTCTTATTGAGTACAAAATAACATTTAGTTTACAAATTGTTTCAAGAAAGAACTCCGGGATCAAGAGAGATTTTCTGCTCTCCTCAAGAACTTCTGCTTGTCATTTTAGAAGTGACCCAAAGCATACATGCTACCCAGAGGCCTAATGCCAAGACAGCCCCTACAATGGGTGTGCTCTCTAGCTCTCTACGGTCCCAGACCACGAGCCATTCTACTGATCCCGGGCGCCAGGATGCCTCCTGCACATGGATTTCCCCAGATTATCATAGTGCCCACCTGTTGTACCAAGAGGTCTCCAATTTTCTGGATCACATAATTCTGACTGCTCCCTTCCACCAAGGACTCTCGGCGCCGCTCCTTTAAGCGGCCCAAGAACTGCCCATGCATCTCCAGCAAGTCATCCACACACGGAAAGATGCGGTTGATGACTCTGCTGTTAAACTGCATCTCTTCCTTCAGTGCTTTGGAGTAGACTTTCAACATGATCTTGAGGGTCCGGATGTGATGCACTTCAGTCTGCATGAGCTCTAGAGGAGACACAAAGTGCCAACACTAAGAGGCAGCTGCAGAAGAGTAACCAGCATTCCCTTCACACACCCCATCCATCTCTAGCCCCCACTCTCTTGCCCAGGCTGACCTGCCACACCCTGAATTTACTCCTTCCAGTCTCCACCTTTCAGAAGGCTTCACTTTCTTCAAGGCCCAGCTCCGTGTCACCTCCTTAAAGAAGGTGATAACCCCCAGGGGTTAGAGTGTTATTCCTCCTCAAATTGTATTTATTATCTGGCCAGCTAGGGAGCACACAGGAATCAGGAAGACTCATCTCCCTAAGTTCAAATCTGGCCTCAGACACTTATTAGCTGTGTGACCCTGGATAAGTCACTTCACCCTGTCTGCCTCGGTTTCTTCATTTGTAAACTGAGCTGGAGAAGGAAGTGGCAAACCCTCCAGTATCTTTGCCAAGAAAGCCTCAAATGCAGTCACAGAAAGTCAGACATAATTGAAATGACTGACCAACAATAAAATTTACTTATTTGGGTCCAGGCTATATCCTCTCCTTGTGGGTAGGGAATGTCTTGTTTTCCTATTCCCAGCTTAGCACAGCACCTCATATACAGCTGGGTGCTTAACAAATGTCTGTTCCTGATTCTAATCACTACTTAAAACTGATCTAATTTTCAGTTTTCAAAGTGATTCATATACATGAATTACCTCAATAGATCCTAATAAGTGTGGGAAGGATTCTTGCCTCAGGTCACACATTGAATTACACTTAGCAAACATCACAGGAAGTATTTACAGGGATTCCAGCAAATCCACTGTCAGTTGCCTAAATCTGAGTGAGAGAGAGCTTGGGAGTAGACGGAAGAGCACAGGCAAGAAGCAGAGTGAGGGAGAACTGTTTGTGATCAGAGTGTGAGACAGTGGAACATAGATCTGGAGTCCAAAGACCAGGGTTCAAATCCTAGCTCTCCTAATTAGTCCCTGCATGGCCCCAGGCAAGAGATTTCACTTCCATGGGGGGCATTTTTTCCAGTCCCTTCAACCCTAAATCCTATCACCTTACAATAGACTGGTTTCTCTGTGTAGTTGATAGACTGGACCTAAAGATGATTCAGAGGAGTTTCAAAAGTGTTTGGGGCAAAATGTCAACAGCGAAGTACAGCAGTCAATGGAGCACTGAGTGGTGGAGGTGGTGACAGGGAGAAGGAAGGAAGGAGAGGGGGAGAAAAGACCCAGTTTCAAGATCTCCGGATTACTTCTATTCCCATCAAAGGAGTGTATTATTAAAGGGACGGTTTGTGAGCATTTAGAAAAGCCAACAGTGACCAATAAGAGCCAGCTTGTACATAACAGAGGATGGCAAACTAATGAAATTTCTTTATCCTTGATTTCTGGACAAGGTTACTAGACTGGCAGGGTGATCAGGAGAATGCCAAACACACTATACCTGGATTGCAGCAAGCTACCAATGTAAATAAGGGAATATGGAGTCAAAGTGATTAACCCCACCCAAAGACTGGTGATAGGACTGTGGTCAATCTCAAACTGAGTACCCTCTGAATCTGTTCTTGGCTCTTTGCTATTCAACCTTTTTAATTAACAGAACTGAACAGAGGGAGAGAAAGCATGTTCATCATATTTGTGGATAACTACAAAGCTGGGAAGGATAACTAACATGCTAAATAAAAATCTAGATTTATCTAAAAGATCTTAATAGGCTAAAGAGATGGTCTAAACCTCCTAGAAGGAAATTCAAAAGTAAGAACGGTAAAATCTTACACTTGTTTTTAAAAAAAGGATGAACAACAGCAATGTAAAAGACAACAGTAAAAAGTGCAGGACGTGGAAAAGGAAAAAATTTCCTAACACTTAGAGCTTTCAAAAGTGGAATGAGGTGCCTCAAAAGACAGTGAGTTCTGAATCACTATACAAAAAGAAGGCGAGGACATCACAAAAGGTGAAGATCACAATTAGGTATGAGATGATCTGAGGTCTCTTAAAACTAGGGTTTCATGATATGAGATATAATTCATTAATCATTCCATTGCCCTGTTTAAGTAATTTATAATGTGTTTTCGAAAACTGCATCCTGTTCAGGACCTAAGTCACAGGAAGTTGATTCAATATGGCAGCTGTGATAGTTTCTCTAAAAAGTTGGATATCAGTTCCTTGAACAAGCATACTTTTAAGATACACCATTGTTTCTATGGGAAAGTCTGCCCTGCTATACATAATTTCAACTTCAAGGGTTATCCCTGCAGGGATCTTATGGGCCCATGGTGCACGGACTGACCCCACAAGCAAATACAATGTGGAGAAAACTGACTGGAGTTGCTATGTTTTTCTGAAGTAACCAACTGAGAGAGCTAGACGACAGGCTATGCCACGACAACAATAATAGTAATGATAATGTTTTTAGAACTCAGAAAAAAAATTAAGCTTATTCTCAATCAACCACATTTTTACTGTGCATACTGGAGAAGGGCAAAGCTAACTCTTGATAGAAATGTGAATTGGTAAACCAATGCGAAAAACAATTTGGAATTATGTGAAAAAGATGATGAAAAAGTACTTAATCTCTAAAGGATCCAGAGATCCCACCGACAGCCATATATCTCACCTAAGGAGTTCAAATAAAGGTCTCATAAACACCAAAATGTTCCGAGTAAATTTTTTTTTGTAGTAGCAAAGAACTGGAAAAAGTAAATGCCTATTGTGGTACAAGAATGTAATGAAATATTAGCGTGCTCTAAGAAATAACGACTATGAATTCCAAAGCCTGACAAGACTCCATCTAAACAAGTAACAGTAAAGCAAACAAAACAAGAGAAACAATATATAGAATTACAACAATGTAAACAGAAAGAACAAAAAAACAAAACTGAACCTTGTAATTTCAATGGCCAAGTATGGCTCGAAAGGAAAACGGAAAACACAACTCCCTCTTTTACTTGTAGAAGCTGGAACTAGGGGCACGGAAGAGCACGTAAACTGTCAGACCTCAAGTCTTGGTTTTACTAATCTGCTTTTTTAAAGCAGAATTTTTGTCACGAGGGATGGCTTTCTGAATAGGGAAGAATATATTTAGAAATAAAGGGGACAGAAAACTAAAAGATGATAATTAAAAATTAAACTGGAAAAACCCTCAGTTTTTTGAGTGCCTTACAAGAAAGAGCTAGCTGACGGATGGGTAAGACACGTCTAACTTACTCACACAGTTAAGACTCACCTATGTGTTAGCAATGCAAACTGCTAAGTGTCAGACACGTGACACAGATGGGAAATACCACAGAGGAGGAAAGGCAGATAGCGGTGGGCCGGGGCAGTCATGAAATGATCAATGGAGGTAGTTGGACTGTGCCTTGAAGAAGGAGCAAAGACTTTTCAAAAGAAGATGGTAATTTTCTCTACCCCCAGAATAGTAAACTTCGGGATCCCTTGAGGCTTGGGACCAGTTCATCTCTCAATTACTTAGGTCAACTCGGGGTTGGAGGTGATACCTGTGTGCAATCAGTAACTGCCATGGCCCTTGAAAATAAACCAAAGATGACAAAATGCTTGGGGACAGTGGTCAGCTCTGCCCTTGCTGGCCAAGATATAACAGCTTCACAGTCGTATCTATACACCAATTTAACTTATTCTAATCTGTTGGACCACATGACTAGTGGCCACGGCAATATAAATAACATATTTGAAAACAGAAAAGAACCTGACAAGTAACATTACTAATGTGATCACTCCCCTTTGCCCCAACTGTCTTACCAGTCGTATTACAGGGACCTCATCTCCCACATCTAAGGAAGAAACACATACTTCTGGGAGCCAGTGACTCAGTAAAAACAATATTCTTATGAGATCCTTTATAGGGTCTCATTTCTTCCATTTGAAACAACGGTAAATATTTGCAAGAAAAGAAAATTTAAGAGCTAAGACATTATTCTTATAAAAACTTGTCTTACAAAAAAAAGGATCACCAACAACATAATCAGTCACATCAATGTTAAGTCTCTACAAAAATACAGCCCCTCCTAGCACACTGACAAGGACACAGACAGGCACTCCTTACAAAAACAGTGACAGCTCAGTTTAAATCCAAAGATTGGCCATTAAGACCCTAGATGACTGCACACCTACTTAGGCCTAGAGTTCGATCAGAAATAATGAAGCTGGCTGGCTTTCTGTGAAAACAACACCGATTCTTCAATTCATCGAGCAATTTCTTAAACGACTATTCTGGAGAAGAGTACTGTGCTGACGGCAAATGAATAGCAACGTTAATGCTTTTATTTTTTTCCACTTTTTGGAGAGAGGGAAGGCAGGGCAATTGGGGTTAAATGACTTGCCCAAGGTCATGGGTCTAGTAAGTGTTAAGTGTACGAGGCAAGATTTGAACTCAGGTCCTCCTGACTCCGGGCCTGGTGCTCTATTCACCGCACCACCTAGCCACCCCTGACAATGCTTTTAGAATGGCAATTTGGAGGTAAGAGCTAGCCTTGAAGGAGGAAGAAAGACCTGGGTTCAAATCCAGCCTCTGATGTATGCAGATAGATCTCTGTCTCTAGATCTACGTCCACATCTATAGCTAGGTGACTTCTCAGGCTCCAGGCACCTTTCTGAGCCACCAAGTTACCAAGGAGTTGTCTATCTGTATCAGTGGAAAGACTTTCAGCACCAGGAAAGTGCTATCTTAATGAAATCACAGGTCCAAACCCAACAACAGTACCGCCAACTTGCATTCATAAAACAAAAATAACGAGACAGGCTAGAGGGGTAGAACCCTCATTTTACAGCTAAGGAGACAGGGGGAGCTTAAGTGAGCCGGCAGAGGCGCCCGAGCCGGGCCAACATCTGGAGCAACGGCTGAGTGGAGGTTTGGTGGCACACAAACGGAAAGCGGCGCTTCTTACCGTAGATGACGTCTTGCCTCTTTAGCACGTCCTTCTCCTGTTTCTTTGCATAGGGGAGCTCTACAGAAAGACTCCAGGACTCCGCCTCAAACTCCTGGGCGTCGGCTTCCAGTTCGCTTCGTAGCAAGGCAGAGTAGGAGTCTAATTAAAAAGCACAGACACTCACTCTACCTCGTCCGCCCTCCTTTGTGCCTTCTAACACACTAGCAATAGCATTTGCTACAAAGAAATTATTTGAAATCTTCAAAACAGTAAAAAGACTTTTATACCTTCCACGAAAACAGATTCGGTAGTTGATGATGCAAGTGAAAGAGGATCATCTGTCACCTGCTTGAATTTTGAAAATCCAGAATCGGCTTCATCCATCTCTCCTGTACCTGGTCTAAACAGGAAAAAAAAATATATAATTCTCATTTGGCCAATTAGAGAGGTTTGGTTGGCTATACGTATGACTTCCATATTCACTTTCTCTTTGTCGTAGGGATGATAAATTAGGAACTCTGACTCAAATCAGTCCATCAATTTGAATCATCAGGACATTACAACAAATGGGAAAAAATTAAGTCTTGAGAATAGGTTGCTGTGATCCTTTAGAGCCCATTCTAATCTGCCAGACCAATCTAGCAGTAGCCCCACATCTTTAGGTCTCCTTGAATAAAGAGTGGAATAACAGACCTCTTTCCATGTGAACACAGACGTAAATAATCTAAGCTACTGTCTAAGGAATCTGAATCAAAGGACTACAATAAAAAGATAAGCATTCATATAATGAAAAGGAAAGAGATGAATACAGCAAGAAACAATCCTAACAGCGTTTAGAAATACAACGAGCAAGCCAAGGAGCTAAAAGCCAAATATTAGGGTTTCATTAACCAAAGAAAAAGCGGCTAGCAGTTTTTACAGAACATTTTAAATTTACTGGCATGAAATATGCTTAATTAATCATACTGAAATAGAGATATGGAAATCAACACATCCTTTGAAGAAAGTCAACTTACCCAAATCTATTCAGAGCTCCAGCCGTGTTCATTGCCGCCTGAAGACTTGCCCTGGTTGAGATAGTCATTCCGACATTCCTAGGCAGAACTGGGGTGCCATTAGATCCCAAAGAGGCTGCTACAGATGCAAACACAGAATTGGTACTCAGAAAACGAGCAGGACACTGAAGATTTCCAGTTCTTAAGCCCTTTTCTGAATGTGGCCGAAGTGTCGACAAGATCTTGGATGTTAAGAGTTCATTATCCAAAAACACATTCTCATTCCATTTCCTGGAAAAAGAGCCATAAAAAGACAGCTCGGGATGACTCGGGATGGAGCCGTTTCGGCTGCCGCTTTTGGAGTTTGCACTTCCCATGTTGACACCGTGAGGCTCAGAGAAGCACTGGCTTTATATAGTACCGTGTGATCCTTCTAGAAATGTAAAGCCACTTAACTTACTGTATTGGCTAAAGCAGCAGGTCTGAAGGGCAGGAAATTGGTCCCTACTGTGCCCATTTAGTGTGGAAACTACAAAGTATTTTCTCCGTTTATAAAACACCAGAGCCCATCACTGTTCACAGGTGATAAAAACTAAGTATCACCTAACATCCAATGTGAATAAACAGAGAAGAAATCGCTTTTCCCTATGATGTAAATTATATCAGCACAAAGGTGACTGACATACCTAGGGCTTAATTATATGGAGTAAGGATGATTTTTGAATCTGAAGGAACTGCAAGGTATATTATCTGGCTATATTGTGGTCAAATACCACGAACAGAACTTTAATACCAGATTTTTGATGCTAAGGATATCTGCTAATTCAATATGCAATACATATTAAGAATTCCTTCCATTTGTTCATTAATTTATAGATTCAAGTGACACATCTATCCCGATCTTTTCTACTAGTAAATAATACATTTCTCGGAATGGAAAAGTCATCACTATAGTAAATTTTCCTCTCAGTCAAAATACCCAAGCCAAGCCTGACTGAGAAAGGCTAAGGACCAATTTGATTCTTACCACAAAAAAGGGCATTTCAGAACTGTGCTCCATACAAGGAAACATACATTATAAGGATTAAAATAAATCTGTTCAAGGGGTGGCTTTAGTGGGGTGTCTTGCTACAGTGTGAAATCCACCTACAGGTCAGCATAAGGGAAAGCAGTACGTGCATTATTTCTCAGCGGTGTATCTACAAACTGGGGCTTTTCGTGTGAAACAAGTCCAGAAAGTGAAGAGTTAGCTAACCTATACTCAAGACTCTCCATTTCAGAACTGGACTTAGAACTCAGATGCCAAGGCAGGTTTAATATGAACTGGCAGTGAAAAGTGTTCATAGCTGTACCTTCTTTACACAGAGATAAAGATACAGGGTATTTCAATCACAAAATTTCTGGTAGGAAAGTGATGAAGAATAAATGAGTTTTGTAAATTTAAAGTCTATGATTCAGGTAGAGTGACATTACACCTAACACAGGAATTCTCTATCATGGCTAAAATAATGGAGTGAGGGTCACAATGGTAACTAACATTTATATATCAGTCTACATATAAGAGGTCTTGTTTGATCCTACCAGCCTCAAGAGTTATGTACTATTGGTATTATTATCTATTTGACAGGTGAAGTTAGGCCCCTTGCTTGTGGTCCCTCAACAACTGAGCATCAGAGGTGGGAGGGGTGACTCAAGGTAGGCACCTCAACTGAGTTCAAGCTTTTTCCTCTACAGAAGCTTTGGACTCAACATGGAAGTAAGGCAGCTAGAGCTACTACCAAGCATATGACTTTAGAAAGCTGAGGGGGTTCAAAGGATCATAGATTTAAAGCTAGAAGGGGCCCTTTAAAAATCTAATCCAACACCCTTCATTTTGCAGATAGCAGCCCAGAGAGATTAAATGATATCACACAGCCAATCACTCAGCACTTATTAAATTCCTACTGTGTGCCAAGGACTGTGTCAGGCAGGCACTGAGGAAATGAAGGCAAAAAAGCCACAACGTCTGGCCATGGGATCATAAGCACAGTCAGGATTCAAACTCCTCTCTTTACCCGCTAAAAAAACCTTCAGTCGTTTCCTTATCAATTCTAACTATAAAATAAACACAAACTCCTCAGTCTGGAATTCACTGAACCCACCACCACCTGGCTCTCCACTACTTTTCTGGGCTTATTTAATACAATTCATCACCCATAGCCAAAGGGGCCTCACGACTCTTTTCCACTGCCATGTGCTTGCCCATCCTGCCAGCCCTTAGGTTCAGTTCTGATGCCACCCCTTCATGATGGCCACCTCTCACCTCCCCACATTTTCTTGCATTCACTTATCTGTGCCCATGTCTTAGTCCTCCAGTACACCATAAACTCCCTGAGAACAGAAATGGTTTCATTTTTATCTTTGTCCACAGAGATGCTGAATAAATGGTTTCTGAACTAGTGTCACGCACAGAAAAAGCAACCAATCAATATCTGTTGGCTGCATTTTCATTTAACCAGACACTCTGGTTAGTAAAAAAAATTACCATATGTGGATTATTATATTTTTAATGAGTTAGAATACACTACATTAAACCTAAAACTGAACATAATTAAATCTGCCTCTGATAATTAAGACAGCATTTTGAAATCTTATTGAGCCTCAAGATTAATTAGGACAAGGGGGAGTTAGGTTGCTCAGTGGTTAGAGCACAGGCCTTGATGTCAGGAGGACCTGAATTCAAATCCAGCCTCAGACACTAGCTGTGTGACCCTGGGCAAATCATTTAACACCAAGATTGCCTCCAAAAAAAATTTTTAAAAAAAAAGACTATTAGCACAAACATCAATCATTAGCAGAGGACAGATATGCACAAAACAGATCAGAAAAGATGCCTGTAAAAATGCACACATAATTTCCTTTTAGGAAGGCTTCGACATACTCAGCTAGGCATGTACCACATCTCTTTCAAACATTTATTTCCTAGAGAAGCTGGCCAGCCAAAATCCTTCAATGTGACCTGATTAAATGTTTTCATTTGGGCCATTCTATTGACAAAACAACTTTGCTTTTAAAATGAAAACTATCAGTAATAGGCAAATATTTTCAATGATACAGAAATAATTATCCTATAGAGAGAGTACAAGGAATGCTCTGCAGCAGACTGCCGCCCCGGGCCCTCTCTGAGGATCTCCAAAAGTAAGGTCAGACAGACTTCATAAAAACCTCGAGAGACTTACATAAACTGATGCTGAGTGAGGAGAGCAGAACCAGGAGAACTTTGTACACAATGACAGGCACATCGTATCTGTGATGGCTGACTTTGATAGACTGGGCTCCTCTCAGCAATGCAGGGTGGGAAGATCAACTCCAAGGGACCCATGATGGCAAGAGATATCTACATCCAGAGAAAGAACTACAGAGTCTGAATGCAGACTGCAGCAAACTACCTGCTCTCTCTCCTCTGTGTTTTGTTTTATTTCGTTCCTTATTTTCTCACTGTTCACTCCAGTGGTTATAATTCTTTACAGTCTGACTAATGTTTAATGTGAAGGTATTTGTAGAACCTATGTCTGATTGCATGCTGCCATGGGGGAGAGAAGAGGGGAGGGGGAGAAAATTTGGAACTCAAGGGATTGTGGAACCAAATGTTGTAAACTAAAAATAAATAAATAAAATAAATTTTTTTTTAAAAAAAAGTCAAGTCAGAGTGTTTTTATCCAACTAAAGCTGAAGATAACAGCACCAAGCAGAGTTTCTTAGAGAAGCTGCCACTCCACACCTAAAAGATGACAAATTCAATTGGTAAAGACTGGATCACTGTGCCTTTGGCTCTAATTGAGCTAATAAGAACAAATATTCAGAATAAAATTATGTTTCTCTGAAACAAAAAATCCAAGGAGCCATAAGTCAGCAATTTCTTAGGGCTCTGCTCTACTGGCCACAAGCTGAAGTACATCATGACTGCCCAGCAGTATCTTCTCTAACACAAAGGCCACCTTTGGGGTTTAATTAGCACTGTCTGCACACTGCTGAGATTTCCTATTGATTGCTGTCAGCCTATCACAGCCACCTAGACTGTGTACCACAGAGCTGTTTCATGGGAGACTGGGGAAGGGACAGATACAGAACAGTGAAAATGGAAGAAGTTGTTTGCCTTAAGAGAAAAGTGATGAGATGGCTCTGGGCAACAGCAGCAAGCTGGTCTCACTCATCACAAGTGCCCTGGTGTTACCTCAGTTTCCTTGCTTATTAAAAACTCTCAAGTGAGCATATCAGACAATTATAGCACAAGTACTATATGTCATAACCTCAGCTCAGGACCTTACCTCGCCCCAAATAAATGCAATGGTGCTCTAGCAAGGAGCCTGATTTTATCCAGTTGAAGATAATCTATAATGAATTCTTTACATAAAGAATCTTGTCTTACATGTTAAATCTTAAGAGACCCATGTGCAAAAAGATAAGACAGTAATAAGGTTTACTGGTGTCACTAACCTGTACTTAAAGGTAATCTTAGAGAAAGCAGAAATACGAAAAAGCAGAAATAATTTTAAACAGTTTGCCATACATATCCTAAATAAATCCTTCTTAGTTTTGCAAAATACCAATTTTGAAGAAAGCATTTTACATACTAAAATGTGCAGATTCCTACTGCTTCTCAACAGCAGAGGTGTTCATTCGTGGCAAAAATTCCTCCACTGCATCCGTCTCATCAAAAAAGCCCCCAAAAGACAGTCTCTTGGGAGCGCAGTCTCTGAAAGCAGGAGCATCCTGGACATGGCAGCGAGAAGCCACCTTAGAAGCTCCAGCCACTTCAGAAAGAACTGGCCCGCTGCTGTTTTGTACAAGTTTTTAATCCTTCCAAATCACTCTTCATTTCAATGAAGATCTTTCTTTCAGATGGAGAATATCTGTCATCTCTGGAGCCTTCTAGCAAACCCTGGCTAAGTTTTAAATAGACAATCAGGAAAATGATGGAAGAAGAAGTTTTCAGTTCACAGTTCTAGTCTTTTCCAAGGTCTGAGAATAGATGCAATCAATGAGAAGCCAAAACGTCGATATCTCTTAACTACCTCATTTTGATGTTACACAGCAAGGCTTAAAAACAGGGAAAAAAATATCCAAGTGAAAAAATAAAGACAAAAGCCCCCAGCTATTCTTTACCCTTGCTACGTGGGAAGAAAACGGTGCCTTGCTTCTCAGTAATTTATAAACCAGAAATACTGCCCTTCTCAAACACAAATGAAATTTTTATAAGTTAAATCCAACATATACCCTTTTAAGCGGAGAAATTAAATATAATTTAATTAACGAACAAACCTTGATAAAGACTCTGGGCTGAACTTTGTGTCAAATTCTGTGGAGATCCTGGAGGTTTGTGCTGGAAATCTTTCTGGTATGGAAAAAGAACAAAAGTAACAATAAAAATCACTTTGGGCATAAATTTTGAGTTGCATCTTATTAAATAAGCGTGCCATCATTGCACCATTTTCTACAAATGTTTCTGAAGCTTCAAATTTAAAGGTTCAAAGCTCTCAATTCCTTCTTCCCAACTTCAATAAAATTAAACAAGTTTCAAGCTAGTTTGTTTTCAAATTTCCAGAGATCCCTCTTCATTTGCCAACCAGTATTTGAATTCAGGATAACTTGTTTTCTAGCAAGTAGTCAAGACACTACTGATAACATGTGCAGCAGCAATAGAGAATCAGCAAAGACTCGTGACTCTTGCCCAGTCACCTAAGGTCACTATTTAAGGCAAACCCAAGGTTTGATGCTTCCTATGGAGCTGCTTCAGTAAGTAAAGAAAGTTGAAATTGATTTCCAAGTAGTTCATTTTAAAGAACATTTGCTATTTTTAGGATTATGAATCAGTGGTTTATCTTGACTATTCAGATAGTCATCTCAAATGAAGTCATAAGGACACTTAGAAGGGTATATAACTAATCTTTGTTGGAAGGAAGGAAGCTATTGTTTGGAAATAAAGACCTGAAAAAATTAAATCCAAAAGAAAGTTAGAATTTTACCCAATTAAATAAACTTTAAAGGACAAAAGAAATGGTTGAGGAATAGAGGTTTTCATTAATTGAATTTTATGGTTAACTTGGGTTTAGTCAGAAAATCATTTTAATTTCAACTTTCCTGAGTGAAAATCTTTTACTACTAAATGTCTCATGAGCAGGGGCTGTTTTAAGATGCTCTGTGTCCCCTAGAGTGGCTTATGCATAGCAGGCACTTGGAAAATGTTACCAAACCTTGCTCTCAGTAAATGAGAATTTGTGTACTTGTAAAATTGTACAACAAAGTAACACCAAGTGTTGCTTTGTACAAGTGAATGCTGCTTAATAACAGCTACTTCCTGTCATTCTGGTGATTAGGAAGAGTTTACTGTCCAAGTCCAAAGTAATAATTATCCATGTCTGACATCAGGACCTACTCCTTTCAGGGGTGAACATCTTTAAAATAGGTACATGAAATTTAGACCTCCTTTTATGGCATGAAACACGGGTGATAAAATACTTTTATTCCATATAACTTTTATTTTAGAACAGGAACTGAAATATCTGTAAATATTTACTCAATCATTCTAATATCATCCTTGAGAGATGCTGGTGAAAAAAGAGCCATTAATGGATTAATGTTAACTTAAAGGGAGGGTGCTACGAGAGTGCCCCAGGGATCCCATTTTCTTCACCTTGGATCAAGACACAGAGGGCATGCTCACCAGATCTCAGAGTGACAGAGAGATGAGGTCTAGTTAACACACTGGCTGACAAAACTAAGAACCCCAAACATCTGTCTGGACAGGTTAGGATAAGGAGCCAAATTAATCTAAGAGAGATAATCATAAAATTCTACACCTGAGTTGAAAGAATCAGCTGGACAAGCTTAAGATGGTGGCTAATTAGCTGATTTTTCACATGACAAAGATGTGGTGATGTTAGAGAGTTGCAAGCTCCCAGAGTCAACAGTGTGACACAATAACGATCTTAGTATTCATTAATACTTTCAGCTGTTCTGGTCAGAGCACATCTAGAGTTGTGCTCAATGTTCTCAGAGTCAAATCTTAAGAGAGGATGATGACAAGCTGGATAGAATGCAAAGGAGAGCAAGCAGAATGGTAAGGGGATAGGAGCCTGTGTACTCTAATTGGAAGGCTCACCTGAAGAAGAGAAACTTAGAAAGGAGACAAGACAGCTCTGATGTCATGCAGAAAGAGGGACTAAACTTGTCTGGCTTCAAAGGTCAGGCCCAGAACTAGGACAAGTGGGGAAGAGCAGCACAATAAACATTTCCAAATCATCAGATCTGTCTCAAAGCAGAGTGAGTGGGCTGTTCCCCTATCAACAAGGGGTCTTCAAACAGAGCTGGAATGGCCATTTCTCAGGCATTTTGTGAAGAGAGATCTGAGCAAGTATGGATGACCTCCAAAATCTCTTATAGCTGAGATGCTGGAAAAGTACACTTTAAATTTTAAAGACAGGAAAAATGTTGGAAGCAGGCATCAAGCCCTATTCTTAATTCACATCTATTATTCTAGCAGTTTAAGTTATATCCAAAGTTTAAATTGAGAATCTCTGTCAGTTACTTTCTTGGGAGAAGAGCTGAGTGTAAAACCTACCTTGAGTTTATTGCTATTACTGCAGTCGGCCAGTAAATTCTTACAATTCTTATGAACATTCACTGCACAGTCTGAAATTTTTAAAAAAGTCTAAATTACTCCATCATATCAGTCCATAAAGGAAAATTTGGTATTTTTTTAAATTAAGAGAGAAAGGGAAAGTCTAATTTTAAGTCAAACCCACAATTTTACTGACTAAAGATAAGGACTTATAAGGCAATGTTACTGGTTGAGCCACCCAAAGAACAAAGAACATTCTTGGCAGGAAGCCAGTAGTCACATAACATGACCCCACAGTACAAATTGGGTACAAAATCATTCTTCACATACAAGGATTCTTAGATGATAAAAATAATGACCCTTGTGCAAGATCACAAATCTAATTTCCAAACAGGTCATTTATATTATAGTATTTATTTAAGGCTGCTTCTTTACAAAAAAATTAAGATGAAAAGCTGAACTCACACAAACAGGAAGGTTTTATAACAAATTTTTCCTCTCTGATCAAGGAATAAAGCTAACAAATTTTCCCCCACCAAAGACAAAACCATGTGACTGGACATAAACATCAATTCTATTAAAACCGGAATAACCAAGAAAGTTTGGGGGAGTAAAGGATTCTGCTCCAAACTCCAAAAATCACTTTTTTATTTCTTCTCATTTTATTCTTTCCATTACAATCAAAACTCTCAATCTCCCAGAAGTAAGGGGAACTAAATGTTAAGAGGAAAACACATCAAGTGAACCATTTCCACTCAGGCCTAAATGATTCAAAGTCTCTCAATCAAAAGAACCTCTCAGAAGTAAAATTCGGGAGAGCATAACCAAGGGGAAAAGATGCAGCAGAAGCTCCATGAACCTGCTCCTGCTTTCCTCTACTTCTGGGTCCCACGGATAGATTCTCTACCTCCAAATATTCTCACAACAGTTCCTAGGGCAGCAGAAAGCTCTCGGTTGTCATTTTAAAGTTTGGATTACTTGAAAATAGAGAGGTATCTGTAATTTGTGCTCTGAGCGGTAGGCCACTGGAGCAAAATGTGCTTTTGTAACATCAAGGTCTATATCTATATAAAAAGTATAGAATTAAAAAAAAAAAAGGACCCAGATAGCATTTTGGACTATTTGCATCAACTACATGATCGATATAATTAAAATAATTAGGCATTGTGGCAGCTAGAAAAAGTGATTTTACTGAAAAACAATTCAAATTCAGTTGTGCAGCCTTGTACAGCCTTCCTACCTAAAGTGAAAAGGTTATTGGGAAAGAATTCCTATAACCAGCTATTCCATACCTACAAAAATCTTCCAGAAGATAACCTAACAGAAACTAATTTCTCTTAAAAAATAAAAGCACATTGTTAAAAACCAAGTTAGAAGAGGAAAACACACATATACAATGCCAGAGAAAAACCTGTTTGTCCTCAATGTATTAGGGAAATTATTCAAGGACATTGCATTTGTGTAAAAGGTAACCTGAAATAGTATTAAGGTCAGTGAGATCAACAAAGACCTACTACCAGAAGGCAATGTCTGAATTCCTGCTCAAGGACAAGAGTTCACTGACACTAATTTTTCCAAAACAATCACGCTACAATAGGAAATAAAATAACTCTGGCTTTTTAAACGATCTTTAGCCCTGACTGTTCTCTCCTGGAAAGGAGGGCTGTGTTCCAAACAAATCTGAAGTCTATTAATGGGGATCATTAGCCAGGGCAACCTGGTTCTTTTAGTCCTCATTCCACAGGTGGGCCTAGAATGTAAACAATAAAGCACAACTGACTTAGTAGTGTTATGTCCAGCAAGTGAAAACAAAGTTTACAACTTTAACCAAGGATATGTTAACTATGCAAAGTTAGTGGTGCAAAGGAATCCCAGAGTTCTAAAGGGGTCTATAGAAAACAGGACCAAGGATTGGTTTGGGAACATCTTAAGTTTCCTGTGCTTCTAGCAATACTGGCTCTAATTTAAAGAAGTCAGCATGATGTTCCTGTATGAAGAAAATTTGAGAATCTTCCAAAATTCACCAGTATTCCCTTTCTAACTGCATTATTTTGAGTTTGAATATATTTTAACAGTCTTCCATCTCATTTCCATGGGTAGAGGAAAACCACTTACATCACAGTACATCTGGAATACATCTTTAAATTCTCTTACAGTTTCTAACAGCCACTTTACAGTCAATGTCAGCTCTCAAAACCACAGCACTGTCCTAGTTACTAACTTCTAAGATTGAGATGAAATCAAATAAATATTCTCCCTTCAACAAAGACTTGCTTTCAAATTTTAAAGCATTTGTTTAACTAACGTACTTTAACAATATGGTTATTAAAGTGTTCTCACCTTCCAAACAGAAGCTGATGGTTCTCCAAACATAAAACCTGCCAATACCCTATGCTGCCAACTTATTTTAATAACATGTATATCTTTCAAAGTGCTTCCCACATGTCTCACATCTGTGGTCTAAAGCAGCTGGAATGTCACTGAATTACAGAACTAGGATAGTTCAATGAGAAGGCAGAGGCAGGTCAGCTACAACAATAATCCAGAAAAATCAAACTCAACCCTATTTTTAAAAAAATACCTTCAGAGATAGAGAATACAGCTTGACTGTGGGGGGTTAGGCAACAGAAATACACTATTATCACCAAGAAATTAATTGGTATCTATCCTAAGCTATTCTTGCTGAAAATTAAGCCCATTTTCTTTTGTTCTGGCTTAACTACAGTTCAACAATTCTACAAATAATTTATTGAACTAAAGTACAGAGCACTACTCTAGGGGCTGGAACGAGGAAAAGTAGTCCAAAATTTTAACCACCTCTAGAGAGACAAAAGCACAAAAATCTAAAATCAATGTGTAGCCTAAGGCATGTCATTCCAATCAGGCCTTAAGTAGGCTTAAGGGTCCTAAAATATATTTACATACTGCTTTGCATACATTATCATTGGATCCTAACAAAGCCCAGAGAAAGAGATAGTAGATGAGAGGTTCAGAAGGTTAAATGTTCTTCCTGAAGTCACAAAGCTGCTAAGAAGAGGCAGGTTGTGAACCTCAGCTTCTCCAGATTCCAAGGCCAGCACTGTTTCTACTAGGCAGCATTATCTAATTTATGGGACAAACTCTTCATGGTTAACTCTCAAGTGGGGAGATACAGAGAAAGCCAGAGCTCAGAGGAGGAAAAGAACACTACAGGCTGGTGTGGTGTAGAGAAGGTTTCATGGAAGGGCTGGAGGGATAGGAGGGCAAGGCAGGGCAGGGTAGAGAAGTGAAGGGGAGCAGAGACATGATAAAAAGTTGCCCAAGTAGACAGACATTATTAGTTCAGGAGTTCGGACAATATTTAGGGCAAAGAGATTAGTGCAATTAAGGCACAAGCTGGGACTGGGTGTGCAGCGGCCTTCTATGCCAGGCTGAAGAATCTGGACATTCTCCTCTAGGGCCAGATTTCCCCATCTAGTTTGGTAGAATGTGCATCTGAAGCAGTGGTTCTCAACCTTCTTAATACTGCGACCCTTTAATACTGGTATGTGGGTGTATCTCCATGTGGGTGGACCTGCCTGGAGACTGATAGAGGAGCCATGTCTCAGTTCCTAAGACCATCGGAAATATGTGTTTTCTGATGGTCTTAGGCAACCCCTGTGAAAGGGTCGGTGCGACCTACAGGTTGAGATCGGCTGAGAAGGACACAAATCCAACTCAATTCAATGTTTACTAAGTACCTACTGAAGCCAAGGTGACTTCATTTGGTGTTCGGGATAAAAAATAAATTTAGCCCAGAAGCTGCCCTCGAAGGCCTTACAATTATAACTAGGGAGATTAGACAAAGTCACAAGTAACCATAATAAGGTTTCTGTGAGAAATCTGATGCCAGCAATTTTGGGCCCTCCCTGAAATCAGGGTCAGAAAACTCGGGTCCCCACCCATATTTTTTTTATATTGCTGGCTTTGGGGCCAAGTGTTTGACACCTTGGCTCTAAATCACCGCCCCATATCTAGATTACTATAAATCTCCCCTTTTGGGGGGGGGGTAGGGGAAAGATGGGGGGAAAATTTGTAACTCAAAAGCTCGTGGAAATGAATGATGTAAACTAAAATAATTAAAATAAATAAATAAATCTCCCTTTTTTGAATGTCCCCAGATTCTAGATCAACTCTCTTCAAACCTACCTAACAAAGGTTAATCTGGCAGCAGTACAGAGTACTTTTATCATACTACTCTTCTACTCGAATACCTTCAATGGCTTCCTATTTCCTATGAGGAAGTCCACATTCTTCCCTAGTCCCCTCCACAATTTAGCCCTGCTCCAATTCCTCTCCAAAGGCAGGCAGCAGGGCTGGATAGTAGTTTGTTTGGAAAAAAAGACCTAGGGATTTAAGTGGACAATAAGTTCAGTGAGCCCAAAGTATGATAAATCTACATCTTTGCAACTTCTAACCACTGTTCTGACTTCACTAAGTTACTGTTCTGACTTCAGGGGCTAAAGGGAACACACGATGTTCTAACCCTCTCAGTCTTCTCTCTGTGCCAAACACCCCCAACTGCTTCGGCTGATCCTCATATGGCATGACCTCAACATTTCAACTGCTTGGTCTTTCCGAATGTTTGAACCTGGCAAGACCTTTCTGGATTCCAACTCTGTCATCCCATCTGTCAGCTATCCTTCCCAGCTTTGTCTCATTTACAAACTTGGGAGCACACCAGCTACACCTGTAACCAGGCCACAGGGCCAAGCACAGAGAACCTTGGGTAGCTCCTTCTTCTTCTTTTTTTTTTTGCTTTTTGGAGGGCAATTGGGGTTAAGTGACTTGCCCAAGGTTACCCAGCTAGTTTTTGTGTGAAGTGTCTGAGGCCAGATTTGGACTCAGGTCCTCCTGACTCCAGGACCGGTGCTCTATTCACTGTGCCACCTAGCCGCCTCTGGCAGCTCTTTCTAAGACGACAATGGGATCATTGGCTTAAAGTTGGAGGGCCTGGAACCCAAGATGCTTAGGCAAAGCTCTCTCTGTCTGATTGCCCTATCTGCCCCTTGGAGACATTGGATTTTGTGACCTGAAGTTTCTTCTGATTCTGCACTGTGATCTGATGCTGCCCAACCATTTATGCTTTCTCTTTGGATCTGGCCATTCAACCTGTTCTGGATACCACTTTTTTTGTACTACTTCTGTCTAGCCCACATCTTTCCATCTTTTCCACAAGAGCAGCATGACACTATCAAAAGCTTTGATAAAATTTTGGTAAACAATACCTATAGCATTTCTCTAATTCAATTAATCTAGCAACCATGAGAAGAGAAAATGAGGTTCATCTGGCATGACCTGTTCCTGATGACGATCTTTGGGATCACTACTACTTCCTTTCCTTGAAGTTTACTAACCCTCCCTTTAGTAATACATTTTAACATTTTACCAAGAAACAAAGTAAAGCTATTTTGCAGATTCCACTCTTGCTTTTTTTTGGAAATTAAAACATTTACCCTTCTCCAGTCTCAGGCCACCTCTTCCAGTCTCTATCTTTCAAAATGACTCAACTATCTTATGGAAGGACAGAAAAGAATAAAACAAGGTGGGAAAGTTCAGAAGTGTTGCAATCTTCACCAAGTGGATGTACCAAAACAAGGAAACCATATATCCAAGAAAGTATGTACAATGTGGCTTTGCAAAAAGTTGCATTTTAAGAATGTCATAGAACATGGCTCCTCACCCTTAAAAGAAGGTCTGACCTCTGGCCTAGATACTAACCTCTAAAGTTGCTTGTTTCCTACCCTAACTATGAGCAAAAGTAGAAATGTAACCTGGTCCTAATAACAAGTTCCAAGTTTTATATTTTGATGTGACTGCACAAAATGCAAACAGGTCTGTCTGACTGGAGCTGTCATAGACAGAACTTTATTCAAGGGCCTCAAGAAACAGAATTAAGCCCCATTTAGACTGACAGGGAAGGAAAGTGAGCTCCAGGCAAGTGAGATGACTGGACCCACGTGTGGAGGGAGTGGGAGAAGCAGAAAGAGACCAGGCCTCACTCCTCCAAATCTCTCAGCTACTTCACTAAAATCTCTCTCATCTGCAGGGACAGCTGGCCTTTACCTACCACATTCTACCTCGCAGGCCTAGGGCTGCTACCAAATTGTTCTGTAAATGGAAAAATGGGTTTCAATCCAATATAGCTGCTCCTTATCAATTTCTGGAAATAGCTCAGTTTTCATAACAAAGTTGCAAAGCTGACATTCTCATAGGTTTTTTTTCAATTTGTTGTTGTTGGTCAGTGATTTCAGTCAAGCCTGACTCTCCACGACCCCATTTGGGGTTTTCTTCGCAAAAATACTGCAGTTTGCTATTTCCTTCGTTGGCTCATTGTAGAGAGGAGGAAACTGAGGCAAACAGGGTTAAGTGACTTGGCCAGGGTCACACAGCCAGTAAGTGTCTGAGGCCAGATCTGACCTAAGGAAAATGAGTCTTCCTGACTCCAGGCCAGACGTTCTATCCACTGCACCGCCTAGCGGCCCCTTCTCTTAATCATAACTCACATTTATATAGTACTTTAAAATTTGCAAAGGGTTTTACATCCATTATCTCATTTGACCTTTTGAAATTAAATAACACTGCCTCCCCAATTTTTCATTACTTAAGACACAAAATATCTGTCAAATTCATAAAGCTGCAAAGACTGCACTGAAAACCAAGGAAACAGAAAGCTCCCCAAAGCACAGAGAAGATGAAGTGGTAGCTGTGCGTCAGCACCAAAGGCATGCCAGCCATGTGATAGGTGAACATTCCAGGCCGGTGTAGCATGCTGTCTGATGGCTCTTGTCCCAAAAATTGTTGATTCTGTCATAGCTAGAATCGCTGTTTCTAACAGGAAAGAAAATGATACTGGCATTTATGCCCAAAGAAACAGACACACCATCTCCCTGAGGTGGGCTTCCTGGGCAGAAGCTTATGTGACTACCAAGGAAATAAAACAAAAAACCACAACTATACATATGAACATAAGGACCTTACAAATGGCAGAGCTGGTCATACAAAGAGATTCGCAAAAGGTAACTCTAGGGAGCTGGTGTGATTTGCCCTTGGTCCCAAGGACAAGTCAGCCCCAGGTTTTCCTAGTTCTGGGTGCAGCCGCTGTCCATTATCCCAAGTTCCTGAACTCGGGAAAAGTGCTAGACTTGGAGTCAGGAGAAAACTGGGGTCAAATCAAGGCTGCCAAATATTGGTGGTATGGCCTCGAGAAAATCATTTGACTTCTCTGGGTACCAATTTCCTCGTCTGCCAAATAGGAATAACATACCCTGAAAACAGATGTACTCGTGTATTTACTTATGTGTCTTTGGGCAAGTCAACTCCTTGTATCCACACCTGTAAAATGGGAATGGTGCTTGTCCTGACTGCCTCACAATGGCTATTCGTAGGCCCGGTGCAAACTCTAAAGTGCTGCAGAAAAGTGACTTCCTACTACAATGTCAGTTCTGAGACTACTGCTCACCAATGAAACATATACTATTTCCTGCAAAATCACATCTAAGTAAGTAAGCCTTGCTCCTTTCTCTACTGCCAAGAAAAGCACCAACTTCCTCATGCCCAATCAGAAAAAGGGTAAAGGACGGGTATGAAAGATGCCATCAAAGTTCTGTGTTACATATACAGGGGCTGAGGAAAAATGGGTTGGTAGTATTATAAGCTAACCTTACACTTCAAAGCCTTCCAAATTATGCAGTTAGTTCACTCTAATCTGGAGCCTCAATCTCAAAGCTCTTCAGGAGAACATAAGGGGAGAACACAATCAGGGCAAGAAGAAAGGAAGCAAGGTACGAGGGCAATGGGAAGGGAGAAGCAACTGGCTCATGCCCATCCACTCCCAAGAAGGGAAAAGACAAAAACTGGATGGGAGATAGGTGGACAGATCCACTCCTGCCCTTGGTCGGTGGTCCAGTCTTTCTGGATTAACAATTTGGAAGGCAGTACGTAGTGGAGCCAAGATCTGAATTCAGGCACTTGGACTCCAGAGCCATAGACTCAAACTAACAAAAGTCACTTAAGTGTAGATGCCCTTCCACTGAAGAGTGCCACTTCCAGGAGGCTCAGGACAGAGGGAAAGATCCCACACATACAAAAATATTTATGGTAGCACTCCTGGTGTAGTCAAGAACTAGAAACAAAGTGAGTACCCACTGACATAATAAACTGTAATATTATATTATCATACTTTAAGAAATGACATATAGAATTCAGAGAAACTTAGGAAGATTTATATTTAACTGGTACAGAACAAAGTAAGTAGAACCAGGAGAAAAATTTACATAAGGGTCATAAAAATGCAAAAGAATGACCTGAGAACTCTGATTACTGCAGTTCGATATCAAGACTTCAAAGGACTTGATTGCTAAGCACATCCTTCATCTTCTAACAAGTCATAGAATCATAGATACTAAAGCTGGAAAAGCACATTAGTGGTGTCTAGCCCTCTCAGAGAAGGAAACTGAGGCACAGAGATGTTAAGTCAGTTAAAAGTACATTATGCGCCAGGCACTGTGCAGAACTCTGGGAACACAAAAGAGGAAAAAGACAGTCCCTGCTCTCAAGGAGCTTACAATCTGCGACAAGTAAACAACTACATTCAGACAAGCTATATACAAGTTAAATAAGAAGAAAATAAGAGAGGGAAAGCACTGGCATTAAGAGTGGTTGAAAAGGGCTTCCTGTAGAAGGTGGGATTTTAGCTCAGACTTGAAGAAAACCATGGAAGCCAGTAAGCCAAGATGAGAAGGGAGAGCACTGGGGGGGAGGGGAAGGAGGGGACAAAGAAAAAGTCTAAAGCAGTGGTTCTCAACCTTCCTAATGCCGCAACCCTTTAATACTCATATGTGGGCACGTCTGCATGTGAGCAGACCCGCCTGGAGACAGACAGAGGTGTCTCAGTTCCTAAGATCATCAGAAACATGTGTTTTCTGATGGTCTTAGGCGACCCCTGTGAAAGGGTCGCTCAAAACCCAAAGGGGTCATGACCCACAGGATGCAGATAGCTGGTCTAAAGCCAAGAGTCTTTTTTTTAATTTTATGTCCAAGCTATACTTTTTTCTTCTTTTTTTTGGAGGGGGGAAGGCAGGGCAATTGGGGTTAAGTGACTTGCCCAAGGTCACATGTCTATTAAGTGTTAAGTGTCTGAGGTCGAATTTGAACTCAGGTCCTCCTGACTCCAGGGCCGATGCTCTGTTCACTGTGCCACCTAGCCGCCTGAAGCCAAAAAGATTCTTGGAAGGGCCAGGAGACCAGTATCATCAGACAGAAGAATACGGGGCAAGGACTAAGGCCTAAAAGGACTGAAAAGGTACGAAGACTCTAGTAATTTGCCCAGGGTCACAAAGCCAGTAACTGAGGCAAGATCTGAACCCAGGTCTTCCTGACTCTGAATCCAGGGCTCTATCCATCACACCAGAGGTACAGAATGAAGTATACACTCTCATAGATGGCCAATGAGTGGATTTGCTTTACTTGACTATACAATTATGCCTACCACATCTCGGGGGGTTAGGGGCACAGCTCTCAATATGGAAAATCTGAGTACAATGTTTTGGCCCTCCCCTGTATCAGAAAAGTCATCTAAATTATTATGGTATTAAAAGATAAAATATGTTGATATTATACAATCCTATGCATAGATTTTAAGCACTTCTGAGTTTCTAATTTTTTTCTGTGTTGTCTGCTGGCCTTCTCAGGGTGTCTTATAGCTTCTGTGAAACTCCCCCAAAATTCCTATTTAATCACTTATACTGACTTGTGATATAGTAAAACCTCAGGGATATGGAAGGAATAACTATAATTAATTAGGAAAAGAAAAGATTCTGTTAGGAGCTGGGGGGTGAGGGGGAGAAGGGAAGGCCAGACCAGGAGGAAATCACTGGGAAATAACAAGTGATGTAAAGTCAAGAGCACCTGGATTCACACTCTGGCTCTATTTTTTACTACTTGCAATGGCCTCAGAACAAATCATTTTTAACCTCTTGGGTCCTCAGTTTCCCAGTATTTAAAATGAAGGTACTAGAAAAAAGGACCTCTAAGGTTCCTAAATCTTATAATCTTAGATAAGAAAGAGTAAAATACAGTGGAAGTGCACTGACCTGGGAGTCAAGAGTCCTAGGTTCAAGTCTTGATGTTGACACTAAATTGTCTAACCTTAGGATTGGGGGAAACCCTCGCTGAGAAATCCAAAGAATCTGTCAAAGTCCCATTACATAACTGTAATACACATTCAGAAATCCTTTAGTCAAGACTGAACACCCCCTCTTTGTTCACTCTACAGCATGTGGATACATCTTATCTAAATTTGTTATTACTGCTTAGACCTCCACTATGTGTCTTAGAAGTCAGTATTTTTTTCTGCTAAGAACAGACAGATCCGGTAACAAAGCACTGAATTTTCATTCTCACAGCCAAATATATTCTTGGAAATACCAGGGCAACTTTCAATTTTATATATTATGTTTTTACACACACACACACACACACACACACACACACACACACCTTGAACTTAAAAAAAAAAAACAAGTCCTTAGAATCCAAGAATCTTAATGACTACAAGTTAGAGTCATTTGATTCGACCTCCTCCCTGGCATAGGAATTTGCTTTGCAACTTTCCAAGTTTCTCCTCAATTTTTTAAAAATTACTACTAGTTCTTCTTTATACAAGCTAACTTGTCAAAACTGCAGATTAATCCTAAATTGTGCCTAGTTTCCTCAAAACTAGGGGGCCAACCAGAGCACCCCACACTCAGCATTAGGGGAGCTGTCTCCACAAAGGACATCAAAACATACTGGGGTCCCAAACAGGTGGTGCTGACACAGGACAAAATGTCTGCAGAAGAGCCAGCTCAGTATGTGGAGGAGGAACGACAGGGTAGGGAAGAATAGGCAGCTCCCACTGCTGTGGCCAAAGTTATGGGAACAGTAGCAGTAATACACGTGCAATACTTCTGAAATACCGTACCTTCAGGCAGAAGGGCAGAGACTATTAATATTAAGACTGTTAAACTTCCCTACCAACATTTGCAGGAGGGGGAATGAACCGTCCTAATGCCCCGTTTGCCCTCTTTTCTCCCTCATATTCTTTCAGCCACTAGCTTTTCTAGCTGTAAACCCTCTAATCAATCCCAGTATTTTACACACAAAATTCACTATTCCTCCCTACTTTTTAAGTAAATCATCTAAATGATCTTCAGGCATTTTTTCATTCACCAAAACATCATCAGCACGGTGGAAACTGTACTCTACTGAGTCAAGCCCAGCTTCTAGTCCTGAACCCTCTGTGTGACCTGGGGCAGGTCTGCCAAGGTCTGGGACCAGGGACCCCTGGGCCAGGAAGGTCCTCTCCTCACTTCCACCTCTCAGCATCCCCAGATCCCTTCATGGCTGGCTGCACTCCAGGGCTGCCTCTGAGGAGAGGCCAGATCTCTCCCCACCCAGATAATTTTCATTTACTTGTAGGTATACAAGCAGTTTTTCCAGATACAATCTAAGGTCTCTGAGGGTAAGGACTGTTTCCTTTTTATCAGTGTCACTCACTCAGTAGGTGCTTAATAAATACTTCTAGAATGACGGATCCACATTCTCCCACAGAACTCCTCCCCAAGCTTTTCACCCTTTCTTTCTCAGCTGAGGCCCCACCCATCCCCTTACTTATTCCACAAGCAGAGAAATCCAAAACTCCTCAAAACTTCTCCCAACCCAGGTCTTACAGCCTTCCAATCCATGACCCTTCTTCTCAGGGGCCCATGGTCTCACCCCAGCCTCCTGGTCCTTGGAATCCTCACCCCCCAGGCAAACATTTATTTCCCCCTTCCTTTTCCATATTTAAAGCCCCCTGAATGTCCCAGGAGCAGGAACTCCTCCATATCTCTTCCCATCCACATCCCTGACCCCTCAGCCCCATTCCGCTACCCCCACTTTTGCTCTCAATCCGAGCCTCTCTCAAACCTTCTCAGCCAGTCCTACCTCTAAGCCCCTTCACAACTCCAGATACCCCACCTCTAGACTCCCCATACCTGGAATGCTCTCCTCATCACCTCTGCCTCCTGACTTCTTTCTAGTCCTGACTACCACCTCACCTTCTGGTGCCTGCCCTCTGCTCATTATCCTCTCACCCCGTATACAAGTGGCGTGTGTATATTTGTTTAGCTGTCATTTCCTCATTAGACGGAGAGGTCCTCGAGGACAGGACTCAGTCTTCTGCCTTCCTTTGCACCCCCAGCTTAATGTTCATTGACTCTTCCTTACTCCAGCCCCCTGAATAGCCCTGATCTCTCCAACCAGCCTTCCCACTCTCCATCTCTGAAGTCTCACCTCCAGATCTCAGATCCCTAGGATGTTCCTCAGCCCTCACCACCTCTAAATTCCTGAAAGCCCAGAACTTTGCTCAAAGCCCCAACCTTTTCAGAGAGGCCTCAGCTCCAACTCCCAAATCCTGCCTTCCTAACCTGGGGCCCAGCCCCTCGGCACCGTCCAGGACACTAGCCCCTCCACAGCCCCCTGACTCCCTGTCTGCCTGAGCCATTGTGAACTTCCCTGGATCCCCCCACCCCCAGGGTCCCAGCCTCTCTGTACTCCCAAAGCCTCTTGCACCCCCAGGGTCCCAGGCTCTCTGTATCCCCAACTTCCCGCACCACCAGGGTCTGAGCTTCTCTGTACCCCCAAAACCCCCTGCACCCCCAGGGTCTGAGCCTCTCTCTACCCCCAAACCCCCTGCACCTCCAGGGTCCCAGGCTCTCTCCCTTGCACCTCCAGGGTCTGAGTCTCTCTGTACCCCCCAAAGCGCCCTGCACCCCCAAGATCTGAGCCTCTCTGTACCCCCAAGCCCCCTGCACCCCCAGAGTCCAAGCCTCTGTTCCCCCAAAGCCCCCTGCACCTAA
>CM053580.1:551713682-551734289 GCA_028627135.1 Pseudochirops cupreus
TATACATATATATATACATATATATATATATACATATATATATATATATACATATGTCTATATAGGAGGGTATATATGCATATGAATACATACGTGAGTGTGTGTATATATGTGTACAGGTATACATAGACAAAAGGCACAGGATCAATTGAATAGGAAGGGATGATACTTTAAAAGGTGAAATTGAGAGGTGGGAGAGGAACAGAATGAGAGGAGACGGGGAGAGACAGAATGGGGTTAATCATCTCATATAGAAGAGGCAAGGGATAACTGTTACAAGGAGGGGAAGAACAGGAAGGCAAAAGGGAAGGGTCAACCTTACTCTCACTGAATTTGGCTTAGGGAGGGAATGACATACACTCTAAATCAGGTATCTCGCCCTACAGGAGAGTAGGAGGGAAGGGAATGAGAGGGGGGATGATGGAGGGGAAGGCAGGTTGTGGGAGGGGAGGGTTGTTAGAAGCACACACTTCTGTAAAGGGACAGGGATAAAGTAGAGAATAGAACAAGTAGGGGGCGAGATAGGATGGAGGGAAATATAGCAGATCTTCCACAACATGTCCATTGTGGAGATGTTCTGCGTAACTACACATATATGGACTATATTGAATTGCTTGTCTTTCCAGTGGGGGTGGGTGATGAGGGGGGAAGGGAAAGAATCTAGAATTTAAAGTTCTAAAATAAAATGTTAAAATATATATATATTATTGTTATTATTATTATTTACATAATAAGATATACAGGCACTGGGGCAGGGAGGTCCATCCATCTTGCCCTACCAGAAAGTCAGAGGGGTGACGGGGGAGGATACAGGGGAGAGCAGATTGGGGGAGGGGGTATACAGTGGGATTGCTGTGCTGGGCTGGTGGGCAGGGGAAAGATGGGGAGAAAATTTGAAACTCAAAATCTCATGGAAATGAATGATTTAAACTAAAAATAAACAAAAGTTAATTTTTAAAAAAGAATGAACTCCACTTTGTACTGAAAGTGGATACTTTGGCAAAAAGAAGGACATGCAAATAAATGTTGGAGAGGCTAGGTGGTGCAGTGAATAGAGCACAGGCCCTGGAATCAGAAGGACCTGAGTTCAAATCTGACCTCAGACACTTAACACTTAATAGCTATGTGACCCTGGGCAAGTCACTTAACCCCAATTGCCCTCCAAAAAGTGAAAACCAAAAAAAAATTAAAAGAAAAAAAGAAAATAAATGTAAACTCTTACACGTCATTCCAAAAACATTCATTTCACAAGTACAAGATGAGGGAAGGGAGCTAGACAGAAGTTCCTCTGGGGAAGAATAAGAACATATCTGTGCACTTTAGCAGATCATAAATGCAAGAAGAGTCAAACAGTGGGGGAAAGGATGCTAATGCCAAGTTCAGCTAAATTAACAGTCTCAGTGTACAAAATTTGAAAGTCCACGTCCCACTTCATTCTCCCCTGGCTAGATTGCTTTTGGAACATCATGTTCCATTCTGTGTGGCCTATTTCAAGAACAATAAATGCACCCTTGTGGCTAGTAGGGAAAAAAAAAACCAAGTGATATTCCTAAAGCACAAGTTGGACCATGTTACTCCCCTCCTCAAAAAGTTTCAGGAGTTTGCATTGCCTTTAGGAGAAAATACAAAAATGTCAAGACTGTTACAGTCTGGCTCGACCTCATCTTTCTAGGCTGGTTACACATCACTCCCCCTCACATACTCTGTCCTTTAGCCAATTTGCTGCTACTTACCCATGACATTGCACCTTCCACTTCCTTTGCATAGGTTCTCCTCAAGCCTGGGATGCTCTTACTCCTCACCTCTACCTCCTTAGCTTTCTTCCAGGTTCAGTTCAAATGTCACCATCTACAAGAAGCCGCTTTTCCATTCCACCAGTTGTTGGTGATCCCTCTGAAATTATATCTCTTCATCTCTGCTTCAAAGAATCCGTCTCTCATCTCCTTCAAAGTATAATTCAGTTGACAAGCAGTTTCCATCTAATGATAACTATTAAACTCCTTCGATCTTCTATGGAGTTCTGAGGGAGTTTTTCCTTCTCAAGCTATCAACAAACTTCTGGGTCACATGAACAACAAAATGGAGGACTAGAAATTTTCTCTTATCCCCAAGACTTCTGAGATCTCTCCAAAACAGAAATTATGCACCAAAGATAAAGCTACTTTGTAAAGCTATCTTCACGGTCTAGGACCATCCAGAATCCAAAAGAAAGTACATTGTACATATTTTTAGACTTTTTCCAATGTATTGATCACTTTCGCTGATTTTCTTTTACTTTTATTTTAAAATATTTTTGTTATATGAGATGATTTTCTGGAAACAGGAGAACAAGGTATACTAGAGGAAATATTGGTGAGGTTAAAAAAAACCCAAAAGATATCCATAATTGTTTAAAGTTTGTGGTATGGGATAGCTGGGTAGTGCAGTGAATAGAGCACTGGCCCTGGAGTCAGGAGGACCTGAGTTCAAATTTGACTTCAGACACTTAATACTTACTAGCTGTGTGACCTTGGGCAAGTCACTTAACCCCAATTGCCCTGCCCTCCCCCATCCAAAAAGAAGAAAAGAAAGAGTTTATGGTATCATGGAGACTGATTTTTTTTTTTAAATAAATGAGAAATTTCAGTAGGAACTCAGGAGCAACAGTGGTAAGTAGTAGAGGCATAGTTTGAGAGAGAATTTTTGTCATAGTTATGTGGTTGGGGCCATGGCTTGCTCCCTGACCCCTGAAAGGATGCCAAATCCTTATTTGTAGGGGCAGGGTGGGTGGGATGAGTAAACCAGAAAGGGAGTGTGGGTGCCACATCACTGCCCATGTAGGTGAGCCAATACCACACTTGGACTACACTATGGGAACTCATCTGGGATTTCTGGGAGTGCCCTTCGCATTAACAGGGACCCACTGAAGAGATTTTCTACTTGGGAATTTTTGGATATCTTAGTTTGACAGAGAACAATTTTTAAAATTAAATTTCAAAAATTTAACATCTTTTAAAGCAGTGGTTCTCAACCCTCCTAATGCTGCCACCCTTTAATACTTGTATATAGGCGTATCTGCATATGGGCAGACTTGCCTGGAGACGGATAGAGGAGCCGTGTCTCGGTTCCTAAGACCATTGGAAATATGTGTTTTCCGATGGTCTTAAGCAACCCCTATGAAAAGGTCGTTGGATCCCCAAAGAGGTCACGACCTACAGGTTGAGAACTGCTGTTTTAAAGTTTTCAAAAAAAATTAAGAAAATTTTAAATAGTCTCCCTGTGTATTTTTTCCTTTATAAGTCCAAATAGTTCCTGTTATATAAAATTGATTATTTGAACATTTAAGTATTAATGTCTATTGAATTATTTGTACTTATTACTAAGTATAGAGACCAAAATGAGTAACGATAATTTTGTATGTCTAGAGTACTGGTGCTTTGCAGTATAAATAGACCCACATAGAACCTTAGTTAAAGGAATACCAGTTGACCTGAGAAATAAAGATATTGAGGCCATCTTATAAGATGGGAGCCTCAGAAGAAAGAGCAAAGGATATTTCCATTCCAATATATCCTTTGTTATTTCTGAACATCCCGTTTTGGGAACTGGACCCAGAGAAAGGAGAGGGAGGCTCCATCCAGGATATTCCCCACTTCATTTATGAGTTTCAGGGAGGAATGGGGTAATTTTGGGATAGGATGAAAGCCCTTAAAGGAGTTCAGGAACAGTACCACTCTCACCTTGTGAAATTTCATGGAACCTTGGGATAGGAGGAGCGAGGTCAGTAGCAGCTTCAAGATGCTGGCTCTTGTGAATGGACCCAGCAACATCCCTGTAAGAAAATGAGTATTAGAGCTGATCTGATAAGGATAGGTCACCTAATACATTCAATACTCTCCTGCTACTCAACACTGGACATTTCTTTATCAAATGTAAATGAAAATTCCCTTTTATTTCCTAAAATCCTTTCCCATACGTTGGTTATCTCCTGTGAGATTCCTTCCAAGCCCTCAGAGCTTCCAGGACATGGCCTTCCTCCATTCTGGATCATTTCCTGTGAGCCTGATTAAATCAGTTGCTGGTAGTCATCATTTTGGTCCCCTTCTCATTTGTTTTCTAGGCTGAGAATGTAAGTCCCCTGAGGACAGAGACTATTTTTTTTTGTCTTTGTGTCTACAATGGCCGGCACATGATAGACACTAAACAACAATAATAAGTATTTAAATGCTGGGCTCTGTGCTAGGTCCTGCAGACACAAAATCCCAAAATGAAACATCTCCTGCCCTCTACAAGCTTACATTCTATGGGTGGAGGAGGAGAATCCTGCACGAAAAGAAGTCAACATAAATAACACAGAAAGGAAATGAGTGGGTGAGAAGGTAGAATTAACAGCTGGGCCACTTGAGCTGAGCTTTAAAGGAAGCCAGAGAGTCTAACAGCCGGAGGGCCAGAGGGAGGACAATCTGGTGCTCCATAGAAGACACTGTGCAAAGACCTGGTGATGGGAGAGTGGAATGCATGAAGATTGGCTAGTGCATAGAGCACATGAAGGGGAATAATGTGTAATCTACTTGAAAGAGTAGACTAGAGCCAGGCCATGAGGGGCTTCAAATACCAAGAAGAGGTCACATTTTATCCTAGAGACATGAGGAAGCCACCGGAACTGTTCAAGCAGAAAAAAGACATGATCAGAACTATACATTAGGAATATCCCTTTGGTTGTTGCAGAGGGATTTGATGAATTGAAGTGAGCTGAATTATTCCTCTATTTCAGGCTCTATTCACCCCCTTTAGTCACTACTACTGTTCATCCAAAGTGAATGTGTGCACACACTGAGGAACTCAGGATGAAAATCAGTCACAAGCTATTCTCTCAACTTGGAGAGTGAGGTGGGGGCGAAGCAGCTGGTACCTTCACAGGAGCGGGGAACCCATGGCCTTCTGGGTCCTTGGTGCAGCCTTTGGACTGGGTCCAAATCTTACAGAACAAATCCTTTTATTAAGGGGATTTGTTCTGTGAAGGCTGGATTCAGTCTAAGGGCCACACTTGAGGACCTAGAGAGCCACATGTGGCCTCGAGGCTGCAGGTTCCCCACCTCTGTCTAGGACATGACAATTTCCCTTTCCTCATGTTTTCTGGTGCATTCTAGAGCCTTCTGCAACACATGAGCAGCAAGATGGAGCACTAGACATGTTCTCTGATCCCCACGACCTCTCAGACCTCTCCAAAACCAAAATTATGTGCCCAAGATAAAGCAACTTCAGCTGTCTCCATGGTCTAGGATGCCCAGAACCCTAAAGAAGGCAGACAAAAGAAATCCTAATGTTCTTATCTATGAAGTTCTTTCTCTGGGTTAGAAATTCTAGTCGCATAGGGATGCTCCGGAGCCACATGCTTGTTGCTTTAAACAACAGCAACAATTGCCAACTCAGTTTAGAAAGTTACAGATACTGTTGGAGGAGTCAGATTCTGAAATTAAGAGCATTTGAAATGCCACCCAGGGCAGCTAGGTGGTGCCACAGGGCACAGAGCACCAGGCCTGGAGTCAGGAAGACCTGTGTTCAAATTTGGCCTCAGACACTTACTAGCTGGGTGACGCTGGGCAAGTAACTTCGCCCTGTTTGCCTCAGTTTCCTCATCTGTCAAATAAACTGGAGAAGGAAACGGCAAACCACTGCAGCATCTTTGCCAAGAAAATCCCAAACAGGGACAAAAAGAGTCAGACACAGCTGAACAATAACAGAGTAGTCAATGTTGGGGGGCTTGTTGGATTCAGAAAGTTAACTTACAACTGCTATTATAACCTTCTTGATGGCTAACATCTCAACCCCATCAGGAAGTAAAGCAGTTTTGCAAGGCTGCTAATGAGGCATCTCATGTTTGCCTCTGCACAGACTCTAAGCAACCACTCCTGAGACTGTCAGTTAGTAAAATGGGAAGGTTTGGATTGGCTCCCCTCTTGTTGGGGACCATCCTCTCCAAAAGCCCCTTACCCATTCCCTTGCATAATCCCATTTTATAGGTGAGGTCATCTCATTCACAGTCAGAGTTAGGATTGTTAAGTGTGTACTTTCCTCCCCTTCACAAAGAGGAAGGAATGTGATCAAAGCTAGCCATCTGTAATTAAAGCCATCTGCTTCCACCGCAGTGGCCCTCCTACCTTCCTCTCTGGCCTCATTCACTGGTTCTTATCGTTTCTTACCTTTGAATTCTTTTTACCATCCAGTTGAAATCTGTTCTCCTTGTGACTATTCCCTCCCCAACTCTAACCTTCCCCTTAAACCCGTTTGCTTTCTCTATCATCCCTCCTTTTTTTCCTTTGTTGAGTATAATATATTCCTGCTCCAAACTCTGTACACACACACACACACACACACACACACACACACACACACACACACAGGCGCACACATAAGAATGTGTTCAATTCTCCTTTGTCTGTTTCAGATAAGAGTGAGGTTCATGTGATACCTGCTTCCCCCACACCTTTCCTAATCTTAAGCAAGAAAGCATTCTGAGTGGGAACCACCCAGGCAACCAATAAAACTGGGAGAACCATCAAAGCCATCAGAGATCCAACCAGTAACCAGAGCCAGTAGCAGCTGTAGCCAGCTCCCAGGAGGGGTCCCAGTAGCTGAATGACCTGAGTGATCTGGCACAGCAACAGACTGACCCTTCAGCCAAGACACTACATCCTGCAAGGATCCAGCCCAGCTGAGAAAGGGGAGTGACTCATCCATTGCCTGGGCCTTGTACCAAAGCAAACTTGGTGCAGCCTGTCCTTCTGGGGTTTCCCAGGGAACAACCATCCCAAGATTGTGGGCTTGCACTCTTGATACAATAGCTCACAAGCTCCCACCGGTGAATTTACCTTTAATAGTCTGCTGGAAGACACAATTAGCTCAAAGCAAAGGCATTTATTGAGATGGTATCACACAAACAGTAGCTACAAAATATCCATCCTCATAAACTTGAGACATACCTTCCCACAAATATACACAGTATCAGTGTGAAGAATGGACAACCAGGTAGAGTAGAGGACATTAGTAGAAACACACACACACACACACACACACACACACACACACACACACACACACACAAAGCATATGTGGCTAAGATAACTCATTTTCCTATCACTGCAGTGCCCTGAGCTGCTCTCTTGTCATGGCTCCCTTGGATGCTATGTCTCTACTGGGAAGGTTACTTTGTACTGTTTCATTCCTCTCCAAAATTCAACTGGATTCCTCAGCACTAGTTTTCTCTCAACTCTGAAAGTGGACTTCTAAAGCCAGCCATCTCTTTATTTTGCACCCAGCTATATTGCTCTCAACTTGGCCATTATGCTTCCATACCAGATCCTTTCCCCTCCTTCTCTTTTTAGCTTTCTTTTGTGTGTTCTCATTCCTCCATTAGATTATAAGCAACTTGAGGGCAGGAGCTGTCTGTCTTTTTTGTATCACCAGAGCTTAGGATACTAATAGGCACATGATAGGTGTTTAATAATGTTTATTGACTGACCAAATGACTGAGAGCCTGCACAAATTGCCCCACTGCTAGGTACCATTACCAGTAGAGTGGGGAAGAGGAAAAAAATCCCCTCCCATTCACTACTCCATCCGCAGAAGAGGTATAAGGCAAAAGATAAAAATCAATGTCTTCTCAAGAGCTGAGTCCATGCCCTATAAAACTGACTCCCTTCACTACTGCCAGAGAGAATACACCTGGCTCTTAGAGAGTTTGCAGAGCTTGCTGACCTTTTAAGGGTCATCAGAAGGTGTAGTTAAACCATTAGCCATCCAATAGATAGCTCGCTGTCCTATAATTCCATAAAGCTGGATAAAGGAACCTCTTACTTTCTTAAAAATATAAACATTTCTTTATATTTCCTCTAAAGCAGTGATTCTCAACCTGTGGGTTATGTTCAATTTGTAACAATGAAAATACATCCTGCATATCAGATACTTACATTACGATTCCTAACAGTAGCAAAATTACAGTCATGAAGTAGCAACAAAAATAATTTTATGGTTGGGGGTCACCACAACATGAGGAACTGTATTAAAGGGTCGCGGCATTAGGAAGGTTGAGAATCACTGCAAAAAGCCTTCACATTGTATGTGTATCTGTCTGTATCTGTCTCATTGTATCTATATGTGTCCTTCCCTTCATATCCTATAATTTTATCAGTTGGGCTAGAAGAAATTCAGTTCACCAGGGGTTTATTAGTCTACCCTCCCACTACATTCACATATTGCTTCTTCTAGCTAGATTAAAATATTTTCAAGGACAAGGACTATTTCATTCTTGCCACAGTATTCAAGGTGTCTAATATAGCATCTAGTGCACAGTGGGTGATTAATAACAAATGTTTGATTGGTATCTACACGCATGAAAAAAACATTGAATAGTTATCTTGATAGTTTCATCTATTACAGAACCCTGTATAACTTTAACAAATGCACAGTCAACAGCCTTGTTGGAGAAGAATCTTTAAAGCTGCATTTTCTATTAAAGAGCAAAATACTTTTAAAATGTAATACCTATTTCCAACCTTTCTAAAAAATCCATCAAGATAGACTTCCAGATCATGTGACCTACAAGTTAAGGGATTAGTCCTTTTTTCCAGATACTTTGAACTCTCTATGAAGACGAGGGGAAGGAAGAGAAGAAAAAAGAGGAGGGGAGGGGGGAAGAGGAAGGGGAGGAGGAAGAGGAGGAGGAGGGAGAAGAAGAAGAAGAAGAAGAAGAAGAAGAAGAAGAAGAAGAAGAAGAAGAAGAAGAAGAAGAAGAAGAAGAAAAAGAAAAAGAAGGAAGAGGAGGAGGAGGAGGAAGAGGAGGAGGGGGATTATGTGCCATATTGCACACCTGAATCTATAAGACAAAAAAAAAAAGATACCAATAGGATAAAATACGAAAAACAATGGAAAATTCTGATCCTCAGAACACTCATTCAGCACACCTCTCCCCAACCAACCTCCAGTCAATAGGACACAAGCTAATCTCAGTCTTACACCTGGGACCCATTTCAGGATCCCCTGCTCTTATTTCTGATTCAAAGGATCTCCTGGAAGCCTCTACTTCAACCCCTGCCCAGTCAAATATAGCAAGAGGAGACATGTTAAAAATGTCTTCTGATGTGGTCTTCTGATAGAATCCTGGTCCTAGGTTAGAGATCCCAAAGGTTTCAGAGACTTTACCCACTTTGCTCTTCTTACCTTTCCTCCACCCCATAAAAAGCAACAGATGCTTATTTAAACTAGATGGCAGGAAAAATGGGGGGGATCAAGGTGGGAATTGAGGGAGGGAGCCAACATACATAGCTGTGCCAGGCCTGAAGGGGAGGAGACTGAAACCTTGTTGGTGTCATTCCTTTGCCCCTCCACCATGGCCTGAGGGCACAGATAACGGCTAGTGAACACTATCCCTCAGCAAAGAAGCTGAGGAAGTCTTGCAGGCCAGCATTGGCAGTGTTCCCACCAGTAATGGGGGAGAAGCTAGAAAGTGAGTAACAGGAGATATGAAAAAAAAATTAAGCTAAAACACCAAAAATGTCAAGGAGAAGATGCTCAATAAAAGCCAGAGCACAAGTAATTAGATCAGCTGAGAAGATCCTAAAATCAGAAGCATCGATAAGTAGTAAATTTTAAAAAAGAATATTAAACTTTCTTAATAAATACTATAAGGAAAAGGAAAGCAAGCCGATGCCTGATAACATACAGAATCCTAGAGACTCTCAAGAGGATAAGGAACAACAAGAAACCCTAAAGTGTTTAAAGGAGAGATGAAATGCATAAAATAAGAAGTTAAGGCAGCGAGGTGACACAGTGCGCAGAGTGCTGGGCCAGAGTCAGAAAGTCTCATGTTCCTGAAGTCAAATTTGGCCTCAGACACTTACTAGCTGGGTGACCCTGGGCAAGTCACTTAACCCTGTTTGCCTTAGTTCCTCATCTGTAAAACGAGCTACAGAAGGAAATGGCAAACTGCTCCAGTATCTTTGCCAAGAAAACCCCAAATGGGGTCACAAAGAGTCAGATATGACTGGAAATGACTGAACAACAAAAATAAGAAATTAGGAATGCATATAGGTCAGAACCTAGAGCTCCCAATGCAGATTTTGAAAACTCAATTAGGAGATTATAAAAATGTGAACCCACAAAAGAAAATTTCTCTAAAGACATGAAATGAGGCTGGGAGTCAAGATGATGGAGTAAGCAGTAAATCACTGTCATTCTCCCTTATTGACTTCTGAAAAACAAACAAACAAACAGAAAATAGCATCCCAGGAAAAATCCAGAGCCAGAAGAAAGACAGAGTAGAATAGTCTTTTAGCCTGAGAATCTTGGAGGATCTGCAAAAAAGGTCCATCTTGCTAGAGTAAAAGGGTAGCATAGTCCAGGACAGGGAATGTCCCAGCAAGCCAGCAACAAGCCCCACCTCAGAAAACCAGCAGGAGATCCTGATCCCCAGAGTGGTGCAGCAGGCAAAAGCTGGACCCCCCACATGCAGCTTGGAGAACTACTATGTGCACCAGTGCAGCCCCATGTGGGTAGGCATCCTCTAGCTGCCAGACTCCCATATGCCTCAGTGTAGCCCCAGGGAATTCAGAAAAACCCCACGTGGCCTCAGCACATGCCAGACACCACCACAAGGACCCCAGTTTAGCACCAGTTAAGCTGCCAGACCCCTACAACTTCCAACCGCCAGCACTTGAGAGCCCAGCACATAAAGCCAGTGACCTGGCTCCTGGTCCCCAGCACAAAAAGTTTGGAACAGTGCCTCCTGTGCCCCAGAAGCAGAGATCAACTTTAAAAGCCAGGAAATAGGTAAACATCATAAGCAAAAAGCAAAAAACAAACACTGACCATAGACAGTTTCTATGGGACAGGGAAGACCAAAATAGAAACTCAGAAGAGGACGTTGTCAATATACCTACATCCAAAACCTCAAAAGGGGCATATGAATTGATTTCAAGCCCAAAAAGTTTTCTTGGAAGAACTCGAGAAGAATTTTAAAAGTCAAATAAGAGAGGTAGGAAAAAAAAAACTGGGAAAAGAAATGAGAGGTATGCAAGAGTCAACAGCTTGGAAAAGGAAGGACAAAAACTGACTGAAGAAAGCTTGGAATATAATATCCCAGAAGGCAAAGGAGCTTGGATTACAACTGAGAATCAACTACCCAGCAAAACTGAGCATAATCTTTCAGGGGAAGAGATGGACATTCAACAAAATAGGGGACTTCCAAACTTTTCTGATGAAAAAAATCAGAGCTGAATAGAAAATTCAATCTTCAAATACAAGACTCAAGAGAAGCATAAAATAGATACTGTTTATCATTTTAAGGAAAACTCTATTTATTACTATGCTCTCTAGTGTTTTTAATAGCAATGGATATTGTATTTTGTCAAAAGCTTTTTCTGCATCTCTTGAGATAATCATATGATTTCTGTTAATTTTGTTATTGATATGGTCAATTATGCGGATAGTTTTCCTAACATTGAACCAGTTCTACATTCCTGGTATAAATCTCCCTTGGTCATAGTGTATTATCCCTGTGATAAGTTGCTGTAATCATTTTGTTAATATTTTATGTAAAATTTTTGCATTTCATTAGTAAAATTGGTCTATAAATTTCTTTCTCTGTTTTGGCTCTTCCTAGTTTAGGTATCAGCATAAAATTTGCATTATAAAAAGAATTTAGCAGAACTCCCCCTTCACCTGTTTTTCCAAATAGTTTATATAGTATTGGGATTAATTATTCTTTAAATGTTTGGTAGAACTAACTCGTAAATCCATTTGGCCTTGGGGATTTTTTTCTTAGGGAGTTCATTAATGGCTTGTTCAATTTCTTTTTCTGAAACGGGGTTATTTAAGTATTTTATTTCCTCTTCTATTAATCTGGGAGTTTATATTTTTGTAAATATTCATCTATTTCACTTAGATTGTCATATTTATGGGCACACAGTTGGGCAAAAATAACTCCTAATTATTGTTTTAATGTCCTCTTCATTGGTGATGATTTCACCCTCTTCATTTTTAATACTGGTAATTTGCTTTTCTTTCTTTTTTTAGTCAAATTAACCAAAGGTTTGTTTATTTTATTGGATTTCCCCCCCCCCATAAAACCAGCTTTTAGTTGTATTTATTAGTTGAATAATTTTCTTAATTTTAATTTTATTAACCTCTCCTTTGATTTTTAGAATTTTTAATTTGGTACTTAATTGGCATTTAAAATTTGTTCTTTTTCTCACTTTTTTAGTTGCATGCCCAATTCATTGATCTCATTTTCCTCTATTTTATTCACATAAAGCATTGAGGGATATGAAATTACCCCTAAGAATGTTTTGACTGCTTCCTATAAGTTTTGGTATGTTATCTCATTATTGTCATTTTTTTGGATGAAGTTATTGATTGTTTCTATGATTTGTTGTTTGATTGTATTTAGTTTCCAATTAATTTTTAGTTTATCTTTCCATGGCCCTTTGTTACATGTAATTTCCTATTTCTTCTCTTATTGCTAACATTTCTAATACAGTCTTGAATACAGTGGTGATAATAGACATCCTTGATTCACCCCTGGTCTTATTGGAAATGCTTCTAGCTTATCTCCATTACCGAGCCACCTAGCCGACCCAAAAGGCCTCATTTCTAAAAAATATAGAGAAGTGAATCAAATTTATAAGAATACAAAGTCATTCCCTAACTGATAAATGGTCAAAAGATATGAACAAGCAGTTTTAAAATGAAAGAAATTAAAGCAATCTATAGTCACATTAAAAAATGCTCTAAATCACTACTGATCAGAGAAATGCAAATTAAAACAACTCTGAGGCACCACATCACACCTATCAGATTGGCTAACATGACACAATAGGAAAATTATAAATGTTGGAGATTTGGGAAAATTGGAACACTAATACATTGTTTGTGGAGTTGTGAACTGATGAAACCATTCTGGAAAGCAATTTTGAACTATGCCCAAAGGGCTAGAAAACCATGCATACCTTTTGATCCAGAAATACAGTAGCATAGGTTTGTAGCCAAAAGAGGTCATAAGAAAGGGAAAAGGACCCACATGTACAAAAATTTTATAGCAGCTCTTTTTGTGGTAGCAAAGAAATGGAAATTGAGGGGATGCCCATCAATTGCAGAATGGCTAAAAAAGTTAGGTATATGAATGTGATGGAATGTTGTTCCACAAGAAAAGGATGAGCAGGGGAGGCTAGGTGATGCAGTGAATAGAGCACCGGCTCTGGAGTCAGGAGAACCTGAGTTCAAATCCGACCTCAGACATATAACACTTACCAGCCATGTGACCTTGGGCAAGTCACTTAACCCCAATTGCCCTGCCCTTCCCCCTCCAAAAAGCAAAAAAAAAAAAAAAATAGAAATGATGAGCAGACAGATTTCAGAAAAAACCTGGAAAGACTTACATGAACTGATGCTGAGTGAAATGAGCAGAACCAGGAGAACATTGTAACAATAACATTGCACGATGATCAACTTTGATAGACTTAGCTCTACTCAGCAATGCAATGATCTAGGACAATTCCAAAAGACTCATGACGGAAACTGCTATCCACATCCAGAGAAAGAACTATGCAGTCTGAATGCACATTGAAACATACTATTTTCTTTTTTTCCTTTCTCATAGTTTTTCTCTTTTGTTCTGATTCCTGTTTTACAACATGGCTAATGTGGAAATATGTTTAATATGATTGTACATGTATGGCCTATATCAGATTACATGTCTTGGGCAGGGGGCAGGGGACAGGGGAGGGAGAGAGAAAATGTAAAACTCAAAATCTTATAAAAGTGAATGTTGAAAACTAAAAAATAATTGATTAAATATTTTTTTAAAAAGACATGAAATGAATAAATTTGGGAAACAAAAACACAGAAGTGGGGAAAAATCTGGTGAAAGAAAAGCAAAAGGCAACAATGTTAAAAAGAACACACAAATTCTATACAAGCCAAAGTGGTTGACCTGAAAGACAGGATACATAGAGAAACTGAGGATCATAGGTCTCCCAGAGGAGCATGACAAATGTAAAAACTCAAAACACTGTGATGCAGTAAATAAAACAAGAAAACTCAGAACTTCTAAATACAGAAAACAACACACTACTCAAGATAATCCAAAGATTATCTCAAGAAAAAAAACACTAAGACTCAGTAATGAAATTTAATTTGAATAACAAAGTAAATTTTGACCAAGAAAAAAGACCTTCAGGTACAAAGGAAAAAAAATTTCACATGACACAAGATTGTTCCACGCCCACGAGAAACCACAAGAGAGAACGGAATAGTATATTCTGAAAGGCAAAGACATTTAAGCTATCACCCAAAATAAAATACTCTGAAAATACGAGTGTAATAATCAATGATATTCAACGAAAGAGACATAACTGAGGTGTTTCTGGGGAAAAAAACCAGACAGATATGAGCAGAATCTTCAACTTGTGAATATTCCAAACAACAGAGACACAAAAAGAGAGAGAGAGATAAGGAAGTACAAGCAGCATCCCAAGCACAGAGAACAGCCTTCTGGAATGTGCTGGAGCCAGTTTAGACTAGAGATGATTATTACATTTTGGGTGTGAGCATTTATACCTGTGAAATTGGCAAATGCTATAAATCAGGGCTAGATGTATTGTTTTGTGGATAGTCTAGACTTAAGGAAGTGAATGGGAAAATGCTACTAATACAGATTAAAATTACAAATGTTGAACAATACTTTCCCCCTCTCTCCCCTCAAAGAGCTAGTTAACTTACCAGCATACTCGTGGCTTGACATGTTAATGCAAAAGCACAGAAATGGGGAAATGATTATATAGGAATATAGAAAAATTAAATAGGAATATAGGCCACATAGGAATAACAGGGAAAAGGTCAATTTGACTGGTGCATAGAGTATAAGGAAAGGGAAGAAGCAGGGAAGGAAGGAAGGAAGAAGGAAGGAAGGAAGGAAGAAAGGAAAGGAGGGAGGGAAAGAGGGAGAGAAGGAAGGAAGGCAGGAAGGAAGAAAGGAAGAAAGGAAGGAAGGAAGGAAGGAAGGAAGGAAGGAAGGAAAGAGAGATGAGAGAAGAGGAGAGGAGAAGAGAAGAAAAGTGAAGTAACAAGATTCTTCACTCTCTTCCTTGAGGTCAAACTGGGTGACCATTAGAATTGTTCAGTCTCTTTTCTTTTGTTTCTGATGTTCCTTCCATGGACTTTGCTATGGTTATGTTGTATACTGTTTTCCTGGTTTTGCTTACTTTGCCCGCATCAGTTCCCAGAAGTCTTTCCACACTTCTTGTAGTCTTTGTACCTACAATTTCTTACAACTCAATAATAGTCTATTATATTCATGTACCAAAATTTGTTTAGCTGTTCACCAATCAAGGGCCATCAATCTCAGAGCCTCTGAGCTTTGAGTTTTAGGTTTAACTCTGTCATAATAACTGGCATTGATATCAGGCTTTAAGGTTTACAAAGCATTTTCCATAAGTTATCTCATTTGGTCCTCACAACAACCCTGGGAGGTAGATGTATTTTACAGATAAGGAAAATGAGACCAAGGGAAGTTAAGTGACTTGGCCAGGATTCAAGGTCTTCCAGGACATCCAGTCCAGCACTCTATATACCACGCCAGCTAACTGCCATGAAATGCTTTGACCCCTGAAAAAGAAACTTCTCTGAGCAGATGGGGAGAAGATATCTTGAACAGGAGCCCTTTCCAGACCCTTTAATACCTTGCCGTGTAAGCAGTTGCTAACAGGTATGAGTCGTTTGGAGGAGATTGGTGTGCATAGGAATGAGCAGATCAGAAACTGCGACCTGAAACCTTTGCTCTGGTTCCTCTGGCATGAGAGATGTATGCACCAACTGAGAGACATGGACAGAGTCTAACCTAAGTGTATGTGGTCACTATAGGTAGGGAGAGAGCTGACTTGCCTTTAGAGGAGGAAGGAGAGAGACATGTGGAGCCAGAAGGAACTCTTATTTGAGAAAGCTAGATTTGTAAAGGTGCAACCTGCACCTATGATATGCCTGAACTTGTACCAGTGCCATGCTCTCTTATCTTTCCTGGAGCATTATTCACTTTAGGGTTGGGTAGGGGTGGGGAGGGAGGTGATCATTTAGGGACACACAGAGAGAGGACTGGAGAGGACTGTTGATACCTGGCATGCCTTACCCCTTTGTGGAGTTCCTAGAGATCATGCTCTTATAGCAGGCAGGACACCATACAAGAATAAGAGGCAACACTAGAGGAGGAGGGGAAGGTGATCTGCACCCTGCACCCTGAAAGGGTTTTCTCCCCTGCTTTTCCTGGTCCTTGACAAAGACTTCAAGTCTGCCCACTTAGTATACATGGACCAGAAGACAACTACAGCCAAACTGGAATTTTCTGTCCATTGTTTGGGTAAAAGCAGTGGATTTTGAAAAAAAAAGTATTTTATTTTCCCCCAATTACATGTAAAAACAATGTTAACATCCATTGGTTTTCTTAAAGTTTTGAGTTCTAAATTCTATCCCTTCTTCCCTCCCCTCCCCGCCTCAGAGATGATAAGTGATCTGATTATACATATGCAATCATGTAAAACATTTCTATATTAGTCATTTTGTGTAAGAAGAGAAAGAAAGGAAGGAAGGAAGCAAGGAAGGAAGCAAGGAAAGGAGGAAGGAAGGAAGGAAGAAAAGGAAAGAAAAGAAGGAAGAGAGAGAGAGAGAGAGTATGTGTCAGTAGTCAGACACCATTAGTTCTTTCTCTGGAGATGGATAGCATTTTTCATTATGAATCCTATGAGACTGCCTTGGATCATTGTATTGCTGAAAATACCTAAGTCATTCACACTTCTTCATCATACAAATATCGCTGTTACTGTGTACAAATGTTCTCCTGGTTCTGCTCACTTCACTTTGTGTCAGTCTGTCCAGGTTCTTCTGAAATCATCCTGCTTATCATTTCTTATAGCACAATAATATTCCAATACAATCATATACCACACCTTGTTCAGTCATTCCCCAACTGATGGGCATCCCCTCAATTTCCAATTCTCTGCTACAACAAAAAGACCTGATATAAATATTTTTGTACAAATTAGTCCTTCTCCCCACCTTTTTTTTTGTCTCTTTGGGATACAAACCTAACAATTGTATTGCTGGGTCAAAGGGTATGCACAGTTTTATAGCCCTTTGGGCATGGTTCCAAATTGAAGAACAGTGGACTTTAGAAAGTGGACTCCTCAAAAAATGCCGTGACTCCTACCTGCAGTAAATGGGACAGGCATCAGGAGAGTTTATATCAGACTGGGCATCACCAAAGGCCATGTCCCAAGCTTTTATCTGTAGTGACTGAAACAGTGGTAAAAACTAGTGCTTCAAAAGTGACCTGATGAGGAGCAGAAACAGGGACCAGAATGAAAGAAGGCTCTGAGTCTCAGAGACAATCAGTTAACATTAAGCCCCATGGAGTAGTGTCCCAAAAGTAGAAATACCAACCTTACTTCATATTCCTGTTTAAATTCAGAAATCCAGACCTAGGGTCACACACACACACACACACACACACACACACACACACACACACACGTTTCTTTCCCTTTTTACTCCCTTTCAATGATCTGCAAATACTTTAGCATTTATTCCTAGGCCCCCAAGAACAGGAAAGGCAGTCAGGAAGAGTTACAGGAGATGACTGGGCAGACGGTTCTATGTAGGGAGTACTAAATTTTCTTTGCATTTTTATTATGTCTAATAAACTATGTGGCCATAGTCATGTTGATTGTATCAGTCTTATGAATGTGAAGGCTTGTAACCAAAGGAAAGTCCAGAAATGAATGAGGGCTTTGAAACTATAGATTTCCTACTTTAAGCAAAAATTTTTGAATCATAATTCTTTGTCATCACTTAATCTAAAGTCATGATCCAACCAACGGAAGTTTTGGAATCTCACTACATAACAATTTGAGTGTGTTCTGGCATAAACATGTCAGAGATGCTGGTGAGACTTCTTAATTGTGCCCCCTAGTCAGACAGGGTGACCCATTCCTACAAGCTTGACTACCTGTGAATCACTAGGAATTCTGGGCCAAAGATGGTCAAGTATCCAAATGAAGTCTAGGGTACCAGGGAGTCAAGAGGAAAGGCAGGGACTCAAGTACCTGAGCTCTCCCAAAGTCCCCTAATTTCAAATTTCCCCAAATTTCAAAAAACTTGAAAATAGTGCCTCAACATTAATTCTGGAGCAGCAAAACACACAAAAAGATAGGGTGAAACAATTTTCCAGCCCAAGACAACTTAGAAGATCGGGGGAAAGGTCTGTCACACTGGTGTGATGGTGGAGCAAAGTCCAGCATGGATGAGGCCTGGCAAGACAGCAGCAGGCCTTGGGGGCAACTGAATCATTTGCAGTTACTTCCAGAGACCTCAACCTACAGGCAGTAAGGGGGTTAGAAAACTGGTCAGAAGGAGGTTACAGGTATCCCTTTTCTGGCACTGGGCGCAACACTCTGTTGTATCGGCCATATGTGAATTACAGTCCTGGGTCATAGTACCAGGGTGAGAGGGAGTATTAGTACACCAGACCTTGCCACCATAGGAAAGTGGGGTCTTTGGTCATAGTACTAGGGTAGAAAAAGTGTGCTTGTGGTCACTCATAGAACAGAGCATAGGCCAGGAGAAGAGTAAACACACCTTTCCTTAAGTCATAGCACCCTGAAAGAACTGAAAATTTACAGACCCTCAGAACTAGCTCTGAAAATAGCTGCACAAAAAAACTTGAAGCTTGGGACAGTGCCCCTTTCATCCTAGGAGCAGAGTCCAAATTTAACTTAAAATTAAAAGTCAAGAAATAGGCCAGAAGAAAATGGCAAAAAAAAAAAGAGAACCTGACAATAGAAAGTTATTATAGTGACAGAGAAGATCAAAACACAAATGCAGACGAGAACAAAGTCAGAACTGCTACATCCAAAGCCTCAGAGAAAAATGTGAATTGGTCTCAGGCCCAAAAAGAATCCTGAAAGAGCTCAAAAGAGATTTTAAAAATCAAATAAAAGAGGTAGAGGAAAAATTGAGAAAAGAAATGAGAGTGTTGCAAAAAAAAATTTGTGGAAAAAGGGTAAACATTTTGGTAAAGGGGCACAAAAAATACTGAAAAAAATAATACATTAAAAGATAAAATAGGTCAAATGTAAAAAATGCATAGAGGGCAAAGGAGCTAGAATTACAGACAAGAATCACCTACCTAGCAATACTGAGTATAATCCTTCAGGGGGGAAAAAGGATATTTAATGAAATAGAGGATTTTCAAGCATTCCTGATGAAAATATCAGAGCTGAATAGAAAATTTTACTTTCAAATACAAGACTTAAAAGAAGCATGAAGAGGTAAATAGGAAAGACAACTCATAAGGGATTCAATAAAGTTAAATCTTTACATTCCTACATGGGAAAATGATATTTATAACTCTGAAGAATGCACTAGGAGAAGGGAGAAGAGACAGATAGAATGGGGGTAAATTATCTCACAGAAATGAGACATGAAAAAGCTTTTACAGTGGAGGAGAAAATGGAGAAGTAGGGGGCAGTGCTTGAACCTCACTCTCATTGGAATTGTCTCAAAGAGGAAATAACATATACACTTAGTTGGGTATAGAAATCTATCTTGTCCCACAGGAAAGTAGGAGGAGATAAGATAAGGGGAGGGGTGCTGATAGAAGGGAGGGCAGATTGGGAGAGGCAGTAGTTAGAAGTGAAACATTTGTGTGTGTGTGTGTGTGTGTGTATGTGTGTGTGTGTGTTTTGAGGGGGGGAGGCAGAGCAATTGGTATTAAGTGACTTGCCCAAGGTCACATGGCTAGTAAGAGTTAAGTGTCAGGGGTCAGATTTGAACTCAGGTCCTCCTGAGTCCAGAGTGGGTGCTCTATTCACTGTGCCACCTAGCCTCCCCGTAAAAGACTATTAAGGATGAATAGAGTGAAAGGAGAAAGAGAAGGATAAATCAGGGAGGGGAAGAAATAGGAGGGAGGGAAATACACAGTAATCATAACCAAAAAAAATTTTTTGCAAGAAGTTTCTCTGATATAAGTCTTATATTTCAAATACGTAGAAAACTGAGTCAAATTTATAATATAAGATAGGTCCTAGGTGATGCAGTAGATAGAGGACAGAGATTGGAGTCAAAAAGATCTGAGTTCAAATCTGGCCTGAGACCCTTCCTAGCTGTATGACCCTGGTCAAATCACTTAATCCTCTTTGCCTCAGTTTCTTCATTTGTAAAATGAATTGGAGAAAGAAATGACAAACCATTCCAGTATCTCTGCCAAGGAAATCCCAAAAGAGGTCACGAAGAGTCAGATGCTGGGGGCTGGAGGAGATACATAGTTTAGATAGGACACAATACCTTCCCTCATAGAGCTTATGATTGGGAAGACCTGAGCATGTCCTTAGACAGATGAGAAGCAACCAGTAAAGGAAAAACAGAGGAAATATGAGGGAGGGATGGGCTTAGAAAGATCACAGGAAAGGTGGCAGGAAATGGAATCAAGGGTTTGAGTAGAGGGATGAGTCTTAGTGAGGAGTAAGGATGTCTCCTTACTGTGTTCTAGACCACAGGGAAAAAGGGAAAGTGAAGTAATAATGAAAT